>OX376696.1:0-594151 GCA_947389925.1 Coelopa pilipes
ATATATATATATATATAGATATATATATATAGATATATATATATATATAATATAAAGTGTATATATATCTATAGATATATGCTATAGTTACTATGTATATTTCTTTTATGGTAATAGTGACAGTGTTATATTATATTTTTTTATTATTATGCTTTTAGTTTATTATTTTAAAAAATTTGAACTTTCCATTTTTGTCCTCCTATTTTTCCTCTGTTTAAGTTGAAAGTAACTAAATGTGATCGGAAAGAAAAACGAAATTTTAGAGCCTCATCAAGAAACTTGAATTACGCAGTTTGGTTTGAAGTTGAGAGTTGAAGTTAATGAGACAACAATACAATAAGTGTATAGAAGAAGCGTTTTCCATACGATAATGCAAATCAATGAGAAATCGAAATTATATTAAATTCACAAATAGTACATTTTTAAAGTGCATTAAAGACTTTAAAGTATATATAAAGTAAAATCAAATAATGGAGCAAATAAATAAAATAAAAGTAATATAGTAAATAGTTTAAGTGTTTATTTTGGGGTACACAATTTAAAAATCGACACAAAATAACACAAATTTAAAACCAATGCAAAGTAATACATACAACGCGGTAATAACGATTTAAGAGAAAACTCCAAAATAGCCGTTCTGCGAATTCCAAAATTTTTTAAAATAGTTCAATTCGTATAGAAAAAACATAGCATTTCTACCGATTAAATAGAAATATAAATGACAGACACAAGGTCACTTTGTAGAAATAGTCAAAAAGAACAGAGTAAAAAATTAATAGATAAAAGCAAATTAAATATTTTTACACTCCACAGTCATAGAAAAATAGCAAAATTGACAATGTAAGAGATATACAATATAATAGCCAAAGGAACAAATTTAAATTATCAATGCAAAAACAACTTCAAATCGTATCTAATGGAAACTTTAAAGGCAATTACGTCGAACATAAGCCTCGAAGGTAACATTCCATGTAAATACAGCATAAGAATAGAAAATTTCTCAAACCTCAACATGATCATCCCAAGAACCAAACTAAAAAAGATCCTTGTAAATAGAGAGCAAAGCACAAAAGTACCAAAAACAAGATTAGATATTAAATAAAAGTATTATAAAAACCAGAATATCAAAAAAATAGCCCAATTTGTACATATTCAGTTAAAAAGTGTGTTGAATTTAGATAAATCGCAAATCTGTTGAAGCAAAAATAAAATATATAATGAATATCGGCATTTAAATTATATTCATTGCCACAATTGATTCAATAAATTTTTAAATGATCGATTTAATTATACACTGGGATAAATGTGGAGAGATAAACATAAGCGAGTGATAGTTTGTGGTGATGCAAGAAATGAAGTGACGCAAATTGTTGTCTCATTTGTTATTGGAAGTGTGAGGAAATGTTGTTGTATATTTATATTTAACATAGCGTAGAATTACACCGTGCACGGATTTATTGGTATATGTAGAACGTAGAGCAAGGAAGGTAGGAGGAAGCGAGGAAATAGATGTAGAGTTTGTCAATTTATAGAAGAGTTCGACTGAGTGACTATTTTATAAATCGACTCACTTTGTTGATTGGCTGTGTTTAATACGACAAAAACAAGATAGAAGTAAAACTTAGAAGCATAAACTAGAAATGAACGGTAAATGTAAAAACTTACAGAACGAAAGGTACTGAAAATATTGTCACTATTAATCAAGATACGATAATAAGAGAGACAGATAGAGAGAGAGAATGAGAGAGAGAGACAGACAAATTGCGAACTGAACGTTGATGGGACTGAATTTACGTTCGAATTAAATGACAAATATAGAGCGAAGTGAATTCAACTCACTAGCGGTTTAGAATACCCTTTTTTGGAGACATTTTTCAATTGATCGTTAAATCAACTTTAGCAACAACAGAATCAAGATTTAAAAGAAAGAAGAATAGCATGGAAATTAATCGAATATTAATTTGATCGTCGGGAATCCTTAGAGTTCAATGATTTGTAAAAATAAGTACCTTATTTTCTGACACCGACGAGTCGTTAAGGAAGATTTATCGAAGTTTCATTTAATTGCGTAAATGTTTTCGAAAGCTGATGATTGTTTATCATGAAAATGGAGAGTTTTTAAAATTGTATTGGAACATAAATATATACTGCTGAATGTACTAAATATTGTGTATGCGAATACGTTGTTTATTTTAATATATTGTATATTTATCCCTGAATCCCCAGATCACACATTTACACAATAATAAATATTTACTCTCACCACGTCCACACACACGCATAGTTTTGTCTGTGTGCATGTTGTTTATGTTGGATCCTAGCTCTAATTGTTTACCGTTGGTTGATGTCCGCTGAGGATCTTTGTGGAGCCGTCGGCATTTGTGTTTGTATTTCTAATTGTATTGAGTACCTTTTTGTAGTAACGATATATTCACTCACTCACATACGTATTTACGTACATATATATTGTAATATTAATGCATTTAAAACAAAAATTATATAAAAAAAAAAAATATTGTGTGACGCAAGACAAATTGTAAAAAAAACACAAATTTAAGTTATGTTGCGAGTTTTACAGAACGATTAGAATATTTAATTAAAGATAATGAAATAAACTTCAAGTACATACTTACGTATCTAATGATATTGCAAAAACGAAATTAATTTACACCAGAGAGAAATGTTTAAATTATTTAATACATTTTATGAAAATAAAATTATTCCAATTGCATTTGAAACTCAAAATAGACCAAACTTTGATGGAACTCAATTTTCAATAATACTAAACTTCGTAAAGGTTCATAAAATGTATTACTTTTACTGACAGATAGAACAAAAAAAAGAAATACTGTAATTTATAAAATAATAACGTTTCTTATAATTATATATAGAGTAAAATTAAATTAAACAAATTATTTAAGCGAATTAAATTAGTTATTAAAATTAATTGTCAGATAAACATTAAGAAAATAAAACATGAACAAAATTCATGAAGAAATTGAAAAGATTGATTGATGGCGTGCGTCAAAATATATGAAAAATATTCACGACGAAAAAATATAATACATATATATATATATATATATATATATATATATATATATATGCATATATATACACACACAAACGCATTAATAAAGAAAGACTAAATATTATGAAAACAAGGTTTTAAACACATTATTGTTTTTCTGAGTGCAGAGCCCAGGGGAAAATCAAAAATATACAAAAGTAGCAGTCTTTCTCTCTCTCTGTAGTTCCACTTCTCTGTAGAGTTCTGATTATGCGCAAACCACCATTCACCTCCTTCGCACCCATCTTCCCAAAGAACTCCTACACTCTTCACATACATCTACTTTCACACACATGCTCTCCAATTACAACTTCACTATACCCATGACCTTACTCTCGCAGTCTGAGCAAAAATATCGAGAGTTGAGTGACCGGAGAGAGTGACTACAAATATTTAATTTCACGACACCCAACGGGAGAACGGGCGCCGTCATAAGGAAACCCAATAAGAAGTCGGCAAGCCGTACAACACTAATTGACGCTTTGTTGTTTTGGGCTATAGCACTGTTGTTGGAGGCGAGCGAACGAGTGACCGAGAAAGTATTGCTTCTGGTCGCCTGATAGTCGCGGAGCCTTCTAGAATTGCGACTTCCTAAAGCACATCTACTAATCGGACTGTGCTGTGTGTGGCTAGTGTAGATATTTGTGTAGCTATGTCATGGACGTGTTACGACTGCTTTTCGTCGTTTCGCTACAGTTAGGCTTTTTGAAAGACATAATGAATTGTTGTTGTGTTGTTAACGTTTTGTGTGGGTTTTAAAATAAATGCTATGGGCTGTTGTCGCAAATTTCGTTCATTAAGTTGGTCTTGGGGGTTTTGAAAGTGCAAAAAGTCCTTGTCTTAAAATATTGTCTTCTTTCTCTTCTAATTGGGCCTGTGTAACTATATGCCCTCGACTTTGCGATATAAAAACCGACATCTAAAAATTGATTGTTAGTTTTTTCTCCTCATAGTACTGGATTTTAAGTCTAACTAGCAGGTAATCAGTTGAAATGAGTCAAAACAAAGCTCATATATAGGATCATAAGAGCTTTACCTTTATATTCCTAATCGTACTTACTTTTATATCCTTCTCTCAATACCAGGACTTTTAAAATGTTTACTCAATTTCTCCCTCTTAAACTTACCTTTGACCTCCTGCACCCCCAACATTCATGGAGCAGAAGATGAAACACTACGACGTAATCCGAGCTGAAATGGGAGTTTCTGGTAAACCATGGAAAATAGAAAAGATAAAAGGAATCTTAACAATACAAATTCCAAACAATATAAAAAGCTGGGACATAGCAGGTAAAGCTTGCGCAATAGGTGGTAAATGGTGAGCGATAGCAGGAAAGGTTTAGACGCTAAAATAAAACACAAGCTAGACAGAATTTTGTTTGTTTGTTTTTTAGTGGTTTGTTGTTCTCCGCTAGTCAAAGTTTTTATTACTTTATTTCAAGTTTTCATTTTAGGTTCTTAAAGAATTAATTTTCGTTTCGTAGTTTTCCGTTTTCCATTCTGAATTAACTGTTAGTTCTTTAGAGTATAAGTTTTCAGTTTTTATTCCCATCCTTTGTTTTAATTTTTTTTTTTTGTATGTTTCATTATATGTATTAGTTTAATAACTTTCATTGTTGCTATTATTCTGATCATTAATATTAATATTGTAAACTTTAATTGCAAACATTTGTTGTTTTTCTTAAAATATTTAAATGCCTCGAGTTGAGGTCATTTAAGGTGTTATGTCTTGGGTTTTTGGAGTTTTATTTACTCTTAACATTACGTTACCTCCGGTTGTTTTTGGGGTCCGTGTTGATTGAAATTTGACGGTTACAGCATTCTCTTAACCTAGTATATTTAATTATTAGATAAAACTTAAGTTGAACAAATCATATTCTTAATCAAGTTTTGCATTCAAAGTCTGTATATATATATTTAATCTAGTTTCAATAACAAGCCTAACGAACTATATATCATATATTTATAATTTTGATGTATCGTAAATATTTTATAGAATTGTGTATTCATTACATTTTTATTTAGCATTAAATTTCATTTGATTCGTACTGAAGATTTCCTTTCCATTTCAGGCTCTCGTAAACTATGTCTTCTCTCGCATAGAATGCTACTAATCTTTCGTTGCGCCGTACAGCGGCGGTGTCGACCAAGCCAACTGGGAGGTCTGGCCGGCTTCTAATTTGGCCGTTGTTTGACAACAACACCTTCTGGAATTCTCCTTCTCATTCTTTCGTTTCATGCCCTTTCTCGAATCGTTTATTTATAAACTAGTTAAATATTGAGTAGTTTTATTTTGAGTAAATATTTGATTTAATTTAATTTCATTTCACGAACAACATCAATAGTTAATTAACTTTAAAATTGTCTAATACTTTTATGTGATTTATGTAAATACTCTTTGTCTTCATCCTCCTTTTTTATTGCATAATTGAATTTAATGAATATTTTTTATAAATACTTTTAAGTTTTGAATTTTTTTAAAATTTCAAGCCAATGCCCTGTAAAATAGTTTTTTAAAAATTATTTAAAACTGTTTTTTTCATTACATTTCCATTAATTGATTGATAGTTCCAATATAATGGTGGTAATTACTTCTATTTTATATTTCCATTTATATATCTCATATTAAATCGATTTCGTTTCATAAAAATACGTAAAAGGTTACAGGGTCGCCGAAGCATTGATCAAGAAGGCTATTGAAGGCTTCTGTTGTCTCCGGTGTAGAAGGTCAACTGGTTTAAAGTAATTCGATTCAAGTGAAAACTTTGGAAAGGAAAGAGTTTGAGACACCACCCGCACACGAACGTTTTCGGAAGGCGCTCGGTGAAGTGCATACGAAATCGTATTTCGAAAAGTTTCAGGGAGATCGAAAACAAATATGGCGGCGCCCCTGAAGATATTCCACTACAAAATGTATGGATATCTCTTGATATATGTTTTTAGAAAGTTATCTAGTTTTTGAACGTGTCAATACATTAGTACGGTATTATATCTTATATTAGGAAAAATTGTTATATAATTTCCTTCTTCATAAATAAGCAACCTCTCCACGACCATCGCCCAGCCATGGAAAGGCTGACATTACCTTTGCAATATTTCTTATAGTCTATTTAATATTTGTATTGAATATAAATTTATTAAAAAGAAAAAAGTATAGCTCTAGAGCTTTTCATATAATTGAGCTTTTTTATATATTTGGCTGCTCTCAAACAGTTTTTAAAATGTTTATCAATTCAAAGCGGAATAGCTCCAGGTGGAAGATCCCTGTGAGCGTTTACAAGATTTGTTTATAGGTGGAACAATTTTCCAAAATTTCATTTGAACCTTCATTTGGTTATACTAACAAATCCACGCTTAATTTCTCATAATCATCTTGGTATTTAGTGTTCATTCCGTGTTCGATAGCTTTGTTCTGTGTTTTTGTCTATGTGTGGCTGTGTATTTCTTATTAACTAAAATATTCATATTTGTAATTTAGCTAGATATCAACCTGTGCAGTGGTTTTTGATTTTCTGTAAATGTGTCACTACAATTTTCTTCGATTGTTTTCACTACGTTTATCAACTACAATTTTTACTACTACACGTTTCTGCCGTCGACGATTCTGGTTTCTCTTTCACTTAAATAACAATTTTAACTCATCCTTTGTTGAAACGTCCACTGGTAACTCCAAATCGCCTCATATATCCGGTGTGCGCCTCCTACTTCGCCTCACCCATTTTCTTCAACTGTCCGCCATGGTTTAGTGTTCTCTTTATGCTCTGCGTCCGTCCATCTTCCTTTTCTTCCTCATAATTATTCATTCTGGTTGCTGCTGCCTGCGATCTTGTTGATTTAGTTATTGTTGATTTTTCTTGGTGATTATAACTAAACTGCGATATCTTACATTATAATCGTATAATCGGAATATATATATATATATATATATATATATATATATATATATATATATATATATATATATCATTTTTCATGTTGCCATATTTTTGTTGTTCTTGTTTTCATCTTCTTCTTACAACGAGAAATATTGAATTTCGCGTTTTTCAATGTAACTTCAGATTTATAATTTTCAGATATTATTATGCTCCTTTTTTTCTTCTTGCTTTTATTCATAATATGTTGTATGTTTATAGTGTAACTTATAACGTATGACGACTCCTTTTATCTTGACTTTTTCCGCTGCTACTAAAGTGGGTGTTTCTTAATCGTAATCGTAGTTATAAGGATAATCATAATTATAATACTTCTAAGGGTTTATTTACTTAATTCTCGTATGTTCGTTTTTATTATAACTATTGCATATTTAAATCAAAAGCTCTAATGATCTAGTGAATTTTCTCTTTTCAGATGAATGCATGATAAAGATGTTTTTGTTTTAGTGGATTTTTTTTTCTTTTTTTGGTAACCTCATTTTATGTTGTTAATGTTGTTGTCTTTCTCCAAATCATACAAAGAAATAATATAGGCTTAAGACAAATCTAAACATCAGTTTTTTAAAAATATTAAGTGGACAAAATTGCTGTTTTGTTTTTTTATAAATAAAATTAATCAACTAATTTATAAGAATTGTAATATAATTTTTGTTAAATATTCTTTTTGGTGACCAGTGGACACTGCCTACATGTTTTTATATATTTTCTGTTATTTTTTAAATAGTTGTTCTTGTCTATTCATCTATTTGCATTGTATATCATATAGTAGTATATAATTGTTATTTTTCATATAAGTATTGTATAGATGTATAATAATACGCGCTAAAAATTTGCTACTAAAAATACGTTAAATGTCCTATCATTTATTTTTTTTTGCCTTCGACTGCTTCTCGTTTTCTCTCTTTGTTTTTTAACTTTCTTCTTTTGAGGTCTTCGAGCGAAGAGCTTTTCAACATATTTTATATTTTGATACGCAAAGGCAATATTTGAATAATTGTTAAATGTAATTTAATATGTTGTTTTGTACTAAATTAAGAAAACAAATTCACTAGACTTCTACCACTTAAAATAATTTTGTTCTTACTTCAATTGAAATGCTACGTTTTCATTATTAAACTGTTAATTTGTAATACTTGCGATTCGACTAATTGTGAAAAAAATTTTATCATCAGTTTGAATATCGGCTAGTATATAAACTAAATTTTTGTGCGCAGTGTTGCAGTCTACGGGAAAAAGTAGCATATCTTTAAACATCATTGAAAGTT
The DNA here is from genome assembly GCA_947389925.1 of Coelopa pilipes. NCBI lineage: Eukaryota > Metazoa > Arthropoda > Insecta > Diptera > Coelopidae > Coelopa > Coelopa pilipes. The sequence continues at coordinate 8,268 of OX376696.1, forward strand.
CCTGCAAAAGGATTTCTATGGAAAAATAGCAATAGCCTGAAAGCAACGGGATTTGTAAATAGTAGTGTAAATGTGTGAAAATCTCCTACTCTTCGTAATCACAAACTGAACGCCTCACGCTTGGCAGCCGCTCCCACTAGGAAAACAGACGCGGTCAGAGCGTGGGTACCACGAACTCCAGGAGATATCACTGCAACACTGGCAACTACTGATTTTACTTCGTAATATTAATATTTCGTATAATATTACGCAAATTATGCAATTCAATGATTTTATAATTTTTTGTTATTTTATCTTCTTAATCGTTTGAAGGCTTTAGTGGTAATGAAATTGTGTGTTACATTTCGTAGTATTAGAAATGAATCAGTATTAGCGTTCTTAGTGTTTAAAGGAAAAACTTTTTCATACATTATTTTTTAATTGCAATTGAAATTATTTATGTTGTGAAAAATAACAGTCTACAGTCTACACAGATGCTGAATCGAATGTTACCCAATGCAAAGCTCTTTGAAAGACTTAGTTTTAGGCTACAAGGACTGGATGCTGTTACTGTTACATTTGTAGAAGCAATTTTTTATGGTGGAGAGTACTAGTTTGAGAAACCTGGGTTATTCTTCTTTTTATTAGCTCAACCTTTAACCATGGTTACCAAAAATTCGTACAAATATCATTCAATATAATTCTTTCTAGAAAAAGAGAGGGTAGGTGGGACCAGACTTGCCATATCGGGGGAAAGGTTGTTCATTACATCACGTGTTTTCATAGACATTCTTACTCGATTTTTGATTTAGTATAGGGATTTAAATCTTGAATTAGCATATTTTTCCAAACAAAATTATAAAAAAAAGAACATTTTACAACAACAACAACAAAAATATAATATGTCAGAAACAAAATGGAACAGAATAAGGAGTGATTGACCAACCGAACAGAAAAAGAGTGATGGAAAACAGTATTGAAAATCATGTGTAAGATAGTAATAGTTTATCAAATAGTTTCTTAAGTTATTTTTTTTTTGTTTAATATTTTTTTTTCATTCAGTTTAATGCAGCAATTTTTTATTTATCATAATTTCTTATTGTTTGTTTTTGTTGTTGTAGTGCATGAGGAAAGGAAGATCGAGCGGGAAGAGAGTCAAGGTGAGGTGAGTTTAAGTTTGGTTGATTAAGACGAGGTCGATCGGAAGAAACGAAAACATGACGAACGATTTACGATAGTATTTTATCAAAAGAGACAAGAGTCCAGGGGATATGGACGTGATGATGGTAGTTTAGGACGTTCAAACTAATCGGAAGGCAGGGATGGGAATGCTGGTGTGTTGGTGAGAGTGTGAAATGGTAGTGTGACCCTCGATGTTGCACTTCAGATGTTCTTTCTCCTGCTGACGATTCATAATATTGGAGCATTGTTCGCTTTTTCTTTCAATCCTGCTGTATTTTCTCTCTTGGTCTTTTTCTTATTCCCTTTGAAGCGAAATTCTTGTTCTTTCATCACTCTCAATCCCCCAGGCTAGGTCGCTTCATCTTTTTCTACTGCAATGGTCGGCCCATCCAAGCGTGGTGCAAGATCGCCTGCAGTCTAGAGAAGATCCAGATGAGGAGTGCCACTAGCTGGAGTAGCATTGGTCGTTGGAGGATCTCGTGAAGCGTGCGACGACGCACGTGTTGCAGGAATTTCTCAGCCTTGCTCCGTTCCTCGTACAGCTCATTGTAATTCAAATTGTAGTTGTAGTAGTAATAATTGTTGTTGTTGTTATTAATGTAGTCATTTCCATTGTTGTTGCAATGTCTAGTTCTGCTGTTGTTACTGCTGCTAAAATTGTTAACTTGTTGTTGTTCATGTTCTTGTTTAGTGTTGAAATCGAATTGTTCGTGTTGGAGTAGTTTTTGTTGTTCTTGTTGTTGTAGTTGCTGATGGTAAGTACTTCGGTTTTTAGTTGGTTTGCGATAATATTACATAATGACGCATTTTCCCTTTTCGGCCCACGGGTTGTTCTTCTTGTCCGGGGCATTGATCAGGGGATCGTTCTTCTCATTCTCCTCGATAAAGGAACGCATTCTGCAATGGAAACACAGTAAAACACATTAATTACCTTAAAACACGTTCGTGCACATGAGTCTCAAGAGGGGGACCTGGGGAGATGGATGGATTGACTCCAAAGAACGCGGGACAGGCAAAATTTAGTTATAATTCTGTGTTGTTTACTTGTTCATGTAGGAATTGTAGTAGTAGTTGTAATGTAGTAGCTCCGTAAACTACTTTATTAACGAAGCGGGAGCGAAAGAATATGGAGCGAAGGATTAAAAACGTATTTCATAAAGAGAGAGAGAGAGAGAGAGAGAGAGAGATAGAGAGATAGAGAGAGAGATAGAGAAAGAAAGAGGAAGATAGCTTAAGTGGTATGAGTAAAAAGCAAACGTTCGGGGCTTCATTTGACTTGCATCCTTTAAGAGAGTGGAAAGAGAGGAAGGATAGGGATGATTACTCGTCTTACGACTAATTAGGATTAAATAATCCCGAAAATGTGGCCGAATATATTGTTTATCGTCATAAATAAGTTTTCTAAATTATTATTCCCGCCAACTAATACCCCTAGGAGGCCCTCTTCGGCTTTATGCAAAAATTATACTAAAAGGAACAGTATTTTCACTTCCCTTCCCACCCTTTCGTGGAACATGCAATGGATTTTATGGAACGACTACTTGAAGATGAGAATGAGACTGTGGTCGACCAACTCAGCACAGCTTCATTAACTATAGACATGGCCAGAACCAAGTTTAATAAACTAGTCTGCTTTCTTGTCTGATCTATTTATTATTTGAAAAGACTGTTGCATTTTCTGAATACAAAAATTGTTCGTTTCTAAACCGAAACCGAAAGCGGGTCAAATGCAGAAGTGATTTGAAACCACCGTTTCTCGATATCCTTAAACACCTTTACATCGCTTCTGGGACTTATTAGGAATATCAATTAGTGTAGTATGCGATCAGAAGGAGCTCGCTGAAATTCTCATAAATTTGAAAGTAGGAAACAATCAAGTTGGGGCAATGAAATGTGGGAACCAATGAAGGAAAAGTGCAATGGAGGTATGAAGGCACATAAAATGGTATAAAAAGGAAAAAAACGATGGTGAATGTATGGTGATGCGGAAAGTGCAGGGGAAGTCGAACAAAGGACACGGGGCAGCCAACCAATGGATGCAAGAAAATTGTGCAAAAGCCCTTCAGACAAGTGTTATTTAAAATTTCCTCGGATACGAGAACAAAAGAAGGACAAGATGATGAGAACCCGGGGCAGAAGGAGGCTGGTCGAGCCTACAAGATTCTAAGATAAAGGACAATTGAATTTTTCCTAGGCCTGGCTGATGGCAGCTAGAACACATAACTAAGACTTTGATCCCGAATACATGGAAGTTCATATGAAAAAGGGGTGTTTAAAGGAATCGTACTGACAAAAGTCATTGGACAACGAAATGGTTGAAAGTCTTCGGAACAGAAGAAATCAAAAGACCAATGGGATACAAAATGAGGATGCAAGAGTGGTCAGAGGTATGAGTGAGAGGAGGATAAAGTAGGGCAGTAGGCAATGATGGATAGCAAGATAATGAGCTACAGGGGGCAGATCAAATAAAATTTATGCAACTGGAATGAGTGAAATTGGAAGTTTAATTCCATACTTCATGCTAGGGGGTGTCTAAAGAAATATTATGTTGTTTCAATTCTTTCGAATGTAAAAATTCTCCCGATACATTTCACAATCTGTAAATTCGATCATTCGGGAATCCGAAATAATTCGTAAAAGATTTCAAAGGAAGAACTGATCATTTCTGATTGTTTCTAGAACAATCTGTTCCATTCAGAGTTGTTTGCAACAAGGCAAACTTTATTGCAATAAAATTATACATGACAGTGTTGAATATGTTTCTATTCAAATGTAGCCAACTAATGTCCGCGGACACGATAGCCAGTCGCCGGCTGTCGGCGCTGCTTTGGACCCATTCATTTCTCTTTCGACCATGAGAGATGAAGAATCGAGAGAGGCGTGTCGTAGGATGTTACATTAAATGAAAGAATTCTAAAATGTAAATGATGGTAAAAAAGAAAAAACTAAATGATTTTCGTTCTCTATTCAACCAAAAGAACGATTGGGACCATAAAACGATCGTAGTTGCTTCAATTTCTGAACAACTGTGGAGTCTACTTAATTCACGTATACCTTACCTAAATTCACTTATAACTTGAAACATTTATCCATAAAGTGTCTGTAACAATTGTAGGTAGCTTAGATGCTGCGGGGATTGAAACCTTGGCTACACGGATCACTGATTCAAAATACAGCCGTTTTGCTTTCAGGGGGAGAAAGAGAGGAAAAACGATTTACCCAGTAATAGTAACTGCTATATAATGTATAATTACTTCCTCCACCACACTTATGCTTGGATTCAGCCACATTTAAGAATCTTAATTTCGGCGCGAAGATAGTTTATAAAATGTCGACTTTAGTGTGGAATTTTCTTATAGCGAGTTTTAGTGTGAAGAGTAGGGAGAAGGAAAATTTGATAATCTACAGTATTTGAAATGATTGTACAAGAAGAATGTAAACATTTCGAAAATATGAACAACATTCATTCATTCATTCACGAATTGAGAAGAAGGAGAGACATATGATGGCCAACAAAATTATCAGCTTAACATAGAGGGGAAGCACGAGTTGGTAAATGAGGAGGATGGCAAATTGGAAAGGCTAATTACTTGGAGGAACTGCAAATCCTTTAAACGTCGGTACATCCGCTGGACTGTGGATCGAGGAAGAGATGTGTAGAAAATGCGTGGAAAAACATGTGTATGAAAAATATTGGCAGCCGTCGCATGCATTTTTAAACACCTTGAATCCGCGTCCGGATCACGAAAATGTTTGGGCCACGTGCCACGTATTAAACGGTAACATTGGATGCGGAAGTGATATATTCGCAGAGTGTGTGTTAATTTTTTATGAGACGTGGGTGAGCGACAAGAGTCGGGACAGAAGCGAGGCCGTGATATGCATAAAAATTACGTATGCGAGCGGACCATGAATCCGGTTTTTTTTTCTTAATTCCAATGGTCATGGTCACTTATGCAAGCATGCGCTCAATTTCACACCCCTCTGCAAAAAATAGAATGGGTCTGTACAGGCAATCATTTGGGATCTATCTTGTCTCTCTTACTCCGGTATCTCTCTCTTGCTCTCTTTCCTTCTATTTAAAATTATTCTATTTTAATGCAGGACCCGTATTGAGATTATCTCTTGTTATAAATTTGTTTAAATTTGCCGCCGTGTTTGATAAAAACATGTGTCAAAGTTAAGCCTGGCGGTATAGTTCCGTGTGGGGTAAAAAAAAAGTTTGTTTGAGTAAATCAATAGATCAATATCATAGATTAACATATTCCAAACTTTGTGTAATTAATGACACATATGTTTTGGACTAAGGAAAATTTCAATCCCAGCTTCTCAGGAGCTAATAATAATTGTCCATCATTTATACAAGAGCCTTATGCAATTTCAACATTCAACCCTACATTTTTCCATTTAACAAAAAAATTTTATTTTATTTCGTCTCAATATTTGTCGTTTTCTGTCTTCTGTTCTCTTTCGACAATCCAGTTTGGGCACTACCGCGAAGTATACTACGAGACAAGAAACTGATGTGACAATTTAAAATTAAAAATTCATGTAAAATTAATTTAACTTTTTCAATTTTCAATTTAGTTTTCAATTTTCATTCAGCTTCTAGACGGCGTGGACGCAAAGCAATTGCAAGTTTGGCACGAAATGAAAAAATTAATTTCTTCCCGATTTTTTGCAAGATGGGCGAGGTAACGAGCAGATAAGAGAAATAGAGGAAAGAATGTGCAGACGTGTGTGCACGATAAGAGTTGTGTTAGATTGGCAGAGGATGGTCGAGCTATAGAGTTAACGTTGCCATTGTTGTTAACTGTACTCTGACCGAGGAATTTTATTTATGTTCGGCGTACGAGGAGTGTCTCCAGAAGTAAATGTTTCAAACAAAACAAAAAAACAAAAAAAAAAGAGAAAAAGAAAGGCTCGATACACTTGTGAACAACACTAGCCCAGCGTACAACTTTAGTTGAGTTTGAGGCACTATATTCATATTCTATAAGTATACAATTTCACTTAGTAACGATTTCAATACTAATTAAAGCTTTATATATTGTGGAGGGGAAAAAAGAAGAATAATGAATAAGGAAAAGGACAACAAGATGATAGCATTGTTAAGTTCTTAACTCTTGTTAAGATCGTAATTGCATTGAAGCTGCTCACTTAGATGTTCTAAACAGCGAATTAAAGCGAGAGAGTACACAAAATCGCACAATGTACACAGATGGCCCATCTGCATGGGGTGGACCGAGGACGGTGAAGTGGCGATGGGTAGAAAACTTTTGTCCTTGGAAATAATTGCGAAGAACAAGCGAATGTCGTATAAGTCGATTGAAGCCAAAGTTTAAATGTGTGCGTAATGCGGAACACTACACTCGGTGAAGTACCCCTTTCCCAAGTGTCTTAGCGACGACCGATAAGCGGCTCTCGATAACATGTCCTAATTGCTCAAAGTGTTGGCATCGCTGCAGATTGTGACGAGAAAGGGAAGTTCAACATTCTTTTTGGCGTCGAAATAGTGGAACGAATTTGAAGAAAAGCATTTCATACTTGTTGTCACAAAAACTGAATATGACCCCTCCGAACTGTCACGTCTCTCTCTGGGGAGTTGAATTGGCTGAATTTCAATTTGTTCGAGCACCTGCACGTTGACTTTGTTAAGTGTGTGGAAGTGATTAATTGAAGTGGAAAATGCTGAATTTGAAGTGGTATTGATGAGCGATGAAATTACGTGACCGTTATATGCGTAAGCGAAGCATGTACACTTCTATCTAAAATTCATCGATTTTGATCACGGATAATGAGAGGCGAGAAACTTGCATGGGCTCCATCGTATCACAATTACACGTAGGGAAACGCTAACACATAGCGAAAATGTTTTTAGCCTTTTAGAATTACCATTTCGACATGAGTGAGATATGCACAGATCGATGGTTTATTACATTCTTTGGTTTTAACTCTTCTCTGCCTCGAAGACTTTTTACCGCAATCCGTATTATTTTCTTTATCGAAATGTCGAATGTGAACACCGGACCTCCTTCCACCACACCCGATCCTCGTGCCACTGTATCACTAATTTTTTGCATTGTTATTGTTCTTGTTATGGCTCATTGCTATTTTTATTTACAGCTACTACACATTCATTTCATGACATTTTTATTTCACTTGTCTTCACCTATCTTTTCCTACTTTCTTCCCAATTAGACCTTACTTCTCACTATTCCTGCATTGCGGAGAGTCCTGGATGCTATTTTCGAAGAGCCTCGCAGGCATTGTTTTCCCTCGAATAAATTGTTCGTATTTTGTTTCGCATTCTCATATGCCGCTCATGTCATCGATCAGCTATCATCTGTTTATCTTTCTGACAGCTCTGTCTGTCAGCTCGCTGCGGGCTCGAGCATGCATATGTGTGCGTGTTGTAAATGTGTGTGTATATATCGATATATAGAATTAATTAAGAAACATTATGGTTTCATTTAAGGCTCATAAACCCCATTTATTTCCCGTTTCAACCTGAGAGGAAGTCGCATCATGAGAGTCAATAACAATAAGAATTATTTTATTTTTTGTGCTCATTAATTACGAGGCTCAGGATATAACTAGCCCGGAACACATATGTGGTACAAGAGCAAGAGGGATAGAGAGGATATGTATTCATCGGAAAGTTAGACCACTACAGATGAATCTTTAATATTATTGTCTCCGTCACTCTTTTCTGAACTAGTCTCAAAGTCCACGCTTTATTTTTCCATTCTCTCTTTCCCGATCCCTTGTCTCTCCTCCATTCTACTGCGATAATCTCACAGAGCGTATGGAATTAGACCATGGAAATTGAAAGTGAAGCATTGTTTTTAACTGGGTAAATGCTGTTACACGGAAATGAATATATTACAGAGCTTTTATGTGCGGAATTTCGTAAATGCAAATAAACAACATTAATTGTACTTTAAGAGCGAGCATGAAATATAATTTATAGACTGTCTGTGCTCGGCTCTTAAACATTAAACTTTTCCAAAAACCATTGCTGACATATTAGTTTTCACCATAATTTTGTTACTCTTTACGTTTTAAAAGGCGAAAGTTTAAATCATAGAGATTTCACGTTAATCAAAATGTTATATTACAGCTTACTAGGAACTTAGTGAGAAGTGATTCTCGGAGAAAGGTTGTGATTCTAAATTCTCCTTCCTTCTTTCGCCGTCAGATTAACGTTCCTCCTCGTTTTGAGATTGGAGTCTCACGTGTACCGAGACAGCAATGATAACTAGATTTGTGCAACCGATACTCACGAGGAATTCCGATTTGCTTGTGTGCGAATTTGTGTATATAAGGTTCCATATAATAACTTCTGCAGCAGCGACGACTTGAACAAGTCCAGGCAATGTAAAAAGCCATCTGACTATTTGTGGATTCTTCTTACCCGGATGTTGGTCAGTTGTCGGCCTTGTTACGGTTGGTGTTGTTGCAGTATATTATGATGATTTTCAGTGTTATTGTTCGCTATTTATGTTCCTCTGCTCTTCTCCTCCCGCTTAAGTTTTTCCTGCTATGTTACCAAAAATGACAACGATGACGCACTCACGCTTCTTTTGTATGTGTATGACAGTTCCAGGAAGTGACATACCAAAAAACCAGAGCGGACGTTACTTAAGGTGCTGTTTTCATTTTAATGTTAGTTTTGTTTTAGTTGATAATGCTTCAGATTTCGAATGCTGTCTATCTCTATTTTAATATTTGTACTTATTTGTTTTTGAAAATGAGACTATATCCAAGGGCTGCACATTATATTAGTTTTTGTCAAAATAAGAAATAAGTGAGATTATATCTATTATGAACTTATGATGGAGTGAGAAAGAGCATATACTAGACATATGTATATATAAATAAAACAGGAAATAAAGTGCACCTTTTCAACGATCTTCTAAATGACCTTTACATTATCTACCATCTACTAAATCTCCGTCTATCTCCCTCGCTTCTTGTAAAATGGAGAAGAGACCCCTTTGAAAAATTACCACTCATTGAAATTCAATTGATTCGATTCGTTCCTTGAACCACTGCATAGTATAATAATTTATAATTCTTTCCCTTTTGAAAATATTTGTGCTCTCACCATACCCACAAACGCCATGTGTTGCAATGAATGTATATTATCTCTGAATTGCCACAGAGAAACGAAATAAAAACATCATATATAATGCGAATGCAAATAATTAATGCGTTGAAAGCAAGCTCATGGGGAAAACAAATGTTTGCAATAAGGGTTTTGTTATTTCTTAAGTTCCAATCTGGTTCTCACCTTTTCTCTCTCCCTGGGTTGTTTGAACTTGTATGATTAGAGTTTTCATCAAAAATCAACATTTATTTTTTTATCGATTGATTCAACTTAATTAGATTGCAATTAAAAATAAATATCAAAATCCAATGCTGGGAAAGATTTTATATGTTGGAGTGGGGTAATTGACAGGCTCAAAAAAGTATGTTAAATATATATGATTTGCGCCTGGAACCACGGGAGATGACATACACGAGCAACTATCACTTTGCGATCGTTTTTACTTTGGTTGTCATTGTGATTGTATGATATGATTCACCCCTTATCTAACTTGTTACCTTCTCACCCTCTATCAGACGTCCAGATCCTTAAGTAAATTAGAGAGCCAAGATATAGACGAACTAATGAGACAATTAGAGGGGACGTTGGATCCAATTTGGGACGGAAATAGTTTCTTCGCATTATCGATACTAAATGTCAGTTGCAATTTATTCTTGATGGTGGCTATGTTAGTGTATTCTGACACAGGAGAAGAGTAGAAAGACTGAGAGCGATTTTAAATTTCGAGTGCACAGAATAGTAAAAAATAATAAAAAAAACAAAATGTGAAAACGACAAAATGAACAATGTCATTAGGAAAGTTCAAAAGGCGTTTCACGTTATACGTTGCCTACTTTGGGCTGTACGCGCGTGAATATCCAGCATTCGTTACGCGCTTGATATTAGCACGTCGTCGTTTCCGCCGGATTTTTTTTTTTTTGAGTTTAAAATGGGAAAGTGAGTACAAAATAACAAATTGCAAGTTGACACAACGATATTTATAGAGAACAAAAGAGATATAGGTTAAAGACGAAAAGGACAAAGTCTGCTAGCGAAAGACACAATTAAGATTTAGTAAAAAAAAAAAAATTATTGTTCCTCCACACACACACACATGTCCCTTCACACTTTCGTGGATAAAGATTTGGCTCCACACAAGTCTGTAAATACAAGGAACAGCCGAACACACGTAAAAACAAGAGGAATTCTCGTTCGTAAATGAAACGTATGATGACTCAGAAGACACCATAGCGATGAGCAGAGAAAAGAAATTTTGAAGTTTCTTGGAGGAATGTGATAAATTGAAAATAAATTAAATTATGCCGGCTTTATTGGAACGGAGGGCAAATGCCGTGAAAGGTCCTCTACATAAGAAACTGCCAAAGAATGTTTCATATATCCCTATTATTACAGGACAGAACCAAACAAAGCAATCGTCCTGCTCTTACACCCTCCACGCATACGTCCACGTTACCGATACTCATTGGGTAAGAAGTTCATTTTATGGATCCCACTATACAACATCTAACACATCTCTTCAAAATATCATCACCATTTCCTCAGTGTTATTTTAAATTGTAATTATTTCATATAAAACAAATATCGTTAGGAATTGGTCAGCCATCTCCTATGATTGGTTTTGAACAGTTCCGTTTTAAAATAACAAGTTATGAAGAAATGGTCAATAAAAGAAGCAATTAGAATAGATACAAACTAATAAACATGTAACGAAATTCTTTATTCACTACCTCTTCACTACCTCACCGAAAACCTCGCAGAATCCTGCGACTACTACTCCATTGAGATAGCAAAAACCAAAGAAGTGAAAACTGAATAATTGTAGCATTTGTGACCCCACGTCATGGTAGATGTTTCAATACGAAGAGAACTCTCTCGGAAAAATTATCGTAGCACCAGCGTAAAACATTACACTGTGACGTCTCAGTATTGGTTGGCCAAAGGAATACTATCTCAACCACGTAAAGGGTTAGTTGTACAATACAAATGACTCCAATGACTTCCTGCTCCGACCTCGTGCCCATTGACTAAGAATCCTTTTATGCAGCTACAAATAAGCAGATTAATTAAAGAGTAAGTTCTTTCTGTTAAGCTTCACTATTCCTCATCTTTTTCAGCCAGCCTCTTACTTTCTGTTCTGGTTCTGTTCTGGCTATTTTTACACAGGAATTGTTGGTATCCAGCAATCACCGTTGCTTGCTCAGCGAATGTCGTAATTTTACAGATAAGCGCTTTAAACCTATGATCTCTATCGCTAGTAATTGATCCTCTCCAACCCGAACGCTTAATTTGATTACATACTATATGTATTGGAAATAATAAAGTCTATACCGACTTAGTAGGTGTTTAACCGGAGCGATCCAGTGATTCGATTTTCTAAATGAATTTCTTCTGTGGAGAAGCTGGATTAACTGCTTTACTGAGACGCGATTTGCAGTACGTAGTAGGGTAGCTGCAGTACTCAATAATAATCAATAATCAATTTCACTACAATCAAATATTACTCTCCTCCCATACAAACCGATCCTTCGACTTGAAAAATGTTTACGTATTTATTGAAACTTGGCTTTAACCGAGATTCTCTCAAGTATTGTCAATGTGCGTTTTTAAAGTTTTACACCAATAACTTGCCGTTTAATGACCTATCCACAGAGACAGACAGAACAGAGCGGAAGGTAAACACGTACTCCTTTAATTGAAATTGGAATTTTGCGTGTCAATTTGCCGAGCTTTCCTGCAATTATCGTCTTACTGCCTTCGTCTGCTCGTGTCTTCAGCCATCACCACAAATTGTGTTAGAAATTAAATGCCTGTCGGTTCGTGCGCCCGGCCTTCCATCGGAATTCCGCAACTTGCACTTGACACACGTCCTTGATCGACGTTAATAACCATCAATATATAACAGTCGCTCGATGTTGGCGCTGGTGGAGGCCAAGAGACCGCCAACCATAAGCGAAGTGAGTGATCTCGACATTGGTGCTGAGTTGCTCATATTTGTATTGCCTGAAGTAAATAAAATACTTCTACGAAGACAACATCAACGAAGAACGTAGACGATGTTATTGCAGTGCTTCCGACACAGAGTATGTGAACGATTATGAACCCCGCCGAATGAAGACATCGATAATCGATGCAAATGAAAGCGTGGTCTCGATTCGTGTACTACCCATTGGCAGCGAAACCGATCGTTCGTTCATTTGTTCTGAGGTCTTTTATGTAAACTGCCCCTCATCCATGCTAAAATTCGATACACTGAAAGTGCTGTATCCCGAAAACATTGCAATGAATTGCAAGAGGAGGGAGTACATTGAACAATCCGCTTATAGTAAATGATTGCAAGAGCCACTTGGATCCCTCCTCGATTAAGCCAAACGTTTATTTTTCGATTTCAAATCGACAATAAATTATTAAACACCGTGTGAAAGAGTCGGATAATTTATGGATGATTTGCGGCAGTGAAAATTATTTTGGTTTGAAGTGAATATTTTTGATGGAAACAATAATACATGGTGATATTCGAAGACAAAATGAGACAACTTCTTTGAAGAAATAATGTTTTAAAATACTTCACATAGCACATAGCGTGGGATATAATGAATGAATGTAATCCAGGACATTCTCCTGTGAACAGATTGACGTAACACTTCTCTCCTATTATTACTAAACAGTATTTCTAAAGCATCCCCTCGCCTCGTCTCTACAATGATATCGCAGTTTAATTAGTTCAAACCGCCGTGACACATCGCGTGGTCCAGCTTCGGCCCATACGCGACAACAATAAAACTATAATACCAATGAAACAAAATTGTGGAAATATATAACTAGAAAATGAAATAAACCTTCATCATGTCGATCTCGTCATTTTCTCTGTTAATCGTCGGAAACTCATCATGGCTCGCCACGTCAAAATGTCCTTTTGGTTTGTTGTTACTATGCATGTATTCAGCTACTTCTGTCAATAGTATGAAAGGGTTTATCGTTGAGTTCGGTGTTAGGGTTCGAGAAATTCATATTTGCGAATTTCGCGGCAATCGTAAATCGATTCTAGAGAATAGCATCCATGTACAAAACTCTAACGGCAACATGTCTCAGGTAAAAAAGGCACTAATTTTGATATATTAAATGAAAATACAGCTTGGAAATGTGTTGTCACTTTTGCTCCATTCTTCCCTCTTTTCATTTCCTTATTCATTGCTTCGTGCCACTGCTCGCTCTGGGGTAAATGGTAATGGCCAGCGTCCACAACTAAATCGGCGACTGAAGTGAACGCGCTTCTGGTGCCCCACCTGATATCGCTAGCAGATTTTACCGCTCGGTTTTCCGCAACGCGCAGCCAGACGAAGTGCAGCCGGGTGAAAAGAAGCTCTTAACCCGTTGCACACGTTCGAGTTAATTGCCCCAAACTCCGGTGAACATACACAGGCACGTCCACCCACCCTGCATTAGGGGAGTGAAACTGCGAAAATCTACAGGGGAGGACGATATGCAGAGAAGATGAGACAAGTTCCAAAGAACCTCTTCACCTAGTTCGCTAAATGTTGTGCGGTAGGACAACGACAGTGGTTGACATTGGTTGCCCTGACACAAGCCCCGGTAGACCCCGGAGCCGTCAGCTCGAGACGCATTCTCGCCTTAGCTGGGTAACATTTATCTTTCTCTCGACGCTGCCACGATACTTGAATGAATTATGGCCAGCGAGAAGAAGAAGTACGCAACGGGAAGAAGAAGAAGTAGAACCAGGCACAAAAGATGCGAGAGGGAAAGCGACTTGAGAGCTTTGAAGCCCCATAACTTTTGATTTTATTCCTTAGTTCTTTGTCTAAGGAATAAAATCAAAAGTAGAATAGTAGTAGACCTTAATTTTTAATGCTGAATACGTTCTAAGTAGTTCTTCTGTGTTGTTAGGGACGAGTCCACCATCTTCTGCCTGACAGAATGCAGCTTGACTTGTTTACGGGAGACGCCTATTGGATGCATTCATGCGTGGTCTTTCATTGATAATCAGTCATGATAGGGCGCGACAAGTAGGCTTGCCGTGTTTCGCGAAGTGATGAAATTTGCAATTCAAATGCGAGTTGAACGAGGATGAAGCATACAGAAAAAAACTGGGAAGTAAAACATCCTTGTTGCATACCTTCAAGCGTAAAAAGTCCCGAGCCGATTAACCCGCGAGTAGTGAATTATTTTGCAGCAAACAACAACAATGCAACGAGTTCCAAACGCCTCATCTTAGCAGAATTAATTTTCTCATTCTGGTCTAGGCAACAATAACTAAAACTTCGCTAAACACAATGACAACGATGACCATAAGAATATAGCCTAGAACTCTAGAATTCGAATGGCGCCCTCTTGTACTGGCCGCAAAACACACACAATTAAGTGCAATTAAATTGGGAGAAACGAAGAGATGAGCGCGTAGATTGTGGAAGAGACGTGAGTTCGATGGGATTTACCTAAGAAAGAATCCGCAAGTGAGATTGCCAACAAGAATTGGGTTCACAGAATTGGGGGTGAAAAGAGACGGGAGTCTAGCTAATGACTAAATTTGCAAACACACCGTTGTGCTTTAAGGCTTCCGAAAAAAGACCAGTGTTTTGAAGTTTAGTTTTAATTCACTGTTCCTTCGGGTCCAGCGTTGTCCACTTTCATACCGCGCACACAAAACTTTGATATTGAAGGAAGCTCCCCAAAATGGTTCCCGAAACTCCGCAATCAACTCATTGTGCTAAGCATTGATTGCTTGCGTGGTAAACATAGAGAAGGAAAGATAGAAAGTTATGACGCACGAGCGGATCCGCCAGATGTTGAGCGGCTAATAAAGCATAATCAACAGCCCTTCACCAAAATGTAGGCAATTCAACAAAGAACAAAGATTTCTCGCTAAATAGGCCTTCTAGGCAAAGGCAGAACCATTTCAAGCGTCGTCCATTTTGGCAACCATGGCGACAGTAGCAAACGAAATGTGTGTGGTTTTTGGGATGGTGCCCCTGCATCAGCAATTTGTGCGGAAGCTCGATTCTGGCACGTGTCTCCCCCACGCCAAAACTCCTATCCGATGGATAGGGGCGTCAGGTAAAAATGGCAATTACTTCCACATTTCCATAAATTGCGAAAAAAAAGCTCAAGAATTTACGACAAACAAGCATTTTGTCAGTTGGAAAAGGGCCGGGAATCGGGGCTTAGGTCGGATGAGGATGATACATAGAGGCGGATATAGGAAGGTTATTATTTCGACATAAAGAAACCATCTGAAGCGCAAATAACAATTGAAACATTCATTCCATTCACTCGAAATTAATTTATAGCGAACACATCAAACGGTTTTTCTTGTTGTTTTCTGTACACGGTGTTATAATTTCATAATTTCCTTCTCTGAAGCCTGGCAGGAGTCTTTGTAAATTAGTTTTTAGGCTTTCTATCGAAAGGAGCATGTTCACAAAGTTACTATTCCGAACTGCAACAAAGTAAGACAAATTTATATATCGTTTCCCACTGCTACAATTTTAGACTAATCACTGCCAAAACAATTGTGGATTCTGACTCCAAACGTTCACACAAATGTTAAATGTCAATAAATCAATTTAACTCTGAGACGTACAGAGATAGTAACAAGAGGCACTTAATATTCGTATACATTACATAGAACCTCTAATTTGTACTTTTCTCTAATGTTTATAAAGTAACAAGTAGGTAAAAATAAAGTTCGTTTGCTCCCAGTGTCTCGGCCATATAGTCTTAAGAGCCTTTTAATGGAATATTCTTCTGCCCTTCTCCAATAATTTCCTGTCTGGCACATCACTATGAAGTCGTTCGCAATTAATTTGGACACCATTTTTCACCCATGGTTTGAGTACCCGAGCCCTCGTGAAGTGAATCTTCTCTCGACAGCAAAACGGGCGTGGTTTTTCGATGGACACGCCCCTCAATCCGCCTTCTGAACCCGTCGCGACGAACGGTGTTAGATTGATGCACGTGTGATGGACTTTCCACTCGACGGTTATGAAATGCAACATTCTGCGGATCATGGCGGATGCGGAAGGGGCGACGCAAACATGAATTTGTAATGTGTATTGGCGTAATAGAGTCAAGCATTTAATTGCGCCTTCTTCTTATTCTCTCTCTCCCTTTTGTTCTACTTCTTTCTAGTCTCCCTCTAACAAAGACTGTTGTTATCGCATTGACTGGCGATTGGAATGAGAAAAACTGAGGAAAATGCACTGGAATTGAATTGCTTCCTGTTGTTTGTTGCATGCGATTCGGTTCGTCTGTTGTTGGCAATCGAATGAGAACAAATGTGATGACTTATTTACTGTCTGGGATAATTGAAGTTCCGTGGCTATCAATAAAAGTGATTGGACGGAAAAGTGAGAAAGTCGGGGAATATAGATGATCGCCTTGCACTTCGAAAATATAGTGGGCATTTCTAATTAAGTCTGAAGTCAGAATTTGTACATTACATATTTTAACAAAACATTACTTTTATCGTTTTTAAATATTAATGTTCGCTATCAATTGATGACAAATTAAATTTTGCACTCGAAATAAATCAATCTCTACTGTTCAAACACCACGCTCCTTCCGAATACGACTGGAGCTCGACAAAAGTTTATATTGTGGGGAACGAAGTAAATAAGCGGGCCACCGGCTTCCAAATAAACAACAACCAGTGCAACTTCAACAATAACATGTGCAATAACAATATCATTGCAACCGAACTATTGACAACAACCGTCACCAAATGCAATAACGGAAAAGCATAACCAATGTTGACCGCAAGAGGAACTCGAAACAATAAACAACCGCAAGAACTTATTTGATACAGTTGGGGAGAGGGAAAGCCAAAGCGTGTACTGAGTGAGGTGGAATGTCATATAAGGAGGCCCATTAACGTGCGACACATCGGTCAAGCACCATAACCCGTTCGCACCGTTGCATTTCGACTTCTGTCATTCAGGACCATTATTTGCATCTATATGGGACTGGGTGACCTGCTGCCACGCTCTATCTTTGGTTAACGACCTACGAATGCAATTTCAGCAAATTATTCTGTAGTTTTCCGCGCCTAATTAATGGTCTTCGAAATGGCCAAAGATACAGATAACAACTCCTCTCCGAAAAGAGAAAATAGGACAGAATGACAAATCCCCATGATTTATCGATATGAGCATAATTCGCGCATAATTAACCATTTTCATAATTAACAACAAGTAATGAAAATATTCTTAATTTCGCATACAATTTGATGTTTTCTTCACCATATTTCGGCGGAAATACATCCGTACTAATAAGTAGGAACTAGAAAATGTTATGAACACACACAACCTTTACAGCCGGCGTACATTCACCACTCCACTACGCCTTACCGAACTGTTTGCGCGACGGAAATCGACCCTAACCACAACACAAACTAGGTTATAAACTGGAACCTCATAACCTCCTCGCACTTATATACTTGAAATGTATTAACAACACACAGTGCAGTCTTCGTTTTCGGACCCACAATTGACATTTGCGAAATGTCTTGTGCTTTCACGATATGTTATTGCAGAAGATTGGAAAGGATGAGAGGAGGATTAAAGTATTTCTCCAAAACATAACATTTCGAACCATCAGCAACAGCAACAACATCACCCTCAACTAACAGACATCAGAAAATGAAAAAATGATTCAGAAAATCGAAAAAAAAACTTAAACAAACAACTTTAAAATATCGTAAAATAACTTTAGAAAAACTCTGGAAAAAAATTAAATTGTTAAGGATTTTTTATTTCGTGGTTGTTGTTGTTATTGTGATAAATTTATTGATCAAATCATTATTCATCAAGAAGACACCGAAGAGAGAGAAAACTGTTTTGTTGTTCCACAGATAAATAATCATTCGTAACACACACTGATGCCACTCGTATGAGAATGAATAATTATGAGCAGAAAAAGGAACAGGAATTGTTTACGTATTCATCTATAATGACTTCTCTCCATAAATCAATACATTAAGTAACATATCGTATCCCATAAAATAAATAGTGAACGTTCGTGAAGAAAACGAATCACAGTATGTTGTTAACAATTTCTTGTTTACTGATTCCACGCTTTTGCTTTCGTGCTTTTCACAGCAACAATTCAATTATCGCATGCGATTAAAATGAAAACAACGTGAAGAATATAACATAAAGATTGCTTTAAATCTTAGTCCTCATTAAATATCGCGTATGATAATTAAACGGATGAAAAGTCAACAAATGTATAAAGAAATTATTCGCTGTCCTCTATTTATTTCTGCCTGTGTGTACACAACTTGCAATCCATCAACTGTCGTATTTTAGAGTACAGCAATCGTATTTTTCTGACGTTCGATCGTGCTCGCGCTTGTCGATAAATTAATTATCGCATGCGATAATTTCACCCACCTAACTACGGGAGAGGTGGTGAAAGGGATTCCCACTGGAAATCGTGTCGGACTGAGCGATATATTAATTAACATAGTTAGCACGAGTCGCCCGGTGGGACAGTGAACTGGAGATCTATATACCCTCAGTCACAATCGTAAACTGGTAAGCAAAACAACGTCCCCATTCCGCATACAGCCCCTAAGTCATGGGCACAAGCTCAGCTTATACATTCTTTCAACAACCGCAATTAGTGCTAGTACACTATTAATATGTCATACAGTTTTCGATTTTAGTTTGTTTTTGAATCTTCCTTCATGTTAAGACTTCTCACTAACATTATGTTCTTCGCACTCCTATTTTCAATTGTTGTCCTGTTCTTATGTCCACTGTCTAATGAGTTACTGCCTTTTGGGATATTTAATTATTATTCGCGGATTATGTAAATTTCAGCGAAGGATATTCAATTTTAATTCACACATCCCTGTTAACACGAACTTCCCCAATGCACTTTAAACGACCACCCCCCCTCCACACATGGTCCCGAACCCGTCCACCACCAACCAGACGTCCTCACCGACGTATAAAAATAAATTGTTAGTGACATTTGGCGACCCACCGGCTGACACCGATCCCAGCCGGCAACGCCCCGAGTTCTAGCCGATGAATGAAAATTTCTACGATCCCAGGGCTCGGTAGAATTCTGTGGTACTGTCCAACCGTCGTTTGAGTGACAGTTCAGTTTAAAACGGATCCGTCTCATGTTGGACCGAATGAAATTTTATCGGAGACTGTTCCGAATGGGTCGTAAATTGGTTAATATCTGGAAATATCGCATGGTAATCTAGTTTTGATTGAAGGAATCATCTAGAAATTATATAGACAAAAATGTATAGAGAAAAATAAAAGGGTTGAGTGGTTAAGTGTTTAGCAAATACAGAACTTATCGTATTTCGAAAACCCCATTCAAAAATGCACTGAGTATTTTTATGGTTTATCTCATCATGTCCTTTAGTATAATGTTTTATTTTCAATTAAATTCCAATTATTTTCCTTCGTTTGCAATTAGATTGGATTCCGTGAAATTATTCCAATCATCGTACGAGGTGAAAGCCTTTCCTGAGACAGGCGAATGAGCAACACTACGCATTCCACAGCGCTCTCCAGTGTAAAAGTAATCGCCATCAGTTTGTACTCAAATGCAGTATTCAAATTTTTACGACAATTATTGCGACAATTAAACAATAAGCCTAACCACATATATTAATTTGAAACTCAGATGGTCTCGTGTTTCAATCCAGGGGTCGTATCAACTGAGAGTCCTTTGGCGGAGTCTCAACTCATTATCAGTTTATATTTAATGATTTGACTTGATGATGCCGTAAACCATCAAGCCAACTAAGGGTAAACTATATCCATTTTTTTGTTTTTTTATAGATTATAAAGTCTGGACGAAATGTTCACTATTTTCGATAACTCCCGTTTCCATATAACAAGCAGGTCTTCGTTCGCTGTTCACCGAGTGGTTGCCATTGTCATTGAAGTTGTTATTGTTGGTTATATCTTGTTGTTAATTTTGCTGCTCTTATTACTGATGTAACTCGTGTCGGGAGAGAAATGGCGCCAAAAGTCACAGAAAAACCGGCGCCATGTCTACTGTACATTTTAGTAGGCTTTATATTTGCATGGAACACAGTTCATATCAAGAGAGCGAGAGAGGGAATAGTCGGGGCAGGAAAGAGAAGAAGAAACACGACATATAGCTGAGAGTTTGTTGAGGTGGGGTTGAGTAGCATGAATTGGAGCAGTCAATAATGATTGTTTAATTTTCGATTGGCGCCGATTGATGCCGGAATGTACTCTTGTTTAAAATACTTCACCACGACTGTAAAAACATCAAAATGTTTGAAAATGACAATGGGCCTGTGGGGTTTATATAGGAAGAGCTTAATGCAGAATGCAGAAATAGTTATTCAATCAGATATATATACAATAGGTATCGTCGTTCGCATTGACTCTACCTCACATACCCCCTCCCTTTGAGAGCATTGTAAGCCTAATGCCTATATGAGCCTGTCACCTTTTTTTCCTCCACAATAGTGCTTCCAGCGTCTCCCACTGACTTTAATTTCGCGCTGTGCTGAACATTTTTTGATACTTCGCGTCCGCCTATTCCCCACCATTTCCAATCCTACTCCTACACCTTTCCTGGGACATCCGCTATCGCGTCTGGCACTGTCGACTCGTTGGTTTGTCAGCCTTTACACATTGTGCATGGGCAAATCTTTCGCGGCCCGGACATTTTGCCTACTTCGCCACCGACCGACAGCAGAGAGACCAACAACAGCGAACAGACACTCGTACAAACGCCTCCCGCCGCCTTCTGGGGTTTTTTATTTATGAATTTAGTAAATTTTTTCTCACTTTCGACACCTTCGCGTTGAATATGAGGCGAAAGATTTCGTTTATAGTTTCGACGAATATTTATCAATGTGATTTTTTCAACACTCTCTCAACACCTTTTCATGGGCCGATAAAATGTCTTCGCGACTTTCGCACGAGACGAGAAAAATTTTATCTTGAAGTACGTGAAAAAAAAGTTGAAATATATGACTACAACTGAAGGTGAGGCGCATTGGAAAAACGATCAAAAAAATCGAAAATAGGGTAATAATAAGGTGGGGAAAAATAATTAAATATTGGTCTGGTACTCACTCTGCAATGGACTTTGATAGAGGCCATCTCTCCATCGAAGCCTGATACTTCATGTTCTCGATTTGCTT
This sequence comes from Coelopa pilipes, assembly GCA_947389925.1. Lineage (NCBI taxonomy): Eukaryota > Metazoa > Arthropoda > Insecta > Diptera > Coelopidae > Coelopa > Coelopa pilipes. The sequence goes on from OX376696.1 coordinate 29,708, forward strand.
CTTTAATGCGTCCCGATCCATGTTTTGTAGAGCACTGGGATCCATGGCGGCTAAACTTTATCCACATACCACCCCTGGAAAGCGTACCGTGAACACATTATTGTATTCCACCTCTCAGTGTTGTTCTTGTTATTATTGTTATTATTCTGGTTATTGTACTACTTGCTATAAAGTCCCAAATGGAGCACCAGTTCGCGCCGCTCTGTTTTTGAGATAGAGAGGATAGAGAGAGCGGTTCACCTCGGCTCTCTCCCAGGCTCGCTTTCTCACGGCTCGGAAACGTATGGCCCCCTCCGTTTTTTAGCGCCAACTTCATCGCCCTCTCTACCTAACACAATCACTCCCTAGCAGTCACTTTGGCATGCTCTCCCGCTCTCTCAGTCTCGTGATAAATATTTTTGTTATCACCGCCTCGTATGTCGCGGCGCGCGAGGGTGTTGTTGACGTCGCTCTCTCCCTGACCGTCGTTGCTCCTCTCTCTGGTTTTATGTGCCATGTCGCTCGCTCCATTTCACGCCTAAGGAAATTCTCTCTCGAGCTGATTTTGTTTTAGGCTGATTCGCGGTTTTCAGCTGCGCTCGCTCAATAATTTCCCTTGTCATATACTGTCCTGACACCCAACCTCCCTATCATCTTTCACACAACACCAGGCCTTCCAACCATGTCTATTGCTACTGTTGTTGTACCTTGATTCCGAGGGTCTGGTGGAGGTAATTTTACTTCCGGTCATCGAATCGCCTCTGACTCGATAACTTCGATCCCTACCTCTGCCAACATGAGTCATAGTGCAGACGTGGAAATGGACCGTGGAATATGGTAAGCTCTATTCACGCAAATTCTAAAAATCTTAAAAACCATTAAAAACGGTTCTAAATAATGTCTTGAACACATGCTCGCTCTCCGCATCATATTTCTCATATATTAGCGGCGGCGACTTTATAAGTCCATCATTCAACGTTTTCGCGTCTTTTAAAGCCCTACCCTCTCTCTCTACCTATCGCTCCCAACTGTATAACATTTCGGCCAGACGCGAAAATAACCCCGGGAAATACTTCCGTCTCCCTCTTCTCCTCAATCCGTTGCCTTCGCACGACGCGCACCCTGGGCCTTTATGACTTTGCAGTGTTTATACCAGGTCATAAACTCTCTTCGACTCGTCCGTTGTCCTCGCAATCCTAGCGGCTTCCGTTTTCAACACACACTCATTAAATAACATTTGCGCAGTCGTCGATGCACGAGATCAAATCAATAAAGGCATTCTCTCTCTCTCTCTCTCTTTGGGCTTTCCACAACACAACAACTACTCGCAGAGAAATGCTGCATAATGATAAGTTGCTATAAAAACCAACGCAAAGTGGAGGTCCTTCCAGTCCTTGCTCAATAGCATCTCACTGTGTGAGTGAGGAAGTATGTGTGTGTGCACAAAAAGGGTGCGGACCGCTGCGTGTGACACCATTTTCGAGAGCTGTCAAAACCGTTTGACAGCCGTTTGTTGTGTTTTCTCCAGGACTGGACACGGCCCCGTATGGAACACCAGCGGGTGCTCGAAAAGTTCGGTCGCTTTTAGAAATATATATAGCATGCGAGAAAAAATATGGGTTGTCAAAAAACCATTAATTATAAAAAATTTTATTTCAAATACTTATGTGATTTCAATTTGCATATTATTTTGAACTAAAAAAGATTTCAAAAAGAAAGATTTCGAAAAAAAATTACGAACGGATAATGTCCAGTTTACTTATGTATCTGTCGCCACCTTTTGTCGATACACGAACCAATGACAACAACATTTATAGCATGCTACAAGATGTCACATCAGATGCTCTCCCTTGATAACTTTGCTCTTTTCTATTTTCTTTTAAATGTAAAAAAAGTAATTTCAAATACTTCCAGTGTTTTCATATTACTTTGAAATAAAAATTATTTCAAAATTAATTGAAGAAATAAATGTGGAACAAAAATTTCGTAAGTGTCTGAGAGAATAATGTCCAATTTACTTATGTATATGTCGTCACCTTTTGTCGATACACGAACCAATGACGACAACATTTATAGCATGCTACAAGATGTCACATCAGATGCTCTCCCTTGATAACTTTGCTCTTTTCTATTTTCTTTTAAATGTAAAAAAAGTAATTTCAAATACTTCCAGTGTTTTCATATTACTTTGAAATACAAATTATTTCAAAATTAATTGAAGAAATAAATGTGGAACAAAAATTTCGTACGTGTCTGAGAGAATAATGTCCAATATACTTATGTAGCTGTCGTCACCTTTTGTCGATACACGAACCAATGACGACAACATTTATAGCATGCTACAAGATGCCACATCAGATGCCGCTTACATAAACAACGAAAATAATCCATCATTCTAAGATTGTTCCAAACATCTACGGATCTTAGACACTCGAGCGGTGGAGACCTCTGAAAGGACGCATGCACGAATAGTATAGGGTTGAGGTCTACCGAGTGATGGGTTTGTTTTGATGCGAATTCCATGGCAGACACTATGCCAAAAAACCATTAAATATAAAAAATGTAATTTCAAATACTTCAGTGATTTCAATTTTCATATTATTTTGAACTAAAAAGGATTTCAGAAAGATCGTTTGCTATTGAATCGTTTATGAAGGCATTTCCCGAGTCCTCCAGAACTCTTACCTTTCGGTATGGATGAAATCTCATGGATCTCTAAGGAAAGCTAACATAAAATAAAGCACGTGATTGCATGGAAAATAAATGGAAACGGTAAACATATTCATATTACAAATATAAATTAATATCTTTCGACAAAACACTTAAAGCAGTTCATTTGGTGTTGAAAGTAAGTATTTGTTTCCTAATCATTAATAAAAGTAGAATAAAATTTAAATATTTAATAAAAGTAGAATAAAATTCAAAAATTTATTTAGAGTTGGTTTTAGAAACTTTTTTATTCCACTTTTACCCAAAATCCCTTTGCCCTGTAAATGGAATTACGACAATTCCTCAGCAAAACAATAATTATGTATTACTGGCGCTCACATCGCTCATACATACTATGCAAGTAGCCGAATGCTACTATATAGTTCGAAAGTACGCTATTTTACTCGAATGCTATTGATAAAATCACTAACAACAAATTTGATCACCTGAGTTTCCAGAATACAGTGGTCATGTCGTTCAGTGCTAATTTAGGTTAATTTTTAAAGTGACATTCTACACTAACTTTCACTGCTCACGCATAAAATTTAAAAAACCTTCTTACAGTAAAATTAAATATTGAAAGTTTATAAAACAAATTGATATTTTCGGATTCATGAACAATGCAATTGATGAAACCTAAATCGTTTCATACATGAGATCTTCATTACACAGGAGCGCAACGAAGCGGCCGAGAGTCGCCTTTTAGACAATCGACCCTGAATGTTTGAGGCTCCATCTCTTATTAGTCGATTCGATTAGAGTCCAGCAGTGCATGCAGCCGTTGTGATAAATTCGTAAATCTCATTTACCACAAACCTGCATCGGCGTCAACGTGACGTCGCTGCCCACTACAAGTGTGAGTTTACGAGAATTGATAAGCGTATTTATTTGTTGGTATGTGTGAGCGCTCATTTATGTGTGTGTAAGTTGGGAATATGGTTTCCGTCATTCGCCGCTAATTGAATTACATTGTTGCATACGTTCTCTTCCCCGCCAAACCCTCGCCCGCCATCGAGATAACATAGACTCAACAATCCACTGAAGAAAAGGACGGGGAAAATTAAGCAACTGATGGCTCGATGGGGTTCGGCCATTGATTGAACTCGCTTGTCAAACAAGTTCAAAGAACAAAAGCTACCGAAACGAATTGCTGATGCATCACAAAAAAACTATTTTCCTTTCTAACACTCTTTTTCTTAATTTTTCTCTCCTTCTACTTATCTCTCTCCCACTATCCGTTCTCGTCTAAGGTTCTTTGTTACCGATACCCTACGTCCGCCTGTCGTCCGACCACGCTGAACTTTAAAGGATTCTGATTCAGCGAGCGGAGCAGCTGCTTTTTTAATGTGATCTCAATCAAAATATCGAAAAAGTTAACTGAAAGAGAGCGAACATTTTTGTGAAGTTCTTTGAGACATAGAGATTTTTTTCTCAAGCTGCGAAACCAACAGTAGCAAAGAAGGATGGCAATAGAAGGAAACGAAATCAGATGCAGACACCTTGTATACGCACTGTTGATTACAATTTGGACTTAAATTGCAATTGTCGTTGTCGGAGTTGCAGTTGGAATGGTTGCTACGGCTATGTTATTCATTTTTAATGTTTTACCTATTATTCTACTGCTATAATCATCATTATTAATGTTTTCCTGTTACTCCTGTCGAAGTTGACGGTGAAATTGAAATGCTGTAATATTGCGGTAAGGCTGAAGCCTATGAAATGGCTACCTCCACACTTTTGGAAGTACATAAATGGAAAGAGCGAAGAGAGAGAGACATAGTCGAAAGAGTGGACAAAGCCACCGACCAGTAGTAGCGAATCATCTTATTTCTTTACTCTTAGATATTCCAGAGAGCTCAGGATTAATAACGACGGATGGTTCGAGTAAAAGGCGCTGATTTTAGTAAACCTCAATTTCATGCATTTGTAACATCCTCAAGCGATTGCATACCTTCGATCGAATCAGTCTTTTCTCGTTAATGCATGGAAACTTTTCGCTTGCCGTTGACTGAAATATTTTTCTCATCCGGCAAAATGATCGAATTACAACTTTCTACCAAGTTCAACATCGCCAACCTTCCGTTCCCACTCTATCCCTATCTGTCTTTATCGGCCTCCCTTTACCGACGCTGTGAATTCAGTAAATTACAATTAAAAACTTTTTTCCCGCAAAGTGTTTCGGAAACTTCAACAAAAAATCCCCACCCCAAAGACCCATTGACGAAAGCGGGCGAGTGGAATACATGGGAGTACTAGTGCGAAGGCTGAGAGCGGAAACGTGACGTGGAACTTACCCCTTGAGTGGCAGGATGGGCGTACGGCATTGGCTGAATCGACATCCAGTATTTTTATTAACATACGTTAGAGGATGCTATTGAATTGTCACTTTATCGGAAGCTGCAGCACCACTCCACTACTACTCCGCTGACCACCAACTCCTCTAGCTCTTGCATGGAAGCCCGAAGTTATGCAACGGAAAAAACTGTCGCGCTTCACAATGCGCGATTCGGCTGACGCTCGGCCGATTCCGGGAGAAAAAACAAACGCAACGGACCAGAGAAAGAGCGTGGGGCACGGGGCGAGACTTAATTTAAAGATAGTGAACGTGAAGTTTGGTTGAAGGGACTGAGTGGGGGACTCGGCAGGCGTCCCGACATTTTTATTCTTTGGAATTCAATTTTAATGTGAGAGCGAGCAAAAGAGATACAATTTTGTTCCGCACTTGAAAGCAGTCGGGTGGAATTCGGTCGAGTGGTAAAGTACAAAAACATGCCTGACAGCAATATGCTGCCATAATCAATTCAAAGGAACGGGAACAAACTAGGGGAAAAGACTGAGAGGAGGCAAAAGACAAGTAGGAGTAGCTGAGTAGAGGTTCAGTTGACGAATTATAAGGGCCCAGAAGAAGACAAGGTGAAGAAGGCGCAAACAGGGAGAGCACAGTTGACATAGAGAACAGGACGTCTCTCAAAATATTCCAGTTTCTGTTGTAGAACAACAATAATTGAAAAAGATGTTAATAGAACAAAAATGAAGTAACAGACCACAAGATGTTGCTTTTGATCTTGGAGGGAGCTGAGTAACTCTAAATAAGGGAGAAATATAAGCGAAGGAATTGAGGAACGAGGGGAAGTTGAAACTAGTATGACGTGGAATAGAGCCATATAGTTTGATCTGAAATCAAAATACATAGATTAATGAAAAACCAGGTCCAAAGAGTTCCTGTCCACGGGAATTAAACGGCTTACACAGATTCGAAATGCACCTCATTTTAATTACCTTCCCTCATTGACATGCCGAAGTCCCATTCAGTCGCGAACGACACTATGAGACTAAAATATTTACCGACAAAAATATTTACGTGTTCTACCTCTCGGCTTTCCCAGTAAAAACAATTATTGTTTTGTTTATGTATGAGTGTGAGATTTTCGGACGGACCCCGGTCCTGCACACTAACACATTACACTTTCCACACCTCACCCACACCGAGTCACAGCATTCGTTTCCTCTCAATTGAAATACAAATTATTGTCGTTGTTGCTGTTGTGTTTGCTGTTGTAATTGTGTTACTTTTTGTTGTAGTAGTATTATTTTTGATGCTGCTAAAGATGTTGAAAATGAAGATAAAAACCCAGAGATTTTAACCGTAGTCCAGGTGAACAAAAACATAATAGGAGCAGTGTATAATAGATACAGGAAGGGCGGGCACAGGTAAGGTAAAAATTATGCAATACAATTCGGATCGCATTGCAAAGAGCGATGGGGAATGGAAGGCCGAATCAATTAAATGACTCAACCAACCGGAAACCCCAATCCGGTTTGTTGGTATTGTCATAGTATTCGAGGATCCGAATTGTGATGTGTGATGGTGGAGAAGAGTTCATAAGAAGCAAGATAGATTTCATCCTTGTCACTAATTTAACAACTAATCTCTCTTAACTCCCACTAAGTATCGCACTTGATTCGTACTTGACTTAAATTTGACATGATGCGCGAGTGGCGAAAAACAGTGGAGAGAACATGAACGACGACCTAAACAAATGCTTTGCATCCCCAACCTCTCAAATAACAGTCCCTTACTCACAGAGATGCCGACACATCAAGGGATTGACCAGCCGAAGGGTGACAGCAATGCAAAACAGCACAACAACTATATCTAATTTTACTCACCAGACAAAAAAGTAAAATCTTCTGTTCGTCGCTCGGATGCCTTCGTCCTCGTTCACAGGCAACAACAAACTGACGAAGCAAGAAAAACCGTTCACTTCAGGAGAAAAACTAATCCCGGAACGTCGCGATGTCCTCCACTTGTCTGAGGAATTTATAATAATTTATTTTTATAATTTTTTTTTTGTTTTCTTCAAATTTCACAATTAAAATATTTGGAAAACGTCACTCAACAAATTCCTTATATGGAAATTTAAATTTATTCCCAAATGCGTTCGCGCACTCTTCGAAATTCGAAATGCTAGTGAGCACTCGCATCAATCCCGCATCCACGGTTGCCCTAGTCACGACAACTGCTGTTGATGGCTCTGCTGCTGTTGTCGACAATGGCTCTGTTGCTGGCCCGGAACCGCTGCCACTGCCGCAGTCTCAGTCGCTGCGTCGACCTCTATCGTTGCAACCACACGAACAGCTGCCGGATCGACGCCGGCGCCGAGTTCCAGGTGTCGTGGTGCTCGGAGACCACGACGAAGTAATCCGGCACCACCCACCTACACTAACGCGACCTTCGAACTCACTCCCGACAAACACACACCATCGACAAACGCGGCGCGCAATGCAACCTACACAGAGACAAACTGGGAACGACTTCACCGCCCCGGGGCGACGCAACAACGACGACGGCTAAAGCCGATACCCGGTGTCCGACGCCCTGCATCGTGGTAGATGGCACAAACTGTGCCAGACGGGCGAGCGCCGAGCTCTAGGAACAGTTGCGAACCCAGAACCCAGAACATCCTCCTCCGCCCCTTCCAAACTCGCACTTACGAACTCATTGATAGTTGTTATTGTTGTGATGAGTCGGATGTGCTGGTGACGTCCATTGCTGCCGTTGTCAGTTATTGTTGTCGACATTGTTATTCTTGTTGGGGCTGCTAGTGACTGCCATTGAGGCGCGGGTGCCTATAGCAGGTCAAGAAGCCGTTGCATTTGGCAGACGATGTGATGCGGACCCTGTCGCGAAATTGTTGTTGCACGAAACCTCTTGTTTCTTTACATTGAAGTCTATCCAACGTAGAAATGTAGCACTCACTAGCAATCGTTGCAATTGTTGTTGTTATTGCTAATTGGTGAAGTCTTTTATTTTTTATGTAAAACACGGCCCTTTTTTGTAGAGATCACTTTCACTTTGCTAAATTAACTCCGACCTGTCAAACGATGACTGAATCCCGTTATCCGTGTGAGTTTCACTTAACTCATTCTTATACGAATCGAAATCGGGAACACAGTACGTAAGAATTAGGTGTGCGATCTGATTGTCTATTATCTGCTAAACCGTTCATGATATTGCGTTAAATTTTTTGTTTGTATTGCGAAGAACCATACATTGATTACATGGGAAGTGGGTATATAAAATCAGCATAGGCTATATTGAACATTGGCTTTCCTTGGGCATGTCCATGGAACGTGTAAATTTACATCGCGATATCGCGTTTATTTTAATTAAATAAAAATAGGATCTAATCAATACTAATTCTCAAGTTTGATACAAACTTCAGGTCTTTACATTTGATGAATGTAATTCACGACGAGCTCATCGCTCATCGGTAAGTGTAACTGTAGAAATAAATACAACAAATTCTTTGATCATGGAGCGACACTGAAAAAACATTCGTAATTTTCGCATGCCACGTCCACAGGAATTTTTCTGGCGATCCGCTCAATGCAAAGGCCAGAACGCACAATTTAGAAAAAGAGAAAATATAGTAATATGCCCAATGGCAGATATGAGACATAAAGGCCGAGAGCCGACAGCTGCTCGACACAAATCAAGATTAACACGTTCGGCAACTGTCACTGATTTTCTAAGGCGTCGTCGGCGGAAAGGCATTATCGAAACGAGCGAGAACGAATTTGAATGAGAATTTGTTGAGCTTTCTTTCATAATTCGTAGCTTATAAACGTCTTTATCTTTCACTGCACTCTATCCGCCATTTAAGTCTCGATTGCATTCTGCCGCCCACCATGTCATATGTCAATCGCTATTCTCCTATATAGTTTATCGAACTATTCGTCTGTTTGCACAGTTTGCGATCTAGTTGTATGAGACAGACCAATGTGTATTTATCGCACCCCTTTTAGGTAAAAACTTTACGAAAACTGTTATTGTCCCTATGAGTGTGTGTGTTGTGCTCCATTGTATAAACCATATAAATCTGTAGATCTGTAATCCCATGAATAAATTAAATAGCGGCAAACGGCATGTAGCGAAGACGCTCTCTAGATACAGAAAGCAGGGCCACAAACCGGGACTTGTTGTCCCTCTCTCTCTCTTTCCACACCTCCCACACAAGCTGCTTCCTCATACGATATTCAGGATGCGTTGTGCGGAGCCGTAAGAGGAGCAAAGAGCCACACAGCCCACGGTGCTTAGAGTCTCGCAGGAACTCGAAAAAAATTGCAACCGGAAGTGTTTCGTGCAGTGCACAACACGACCTTCCTTCCTCACTTCTTGTATTTGTAATTCTTGTAATTGCTATTTCAGCTGAAAGGCAAGGGTGTGTTAATTGAAGCGGTTAAAACATATATCCAATTTGAAAAAAAAAAATCATTCATCCATCGCTCACATACTCTAACACACACACTCTCCCGTAACGCCTCCTCAACATGTCGCACAGGAAGAGCACACACAGTTAGCAAGCTGAAGCGTTCAACATGGCTCATGTTTTTTGCGCGTATCGCATAATGCAGTTGATCATACTCTCAATCTTCTAATCGATCTTATTTTTGGCTTCTGTGACGTCGGTATGTTCTACTGCACTTCCTTGCAATTCGCATACACACACACACACCAATGTTGTTATTTCCACATTTATTACAAAGTCTGGAAGAGTTAAGAGGGGTCGCCAGGCCAGTCTATTATGGGATTTAACGAACAGCCAACATTTCACTCGTGAAGTTTGTTTTTAAATTCAAGACTCCTCAGCACTATTTCCATCTCCACCTTCCTCGCCCCTCGATTTACCTAATTAGTGCCACCCGGTCAAAGAAACCCTAAAAGTGCTCTCGGCACTGTTGGCCCTATGGCTTGTTGACTCGATTCCCACCCTCGCCGCCATGAAATCAATACGAAACACAGGTTTTGTGGCATTCACCACCCTCACTGTCATCTTCGCCATCTAAGCCTCTAGAATATTTAATTAGTGCACTCACCTCAATGATCCATCGTTGTGCCAAAATTCAGCTGTATTACACATATTCCACTCAAAGTTTTTTCCAGTTACGCTGACTCGTCAATCGACTCGTCTTATTGGCGTCACCATCGCCGTCACTTGCTAACCGTTGCGTATTGGATGTGCTGCCTCCTGGAAGGTTGTTTCCTTTTGTTGTTGAAATGTCCTTCCTACATTTTATTGTTGATGTTGTTGCTGTCTTTGTTACTGCTCTTCCTTTGTCATGTCAGCTTTATGCTTCAGTTGCTCGATCGAAAATACTATATAAACCATTACATCAACTACAAGGAGTTTTCGAACGCTACATTACTCAGTACAAGAAAAACGATCATTTTGAATGGTACACATTTTTAAACCTCCACATTTTTATAGACTCCGGCACCAACCCATTATCAGGCGTTCTTGTAGTTGATTTGGACTTAATACATTCTACCATTTGAATTTATTTATTAAGATTCGAGCGAGCCCTTGGTTTGGGGTTTTAAGTAAAAACTTTGAATCATTTAATTACTTTTCAATTTAGTGTAATCCGGCTCGGTTTGTAAAGTAATACTTTTACTTGTTATGATTTAATGTTCTTGTCCAATCTGTGATCAATAATACGAATAAAAGTGTTCATATTTAATGACGAAGGTACATATTCCATTACATTTCAGCAATCATTTATGGCGTAATGATTACCTATTTCATATTGGTTTATTCTTCTTGTGGTTGTTCTGTGGTAGTTCTTCTTGTGTGTTGGTGTAATTTTTTTATGTTTTTGAAAAATAAATTGTAAATGTAATTCAATGAAATTGATTAATTTGGGGAAATTTCTCTATTATTATAACTATTTGAAGAGACATTCATTTATTTATTTAATTTCAATTCAAAACTTACAACAACGAAAAGTTATACTTCACACCATACATAGCATAGATTATAAGTATGAGTGAATTAGTGAGATAGTGGTAATAATAGTATAGAATATAATAAAAATTAATTACATATATAGATATTCATAAATGGATTTTAAATATCATTTTTTTTAATTATTTACCTTTTATTTTAATTTGAATGTAAATTCAAGAAAATGTTGGTAAAGACTATGAAGATTGATTTTTTCCATATCAATGTTTTTTCGTATTAATAATATATTAATAATAATAATAATTATAATTGTTACAAATTTATTTTTAGTTTCAATTTTCGCATTTTCTACGCTACAAATATACACAGAGACACAATTACCACGATTACAATTCATATTTAATTAAATCTCATTTGTATTTATTTATTCGACATCGATGTGAATTTTTCGAACAGCTCCATAGTTAATATTTAAAAAAACAACTTTAAGCCAAAAATAAATAATGGGTGAAGTCATGCTAAGAATCGAAATCAATTGAATCGTCTACCGTGACGAGATAGCCATGTCATAACTGAGAGCGTGTTTTTGCAAACATGGACGGGTTGTATTAGTGAAAATAGAGCCAAATGATCGATTACTCAGTGGACATATCTTTAATACATCAAATGAACTTCAACTTATTTCGATCTTCGAAATCTCTGATTTTGACCATTCTTTTCAACGCTTTATAAAAAGTGTATGCTTAATATAATGATGTCCTTTTAATTGAAGTGTTCTGAAACCCCCCCTAAAATTTCTTATAGGTACAAAATACCTACTTAATATAATCAGCTCCGCAAAAATTTTTTCTAAACCAAGAACAGAATCTACCAGAGATTATTTTTGCTCTTGTTTTATGGTCTTTCAAAGCGAATTTCTTTTAAAATGTATTATACATTTTAAACTCTGTCAGAGTTTTGCACAACCGTGTTCTTTAAATTTAAGGATTAAGAAAACAAAGAGTTTGAAAGCACCAGCGCAGAATAAATAATTACGAAAACATTTCCTCAAAACGTTACCTTAACTTTTGAATATAGTTCATTAAATTCCATTTCGTATATATTTTATTCACGTATGTCATATAGTATAGATATATAGCAAAAGTTTCAATACGAACAATTATTTAATTAATACTGATACGATAGATTCTGTTATTTATTTTAATCCTTGTTTAAATATCCTTATTAGTATATTATTTTTTAATTTTTTTTAGTTTTTAATAAACATTTATAAATTTTTACTCAATACTTATAATTTACATTAATATTTCAGCTTTTCGTTCTCGGTGTAAAAGTACAAAAGTGAACATACTTTTTTTTTTGTTTTTATTATAGTCTGTTAATAAACTCAAGTCAGTTAGGTATTTATTTATTCTATTTTTATTTTGTTAAATTTTTGTTAAAAAATGTTCTTCAAGATATGCGTTTTTCTATGTTAACATTCATTTAGAGCCTCTTGTTATATTTTCAATGTCTCAAAGCAATTTCTTAAAGGGCTTTAAATCGGGAGACCTTTTTCGAAGCCTTTTCACATTTTTTTCCTAAATAATGAGACAGAATTGTGTAAATTTATTTAATTTGGAAATCATGTTATCATGTTGAGCCCTTGCTTTTAGTCTTCCAAGGAGCTTTCGCAGCAAACAAATTGGAAGTTTCCACGTTTTTCAATAAAGTGTAAAAATCAGTTGATTCTGCTTTCGTTATAAATATTATTCATTTAATAACTAAGTATATTTGCTCTTCAATTATGTGGGGAATTTGTTTCCTTTATTATGTATTTCAATTTTATTCCCTTAAAAATTGCAATTGTTAAAATTTTCAGATTTTCCAACTAAAAAATTATACATTGTATCGATTGCTTATTTTGCTTCACTTTCACTATATTTTTTATTGTATTGCCTTACACAATATATATTTTAATATTACGTTTGTAAAACTTGGTGTTTTCTTCATACTTTATTTGTATTAGCTGCAATGTTCTTTTATTTTTGCACTTTTATCGCCTCTAAAGATTATAGAAAAGTTATGGTCAAGTGAAATTTTATATATAATATAAAGAAACCATTGTTATTATTTCGGTTTCATCAAACGAATATTCTCACAACATTTGATACGATAGACCGAGTTAGACCTCTGTTCTCCTGGAAAAATCATCGGTTTAATGTTATATTCGAACGAACCACAAAATATTCAACTAAGTATATCTACATAAGATAATCGAGAATTAACCGTGGAATATTTCAATTATCATAATTTACTTGTGTACAACTCTTACGTATACGCTCAGTAGTTTTAGTTTTTATCATTGAATAAAATCTTATTACACAACATTGATATAGAATAATTATATATAAGAATCATGAGTTCATCACTTCCTACTTGATTTTTTTTTTTTTAATTAATGTAGAATCGAGTGTGGCTTAGTTTAGGGAATTTCTAATATATTTTCGCTGGTAAAAATAAACCCGAACCTAAATTGTCTTTTGAAATTCTCAAAATTTTATATGTTATATTATCCTTTGTATCTTTTATTATTTTTACTAGATTTTTATTAAAGCATTTAATTTTTTATCTTAATTTTTTCCTATAACAATTATATTTGTATTTTTATGTGACACATTATTTATTTATTTTTGAATTTTCTTGGCGTGATTCTCTTAATACTATTTTGTCTACTATGTCGAGGAAAATACGTTGAAGCACCATTTGTATATTTAAGAATTTTTTCATCTATGAAAGGTCATTCGGAAATGCATTTGCTCTTTATCAAATACCATTCAAGCAAATGTATTACTCTATTAAACTTCGCTACTTGTACATATTGCAGAAGAATTTACTGATGGTGTTTTATTGTTTCTGTAACTTCCAGAGCTTTTTGCCGAATTTTATATCTGGAGGAATTCAATGAAAAATATGTTTCAAAACTGCGATATATATGAATTTTGACGATATTATATGAATAAAAGATTTTTTATTTTGTATGTTAAATGAAACGCTCTGTACTGCAAATTCTTATCCAATTATTCGTTGTATTTGAAAATTCATATAATTTCAGTTTTTATGGAAACTCTTCTTGGTTCTTAGTTGTCAGTTAATTAAATATTTACGAATTGAAATAGTTTTCTGTAAATACAAAGCCCGTTAAATATTTAAGGTTAATAGAATACAACTTCTTAATGTATCCTATTCAGTTTCCATGTTTTTTAAAATAATTCAGAAGTAGGATCAATATTGCAGAACTTATGTCCACACGAACTTGCAAACGAAATAAAATTTTATTTCAAAATAGTTTTACTAGATTCACTTCTAAATTTGAACTACGACGAAACACTTAAGCGTACAATTATTTAGTTAGAAAGTGAAAATAAAATACACATCGATAGTTGGCTTTTCTTGTTATTTGTTTATAAAGAAATTTATATAATATATTTAATATAATAGTTTTAAAGACCTTTACATAATATGTTATTTCCTTCCAATTATTATTCCCGTTTCAATTGTTGGAAAAAACATTGTACAAGTATTTGATATTTTGACTAATTAATTAGTTTCTTTAATTTGCTTTGGAATTCAGTACAGTTGCTTCAAATATTCGTTTTTTGTTCTAGCCATCATGTTTTGGTTATTTTTACTACCCCTTTACTATATGTTAATGTTATTATTTATCATAATAGATATATAAAAGTCAATATTGACAGTAATAATGAAATATACGTAGCAAGTTATCATAAAATGGTTTTATAAAAACAAACATTTGTATAGTATAACCTGTCAAGCGCTTACAACATGATCTCCATAAAATATGCAGTGTATACAATAAAGATTTACTTAAAAAAAAAAAGTGTATATACGATTTTTGAATAATATATGGGGCTACGTGTGGTTAATAACTAAAATAGCACTTAATAAAAAGCCGAAAGCAAATTAGTTTTTCGTTTAAGAACATTGAATAAATAAATACGAAACTTACTAACTAAAATAATCAACAATGTAATCAAAGGGAAACAAACCCAGATATAAACTTATAATCAGGGCTTCAAACTGAATGGTAAAAATAAAGAAATCAATCCAAAAATTAAATAACAATTATTCGGAGCTACATCATTTACCAAATTATAATAGCAGCTCGTTTAAATTTCAAAATCGAAATAAGAAACGAGACTATATAGAATTTAAAAATCATATAAATTTTCCTCACAAAGAGAAAATAAGCTTCAGTGAGCAGAAACTTCAATTATGAGGTAAACTAATAGAACGTATAACGTATAGAAATAGAATAGAAACGTTCAGAATATAAACCAAAGTATCTAGAACAATGGATTCACAACATGTAGTCAGTGTTAATAAAAAATAAATTAAATATACCCGAACGTATAACAGAACTCAACATTGTTTCAACGAATTCATCAAAGAGAAAACTTTAAATAAACTTAGCTCAGAATAAGTTTTAAAAATAACAAATAAATGAACATAGCTTACAGAAAACAACTAAAACTCAAAAGAATATTCTTAGATTAATAGAGTTTTTAGAAGAACAAATTTGCAAGTGGTAAAAATGTTGAGAGTGCATTTTTTGTTGAATTTGATGTTGTCGCTGAGGTGGTGGTAGATGCAGCCGCAGTTGTTGTCGACAGTCGTTGTTGTCCTTGTTGATGCTGCTGTTGCTGATTATGTTGTTGCTGACCAGTTGATCCACTGCCACTTGCACCTACAGCTGCCACAGCAGCATTAACACCCGACAACAACTGAGCAATTTCCTGTTGCATTTGCAATTGTTGCTGCAATAATTGTAAATTATTCTGCGGTTTATTATAAATGATTTTACTAGATGTTTTAATAATCGATTGTATTTGCTGTTGCTTTTGTTCCTTTGGATGTGAAAGTTGTGTAGATGATGGTAGTGTTAATGATTGTATTTTAGTTGGTGGCTTTTTGCTGTTGGTATTACTGCTTTTACTGCTGCTGCCGCCGTTGCTACTGCTTAGTTGACTGATGTTGCTAATGGCGATGGTGTTGGTTGCAGCAGCCAATTTCGATAATAATTACGTTTGCTTAGTTTTGTTCGTCTTGAAGCTGACTTGAAGGACACGGTTTCCCAAGGTGTAGCCGTTCAGTGACTGTATAGCTACAACAGCTTCTTCATAGTTTGTCATGGTTACGAATCCGAAACCCTTACATTTATTGGTTTGCAAATCGCGAATAACCTGTAAATCAAGAAATCTCATTAATTACAAATCATAATGCTTTTTAGGCACATGGTACCTTAACTGATTGTACTGCTCCGAATGGACCGAACAATTGCCACAATACATTCTCTTCCGTCTCTGGAGCGAGGTTATAGACAAATATGCACCAACCGGAGCCGTTGATGGGATTTCCAGGGAGCATGGTATTAGCTAACAAGTCACCGGTGAGAGGTGAGTAGCGAGAAATAACCGAGCTGCAGCGTAGAGAAAATTATACTATTTCTAAGACACAGCAATATAAACAGAATTAACCTATATCTGCCAGCAGCTGTGGGGTGATGTATACCAGCCGCAGCAGCAGCTGCTGCTGCTGCCCCACCTGGAAAGCCACGCGCACGAGGATTCTGTGGAGTGATATAGGCTGCCAAAGGGGCCAAAGCCTTGCTGCTGCTTGGATTGTTAGCAAATTTAACAGTAATTGGATCGGTAGCATTTTTCGGTACAGTTCCATTCAGTTCCTTGATGGCCCGATCGGCTTCGTGTCGTTGATCAAAGCGTATGAAACCGACGCCTTTTGAGAGACCTAAAAAAAGATATAACAAGAAATTTGTTATCACAACAACCCTCATGTCATTGTCATTCACGAGCTGTAGGACCCTTGTCAGTGATCAAAGAAAGGTGCAAAGCATATATGAAGGGAGCGTTGTAGTAATATTTATTCGAATAACTTGTATGTAGAATGAATTGTAGTGATTAGGATAAGTAGAACACAAGATTTGTATTGTGTGATTTTAAGAAAATCTATCTGGATTTTTATGAACATATTAAAAAATATATATATATAATTAACTAATATGTAAAAAGCAAATGAGTGAAAATAAAAATTTCTAAATAGAATGAATACATTGATAGTAAAAAATCCATATGATTTAAATCATATACATAAATAAAGTTATTTAATGAACGTTACCTACCCGAATCATTGGGTCCAGCTAAACACGTTCAGAACAAACGTATTTTTTGCATTTAAAAATAAAAGAAAAAATGTATTTAAATTAAATTTCTTATAAAATATATATAAAAACATAATTCTTAAATGAGGGAACGACAAGCAAGAAACAAACAAGAAGCCTCAACCAAACAAGTTTTAAATTATATCGAAATAATAAAAATCCAGAATGTATTTTTGTATAGCTTGCAGTAAAATAAGAGAAGTTCAAGTAGTTAGTATTTGCGAAATTTGTCTTTAAAGGGGGAATTGTAATAAAAAAAAAAGGGATCGGAAACCTCACATATAATAAAACTACAAAGCTTCAATTGCGACCAACCTACCTGTGATATTGTCACACAAAATTCTTGAGGTAATTATTTTTCCGTATGGACTGAATAGAACTTCGAGATCTGGTTGTGTCATATTCTTTGGAAGACCAGAAACATATAAATTCGCGCCTTTAATTGATTCTGAACTGGGACGGGCAATTGAGACCTGGAGTTATAAGAACATATTAAATTTTTAGACAATCCCTTGTATTTCGAAAAACTCACTTTAATTGTTTTATTTTGTAGACGCAGACCATTGAGCGAGTTTATGGCTTTTTCAGCATCCTCTTGTTTAACGTAATTCACAAAGCCATAACCGAGACTTTGACCTAAAATGGATAATCACCCATTATTAAAAAAATAAAATGTTACGCTCCCCTTCTCTCCATTGCCTAAATACCTGTCACTTTATCGCGGATTAGTTTACAACTCTCCACCTCGCCGACACTTACAAACAGAGAGCGGATGTCCTCTTGCGACATTGTTTGTGGCAAGTAGTTTACAATTAAATTTGTTTTTGGGTCGACCTCATTATTGTTATTATTACTGTTATTATTATTATTATTATTTGCTGTAGCAGTCGCAGCTCCACCACTCCCATTCTGCTGCTGCTGTTGTTGTGACTGTTGCTGCTGACCTTCCACCATACTGCTGGTCATCATTGAAAGAATTTAAAGTAAAAATTGAATGGGTTACTAGCACTTTCACAAAGTTCAGTTCACACAACAAAACAGTTGTGGAAAATTTACTAATAAATTGAAATTGTAATTAAAAGGATTCTATAAGAGTAATACTGATAAATGGTGTCTCTTAAAATCTGCAAAGAAATAATGGAAATAAGTTATTAACTCGAATTGAAAATATAAAGTAATTCAGAGTCAAACCTCACCTTTTTTATGAAGAGACACATCCACCGAAAAGATAATTGTTTTCTTTTATTTTGTTTTTTGCAAAATGTTATTTTTATCTTGTTTTATTATTTTAAGATCACAATTTGTTTACAGAATTTGTTTTCATTTTTAAGTATTACATTGATTTATAATTTTCTTAACCAAGTTTGTTGCGTTGTTTTTTTAACTGTCAAGAGATGGGGAAAAAAACATGAAACGCTTAAATTGGATTTTAAATTAAGGTGATTTCGATTAGGGTTGGGGAATTAATACAAAGTTGTTATAATGAAGCCATAAAAACTGGCGATATTACGACAAACAGTGTCAATTAAAATAACCTTTAAATTCAAAAAGCAAATCACAAGAACAAAATATCTAAAATCGATCAGAATTTGGGGTGATATGTAATAATTTAAGAAAATATTCAGCAAATTTTTTTTATATATTAACGTGAATATAATCACTATCTCACTAACTCATATATCACTCGCTTGCAATCCAATGCATAAACGCAAGAGAACATCATAAATGTACCGACTGAGAGAGAAAGAACTAAAAATAACTAATCACATATATAAAAATTAAAAATGCTAAACATCACAGGAAAAATGAGTTACTGAACATGAAAAATGTGTGCTTGAATTAGAATTTTCGATAATATCTCATGGTTATAATTTTAAATTCAATTAATATTTAATATTTTAAATTTATTCAATACTTTTATATATGTTTTATTTATATATGTACGCAATTCTAGGAAACTACCATTCACTGAATGTATTTGCAAACATACTTATCTAATCTACTTCTATCTCTTAATTTCTTTAAAAGATTTATTGGCATCTTTCTTCTCTTAAATAACTAACTATCGTATCCATGTTTGCAGGGGTCTCAACTAATTTACGGTAGTTTCGAAACAAGGTATTAAAATATTACACATTTGACATTATTGCATGAATTTGAATTTTTGAACATTATTTTAATGAGTATTTATGTCGAACTAAATGTATAATGAGCTTGTAGTAGTTTAAAGAGGTCTACAAGCACCTGTCCACGACTATTGCGCGTAAACAATTCACGCATTCCCATCAGTACATGAATTGAGATCACGCAATTTGAATGTTCGATTCGGGTTGTTTACGTTACTCTCGGCCAGAACGATGGCAACGGATGCGACGTAAAATAGATGATGACAGAGAAAGAATCTTATAATATTTACATTATTCTCAAGAGTCGCATGATGCTAAAATAGAAAAACGTACGTGCAATATGAATATCAAGAACCGAAGGCGAAAAAGACGATACCATAATTTCCCCACAGGGAGTTGCATAAAAATACGACACAATTGGCGGCTTTGAGGTTATAATGGAAGCAGTAGGAAGAGATTTCAAGTAGTGAATTATATAAATTTTAGTATTGTGCAGTTTTACTATTATATACCTTTTTACTGTGGACTGCTGAAGAATAATCAGATATCTTTTTACCGGATAGAGCTAATATAAATGTATGCTTGTTTTTTTTTTCAATCTGAATAGTTTTATATTCACTGTTAAAGGTCAGAATAATAAAGGTCTGAACTTATATCTGAATAATCCTATTTTCTTTGATCTGGAGCCATACGAGTGGCACGTAAAAATTGGAAAATTGAAAGAGCAAGGGAGAGGCGTTGATTACGAAACACTTGATTGGATATCGGTGACACAATTGCTTAATGTGAAAATCCTTGATTATATCCAATGAATTATGAAATATAAATTTCGTTAGTTTCTTCTAAAAGTCGAAATAAATGTTTCATTTATCATTCTTAATCTTGAAAAAGTTTTTTGAGTTTTGGTTTTGGAAAAACTGAACCGAATAAAACGTAAATCAAATCGAATAGAAATGAAACTCAAAAGTTAAGGAAAAAATCAACGGAAAGAAGAAAAAACACGTTCCTTCAACACAACAGAACAGAAATAAACTGAAAACCGTGTATCGACCAGCAAAGAAAATTGTTGGGGAAAATTCTTCTACAGAATATGCTCAAAATAAGCTTACAAAACACGAAACGAAAAATAAAGAAAAGAAGCGAGAAAAAAATAAAAACAAAATACGAATAAACTATATCAAAAAAAAAAAAGTAGCAACAGCAACGAATGAAAAACAAATGGCACACAGAATTTGAAATAAAAATAAATGCGTCAAATGGGGAAGTCTGGAATTCACAATTCACCACAGGTTGGGGTGAATAGCAGCAGGAATTTTAATTGTAAACATTCTAGTTATAATGAACTTCCGTGGAGATTCGATGTAAGCAACTTACCACAATGTGGTGAACTTCTTAAAAATACCACAGAAACGCTACCGCTACAATCAGCACGGTCCAAAGTATTAACCTTCGGTGCTTCTACATCCTTCTCTGCCAGTCAAATCGGAAAACATTGTTATAATGGTAAATGGGGTTGAAATGTGGCTCCCTATCAACGGGTTTTTGTTTATCAGCTTATAACACCCTCATATTATTTGATAGCTGACGCAAATAACATTAGACAATGGTTGGAAAATCTCATATGGAGGTCAGGTAAGTTGGAAACCGATAGAAAAAAGGAAAAGAAAAAATCCTATTTGTAATTCATAATGATTCTCAATGCCTTCTGAAAATCATTTCAGTTATACTAAAAATATTCTATTAAGAAATATAAGTGTGTGATTGTAATTGTTTGTGTGCCATGACCTAGGTCCATCAATAAATTAGTCGGAATATTCAAACAATGTAAAGAAATGGTTGTATTAAGAAGGCATACGTATTATTCGTAAATTCATTCGAAAATAATTGTTTGGTTAATATATTGTAAAATTAACTCAAAAGTTTGTATTTTTCAATTAGTTTTCTAAATATTTAAGTTATTGTTAATATGGTTGTAGGTAACAGTTTTATGTTGATAATGAATGCGATAAGGAATGATGGAACAGCCAGTGACGAAATTGCATACAAATAAAGCACGAGCGACTTGAAACACTTAATATCAAGATGATTCTGAAGATGTGTGAGACAACAGGGTACAAAAATAAAGATATTGTGTGATTCCGTGTGTGTAAATATAACACGTACCCCAAGAACAGTAATTTTGCAGTTTTACAGGAAATAGAGAGAGAGAGAGAGAGGAAGAGAGAGAGAAAGAGAGAGGAAGAGAGAGAGGAAGAGAGAGAGAGGAAGAGAGAGAAAGAGAGAGAAGGAGAGAGTGAGCTGTTAACACATTATTTGCGAAGAGAAACCATGTTAATGCACTGTTAATATTTCTATGCAGTGAGCATGAGAAATTGTGAAATTGCATACTTTTAGGGGATGCACTGCAATAAATTAGACAATAAAGTAGACTAATCTCCCATTGCTAGGAACCACACAGTCAAAATACATTCAATGCATAGGTAAACAGTAACCAATTCTTAGCGAGAGTAGGACTGCCAATAAGAAAATGATTAAATCAATTGTTATATTTTCATCGAATTTCATAAGACTGATACACTGAAATATATGGGCATTACAAATAAAAATACACAAAAACACCAATTACGACATATCCGGAACATGATATAAAAATACATACCAGATGTATAGTTAAATTATGTCAATCCATCATCCTTAAAAGGAAGATGTTGACAGCTACTTATCTCACACAATGGATTCTCAAAATGCGGACATAAACTGAGAAACGGTACAGATTTTACGAAATCACACAATTATGGAAAAACTCGAATTTAAATTAAAAACGTATTTTAATAATTGAAAAGCATTGGAACACTAAAATGCAGAATGTAAACCTAGAAATCGATAATTACGAAACTCGTAAATTTCATTAATATCCAAATAGAAGAATGATGTAGCATACATAATTACTTTCGGTTGAGGGAACAAAACGTAAAGATTGACAAAAAAAAGTGTAAAAATTAATACACGCCTTGCAAATTAATGCGAGCGTGTTTGAAAGTGGGATGATACCTATGTGTGTGCATTTACATATATGTATTAAATATATGATTTTTAAGGTGCGGCAACCGAGCGAGCAGCTGTTCGAACACCAACGTAATGCAGTTTCACAGCGCCTACAAGTATGCCGTCATTTATACGACGAATGAAAAATTTCCGAAGAGAGAGTGGACTGAGCGAATCGGGGTAAAGCAGCATTAGAACTAAAGCTATGGGAATGTACAAGGATAGTATTTTTAGCCATTTCGGTGGCAGATAAACTAGAGTAGAGTTTAGTGAAGTAGAGAGTAATAAATCAGGCTATATGTTCAGAGGGCTTGATGGCAGGCAACAGCAGTAAAGAAGCTACGGAGCCGAGGGAACAGAATTCTGAGATGACATAAAGATATGAGAAGGAACGTACATATATATGCATGTACATGCATGGTAAGTGCGGGTCGTAGGCGGCTTAGAACAGAACCAATAGGGTAGAGAAGTTGCAGCAGAAACGAGCAATGGGAAAAAATGGAGCAAACTTAGGATAGGTTGGGTGTATGCTAAAAAACAATTATAAATAACACATGAAAATAGAAACTAATATATACTTTTTGCTTCCTGGAATAGAATTGTTGAAAGAACTGCAAATACTCCAAATTCCGAGTTTTCAAAAGTATCACGTAAACAGTTTTAAATGTATATGATAAAACATCGATGATTAGAACAATAAAACACGTTATATATCTCTCGATTCCCGATTCAATCAAATTTAATGAATTAAACACATGTATTATATCCAGAGTGAAAAATATATTTAAACTGTATTTGAATTTTTTTACTCCTTTCAAATTCCTTTGAACTAAAATCTTACACAGAAAAATACAACTTGCGTTCAGAGAGTGCAAGAACTAAATGGCTCTGCAGAACCGTGGTCCCTCGGTTTATTGCAGGACACCATACGGCGAGCAGGCAGATAGGAAAGAGTAGAACATTTGAGAAAAGTGCATATCCTGGTCGCGGTGCAGCGTTTCGACGAAAGAGAGCTACAGCGAGAGAGCAAGAGTGTGCGAACGATGGCAGGAAAAGGATTCCCTATTAATGTACAAGCAGTATATAATTATTGAATAAAATATTTTTATATCGGTTGTTTCATAATTGTTCTGAACTAAAACACTGCACCCTCAATTTGTAACCCTAGAATTATCACATTATAACTTTCGTACTAATGCAGCATCCAAAAAAATAGACTCACATGACATGTCATTCATAAAAATATTCTCTCTCTCTCTCTCTCTCTCTCCTTCTGCGCTCTTGCTGACAGCGATTGCAACATAAACAAGAAAGCCCTTGTGAGCCACCCGGCTATCTCACAAAAACAATATTGGGCTAGGTTTGAAGCAGGAGCTGTGCAGTTCTCCACTGCGAACTGTCGATAACAACGAGAACCATGCGCCACGGCTCTCCCACAGCTGAAGAAGGTTTAACAAAAACAACCCACAAGTTTATATTCCGGGGAAACAAAACCCAAACAAACTTTTCAACGAATATTGCGCTCCCGCCTGTGTCACAAACTAGCCCGACCCACGAGAACCTACCGACTCTCAAATCCCACCCTCAATGCCACACTACAAAATAATCGTCCTCCTACAGCTCCAACTTGACACCATTTGTGTCAAAAGACCATTGAACTCTTTCGCCCATTCTTGCACTATTGTGTCATGATTTGTTCGCTCGCATGCGAGATTTGTACGGGAAAAGCTAAAAGAGCCGTTGCATATTAGCTGAGGATATCACATACATTTAAACTTTAATTGTTCTGATATGTAGATAAGCAAACATAGTAAAATAAGGTTCAAAAAGTTTTATAAAATATGCTTCACTCTTCGAAGTTGGACAAAATATGAATGAAAATGACAATCAGTTTCAACCTCAATTAGCCAACTGACAATCATTTGTGCCGAAGAACCATTGGATTTTTTCGCCCATTCTTGCTCATTTATGTCATGAAATTTTAGCTCGCATGCGAGATTTTTACCACTACCTGGAAGATCTTTTAATAAAGATCTTGTATATTATGTAAGGGGTTTTACAACCATTTAAACATGTAATTGGTCCGATATGTTGTTAAGAAAACAGATAAATAACGTTTAGAAGATGCTTCACGCTTCTGGGTTGGAACATAAATGGCAATGATAACTCACCTTACCGTCTCCTCCCGAACGCCATCATCGCCTTCAAATGTCCAGCGTTGGAAAAGTCCTGCTCCACCTTGCTGTAAACGTAATCCGACTGGCAAAATACCAGACACCTTGGCCGCTGCTTTTGTAGATTTAGGTGGTCGGTGACAAAATCGTTGCCGCACCTGCGCGAATCGAGTTCAAAATAGCGTAAACCGTTGGTGCGTTCGCAACCACGTGCACCTTCGCCGGTGAAATCGAAAGGAAACGGAGCGGAAATGAGCTCACCACGTGACACTGACGCAAAGATGGCTGCTGAAGAGTTGGAAGAGGTAAAAAAGGTCTCTGGTAAATGCCACATCTGTTCATCGAGAGTAAGCGCTGATAAAGAAAACTTTGATGGACGCGGCGGAAGCGACATACGTAGTGGGGTCTTTGGAGCAATCACGGTGACTGCTATAACCATTGGGTAGCGAATGGAGCGGACGCGGGCAGCAATATGACGCGGGTGGAGATTTAGCAAACACTGGCAATGGATAGGCAACTTCTGGGATAAAACAGGAACTGGTGTAGAATGCCAAAAATTAAAATAATTGAAAACGTTGATCGAGAGCTGGGTTAGTTGGTTGTCGGTACTCTTCGTGTGGGAAGGTCGAACTGTGATCCGCAAAATGATCTTTAAAGTGAAACGAAGAATATATAACTTAATCATTGAAGCGAAAATAAGTACTTACTGTTTCCTTCCTGATATTCTGGCAAGATTCAGAAGTTCATTTACCTATTTTCTCACTATAGGTCTTCTATATCTGCTATTTTTTTGCATTTGCGTATGCCACATAATCTCAAGCGCAAGCAAATGAATAACGTACTTTTGCGAAAACTTGAGTCAGTTTCCTTTTCGCCGTGTAACACCGTTGAGTGTGACTTTGCGGCGACTTACTGCAATGTTGCCAACTACGCGAGATTGAGAAGGCCACAGGGTGCCGTAGTTCCTGTTACTTTTTTTTTAAATTTATTCTGATATCCATTTATATTAATAAGAAAAATACTACATTTTTATTAATACCGTCTTTTATTTTTTCTTTCCCTTCGGTTGTGTAGAAACAACTACTTCCGTAATTGTGTTAGTTCTTGATTTTCTTTACAAATTCTTCATTATAATAACTGTATTTTATATATAAAGTTTCTGTCTAAAGTTTCTTCTTCTAACGAAGAGTTATGTTGATTTTAGTTCTTCATTTTTGTACAAAATAATATGTCAAATAAATACAATTATAATATAATTTAAGTTAAAAAAAAAATATACTTATTTACTTTTTTATTTATCTTGTCTCTAAATAATTCTCAATGAAACACTGCAATGACAATGCAATTTCATTCAACTTTATGTTAGATATTAGCTATGCAAATTTTGGTTGAGTCCTCCTCGCCATTCCTTCAGTTTCTTGTGTTTCATTTCAACATTGTTAATTCAGTTTTACAAAAATATATCGGTATCTTGTTTGTTCACATGTACATACATCTTTATGCATGTTATATAGAACTAGTTATTAGTTATATATATGCATGAGTGTGTAAACAGGTATGCTTATGTACAAAATTATAACAATTCTGTAGTTCAAACGATTTTTGGAAACAATTCTAAATGATGCTATAATCTCATATATTTATGTGTGTACAGAAAAGATTATTTCAAAACTGAAGTTGGTCAGGAGAGAAAATTCACTACGTTTACAATTAGTTTTTCAGGATTTGCTGCCTTAATATTAATGTAAATGTTGCCTTCAATTCGTTTGTAATATCAAAATTTTAATAATCATACGCCTACGAGTTAGGTTTTTAATTAGATTTATATACGTTATATTACTTTTTAGATGAACGTGACCTTAGCTGGTGACTGCTTTTAAATATACTGCCCCACAGCATGGTTACTTTAACTTATATCATTCGCATTATACACTAAATAGAATAGCATGTCTTAGAATGGTATTTGAAGTAGAACTGAACGAAATGCTCCGGAAAAATTTTGCAAATGTTTATATACAATGGTTACTCGTGTTGTTTTTCATGTATAAATATCAATATCATGGAATTAATGATTGTGTAAAGTAACTAGATTTTGGTGTATCTGATGTATATTAATTTTTAAATTTCGTTTCAAATATTTTTCTTATTGCATATTTAGATTTAATTTTCATCCTAAAATCTACTTACGCTTGTGTTTATTAAAAATATATATTTAGTTTATATATGTTTAGTTTTGTTTTAATTTTTAATTAGAATATATTTTAGACATTTTTCTGTTTGCTTTCATATAGATTTAAATTATGTTAATGTATGACTTACTGTGAGTGATATATAATTTATATATATTTCTCCTTTTTATATTTTGATAATGCACAATTGTATCTATTAAAATTATTTAGAATCGTAAATGGATTCTGGCTGTTTTCAATGTATTTGTGACAATCAAAACAGAATATTAAATAAAAACCGCTATAACAAAAAATGTCCAATGGTAGTCACATCCAATGGTAGATAGAACCTGTAAGAATTCGAATCACCTTATGTGAAATATAACTTAATTCCTTTTTAAAAAACTTTGCACAGCTCGCAGCGAGTGACGAAATGTGGACCAACAATATTTCGAAATACATTTTCAAAATAAAATGTATCATTTAGTTTTACACAACTTTTACTAAATTAAATACAAATAAAAAAAAATGTAAAAATTTGCTATAAACTGAATTTTATATTTGATTTTTACAAAAGTTTTTGGTTCTAGCGCTCGAACAGGTTGAATATTTCTTGTAAAATTACATATTGATAATTAATTACTTAGTTATTCATAATAAATTAAACTACTTCAATTTATTAACGCGAATATTATTTAATTTTTGCTTTTTAATTTATTTTATTTTATTTATTTAATTGGAAATTAAAGTCACTCTTTAATTAATATTAATATAATTTTCATCCGTATTTATACATGCTTACAAATTAACTAAAATCATTTGCTTATTTAAAATTAATTAACTTAGACTTAACTATAAATTACAATAATTACTTTTATTACATTTTCTTCTTTCATTGTAATATGTTCTATTAAATGCAATAATTTGTATAGATCCGCGCATTTGATAAGTTAGTGTGACTATGATGGGAAATAATGTTTTTTAAAACATTATCCTTTCCGAAAAATCAATACCATTCCGCTGAATAAGAAAACATACGAGAAACACGTGATTTTCTTCCTGGGGGAAGTGAAAGTTTCCATAGGAGTGCAATCAAAGGGATCTTCGGGACATAATGACAAGAGCCACGCCCAAGCGTTGGAATTAATATACCGGGTAACGAAATAAAAACCAATAAAAATAATATTATTTTTCTCTTTTAAAATTTTACTCAATAAATGTTATTATATTTGCTTTTTTTACACATTAAATAGTTAATAAATATGCACTTAATAAATCCGTTTACTCTCTTTCTTCGTAAATTAATGCTTAATTAATTAACAACTTTTTCCTTGCATTTGACTGCAGGTTAAACTTCCATTAACTTAGATTAAATTTAGTTACTTAAAATGTTTCTTAGTTTTTAACTTGTAAAACTTTAGTTCCATGTTATTGCTGGTTGGTTTGTTGTTTTGCTCAATTGATTGTGATTATTTGATTCATTAATTGAACCATTATTAACCATTAGTATTTCTTTAAATATAATATGTATAAATGTATATTTTGTTTGTGTTTATTGTTGATATTTTTACAAAATGTATCAAATAAGAACTATTTGTTTCTGTTTTAACCCATTCAGTGTTATTAAAGAAGCAATTGGAAAATAAGTTATTTCGCATAGAAATAAAAATCAAAACAATTAACTAGGTTATTGAAATAATTAATCATAAGGTGAATAAACATAAAGAATTTAAATAAAATCGCCTAAAATTATAAAACTAAAAAATGCCAATAACTTCATATTAATCATCATTTTAACAACATATGTAATATTATGTAAGAAACGAAGGAAAGCAAAACACTTAAAATTAACAAAATATATTTAAAATTTCGCATTTTAACAAAATCATAAAAATATCGTACATTTATTTTTTATAAATTTTCTAAATTTTTGCAACATGATTAATTTGAAATTATTTGCTTCGTTGGTGTATGTTTTATTGACTTAATAAATTTATGCATTTTGCTATAATATAAATAACATTAAAAAGTCGGTAAAAAGGGTTTAAATTAATTTTTTTCTTTAAATAATTCAATTCCTTTTCTTTCAACATTAAAAAATTACTTTTAAAAAACCATCTCATAAAATGTTTAGTTTTTGCAAAATATTTTGTTAGCTTTTTTCTTTAATGTTACATTTTTTCATTCATGCGAGAATAGAGAATGAGGAAGTATTTGTTGTTTTACTTTTACTCTTGTTACAACAATAATAAGGTAAAATCACAATAATAATAATTATAATAACAAATTACAATATTTAAAATAGAGATGAATTAAACTAGGCACAGGCGCAATGGATTTGATCATCACTACGCGGTTGTAGCGTACATGCTCTTAGTTGGTGTTTGTGATGTTTTTATTGATGGTTGGATTGTTATTGATTTTACGGTTGGTGTTGATTCTTGTGTCAACATGTTATTGTATCGACATTGCATCCTTGAGTTTCTTGAGGCCCGCCTGCACATACTTGAACACCTCGTACATAGAGCTGTGCAGCGTGAGTGGTCCGTTCTCGTGGTCAAGTGCAATAAAGAAATCTGCAAACGTGCGATGATGATAAATTGTATATCTATTCGCAAACATTTAGTTTTATCAACTCACCAGTATGATTGCCTTGTCGCACCAAGCGGTCCGCCTGATCCCACAGGTCATGGCTACTTGTGAGGTAACTAAAAAACTGATTCTGCTGATTCAAGGCGGTAAGGACGTCCTGAGGCACTATCTTGCCGGGAGGAGTATTAGAGCCCGAACTCTGTAAACCCAATTCGCTTTGAAATCAATGAGTTCATTAAAACATTGAATCTAAATATTACCTGGGAGCATACGGAATTGGATGGCGATATCGAGGAGGGTGTGTTTCCATTAACTATGTCACCTTTACTGCTCTTGAAGAAGTCGTTGCAACCAGTGAGAATTGTACGACAATAGTTGCGTTTCATCTTGTAAAGCTTTAGGGAGATAAGCGATTGGCAGCGTAAACTGCAAGGAAGACATTTGTTGAGTATATCGCGAGATAGGTTGAGTGTAGTGTAATACTCACCTTAAAATAGCAACTTTGTTATGTGTTTCGTGTTGGCCATTTGATGATGTGACTTGTAAATGCCGAAATTTTGAAGAAATGAATCTGCAAAAAGTAAAATTTAAGTTTGAATATTTTCCAGAATAACGTTTGTGATAAGCAAAGCAAATAGTAATGTTCCTCATATCGAACATTCCACAAAGTTGAGAAACTAAATTAAAGACACATCGAATATACACACACAGGCTACAAGACTTGTTAACACTTTACTCACTTAATTAAGGCGAGTGTGTCCTTGTACATCGTCCACGCAGCCTCCTCTGAGCTGCGATGTTGTTCCATAGCAGCCCCCGAGAGTAAGAAATATACAACGGCCTCCAGGTAGAGAGTCACTTGGTTGAATGTATTCTGTTCCCGATCAGCGGCGTGTTTCCGATTGACTGCTTCCTGCAAGAATTTTGTGTTTTTGCTGCAAGTGAAAGGAAACATCAACTCAGGATTAGTTGAGTTGGGTGAACTATTTGAACAAATGTAAAAAAGTAAACTGTTACATTTTCGAATTTGGTAAAATTTGGATTTTGGCCGTGACGGAGGAGATGGATGAAAGGTCAAATTGATCCTCAACAAACCTGAAATCGTCACTCAACGCATCTTCGTCGCGTTCGAAGTACGAGCGATAGATAACTTGAGGCGGAACGGGCGTGACAAGGGAATTTGCAGAGGTAGACAATAACGAAGAACATTTCTCATTTGGATCTATCGCGGCTACTGCAGTCGAGGATGTGGACAACGACAACGACAGTGGTATTGACGACGGAGGAGGTGGCGGCATATGTGTGGCAGGTACAGCTGCTTGAGTGCCAGCTTGTAAATGCAAAGCGGGGGTGGAATCGGAAGTGGACAACGTTTGTTTTTCTATTAACCGATCGTGATTGGTTGGTTGCAATTGTTGGTCCAATAGTAATTCCTTCTGCAAACACAAAACAACCTTTATTTGAAATTTATCTCAAAAAAAATCTGTTTTACTCACCTCCATCGTCTGCACATGCTTGACAGTGGTACCGATATCACCTGCCACCGTGCCCCTACCGTTGTTGTTGTTATTGAGCTTTTCCTTATCTTTATCCTTTTCTCTTGACAATGTTGTGTCCTTGTCCTTCTCCCTATCCTTGTCCTTATCTTTGTCCTTCTTCCGTTTTTTCTCCTTATATGGACTGGAACTAGAACTGGAACTACGTTTGCGTCTTGGTTTAGCAATGTCGACTATTGTCGCTGCTAGAGGTGTGTCAACTGACATCAGCTGCTTTTCCGAGGGTGTCAGCTCGCCAGGCTGTGTAGTTTTGTAATCTTGTTTCAGAATGAGCTCCTGTTTGACCACCGAGCCACTCTTGAACTTGGTGTCCGTACAGTAGTTTGTCGGTGTGCCTGCATTGGGTTTGCCATCGACGTCCGGCTCGTATTTGATGTGCTCGTGTTTCACACCGACTATGAGTTTGTTCGTAGACGGTGAGACTCCACCGTAAGTAGCGGTTAAACCTCTCGACGTAAAACCATTGGGTGGTGCTTGGGGCGGCGGGAGGTCTTTGGGAGTCGAACCGCCGCTGCCGTCCAACGAACGACTGTTTGCGCGGCCATTTGTGTTAATATCTTCCAGTCTTAGTTTTCCTGTCTTCGACATTTGCTCCACTAAGCTCTCACGGGACCGTGAAAGCTCGCGCTGTTGCTGCTGATCTGCCGTTGAATTGGGGGTGTGGCCACCACTGCCGTGTGGTTTGGATCTCAATTGTGTCGCTTGCAGGTCCGCGTTCAGGATCGTTTCGTGGTCGTAGATGGGCGTTCGTCCGGCTCCTGAGGACGGTGTACCATGGGTACTCCCCCCAACACGTGGACTGGCGGATATTGGAGCGTACAAACGATATGTATTCGTGTGCCACTCAGGGGCAATGTGGAGTAGGCGCGACAACTCAATCTTGCAAATGAGAGATGTGATCATGCTGAGACTACGAGCTGGAGAGGAGACGACTGGCGGTGCCGACCCAGCAATAGACGCCGCCCCCGAGAATGCAATTACATTTTGCGTCGGGGTGGGAGTGCGAGTTGCTGGCGGTGTACGTGTGGGTGTCCGGGTAGGAGTTTTGATGCGTTGGTGCAGCTTTCGTTCTGAACTGGAACTGCAGCGATCAGGCGTCCGGGTGATCATGTGCTGCGTCGCGGAGAGCGGATTGCGAGGTGACTTCATATGCGAAGGCGTAAGGCGTGGCGATTGTGATGACGTCGTTGTTCCGATCGTTGACGAGTGTAAACTATTGCTATGACTGTTTACGGTTGTAGTTGCCAGTGCAGCCAGGTTCTCTTGACTCGACGACTTGAAGGCAGCATTTGGTGAGATGTGTTTTTGTTGCATTTGGTGTTGTTGTTGCTGCAAAAGCTGTTGCTGTTGCATATGATGTTGTTCTTTGGCCAGCAGCTCCTCGGACTGATCGATGATAACGACCTGTCCTTGCTTCTTCGCACCGCACTCTTTGGGATTGAAGATCTTCGAGAGGGTGCTGCTCTTCTTTTTATCACTTTTAGGCTTATCACGCCGTAGTTTCTGCAATAAGCACCAATACGAAATTAGCTTTATAGAGTCTACGAAAATCGACCCCCCTGAATCAATACCCGACCCCTCACTTACCTTCTCTTTCCGCGTCACATCGCATTCGCTGTCGGACTGATCTTCACCGCTCGATGAGGAAGTCGTGGACAGACCCATCGACGAAGACGACGTCGAAACTCTACTCCGACTCGAGTTAGCCACTTTCATGGGCGACTGGTTCTGTTGTCTATACGACCCGCCAGCGCTACCGGCATACGTCGTGGGCGCCGTATTGGCAGCATGCTGTTCGTTAGACACGTTCGCACCATACTCCTCATCCGAACTTTCCTCCGACCAGGACGACGATGAAGACTCTTTAACATCTCCGGTGGTCACCCTTCCTTTTTTAGAAGTGGCCGCCGTCGTCGACGTAACAGTCGGTGGCGTAACTTCATCAAGCGACGACTTTCGCTTGTTCAACTGTTTCACGATACGACGACCAGGAGCAGATGTCGCCGATGATGACCCCACCGCTGTCACAGATGCAACAGTTGCTGACACACGCCTTTGTTTCTTCTGATCACTCGCCGACGACTCCGAACCACTGTCTTCCTCACTGTCAGATGACGACGTAGAGGATTTGGATGTAGATAAACTCGAGGAAGACGAAGACGAATCTTCACTAGAAGCAACGTATTCATTGCTCTTCTGCTGCGGCATCTGCTGGGACTGTGGCTGGCGCTGCTTGTGTGGTGTCTGTTGTTGCTGCTGCTTTGCATTATGGACTTTCGTTGGCGTAACTTGGGGAGTGGATGTTGCAGAGGACGTCGCATTTGGGTTGGAATTCTGGCGCGATAGTCTCCGTCGCCCTGTAGGCTTCTTGGAGGAGATGTCCTTTTTGGCTGTTAACGTTGGTCCCTTGGTGGTGCTTGACGAAGCGGAGCTGATGTTGCCGCTTTGGTTAGGAGTATTCTTCCGCGGTCGTCCACGACCTTTTTTCGCCATTGTCGTCGTTACAGCAGCCGAGGCAGAGGGGTCCGTGCTCAGGGGCTCGTGAAGTTTGCCAGCAGTCGCGGCCGGGCTAACACTCACACTGGCAGCCACCGAAGTCAAGTTGTACTCACCGTCTTCATCGCTGGAATCCGCACCGGTCTGTGGCGGCTGTTGTGATTTCAGTTTCTTGCGCGGCTTTTTAGCACGTTGAACTCCGCCCAGCTGCAGCTGGCTAGCAGAAGGCGATGTGGTTTTGTATTTGACGGGGGCGGTCGCCAAAGATGGCGACGCTGGATTGATAGTCACCGTCAGCGAATTTGGAAGCATTTGCGGTTTTTGCATCAACTGAGGTGGCGAGCGCGGGAGCGCGGTGATAGCGGCTGGAACTCCTGGTATCTGGAGCGTTCCACCGGGACCTACAAGTAATTGTGCAATAGAAGAGGATTGAAAATGAAAACAATTTATCGTGGACTCACCTGGAACCGGCACTGTCACCGCATCGTTTAAGTCACTGCTGTTCGTGTCTGACGATAGTCCAGAAAGAACTTCCATCGGCATGTACTCCTCAGCATGTTTCCGCAGTTCCGGCGCCAGGTTCTTGTCGTCGCCATGGTGTTGTCGGCTCTGCTGCTGCAATGCCGGTGACAACGTGGGACTGCGCTTATTGTACGGCGTCACCGTAGTCATACCACCGGCAATCACCGAGGAACCGGAAGCTACCGCCTCGTGCTTGATTTGGCTTGTGGGTATCGCCACGAACTCGGCAGCACTCAGCATGGGCACGTGCTGTTGCGGTGTTATGTTCTTCATGGTCATTAGATGTGGAAAGAGCGCATCGGACTCCTTTTTAATCTCGTCTAGTAGTGTGTGCTTCATTGGCGACAGTGGCGTGACACTGAGTTCTGGTTTACGTGAGGTGAACGCCCCGGGGTGTCGGAAGGCATTTACCATGGGAGGAGACGCGGGGTTGTCCGCGGTATTCGTGCGTCTATCGCAGTTGGCATGGCCACCATCGTCATCCTCGTTGTCATCTTCCACTTCATCGTTCTCATCGTTACCAATAGCTTCGTTCTTGACCGTCGTTACCACAGATGACGATGTGCTCGACGAGGCCGTGGGCACCGGAGTAGGCGTGGGTTCTGGAATAATCTGCGCACCCCCTGGCAGCATCATTGTTACACCCGAGCTACCGTTTGGCGAGGAGTCGTTCTGGGCCTGTTGGGTGGCTGCCTTGTTGAAGTAGCGACTGAGGTTCCACTTGTTCGAGTCTGTCGGCGACGGTGTCTTGTTTGAGGAGGATGCCGAGCTGGGACCCGAACAAGAAGATCCGGCCGAGCCGAGTCCTCCGCTGCCACTGAGAATGCCAGTTATAGTGGTCCCACCGCCAGCTGTGATGGTTTGGCTGATCTTCTTCTTGTTCGAGGCACCAGTGTTATTCCCTAAGGAGGCTGCAGAGGAACCTCCTAGTCGTTGTTGTTGGTGCTGCAGATGCAAGGGTTGATGCTGCTGCTGCTGCTCATTCTTCATGGACTCTTCGCTGCCGGATTCACTGGAGTCCGATTGCGAGCTCTCGCTGGAGTTTGGCGGGGAGGACACACTAAAACGGAGAATGAGACAAAACTCACAGATCGAGTGGAAATGTTACGTAAGTCTTAATACTTACTGTTTCTTGCGCTCGTCGTCCGACTCGGACAGCTCCAAGTCGTGTTCCAACCTGTGCATGGCGGGGGGAGAAAAAGTAGTAGGTCAGACTCGCCGCGTCCTCAGATTCCAGAATTCATACTCACGTAGAATTTTGCTTCTCCAGAGTGGGAGTCGACTTCTCTGTCTTCTGTGACTTAATAGGCTCCTTCGCCCGAGATGTAGTCATGGACAATGCAGGAGCCGGCGCCAGTGAGGGTGCCACGGGCGAGGTTGGAATCGCTGAAAGCGGGGCGATGGGTGCGAATGGCTCCATCGGCGTCGGCGGCATGATGGGATCAACGAAGTATTTGTGTTTGTTTGGACCACTTAAATTGTAGTTTTCCACGATAGTGGTTCGCGGGGTGGCAGCGATTTCAGTCAACGGCGGTGGCGCTCGAAATGTCTTCGTGATTTCTGTGAGAATTTGAGTGATGTCGTTCTGTGTTTGGGAGAGATAAAGTTTGATATTAGTCTTAGGACTTATTTAAGTCAGTGGATTGGTTACTTCGGGCGGTAGTTTGTGGAGCATTTTTGGTATAGACGGCTGTGAGAACCTCCCGTTGTGTGTAGCGGATGACGACATCGGCGCCGGGGGCCCGAGGAAGGAGGACGAGGAGTTGCCAAGTTTGTCAGTCGAATTTTGTCGACCATTTGGCATGATCGTCGTCGAGGGCGGCTGCAGCATTGATGAAGCCGAGGACGACGTCGGAGGCGGACCCTTGGGAGGCGCCATACCGCTACTCGAGCGCAAATCGTTCTTCATAGGCTGACCCGGATAACCGCCACGCCCATTGTAGGGCGGTTTGTTGTCCACCTGCTTCAGATACGGTTGTCGCGACTGCTGCTGTTGGTAGTGATGTGTTGGCTGTTGCTGTGATTGTTGCTGCTGTTGCTGTTGTTGTTGCTGCTGTTGGTGCTGTGACGGCGGTAGGCGTGATATGCTTGAGAGCTGCGCCCCACCCGAGGCAGTTCCAGGCATGATTCCCGGTTGCACGGCATTCTGAGGCATCTGCTGCTGCTGTTGCTGCTGCGCCCGGTGCCCGGAGGACGAGATGCCAACGGTGTTGAGACCGATAAAGTCTTTCACCTTCGAGTACTCGCCCAGTTTCGAGGTGATGTGATCATCGCCTTCGGAGGGATCAACCTGCATCAATGAAGAGAGATGAGATGAGTTCATTCGCTTTGAGTAGTTGGATAGAGGGGGTAGGGAGGATAATAACACGCACCCGTCGTGGCTCTGGGAATAACGAATGCTCCTGATTGACCGCTTGCACCTGCTGTCGCTCATGCTTTTCACGTTCTCTTCGTTGTCTTCGTTCATATTCTTCCATCCTACAGAGAAACAGAGCGAATAAATTTATTAAACTAAAGAGAGAGAGATAAGTATTTACGGGAAAGCTACACGTAAAGCAAACAAATAAAAACACACAGACATATCCGAATTATCTGGATATATATCAATACAACTGTATGAAGTTAAATTATTACAAAATTATAAGATCTATTTGTGTCCGGATAGAAAAATTAATTAATTCAGACCTTTCAGAACTTAATGAATTAAAAATAATTCAAGGCTTTAAAGTAAAAATACATCCGATTTAACGCGGATAACATCAGTCCTGTATAAACAGTAAAGCTATAATACAACCGTTAGGAATCAACTGATAACAACCGGATGGAGGCCAGATATGATACCAACCGAACCAATCAAACGAAGTAAGAAGAGGTTACACAGACAAGAATAAAGGAAGACGCGCGGAGGTGCAGGGTTCTAAAAACGTCAATTAAAATACGCTGAGCAAAAAAGATACAAAACAACACACAAATAAAAGGAAGAACTAAATCGCAAAAATGTGACATAAAAACAAAAAAAAAAACAATATTAAAAACAAGAACATAACATGGACTCACAAATAGTACACTGAAAAACAGAAAAATAAACAAAATGCAATTGAACACAAATGCATAATTGGTATTCAAGTGGATGGAACTCTTATTGCTGTTATTATTTCTGTGAACTTACTTGCAAAAAGTAGTTCGTTAAATTGTATAAATGGTTATTGTTTTTAACGACGTATTTCTTTTAGAATATCTGTAAAATTTGTATAGATTTTTGAGATTTGATTTGTTTCTTTTATAATTCAAATTTAACTATATTTGTTTTTTGAAAAGCTTCTTCTTCTACTGCTCCTTCTCTCTCTTCTTCGTGTGCTGATCGTTCGTTTTTCTTTGCTCTTCTTCGTGCAGTTTTTATAAAAAGTTAACAACAACATTTAGAATGAAACTCAATTGAGAACTGCCCGCTCTAACTCACTCCGTATCTCTATCTCAATTTTCTTTATTTCTTCGTATGTTCCTGGTGGTGAGTGAGTGTTTGGCCTAGGGTATTTCTGTATGTGAGTTTATAGTTGTTGGCCAAAGGAGGCAACGATTTCGGTTTTTTTTTTTAATTCTTTCACCGGAAAGCACGAAATTTTTGGTCAAAGTTTAAGGTAAATAGTTTTGTTTTGCATGTTGTACTCTCTTCTTAATTTTTCTTCCCGCAGCACAACAATATTGTATTCTCGTTTGTTGTTATAATCTTGAATCTTAAATTTTCCCCTTTTTCACTTTGATCCCTCTTATGATAACAGTCCCGTTTTTATGTAAGCTGTGTATTTATTGTAAATGCATGAGTTCATCATCGATTTTATTTTCGATAAATTATTTTATTATTAACGCATATTCAGTATTTGTCGATGAACTTCTTCCCACCCGAGTCCATCAAGTCTTTTATTGCTTTCCATTAAATTAATATCTGTGTTAGTACTAGTTGTGGTGGTAAAGTGGTTGTAATAGTAGTAATAATAGTAATGTTTCTTCTTGCTGAAGTGGTTGTTCTTGCTGATTTAGTGGCAATAATTTTGTTAGATATGGTAGTGAATAGCTCTCGTACCTGAAAGAGATGCAATAAAAAAATACACAGAAATTCAACAGCATACTGAGTATCGTTAAAACGAACACCAATTACATGAAAAAAGAGCCACCATGGGGAACAGGGTGAGTAAAGGCGCACACTATTAGAGATTCTGGAATACCTTACCTTATAAAACTCCTCAGATGAATTCAATCACCTTGAGTCAACTGTTACTCATACGCACTCTTGCATGAAGACAAATTGGAAACGGTCAGGTGGAACTACAAATAAACCCTTCCTATACTTAAAATGCATGCTCTGATTGCATTACAAATCATTGAATTATATTTAAGTTCAACATCGTTCTTTCCCTCTCCTCTTTCTTTCTTTATACCTATAATGAAATTTATTTCACAGCGGACGGCGACTAATTGAGAACCACTTCGCTGACTCCAGAAGTGATGGCTACTTTTTCTTCCACTTCCCTTCAACAACGACCTTATTGTCATATTCACCCTTGTTGCAAACACATTGGAACCTTTGTGTTCGAAATTTATTTGTGTTTTTACTGTTTTGTTCTTCTTTCTGTTGAATCCAGTTACGACTTGAATGCAAATCGGTTGGAACCAGTTTCGTATTCAGTCGTGTCTTACCGAATTTCGGGAGGAGTCATATAGGCCAGAGCCAAGATACAAAGGGTTTGGAAATCCCTTTTGGAAGTCATCATCTACTGACCTTCTTTTCGAAGGTCAATGGATGTAGGTAGAGGGTAAA
Organism: Coelopa pilipes; assembly: GCA_947389925.1. Classification (NCBI taxonomy): domain Eukaryota; kingdom Metazoa; phylum Arthropoda; class Insecta; order Diptera; family Coelopidae; genus Coelopa; species Coelopa pilipes. Next base: position 68,378 of record OX376696.1, read on the forward strand.
GAAATACATCGACTGGACTTGGAAGTGTTTACCTGTGATAACACTACAACAGTTACAACAAAGGCATTCCCGGAACGCAACTCACCTGTAATGAAACAAATGAAAACTGCTTTAGTTCGAAATAGGAAGAAAACAAGGAATTAACAAGGAACAGATGAATAAACAAGGAACAAGGAAATAAATAATAAATTGAATTATTACAATAACAAGTTCATTCATCTTTCCCGACTCTATTTTTATTTATTCGTCCACTTTGAGCTCATTTAAATAAAAGCACAAAATCGAAGGGAATTGATTGCTCTTTTTACACAGGCACAACCAGGCACAGATACGCCGACCAACTCACACTGGCATTGACAGCCTCGGACACGAGAGAATGCACATGTGAAGCGACCATAGGAGCAAAGAAGTATGCTTCTCTATTTTGCATAATTAAATGTTTGGAACGCCAAACAGACAACAATAAACAAGCAGGGACAGACAATTAGACAGGCAGACAGACAGCTACACATAAGAAACCAAAGAGAATGAGTGTGGAAGACTCGTGGGTGGAGAGCGGTCAAGAGAGGGTGAGAAATAAGTGAGCATATAATTATTTCACCACATTCAAAGGGCCTTAAATTTATTTAGTCTTACTGCTATGACCACCACTATCACCTCACCCCAACACTTCACAAGTTCACACTTCGTGCTCCGCAACGTGAGTTTCGAAGCACCGAATTATACGCAACACGAGTTGAAAGGAGATTGGGAAGAGGGCGAGACACTGTAACAAGGACGGTAGCGAAGAGGGAAGGGACTATACTTTAAACTGTGACGCAACACGCCTATAAAAGGCTAACAGAACAAAGCGAAGGGAAACCCAGCGAAGGGAGAATAGGATGAGGAATCGACGAACGATGATTATCATAAATGTGTAAGTATTTACATTTTTTATTTTATTTTTCAACAACAACAGATTGAAAGTAGATCATGAAAAAGTGGAGAAAGGAAAAAAATAATAAGTTAAATGAAATATGCTCAAGACGTCGTGATTGTGATAGAAAATTAAAAGGAGAAAGAATTTAACGGTATTTAACAAAGCGAAGAACAATTTAAACTGGAAACTATAGACATCAGTCAGACGTTTTAACATTAAATATTTTTAAATATGAAAGGGCATAAGAAATAAATAGAAGCATAAATTCCAACTTGCAAAGCTATTGAATTAAAAGTCGGCATGTCCAAATTATACTACATATATACACATCCGCTATAGAATAGGGAAAGCCGAGGAGGGAGAAGAAAATATGTCCATGGCAAACATGGGGAATAGCTTTAGAGTGTCAAAGTGTGGAGCAAGCAGAGTGATCAGGTAGAGGAAATAGGGACGAGTGGACGATGGCAGAGAGCAGAGCGTGAAGTGAATTCTCGCCCTCATTGTTACTTGAGCGCCCAGCTCCAAAGCAGGAACTCTAATGCAGGTTCATCCTTTTAGTCGCCCCCTCTTTCTCACGCTCCAACAACAACTCCTAGTAGCCACAACAAAATATAAAAGTTATTCAGCACTTTTAACGCCCTCGTTTTCCACCCTAGTAAGAACGTGGAAAAAATCTACAGTCATGTAAAGCTTTTTCTTTTCTAACAGACGCCATTTTCGGAGTTTGACGGGATCCCAGAAAGTTTGATGCTTCATGTTGCGTTGGGAGAACCTCAAAGGTCAGCAGATTTTTATACGTTTTATTTTTTCTTTTTTAATCCTATATTTTAAATTTTTGCACTAAATACTTTAGTGCAACGATGTATTTAGATATATTTTAAGTCGTTTTTTCCTTTATCTATATATTTTTATATTGAGAAAGTTGAGGATATTTTTCTTGAAATAAGAAACATCGCTAATTTGCATTCACAGTGCCTAATGAAACAATCTCGTTTTCGATCAAATCTCAGTGGTATACGGAATATTTGAAATAATAACGTATCTCCGCAAATAAGATTATATAATACTCCAAGGTAATTTCATAATTAATTGTTCAAAAAACAAATTGTTTAGAATGTCTTATTTTTGAATATCTTCTTAATTTTGTCTATTTTTGTTGTCTAAATTCGTGAATATGAATTCAAAAACTGGATCGAAAGAAAGAAACGGATCGAATTCGTTATCAAACCGGACATAGATTGAATTAAAGCCAATATCGGTACACCTCATTCTTTCATATGCCTGTCCTTCATTCTATTTGTTTCCCTTCATGTACCTTGTATCTCTCCATCTCTACCTAAACATGGCAATATCTCTCTTCCTCATTTCCATGGATCGATCTTTCAATTCAATTCCGTCGCACAAAACAAAAACTTTACTTTATTATGAAAGCCACAAGTAAGAGAGGGCAGAAGGACGGCAGAAGGGATAAGAAGATCGTCATTTAGCGGTGCATAAAGGACCTAACTGAATTAAATTAATGGAATTAGTGTCACGAGAAGTGGGAAGGGAGCGGGTAAAATGAGTGCAACATTAAGCGGTTCGCTATTGTCGGCAGCCGTATCAACAATGGTGGGTTACGAAGGAGGATGCAATACACCAGTTATGGGTAAGAGAGGGATGTAGGAAATACCAGTTGCTTTCAGGAATAAACACAAGAAACAGCTATCAACACCCGAAAAAATAGTGTGATGTCTAAAATAAACAACAACCTATCTTCCACCCAAATTGGTTGTTGTTGTTGTGGCATAAAAATAGAAAACCAAATCATTTCGAAAGAATTCACAACGAATTTGAAAAATTCAATTAAAAAAAATCTTCAATATATAATAAACTTTTATATATTCTATGATATTTTCGATATATTCGGTGGTCTTTTACCGAGCTACTCGAATTCATTTGTGTTGTGTGTTTGAATTAAAAATTAAAAATTCGAAATTTCCGTTTATCAAGGAAAATTTGCGCACTCGGAAGTTGCTCATTGAGAGATGGATGCAGTAGAAGGTGGATGGTTTTAAAAAACTACCAATAAATCCAGATCAAATTATTCAAACCTTAGATCATAAAAATGATCACCTTCTGGTAGGAAAGAAAGACAACGTCACTAGTGCTCAATAGAGCAGATTATTTGCGTGGATAACTATAAATATATCTGAGGGAAAAAGCTTTGTTTTTTCCCCTGTCTCTCTCCTACTGGAGTTACCGTCGCCCTCCGACCCCAAACACGCTCGCTATTTCTCACTCTGGCACCACGCGAGCGTGATTCGTCGCAGCTCGTGTTTTTCCGATAAATGTTCGTCTACTTCTGTTCTCGTTCTATTAAGTAGCCTCTTATCACTTCACGCTCTTGTTATTCTTGTTGTTGTTTTGTTTACTGAGAACGTTTAAATGGGCATTAGGGGATATCTTCATGTGTGCGTGTGTGATTAATGATTATGTGTGGGTTTATGTATAAAGCTAATAGAAGTAATTAATTGATGCATTTTGAAAACATTTTTATTAGTTTAATTCTTTACTCCTCGTCGTCTTTGCTGGTGAGGGTCATTTCGTTGTTGTTGGATGTTAAAATTGATGTCGTTATTGTTGCTGTTACTGTATGTTGTAATATTAGCTTTCGTTATTCTTGTTGTGGTTTTCAAGATTCTCAACTAGGTAATTATTTTTTGTTAATCGTTTATTTTATTTTGTTTTTGTTTTAGTTACTTGCCATGCGTTTGAAAATATGAATTGATTATTAGAATGTTGTTGATAATTAGTTGTTAGTGGTTGTTAATAATAGTTTTAGTAATGGTTTTGTTATTTTTGTACCCTATATCCTATTCCTATAAGATTCCAGTGTTTACCATATGAATAAAATTGACTCATTTCAAAAAACGAATTGCGATATAAACACATCGTCCAACAACAATAACGACTACCATTACGAAGATGCGATAAAGCATGCAACAATAAGAAGTTACATCAGATAATGAAGGGATCGACACAGGTGGAACGAAAAACACAAATCGAGGGAATGCAGTGAACTCATAAAAGAAGATGGCCTCATGAGGCTGTCGTAGCGAAATCAATTTAAGTTTAGTCCCAGAAACTATTATCACATGGACAAGGACCAAGCGAAGACAGGGGCAACAGAAGACGATAAACGAGACGAGCCACAGAACGAGCGTGAGAGAAACATATGGAAACGTATGGAAACAGCGAGTGAATGGGAGAACGCGATGCAGCTACTACAACCGACAGAAAGTTCACGATGATGCAGCTACAACGACGACGATATCGAAAAGAACGGTGGACAGGCAAACGAACAAAGAGGGAGGCGAGGCAGATAGAGCAACAAGCGAAAAAGGATACGCATCGGAATAAACGCAAGATCTTGGGGGCAGTAGCTCCCTTTCCTTCTGTATCCCACCCATCTTCTCCTGCACCCCGTTCTCTCGACCCACGAATCCTAAGCTAAATGTCTGTCAGTGCGTTGATGGGCGTGCTCTTCAAAGAAACATGAACTTCTATAAGCAATATTTATTAGATAATCGGTATAAGAAATTTGCTTTGTATGGTAGATTTGGATTCGAGTTGGATTATATCTCTGATTTAAGGCATCTATAGTACTTGAGTCCACACAAAAGTGCATTCCAATATATATGACATCTCAAATCGAGTTTATCTTAACGTTTCTGCAAAATACCTATTTCCAAAGACAGGCAGACATCGATAATAGACTGGGAAGCTGACCTTGATAAAGTACTTGTCCATAACTACGAAGAAGAGGTCTTCCTTAAAGTGTTACTCACGGAGGGTACGAAAAAGTATGGAAACGGAAACTACTTTTCAGCATCTCTGCGGAACGGGGTTAAGAAACCCGACAGGATGACCATCGCACGGACACACATCGGAAAGCGTGGGAAAGGGATGCGACAATGGGTGGAGCAGCAAAAAAGTGAGAAGACAGGTGAACGGACAGATAAGCGAACATACATATAGACGACTAAACAAACGGACAATATAAGACGAGAATACGATGATGGCGATGTAGAGGTAGATGTCGGCCAAAAGGAGGACGCGGACGTGAGCAGAAGGAAAATGTGGAGGAGAGCACGAACATGCGAATAGAAGATAACGACGATTGCGACAGCGAGCGGGAGGACAATGAGAGAGGTGACGCTAAAGGGGCTTGAGGATGTGGTGGACTACAACAACGCGACAAGGATATAATAAAGATTTATATGTAGAAAACAATAAAGAGCGATGCAAACATGCATCGCATAGTGGAATCTCATCGCTTTGGAATGGAGGCAAATGGAAAGAAGACAAGCATGTGATTTACGAACGAAAATATGTTTATTAGGGGTTGACGACGGCAATGCCAACAAAAACAACAAGGGCCACAACTGCCAAAATATGCTGACGGCAATGTATGGAAAATGCGAGAGGACGCACAGTTACAGAGCAAGGGCGTTCGGTCAGACAACACATTTATTTAAAATGGACAGTATTTAGAAGGAACAGAATAGAAGACCGACGATTAAATGATGCAGGAGAAGTTCAGTTGGCTCTGTTGGTATGAGTAGTTATTTGACTTTTTACTTGAAATCCTCATCCGACACAGAATGAAACGAGCATCATCGAACAGTGATGTCGTTCGCCCAAGAACTTCTCTATAGCTTTTCCTATGCCAACCTCTCTCCGCCGACATCCATAATTAGTTAACAAAGCGAACTTCATTCAAGTGAAAGAGTGCCCACGACTTTAGAAAGAACGACAGGTGTGTCATAGCAAAAGTGAGGCTAATTATACACCTCGGAGAGTTACACCAGGTCATGGATAGAGAGGAAGATGTAAACAGATGAAGGTCGTCCAGGGAGCCAGGTAATCACAGAGACAAATAAGCAAGGATGGCCAGATGTCGACAATGGATTAGAATGTCATAAGGAAGATTTAGCTCGACTGAAGGAGCAACACCTCACGTCTCAAGATGTCCTACCCACTGAGATAACGGGCCTTGGACATAGAAAATAACACAAGGAAATTAACTAAATTCATGGCAATAACACGGAGAGAAGAAAGGAGAAGGATAAAAAGGAAGAAGGGCTATAATGCATGATCTAGAAAAATACGGTAATACAAACGCTCACTTCAGATAGACACACTGAGGCATTACGTTAAAGGATACAACAAATCAATTAAATTAAGTATTCACACACTTGCACACAATGTTGTGTGCCCTCGCACACATGAGACTAGAACTAGGTACATGAAAATACAATAAATAATTAAATAAAATCCTCGAAGGCAAGTGTTTCCCAGCGATGGGGCCCAACACATGTGTTAGTTCGTGTGTACAGGGTAGTAGAATGAGTGAATGAGTGTGTGTGTAAGGGGCACATGGGTAGACAAACACACACTCACACAGCGACTTTGAGTGTGTGGCGGAGCACAAATGTAATAAATTTTGAAGCAATGTCTGCATGGAGACCTGTGACTACACAGACATACGGTTGACTCCATGGGTGGTGGAATTGGGCTGTGTGAGCTGCGTAAGGGGGCAGGAGTATGTGTATGTGTTGAGTATGTGTTCAGTTTGAGGACGTTAAATTTAAAAAGCAGGAAATATCACATTAAAATAGTGAAAAAATCTTTAAAATACTCACGAGCGAAAACAGAACCAAACGTAGTTGTGGACCCCAGGTTCCGGAAGCGTGTATGTATGTATGACAGAGGGCGCATGAGCGATGGCGCAATGCCAGAAACCTCATAAACTTTATATTGCTATCTGAACTAGACGTAGGTAAAATCTAGGTCCAGCTAAGACAGGAAAATGAAGAATAGCGAGTGAGGAAGGGAGTGGGAGCAATAGAAGGAGGTGGACGAAAGCACCTCATGGAAAAATGACGAACGAAAATCGTAAACATGACAAACCAAAGTTGTCAATGCGAAGTTTTTAGGAAAGAATTTAGCTCACGCGGAAAGTTCTAAAAATTGGGTGATTGCTTTAGTTCACAAAAGTACTAAGTACACAAATAAGTTCACAAAAGTAGTAAGTACACAAATAACTATAATACTAAAAGTAGCGAACTTAAACTTAATTTAATATTAGGAGATGTAACCGATTCCGCGAAATGCAGTATTAATATTAAACAGATCCCATTTTGCTGTCAATTGGGAAGCGGTGCGAAAAAGAGATAGAGAAATGGAAAGGGCAAAATAGACGAATAGTGAGGAGAGGGCAGAAACAAGGACGAAAGAATGCAAGACAGAGTAGGATAAACTTAAATGAAGCCGAAGATGAACAAAAACACAATCCACTCCCCGACGTGGGGAACAAAATTCAAGAGCGCGTGTTGACAAGACGGGTTTTGTTGTTGGAGTTTTCGTCGTCATCGACAACAGTGGGTCAACAACATTTGAGGAGCCCACGACGCGGCGGGTAGTAACTCTCCATCGCCACCTACGGAGTATTGGGAGGGACCGAGTAGAGGAAAGAGAAGTAGAGAGAAACAGTTTAAATGGAGGATGGAGAAACTTGGGTGCGTTAAAAACTATAAAGGGTCTAATAACAAAATTGTACCACCAGGACTTCAGAGAGAGAAAAACGAGTATTGCGAATTTAACGGATGAAAAACAAAAAAAAAAATATTAAAATACCATTAAAAAAACACATGAACGCACAAAACTATTAGCTGTACATAATAAACAAATAAATAATTACTGATTAGTGAAACCAATCGATAATTAAAATCGACACCGTCATTAACAGAAAAAACAGAGCTTTGAACTTGAAATCGGAGACGAAAAATATGTCGATAACAATATGTAGATAAAGTAGGCAGAGAGAGATGGAGACAGAGAGATAAATAGGATCGCGTGTGCTGCAATGATTGATATAAAGGGTTTCGATAGAGATTAGTAGTGATATAAAATAAATAAGCAAAGAATAAAAACAGAAAATATACTGAAGAATAAAAATTAAAGTCAAGTTGAACTGGTTGTTGCGTTATAACTTCGTAGTTATCTTTCGATTACTGTCGATTTAATTGTCGAAATATTTATTTATATCGGAATATTCTACACCACAGGCGGAAATCTCCCCACTTGGCAATACTGGCACTTGGGCGAAGCTCGTGTTCGTGACTTACGAGTCGTAAGTCGTCGCTCGGGTACGACGGGTACGAACGCGAGCGCGAAACCGATGATGCCAATGACAGCAGCTGAAACGGTAATGCCAAGCATTTGAAATTGAGAAGAGAAACGAGAGTCCCTAAAAACGGTAAGATCGAGTGATGATCCATTATCAGGTTTCGGACCACGACAAACCGAGTTGAGTTGAATTAGGACAAAAGTCGCAGTAAGCTCTAATAATGACATTACCATATTTCATATTTCCGAATTGTCAGTAATCCTGCGTTTGTCCTAAATACTTAATGGTCAAGAACTTCCAAACACAGACGGAAGCAAGTGGAGTACAACGAGAAAAAGACATCGTCAGAGCTTTGGCAAATACGATGTCATATGCATGTTCGGGAGATTATTAACGGTTTCAAATACAACTATTACAGTTTTAATTGCATTTAATACTCCTTTTCCTCCGTCTCTTTCGTAAGGCATATCCCTATCATTCTCACTTCTCTAGCTATAATTTCAACTTTGTGTTCGAACTTATTCTCATCAGCGTCCATTCGCTATTCTCCATCAAAACAATGGGATTTGAAAAAGAATACACAACAGTTCAACTGCTTGATGCAATGTTTTATCTGCCTTTCTCTCTCTCTCTCTCTCTCTCTCTCTCTCTCTCACTCGGCATCATACGTCTCACTCTCCCCATCCAGTTCTTAATCACGCCATGTGTTCTTGTTTTTTACTTTTTATTGTCTACTCTTTGGAGGTTGATCGTCATAAGTTTGCATTCCCACTATTGGTGACTTTTTGTTGTTACTGTTGTCCGTTGTACTCCATTTACTGTTGCTGGGGTATTTGTTTTGCCATTGGTTGTTGAAATCGCAACGTTTTTTCAACTGCTCTCCCCTTGTTTATTTTCCATTGTCCGTCTCTTTTTAGTTTCCTTAAAAAATATTCAGTCTGCGCATTTTATTATTAAAGTGAGGTTTTCTCCAACTGTCATTGTTTTAGTTAAAAGGTTTGTTTGTTTGCAATTTCGTTTATGATAGTAAATATTATTGGCATCTACTTGGTTATTTTTTGTCGCTGATCATTGCAGAGGACTAAAGGAGACAGAAAGAGTGGAAGAAGAATGCAGATTGCAGTAGCAGGGGTGTTTAAATAGAAAGTTATCTTCAACTCATTCATTGAAGCAATCCTCTTCAATATTGTTATCTTATAAATCCAAAACACTAAAATAAACAAACAAAAAATAAATAAAAAACATAATTTAATTCAAAAGCCGATCATATGAGACTTTTAGATCAAATTAGAATATTATCCAAAATCAAAATTAATTCCCGATATTCCGAAAGTGTTATAAAATTATGTAAAATGTGAAACTGAAACTGCAATCATTGTAGAGCTAAAAAATTAATTCAAAAATTGCCACACATTTCATGAGAATTTTTCCAAATCAAATGTATACATTTTTATTTTTCTTGAGAGATTCAATCGTATAATAATATATCATGCCATATTTATGATGTCCGAAAACATTTGCCATATTTAAGCTGCGCAACGAAGTCGTCCAAAATGGCAATTCAAACAGTTGCAACGAATCCTATACAGCGAGGGAAAGCAAAAAATAATACTATAAGAAAATTGCAATGAAGGTACAGGTTAGAACGACGAAAACTTATTGACATTGGAAGTTGAATTTAAGCTGAGCTAAGCGCGTGAGCTTGCAACTAACGTTCAAACGGTGAAAGGATATCCAAGGGCGAGGGAGGTCGTCGTCGAGACAGCGCAGCCATTGACGTTATTTCAATACACTTAGTTGTGTTTCCCATGGGATTTGTTATTGTCGAATTATTATTTTTGTCGATTTGTTGTCATTCGTTCGTCAATTCACTGGCCACAATCAAAAACAACGGCTACAAATTCACAATAATTTCAGAACAACATTTTCAAAAGTAACATCAAAAATCACAATGTTTGCAACAAAACAAGCATCAGAATCTGCAGCCACAACACACGAGCAATCGGTAGCCAGTCGTAATTTTAACATCGCTGCTAAGCCGAGAGTGAGACGACATTACACAGGAGATAGGAAGAGAGAGAGGTGCATGCCAGAAGAAGAGGTGCAGTTGCAGCGGAAGAGAGGCTTCGTTACATTTGCTTTTTTGCAATAGCCGTAAATTAGCAGCTATGACACGCCGCCCCTCCTGCCGTCCCCTCAGCACTGGCCGCGACTATCGATGGTCGTTACGGTTATATGGGTCGAGAGCCAGGGAGTGAGAGTCGCCAGTGAAGCTCGGTTTCCCCCGAACCGGCGCCGACAGGCGTCACGCGGTTAATGCTCGCGTTCCTCGGTTCATTCATTTTACAGTGCAACATACAGATACTATCTCTATCGCTGCTGGCCGCCCAGCCGTTGCCGAATCAGAGGGTCGGACGGACGGATTTTCAATGTCTGTATAAAAAAATAAATGGGTGCTACTTTAATTTGTGGTAGCAGCGGGAACAACAACTGGGAAAGAGAGAACTATAGAATCGAGCCAAGCTTCAGGCAACACTCGCCGTCGGATCCACGGTCCGTATTTAATTTTAGTCTGCGCTGACTTATCTAGTTCTGGGCACCGCCTCTCTCCCTCTCTCTTTTCCGAGCAAAGCCAGAATTTGATATTTATCTCTCTATGTGTGGTACCTATGGGTTGGTCGACTGAGACTATTTTCAGATCCGAGACACTGACCATGGACCAGATGAGATGAAAGTATATTGGATTCAAAATAATGCTGACTGGATTCAGCCAGTTTAAACGAAGGATCCTGCAGCCAGAAAGAATCTCGTGGGGTTTATTCATATTTTATTTCAAACTTCAATGAGCATAAATGAGAAGTTCATTGGTTTCCGGAGAACATGTTGTTGCTCTTGTTGCCATTATGGTGGTGACTTGAAAGATTCAATACGCCTTTGACATTAGACCATGCACGATTGAGTATTAATTCCAATCTTTGCGATTCCACCTAACCATCAGTCAGAGAACACAATTTACATTGGCAAATCTCTGCATCTCACGCTTCCTCCAACCTCTTTCAGTTCTTATTTCTCTCCCTGCCTCTCCTCTCTTTTCCCCTTGCCCCAAAGACTTCCATTTGAATAGAAATTCATCTACATTCATTCATCTACAGCCGGAATGAGTCGAAGCTCGAGACGGATTTGGAGTTCTATTGAATAATACACAACAATCACATCAAGAACACCAAAAAATATAGCAGGCACTAGGCTGTTCCGCGCATTTAACTTGGTTCGGTCCAGAATCTGAACTTCGTCTCCTTATTCTCTCTGTACTAACCGTTCCTTTCCATACACCACCGCCTTATCCACATAATCATTTAAATCCCGCATCGATGATAGTCTTCGGATTCGTTTCTGGAAAAGTACAAACATTTCCCATCCGCGTCACCTCCATGAACAATTTTGTCTATAAATTTTTGTTTATATACTTTTTTGTTTTAATACTTTATAATCAAAAGGGGGCGAAATTGGGGAGGCAACTTAAGGAGGCAAACGGTGGACCCATTCTAGAGATCGCCGAAACCCCTCCACGACAGACAAGTTTGACCACAGCTCCCCAAATTTGAGATGGAAAAAGAGCTGCTCCATTGTTCAGCTCAAACGAATGCGAAAGGAAATTAAAAGCGGGAAAATATATTAAATTCAGAATTTCATTTTAGTTGTTGTGCTTGTGGTCGCTTTTGTTCTTATTGCATTAATTATATCAATTATTTTTTCCAAACCATAATCAGCACCGACAGCAATAACAACAACGTGAATTTACATTTCTATCTCATTCTAGTAACATTTCTATTTCATCATCGTCGCCGATGAAGCCGAAGCAGTGAGTCGGTGAGCAGCAGGTTGTTGTTGTTGTCATAGTGATTGTTTTTGTTTTAATAATCGTCGTCGTAGTCGCTCGCTATTATTTTCATAGTGTTATTCGTGTGGTTGTGTTTGTAGTTATTGTTGTCAAGGTTTCTGTTGTTATTGGCACATTGTTGTTTTTATTGCAGTAGTTGTTTTTGTTCCATTGAGAGATAATAATTTCAGCGAACGACGGTAACAGCAACAGCAACAGCAACAACAGTTAAAACAAAAACAACAAGAATAATTTTAGATACAGAAAAACAATCGGAATTTATGTTTAATTAAAAAAAATTCAATCAACAATAACCATCCAACACACATTGAAAAACATAGTCCAGCAACAGTTGCTGCAGCAAAAAACCAGAAACCAAGTTCTCAATGGACGAATCGGCGTCGATGGCAGTAGATAGGAAGGCAAATATAGAGGAAAACGAGTAGAAAGATAGACAAACGCGGGCAGACCGGGCAGAAATATATAAATACAAACAGACGGACATCACAAGCAGAGAGATAATTAAGGACAAGTTTTAGAAGTGATGTTTTGTTTTAATTTTTGATTTCGTTTATAGTAGACTTTTCTATAAATTATTTAGTATGCAATATTTGTAGCTTAATAACGGCGGAGCGTAGTACATCAGCGGAGATTGTTCAAGGGTCTTTAAGATGAAAACGACAACCGTAGTTTTGGTTAGAAATTTTGGTATTAAAATCACATATCTTGCACCCACCTCCTTCTCACCACCTAGAACTGGTTGCCATCCAGCCCTCGATTTGCATGCTATCATGAAACCATTAATCTCTCATTCTCTCTCAGACTGTTTTTATAGTACTTCATCTTTGTTTGCTCGTTTTGTTCTATTTGTTTATTCAATTATCGAATTATTTATCAAGAAAACAAATGAATATAAAAATAAGTAAATTAAAAAGGTAAAAATTAAATACATAAATAAAAGACACATGTTGTCGATATTGTCGTGCAGGCCTGTTTGACTGTGTGTGAATTGCCGTGTTCGTTGGATAATCCGATTTTTTCTCTCTCCCGCTCTCTCTTTATCTGTCTGTCTGGCCCCGTATACTCTTATGTCTGTGTGTCATCACATTGCAACGTCCTCGTGTCGGCTCGTCATCGTCGACAAAAAAAAAAAATAACAACGACGACGACACAGTAACAGCATTGCGCGCTGTCGGAAAACCCAAATTGTTGTTGCCGCATTCCTTTAAGTAGATATTGGTGTCGTTGTTGGATGAATTGTTTAAGCCTTAAATTGCTTACTTAGTGGTTGTTGATCTTTCTTGTTGTTATTATAGATGGGTGTAGTCGGACATTAAGATCATAACATTTGGTTAAGAAAACAAATTTTATTTTATCATATCATATTTCATTGTATAATTTATTGTTTTATTTATTTTATTTGAATGATTTGCTATCATAAATATAAATCTTCCGAAAAAATCGTGATATATTTTCCGATTACATTATAATTTAAGAACCGCCAACAACCACAACATCACCATCCACAATGTGTTGTGTTCAAAGGGATGTGTTCAGCAATGTCGTCACGTTACCAGTTCGCCCATTCTACAAAAATTCGAGACTGAGTCCTAGTTCTCATTTACCCAAATTCAATCAATTGTCCGAGATAGGACACAAATCAATGGTAGAAACCGAGTATAAATTGGTAAGTAGACGGCAGTAAATATGAAAAATAGTACCGATTGGTATTCGTATAGAATTTCACAACATAGGACGATGAGAAAAAATTATAAATTCGCTATGCCTTTTATTCTCATATAAAGATATACTGAATTCATTTAATTAAACATAAATTCCGATTGAATTGACAATGAATTGTGTAAATGGAGATAAATAGAAGAAGAGAGGAAGGAACGGCATAAAAGAAGAACAACTTTATTGGAGCTTGAAATATAAGAGGAATGAAATGGAGGAGACGACGATGCGAGACACTTAAATCGAGTTGGATCGAAACTTATTCACTTTCCTCGCGAGCTGTCGATAATCATTCGCCGGCAACCGGAGAGAGAATGGGAAGAAGAACGAGCAAGACATAGCGAAAGGCCTCGCGTGCAAATCTATGAAATAAATAAGCAAATGATGGAGAGAAAACGACAGCAATGAAAACGAAACTAACGCAAAGTTAAAAGAATTATAAATACTTCACACGAATCGAGCGATGGAAACAGGTAAACACCGCGAATAGGGAGAGGGAGAGAGAGAGAGAGAGGAATGAAGATATAGGACGAGAATAAAAAATTAAACTAATCTAAATTCATCAAAGTATATAAAACGAGGGGAAATATCAGCAGCACGAATAGACTCGTTGGGGAACAGAAGACGCAAGAAATTGGGTTACTGTCAATTTATAGATGAGCGAAAATGGAACACGACACCTTGGAGAAGAAGGGAAGAGAGTGCTTTAGGGTGGAGGAGGAAAATCGGGCTGCATTCCATAGCAAGATTGTGAAAACCATATAACATAAGTTAAAAAATATTTCTTTTAATAAAAAAATGTTTTTCGTTTATAGGATTTTTCGTATTTGAATTGGAAATACTATTTAAGAATTTTTATTCCTTACTGCAACCCATTTTTTTTATCAATGAAATAAACATCAATGTTCAAAATCAAAATCGTGTCGCGAACTCCGTTCAATTATTATTTTTAAGTTGTACGCTTTTATGAGTTACTTAATATTACTGCTACCGGAAACCTTTGTTGTGGGGATCCTCACTGTAATCTTGATGTCTCCCGATCTTTTTCTATTTATATTTATATATCTTCCATTCTCTCCTCATCCTCTTGCACTGTATTGTTTGTATCGCAAACGCCGCATGCGATCGCTTTTCCGTCAGATTCACAGCTCGATGTACGAATCAAGAGGCTGACTCGAAACTCCATCTACGAGTATCTCTCCGCTTTTCACTACCTCTCGATTGCTCTCTTTCTTTCTAGAGGCTGTAATTGTTACTTATGTAGTTTTTGTTATTGTTGTTGTTATTAATTTAACAATAATTTAACAATTAATTTTGTTGTAATTAATTTTGAAAGTGTTGATGTTAATGACGATATTTTCTTGCGATTATTACGTTATATTGTGATTACTATACTAAGTTCCACGTTACTAATGTGTTATTCTTGTTATTGAATTTTAAATGTTTGTACTCTTCAAATTACTACTCGATTAAGAAAAACAAATTATTTGGAATATAAACTTTGTCCTATTTCATTTCATTTGTATATCCATAATATACATTTGATTTTGTGTTTTGTTTAACGCTGCTGGTTGTTTACTCTGATTATTGGTCATTTATGTATTTTGTATTTCCACATTTTCGTTTGGATTATTCATCCAGTTGTCATGGACAGATACTTAACTACCCACCTCTATTATCTATCCGAAATATTCTCAGAAGTTTACTTAATATTTGGTTTTATTTGAACCATTCCTCTACCTTGCAGTTTATTCCCCTACTCGCATTTCTGTCTACGTCTCCGCGCGGTAGCGCTTTGAACACCAATGCTCGTGGCACTGCAACGAGTTTCTTATAAATAGCAACACATCAATAGAAGTGATTTCAAGAGGAAAGAGAGCAGGGGAGAACATGATAAGACTTTTCGCCGTCTTTTTGGTTTCCGCAACTACTTTGCCAAACAAAACAAATATCAATAAAATAATAGCAATAAATTTTAGCCATGACATTCGTTCTTTAAATAGCAACGCGTGTTGATTGCATGTTTGCGTTCGAGATTTGGCGATCCTTATCTTCTACGAAATAAAATCGATTGCTCGGCAATTAATAGAAAAACAGAATTTGAAAAAAAAAATATTATGTAAAAGAAAATTAAAAGAAAAGAATCCATAATAACGATCATAGCAGATCGTTTTTCAGTGATGAAGAAAGGAACATAGGTACTGCACTTTACAAACTGTGAAGTTGACGCTTCCCTTCCCCTACCCCTTCCACAATAAATGAGAATATATAAAGTACGATAAAACAAAAGCAAATAAAGTAAGAGAGCATCGACAAACAAATATTTTATGGCTCAGAGGACGCGCATTAGCGACGAGGATACGACACGATGAAGGACACGCCAAAGGAAGACGACAAGTGGGAACGAAGAGAAAGAGTGGGTTAGGCAGGGGCGAAGTGGAGGGAGTTAGCAGTTCCTGATTGCAAAGCGAATGTCTTGATAGGGGAACGCAGGATGGAGAACGAGACGATTGGATGGGTGACGCACGGAGCCCATGACAACGTTAGCGAGGTGCTGCGGACAAGGGAGCCCAGGAAGACCAAATAGCCAACGGGTGGAGTAATGAGAATATCATTTTTGTGAAAAACTCAAAAAGCAAAATTCAATATAATAGGAGACTGCGGATGTCGGCGAACAATGATCGAAAAGGGAGTAGGAAATAAAACTCATAAAATAATAAAAAGAGCAAAAAATTCTCATAATATCAGAATTAAAAGTAAGATACTGAAAGTAATATTTTTGTTTCGAACAAATTCAAAAGAAAAAAGTTTTAAAAACGAGTAGCTATTTTCCAAAAACAGATTTTATATTTTTCCGTATCTCTCTCTAACTCGATCCCTTTCTCCACCTCCCTCCCTGCTTTGAGATTCAATAACAGCAACAATAACTATAGAAGCTGCAACAACAACAATCCTCATGTGAAAAATGTATTTGCAAGAGGCAGCAGCAGCGCGACCCACAAAGATTGTGGGAGTGGTGAGAGGGAGAAGGACAGCAAATGTAACAAATATAAGAACGGCAATAAGAATATATACAACACACGTAGTAAACTTTCCCAAATAAAACAAAATATTGAAATAACATGGAGCATGGAAGAGAGAAAAGGAAGAGAAAGTAGAATGTAGGTGATAAGAGAAGGAAATTAACTAAAATAATCCGTAGTAAAAACGCGAATATTGATATAATGAAGGTGGATAAATATTACTCGAAGTTATTGTGCTGAGTGAGGCCGAGGAAAAATAAATTAAATATTTTTGCACAAATTGGAAACACACTTTGTGTAGAAAAAGAAAATACAAAATCTTACAATTTATAGAGCGTTATAAACTTTTTGTTTTGGGTACTATCCGACCAGAACTTGTGGAATAACGGGTGACTGAGGAAACAGGAGCAGTACGGGACAATGCGAGCCATACGACAATTCTAGTGGCAACAATAATGGCAATAGTAACAATAGTAACGAGAGAGAGACATGCATCAAAGGCAACAAACAAAGAAAAGAGACAGCGCGCGAGAAGAAATAGGAATCAATATAAAACACTGAAACCCATTCGGGATAGAAAAGATAGAAAAGAGGAGGGAAAAAGGAAGAACAAGAGCGTAATGTGGGGAGCAGAACTCTTTGCGTCCTGCGAGGAGGTTGTGAAATTCGTAAGCACTCGCAATTGCAGCGCCGCAGTTTGAATGTGAATAAATGGCGAGATAATGCCGCTTTTGTTATCGCCAATGGTGTTGTTGTTGTGGTTGATGTTGTCGCTTGTTATTGCTGCTATCGACGGCACATGGTTACATAAGCAGAGCGAAGAGAGACACAACTTATTTTGCATTAGGAAATTCGAGATATTGACTAATCTTGGACATTCGACTTGGCAATCGCTCTTTTCAAACTCAAATGAGGAACTCCTTATATTGATCACTCTTTGGTGTTATTCGCATATATCGAGTGTATCAATTTTTAACGATGTATTGAAAATAAAAGTTTAAAATATATGAACAATAAGCAATATCGTACGTTTTAAAATTGAATACAACATAAATTATATATTATATGGAAAGAGAAAGGAAGAGAGGAAAAAAAACATTGAATTAAATGAACATCAGTAAGTGGAGACCAGCAACAAACCCAAGGCAACCAACGAGGATGGAATAAAGTTCATCAGTATAAAAGATAGAAGAGCGATAGAGGAAATGAGGAAGGTGGACGAGGATGTCAGGCGCAACAGATTAGTTCGTGCGAAAGTGTACTCAGGTCTAACTGTCTCGTGACATTGTGTGCGTGCCAATTGCAGTCGTTTCATAGTTTTTGGTTTGGTCATTTTTGTTCTTAGTGTTCTCGATAACAACCATGTTTCTCTCGCAATTCTCGCAAAATTTCGATTTTAATTATTTCACTTGATTTCGATTTTTCTTTCTCACTCACTCTACCCATCTCTATATTATATTATATATATGATATGATGATATCCTCTGACTCAATAAACAATAAACCTTGTAAGCACAGATAACCAAATATTTACTAATTTCATGCAAATCGACAACAAAGTGATTGAGTGGATTGACTATAGGCCTGCAAGGAGAAAAGATAAAAGAAAACAATGAAAACAACTTTAGATGCATACATATCGATAACTGCAATACTCGATCAACCAACCGAAAACGAATCCCCATATAGATGCAGAGTAATTTCTTCAGAGTCGAAAGTTTACAACCGATAATTGTTTTCAATAAATGTGAGAGGCAGAAAGAGAGAAATAGCGAAGCTATGTACATGATGTGCAGAGCGAAGCAGAGGCAAGCGAAGTGCAGAGCACATCATGTACAACACCGTAATCAAACAAGAAGTTTTAAAATGGCCTTCGCTTTTTTTGTTAATTTTTCATTTCCTTCTTCAATTTTCATTGTTTCACATCTAACTTGGATTCGAAAGTCACGAAAGTGTCAGGATTGTAATTGCATTACTTCTTCGCTTCGAACTTTGAACCATATCATTATCATCGAAAAGATAAGAGTAACGTATTTTATTACTAGTGCGAAAATCAATGTGACGGGCACCTTGGGTAAAACTTTGGACACATTGACAACACCAACAACGACTCCAACAATAAAAAACAAAAAACGCAAAGTATGAGAAGATGGAGAAAAACTAATGAAATGTATTCTCTCTTGACTGGACCGTTCGTCATCACGAAAGCCATCAGTGGGCTCTAATGTAGCAACCACGATACACAAGACTGTCGCGCACAGCCGTCGCTCTCTTTATCCATCTACATCTCTTGTTCTCCCTCTCTCGTTTCATCATCTCTCCCGATCTGACTCTATTTCTTTTTCTCTATTTCTAACTCTCTCTTACTCTAACTCTCTCTCTCTTTTACTTTCGATAGTTTTATTTCCATTTGGACAATTTTGCGGTCGGAAACCGTTGAGATCTAACAACAAAAAGTCAAAGGCAACTTTTTCGGACCTATCAGCGCACACACGAACACCAACACAATAAAGCAGAACAACAACCACGCCAGATACAGCATCAACATATTAACGGAGAGTTGCAGCGCAATCCGAGGAGGCAAGCGAAAGGACACGCAGTAGGTTCTGATCCCCGAGGAGACAGATGGGCAGAGCAGGAAAGCAGGGTTAGAGCAAGAGAAAGGACATCCTCAGGAGGCAGACAGACGCTCGGACCGATGGAATCACAGTACAAACGGAGAGACGGCCAGGTCAGACAGACAGACGGAATGAAGGAATATACAGTACCTCACAGCTAATTAATTAATAAACGGATTTTCCACTGAATTCCATTCTAGAGCTTTGCTACCTGCTCGTTAGAGTATAAATGGTGGATAGCCAGTAAGAAAAACTATATAATGCGCGATACGTTTACATTTAATCCTGCACATTATTATGTACATATACGAGAATGAACTTTAAAGAAAATATCCAA
This sequence comes from Coelopa pilipes, assembly GCA_947389925.1. NCBI lineage: Eukaryota > Metazoa > Arthropoda > Insecta > Diptera > Coelopidae > Coelopa > Coelopa pilipes. The sequence goes on from OX376696.1 coordinate 88,066, forward strand.
ACCTTTTCCGCAAAAAAATAAGTATCGAAATAATTCGAAAACATCGAAAATATTCACATTACACTCATTGATCCAACGAGACGATTATTTGGTGAACATTTTGATATATCATTATTTTTAATATTTGTATTAAAAATTTAATAGACTTTATAAAATAATAACAGTTGAATTGTTGAGAATTTGATTATTATTGTATGATTATTATTATTGAAATGCTAAATAAATAAATCGTAAATCCTTGACCTATGACCGAGTGAAGAGTGAGCGAGTGAATGAAAGCCAATAAATAAAAACGCCTCGAGAAATATATGATGATGGAGATAAGTCGAAGAAGAGAAATGAGGCAGAGTAAGTGATGAGCATCGCAGAATGCTTAATACGTCAGCAAAATCTAGAACATAATGCGAACGGTAAGAGCATACAGATTAAGTAGAGAATGTGAAAACGAAACGAAATAACGACGACTAGAGTATAACAGATAAACGGAAAACAATAAGAACACGAGTGAAACCCTACTTGAACAAAAAGATGAAGTTAGAACAACGAAAACAGAGAAATGGAGAGGGAGAGAGAAAGAGAACGAGAGATGAAAACGTTGACACTATACCAGTTCACCCTTACGGTATGGTTTCTATGCCGTCACAAGAGTTTGCCAGGAGCAAAGCGGGACCATTTTCGGGATCAATTCGAGGGGATGTCGAACCTGAACAAAATGCAAACAAGGTTGCGATGTGTGGAGGAAGGGTCGTGGGTGGTTGTAGGTCGGTAAAATCAAAGCAAAAACAAAGCCGCAGGATGCTACGCACGATGAAGCCGATGATGGTGTTGGTATTGATGTTGACAACCTTACAACAAAAATAACAACAATAAAAACAACAACACCATGGCCAGACATCCAAGATCATTACCATTAAATTTAAATTTCAAGGGACAGTCAAAGATCCCTCTCGCTCCCATCCAACATCGCAGCTTTACAATCACCCAACACTGAGTCCTTTATCTTATTTCCTCCCTCTCTTCTCTCCACTGGACACTCACGCACGTTGATCTCTCAGTATTTTCTCTTTGAGTAGATTTCATTGCTCTGCATAAAAATAGCTCATTGCTCGGGAAATCAACAAAAGAGAATCAAAACGGGAAATCAAGGGCCAAAGGAGGGTGAGGACCACACACAAATATATCCACCCACCGACGCACATGCAACTCATCGGAGACAGAGAACAACGGGCTCTAGCTCATTAGAAACGAGACCCACGTAGACGCGATTTCCGGAGATAAAATATGGTAGGCTCTCGCAGAGAGTCGGATATCAGAGGGACAGAAAGCCAAACAACAGCAGGACAGAAGCTCTCCCTAGCAACCGAAATAAGAACACGTTTTCTCCAGCTACTCGTGAATGGACAAGAGGGTGGTGCCTTGAGAGATAAACAGATGGAAAAGCAGATCGAGAGAAACTCTCGAATGATGAAATGTTTTCCAATTCTGGCTATAAATACATTTCCGCAGACGACATTGATTTTCAACGATATTACGTACAACAATGGGTCGCAAACCATCTTCCGAGGAGGCCGCAGACGTATTGGGAGTGCAATAAACAAGCCGACCGATTGACAGAGCGATAGAATGCGTATGAGACAATGTGCGAGACAAACGATTTTGCGCAAATATCGCCATGTCGACAAGAGGGCGGATAATGCCCTTGTCCCTCTCACTCCCTGTACGTCTCTTTCTCACTCCTCTTTTTGTTGCCCCGACATTCCATTCGTTGCAGGTGCCGGCTACTATTTTTAGACCTTCTCCTTGCTGTATAAGACGCAGGGCGGACGACGACCATGATCTCTTGACCTCTGTGGCCGTGGAGTGCACGTAATGTTTAAACGGAAGTCCAACAATATATTGAGAATAAGGATGTCCGCAAATAGACAATTATAGACAATCGATAACGATAGCGAATGAATGACGAATAATGGGTATTTCCTTGTATCCCCTCTACGAAAGGTTAGGAATAAATACCCTTCATTGGAAATGAGGGGAAACATTGTTGACTCCCTGAAGGAAGACTAACACATTTACAACTAACATAAATGAAATCACAATGAGGGTGAGGAAGGAATGAATCGGATGAATGGCAACTACATTTAAAAAAGCAGACGAGGAAGGAGGGGAAACCCTAGTGGCGCATAAAAATGAAGGGGAACATTACAAATAGTGGAGTGGCGACGCATGTTCCCCAAGAAAAATGACAATACATTAATTTCCAACGACAGCATCCACACCGCACGATGCGATGAGAGCCGTCAATGTTGCAGTAACTAAGCGGTAGCGGTGGAGGCGTCAAGAAGAGGAACAAAGAAAATATGAGAGTTGTCTCTCTATTTCTCAGATACACACCGTGGCTTGACTTGGAAACACAAGCAACAGGCGAGCAAAGCGCAATAGCCATAATCTTCAAATTGAAAAACAATGAAAATAAATTTAAATTAAGTAGAAAAGCCATAGAGAACTAGTAACCGCAATTCTGCACACAATTAGGCACTGGAATTAAAAAGGAGAATACGCGGAATGAACAAACCACAAAAAGCGAAACGAAATACAAACACGACCTCAAATAACTTAGACATTACAACTAAAACAATATCAGTGAGTGAAGAGCGAAGAACGGAGAACGGAGAGAAGGTCCAGGAAACATGCAGGTTGATACAAAACGAAACATTGATGGCCACGAGGATGAGAGAGATATAGGATCGAAAAGTTTGATAAGCAAGACTCACGCGAAGTATGGAGGGCAGGCCCAAGGAAACCTCGAAAGTCAAGTAATAGGTGCAGCTATACTTCGCTCGTACTTACTTCTCATCCACTTCCCATCCCCTCATTCTACCAACCACTTCTATCATGCCATTGCTGATAAGAGTGCGAGTTAAATGTCACAGATTCCGAAACGAATAGAACATATTTTAAGCTCTAAAACGTTGCCCTTCCAAAAAATAAAATGTTTATTTAATATTGAAAATAAAAGTAGTGCATGTAAAAATCGTTAGAAACTATTAAAAATATTATGGATCGACACCTTTATGCCAGCGAAGAAATGCCACTGATTTGGGTCTTTCAGAAGGATAACTTGTTGACACAAGTAAGGTTGTCCTTGAGTGGCCCGCCCAGTCGCTCAACCCTATTGAAAATTTGTGGAGCGATTTAAAAAACGCAGTTGGCACTCGATTGATGTGCACTACTATTATTTTGAGCACAGCTGTATATCGGCACGGTGTTCCCAAGAACACCTGACTAAACACTCACATCAAACAGGGTTTTTAACAGAATTTCCTACAAACTGTAGAACGTCAGATAAAATTGCGTGCCTGTAAAATCGCGAAGGTTTTGTGATATGCGAAGATATATTTTTCTTTACATTATTTAACCTGAAGTATTGCGGTTATCAATTGAAAAATAAGAACCTGAACCGAGATAAAGAATTAATAATCGCTTTCTCGAACATGCAAACAATTTGAAATCGGGGTTTATTTTGTACTAGGAAGCAAAGCGAAGAAAAAATCAATGACCTTGGGTTGAATATTATAATGTTAAGCATTGAAAATTTTGATATGTTTTTACCAAACTTGTTGTTTTGTATTGGTTTCTGTGCTACCACTTCTATTTCTCTTCATACACCTCTTGCTATTCTTTTTCGGAATTCGACACGATTTCTCAGTCACACAAATTGCCATTCGGGCCCGATGTGATAGCGTGCTTCGATTAAGTCGAAGGAATTTCCAGTAAACTAGGAAACCGGACAGTTATGAAAACACAGGTTTTAGGGTTGCCACGTGACGTTTACAGAGATGGAAAATTAAGGCTCAATCAAGAATAACGCTTCGATAGTGATACGTGAGGCAAAGTAAAAGAGATTCCATCAGATAATCTATTACAGGCGATTCGTTGGTGCGATGGGAGACATTTTAGAAATTTGAACGCAATGCGGAAGTAGAAGGATGAATAAATTTAGTTCATATTTCAATATATAAATTGAAGCGCAAAGGCGCGGACGGAGATATTTCGACATCACAATGCAGTGATAACCACGTGCAAGATTTCGATCGGGACTAGCATCGATTCTCGCATCGCACTGTCGCAACATTGCATATGTTGAAGTGTTTATTTCAAATTGTTTATATTAATAGTTATTGTAAATGTTCCTTCAAGAAAAATGGAACCTCGGCCTGCTGGAATTTCACCGCCGACATGTTACAATTTAATTAAAATCTTCGAGCCCCAGAAGATACAAATGGGTCAGCGTTTTTTAAACATTCATTTGAGTCGAACTAAGTAAACCAGAAAGTAGGTGCAAGCGTGCGTAAGAAAGCCAGAGAAAGGGAAGACAATGAATAACATTATAAAGACTTCTAGCAAACCCTGACGATGGTAATTGATAAGAATTCTTGGTGAATCGATTGTGGAATTTAAATGTCACTAATCACACTGAGAAACTAAGGGGACGGTAGAACTCAAAGTGTGGAGTGAGAGTAAGAAATTCAGGAATGTAATTGATATGTGATACAAGGCAAAATCAATTGAATATAAAATTGGAAAATAATTGAAAAATAATTGAATGGAAAACGAATGACAACTGTAGAATCGACTTAATTTAACAGTAACGATACATATCCACATGTCAAAAAATTACATGCTCTTTCTGGCATTCTCGCAATGTGTGAACCTTGAGGAAGATCACAAGATAAGCGCGTCTGATTCACCACTGTAATTGAAGTTAAATGAGATAGCGACAACAGCAATAAAAACAACAACAACTCACGTGCAGTTTGCAACTGAAATATGTCAAAATACATACAAATAAATTGGAATGCATTCATATATTTTTATATATTTGATATTATATTATATTTTTATATATATTTTTTCCTTTTTTTTTTTTTGTACCTACAAACACGTTCTTGATTTTTCTCTGCTTCATTCGTTTCTTGCTTGCCCCAAAAGTACTTGGGAAGAGAGGTAGAGCGAAGAGCTGAAGACTGGAGAGACTTGGTGTGAATCATGAAATGCACAAAATTAGACACAGGTGGACGAGGAGAAGTCAGTCAGTAAGTCTGACGAATGCTAAACAAATCGTAAGATGACCGAGAACTTATTATCGGCACGAGGCGCCAACTTAGCCAGCCTGTTGAAGAAAAAGGAATTAGGAGGGATGGCAATGAAAAGTAGTTGGCCTTTTCGTGTGCAGCAGTTGTGAGCAGGGCTTAGCGAAACTGCCAATGCAACAATAAAACAAAAACGCGATTAAAAATGGTCCTTGCAAGAAACCTATCTGCTCGCACTTTTCGTCAATCTTTCTGAAGAGCTAAATCTTCGACGACTTCTAGAGTGAACAGGAAGATAAACCAATGTGGAAGATGAAGTATACAATTAACGAAAAAGAGAGTTCGATACAAAGTGTGAGAGGGGGACAGAACTCATATTCGTCTCGCACGGGAAACAAAGGACGCAACAAGTTCCAAGTTGGCAATTAAAGTAATTCGCAACTTTATTTGAACCCTTGTCTGACGGAGCCTCCATCCGCCTGGACACATTCATTCAATATTGCAACTCAAACACGATGCAGCAGATGCAACCATACACCTACTATTTAGTACAGTACTATTTTAGTACAGTACGCAATTAGTACATAGAAAACCCGAAATGCTTCGCAACAAAACCTAATGAATCGAAACTTCAATGAACTTTCGTAAATGTAAACTATTCAGCGTGAGAAAGTAGGTTAAAAGTGTGTTTCCAACGTTCGCCCTCTACGCCCTCTCGGCACTAACGATCCTTCACGAGCCGGCCACGAAGAGATCACTGAGTGCTTCCAACGCAACAACATGAAATGCAAAAAATGCAGCAACAGCAATACAAAAGTACGGGAAAAAGGTGGGAAAATTATGTTAATTCAGTTTTAATTGTTGCTACGTACGTCCAACAATGGAAAGACAAATGAAGAAACAGATGAAAGGGAGAGAGACTGAGGAAAAAACATGCAGTAAGTGGAAAGAAAACAGGCAGCTCTTCGCTCAGACTCATTTATCTACTGCTTGCATGCGTGTACTTGCACGAGTATGGCTGGGGAGTGTGAATACATGTCGTGGGTTATATATGTGTGCATGTGCGTGTGTTAATGCCCATGTGATCTATCAATATACGGTATTACGGCGCCTTGCACTTTCGAGGGCATATTAAAATTATAAACGTTGTTCGAATTAAAAATCAAGCAAGATGTTGGTCGGCAGTGGTCTTTTTCCGTATTCAATGGGAGATGGTGGAGAAGGCACGAGGTGATGGACGATGCTGGAGAGTTGAACTATTGCTCCAACTCGCTTCGATATAAGTGTCCTAATAGTAGGCTTCTGTCCTTCGTCCCCCCGTGACCAGAGACAGTCGTAAACCAAGCCGGATTGGATGCACACAAAGACCAGAAGTAGGAATCCTGAAAGGATCGAGAAGTGAACAAAAAATGAATGCCTGAAATTTGAAGAGATACCCACTGAAAACCCACTGAAAAGTTTATAAACTCCACTATGCGTATTCTCAACATGATCCCTCTCGTTTTATCGTGAACCCCCTACCTAACAGAATATACTTTAAGGGTTGTGGGTACGGGGACGGGATCAAATAATTGAATTTCATCCGTAATGAAATTAAATGGAACTCAAGGAACCGTACCAATACTTCTATTACGAAGTTTTTGTTTATTATTTTGTTTATGGTCAATTGAAAATGTGTGCGGTGTGTGAATCATCAACGTGTTTTCGAATCGCCATGAAGTTCTTTGAAAGGTAGAACCATCATAACAGGCTAATTTTTTTTTTTTTTTTGTGTAGAATGTCCTTTTCGATTTATGTTTGTCATGGTCGTTTCTAGACCTAGCAACAGTCTTATTTACAATTTATTTACAACTACAATGTGCTCCTAGATGCGAGGACGAAACTCTCCGCCAAGACCACCACCACCCAACCATCCAGCAATCCGTACTGCATGCGTGTCTGTGTAGCACTGTAGTTCGTGGAAGCAGAGACAGTATCTAGAGAGGGTTTCTAGTTCGAGCTTACAAGAGCCAACTTTTACCCGACACCACACCGTACAATGAAATGAATCGATGAAATACATTGACCGATTTATATGACATCTCAATGCATCCCTGATTTCCATCGGTGTCCTTCAATTGGGCAATTTCGGCTCATTTGCAAGCTATGAAAAGATATATCAATGGACTTCCTCTGGGTTAGAGTGAGTGTGTATATAGGATTTTGGCACACTACATTCATATACACATTCTGAACAGTAATTGTGCTCATGCTTGTAAACATAAAATAAATAAAACACATACTCACACAGAATCAAATACGAATGAACACAAAAGATTTACTTTTTCGATAGCGTTTGTTAGCCATTTTCCCATCGGTCCTGCAAATGTTTAAATGGCAAGAACAGTCATACAGTCAAGGTATGACAATTGAAAAAATCAACCATACCCATATCATATTGAATACACATGTGTGTATGAAAAACATATTTTTTGATATCCGTTTTTTTAGGATGCATAGAGCAATTCGGGTGTTTGTTTCGATATAAATACAAAATGTGAATAACAGAAATTTTATCTTCAGGCAGCTCATACATCCGCCGGAGCGGGACGAAATCAATTAATTTCAGAGGTCAAACTATCGAAGGATTGTATGTAATTTGGAACAAATAAGGTTCAAGTGATGACAAGGAAGGAAGGAAGAGTCCGTAAAATAAATATTTTCATTACTGCATTGCAGTTCATTCAGTTTTAGGCATTTCATCGTTGAAAAATTTATTTTCTTCCAAAAAGCACTGACTGTTTCTAGTTATGCATTAACCTTCTCCGACGTCTAACTTCAAACCTCCCATAAATATTTACAACATCACACACATTTAGAGAATATCGGCATACAAAACTTTATTTATTTTGTTCTATATAATTTTTCTAATAAAAACGTAGGCATTTTTCGCAGAAACATAATCAATGTCTAAAACACCACAAGGAACGGAGGAGAGCAGGGCAAGGTTGACGAGAGAAAATAGAAGTCAAGGAACATGCACATCGCCCTCGTTCATAACTTTATTTTTATTTTGTTTCAAGAAATTTGTTTGTGTGTTGATGTTTTTTGTTTTTGGTGTATTTTCAGTCAGTAAACTTACCGTGGTTTCGGTATTTTCTTCATATCCATTTCATCTGGTTTAGTAAACTTTTTACTAAAGTCTCTTATTCCAATTAAACATGCTGCTGCTGCTCCCTTACTCCGCGCATTGTTGCTACCTCTGTTGTTTGTGCGATATTTCTACTGCTGCTGCCGATGGTCCTCTCCACCGTCGCTGCTGCTCTTCGTTTGCACCCAAAAATTGTGCAATAATTTCTTAAACTTCGCTTGATTTATTTTTTCCTTTCTATATTTTACGTTATTTTATTTTAATTTTATTTTCTTATTGTTCTTCTTTTCTATTTTTATTTATATTATATTATTTCCCTCCATTAGAAGTAAAAAATTGATGAGTGGAGTTCTTTGATGTTGAGCACCAAGGTTTGATAACGAATTTGTTGCTCCTACTGCTGGATGGCATTACAAAGTTCAACGAATTTTTAAAGAATTTATAACAAAAAACAATTCTTTGTCCCGAATGAAAATCAAGTAATGAAAATAATATAATGAAATAACAAACGCATGTGTTTACTGCTCACAAAAAAAAAAAAAACTAAATATATGCATTTGGTTGGGGATATCTCTTGTTGTTCTGAGAATTACGTTGCCGCTCTTACGGTAGTCGTACAGATGCAGACAGTAATTTTAATTATTGTAATTATCTTTGATGCGGTTTCACGACAGTAGCGTTTAATAGTTATATTTATATTAATTTTCAATTATTTGTTTCTATTGCTGTTGTTTTTATTTTTTTTTTTGCATGAACAATTTTTGCTTTGCTTTTATAATAGATATTTTACGTCATAATTTAGTTTCATTATGAACCAAGTTTGTTTTCATGAAATTCACACTGAAAATGGACGATTTAAAGGGTTTTAATTATAATTTTTCTCATAAAACATGGATTCATATTTTCGCTAATTGAAATTTTATAAAATATCAAAGGAATGTAACCAGATACACGCTTTATTAGATCATAAGAATATATACTTTATGTAAATCAAGATTTTTATAGGTAAGAGAACTTAAAAGGGGTTTCATTACTAAACTAGAGTTCCGCGGCACATCTGATTTAATTTTACATCATAATATCATACTCTCAATATCACTCTCAATCGTTGTTTCAGTACAAAAAATACATATCTAGAACCAATAACAAAACAGCAACAACGAAGATGAAGATGATAACTTCATCAATCAATCATCAATTGCTGCCGAAGTCATTTCGAATAGTGGTTGCGCACGTAGTATAAGTAACAAGTCGTCCTCAAGAAGCACAAGTAGATTTTGAATATGAAGATCAACCTACTGACTCCGCTAATAAATTCCGAGACAAGAACAGAACAGGGGTAGAAAGGAGGGAAAGCGGAAGACTGTGGAAGTGAAGTGAGATAAGTGCGTAAACAAACAAATGCAGAGAGAAGGAAGGACGTGAAGGTAAAGAAAATGCTGAGGATGCAACAGTTGTTGTTAGGTGTGTTGTTATATTTGTGGTTTATGCTTCTGATATTGCAGATGTTGATATTAATAAATTTTCACAGTTGCAAAGTGAAACACCAAGGCAAAAATAACAGGTGTTCAATAAAAACATACTCCGAATATTTTGGTATAAAATGAATAAACACCGAGATATGCGACGAGTACAAATAAATGAGAGCGAACAACTTGAGAACAATGTCGGGATTTCGTTGCCGTTGTTGTTGGCGGTGCTGGAGTATGTACCTAATAGTACAATAAGCTCGATTGATAGCAATGGAACGAACACATGTTTTTCGGGAGAATCCTGTGGGATATATGTACATAAATTGATGACAATTAGGTTGTGGTTTGAAGAGGTGATCAATAATTCAAGCAACTTTAACAGGAAACTCAAAAGAAACTCAATTATGTGTGTACCTTTTCTATTTCTTCTAAAAATCGCAGTAAGAAATGACCTTCCTATCGAAGTAGAAAAAAAAAGCAAATAAAAAACAAAAATCGTTAACCGCAGGGGAGTCCACCAAACGCCAAATACATTTGCATCGCTGCCTCCCGCATTGTCGCCCACTTGTTTCTCTTTTCGTATTTGGTGTTCTATTCTTTTCTTTTGTGGAGCATTCACATTTACTTCACAGAAGAGGCAGCAATAACAACGTCAATGGATCGAGAGCAATATAACGAGTAGCAGCGAGGAAGTAAGCGAGAAAACACAATAGTTCACCACATTCGTTCGACTCGGTTTTCGCGCACGAATTGTGATTCGTCTTCATTGCTCGTCGAAGTCGTTGAGTTTTCTTCGAAATCGTCTTTTCTGCTGTCAGTTTTATTTGGTTTTTTTTTTTGTTCCATTTTTCTGTTCATGAGAAAGAGAAATTTTTGTGATTGCACTACCTTTGATTTGCACTTGAAATGCCTTCAATTTTACTTGCATTTTATTTCATATTTACATTAAAATAAAAAAGAAAAAAATATTATTGAATTTAAATTTTATAAACATGTGCTATTTTTGGGGATTTTTTGCATACATTTTCACAAATTTCGCGTAGACGAACTACTTGTGACCATTTTACTGCTCAAGTCAAGTCTATCGGAAATTTTCTTCTTTTTCATTTTCCCTTGTCTTCGTCGACTTTTCTATGTTTCTTTTCTGTCTATTTTGTTTTTCTTCTGTCAATTTTACATACTATAAGGGAAAGGCGACCAGTGTTGCCGTTGTTCACGGTGAAGGGTGAATTTTTAAAACAGAAAATATGTAAATATATAACTTTAACAGTCGATGTTTTATATAACTGTAGAAACATGTATATACAACAAGATCACATGTAAAATAATATTGTCTTATTGTTCAAATCCATACAGAAAGTAGTAAAACGATCCATTTCAAGCAGAAGTTTAATCGAAGAAAATGTATGACGAAATCGCACTGAATTATCAAAGAAATTATTCAATGAATTGCACATATAGCCATCTCACTCTTACTCACTTGACAAGCATACAAAAATCTTCCCATTTAGTAAGAACGACAGAGAACACATTTAGCAAAAATTCACAATAGATGACAGATATTAACTGATCAAAGCGGAATGTGCGAAAAATTAAAATTAAAGAATTTGTTTTTGGGTGGGAATATTATTGTCCAATACATTTGACGCAATTTTAATAAGCAAAAATATGAAAACATGCATGACATGAATATGCAGTCGTAAAATTTACCTTTTCTCTTCATCAATTAACAGATCTGCGACTAATTTGCTGGAGCAACAAATGAAAACATATCAAATCCAATGAAAAAAATTACACCAAATTTACTTTAGTTGTAAAATGTACTTCACAATTTTTCACTATTACGATTTGGGTTCACTTTCTTTTCGTAGGTTCTTTATGTATTTTTTATACACAATAATGGGGGACACCGAAGAGAGTGAAAAGCAATGAAAACACTCTCGAGTGCAAACGATTTAAAAAACTTTGGACTTTTGGAATTTTTATGTTTAAATTTGTTTTGTAAAATTTTTCGTCACTAAAAACTATTATTATTATAAAGAAAATGTTTGCCAAACTTTTCGATTCTTTCTTCAACTGCACTTTTTAAATTTTTCCTTTTGTCACCCATCAGCTCTTCGTTTTAAAACAGACCAAGTCCTAAAAATTGCAGCAATAAAAATCAACCAACGAATGAAATTTTCGGATATAATGCAACCATCAACTTCTTACACTGAATTGCTTTGCAATATTATTCACATTTAATTTCACGTTTTATCCTTTACACTATTGTAACGTTTTTCGTATTTTCTTTTAGTTTTCGCTATGTTTTTAACAAAAAATTAATGTGAAATTCCGAAATGAAAATCAACCGAACACGCAAAGTTCGCCATTTTCTATTTTTTGTCTGTCTCCTTTTGTATCTCATTTCGTCGCTCAGTCCGTTGTATGTGTTTTCTTATTAAGTTGTGTGCGAAAGCACATACGTTCTATTCATTCTACAGCATTTACTGTCGTTCACCTAGGCACGTGCGAGAGTGAGTCCACAATATATGGGACGTTCGGAAAGTTTTGAAATAGAAACGTTTGTAAGAAAAATGTAAGTAAATGTCAAGTTTACCGTAATACCTAATTTGCAAACTGTCAAATAGAGCCGGACTACTATGATACAAGCACAGGATGACCACTCTCATTCATTCAATTTTGAAATTGCCATATATTGTAGCTATTCTATCATTGCAAATATAACAAAAACCTGATATTTATTACATTATTTATTTCAGTAGTTCACCATTTAAACATAATAAATTTAAAACATGAAATTTAATTCATACTTGTTATTAAAAACTAGAATTATTTAAAATTACATAATTGGGTCTAAAGTAGGAATTAAATTATATGAAGAACAAATTAGAAACCACAACAAGACCTGATTCTGATCAAATTGGACTAAAAATTAAAGTGCAATTAACAAGACGTGAAGTTTTTGTTTTAATGTAAAATTAAAATGTAGTCATTTATTTGCACAAATTATTGAATCTTTTTGTGTAAAATTAAATTTCACATTGTTTTACAATATTATAAAGTTTGTTTTTAATGGGACATTATGATTATTTGTATTTTGGTACAAAGTGTAGGTCTGTGTCGCTAAAAAGGTCTAAGTGTTAGGGTAGAGTTACACAAACTGTGTAAAATTATATTGTTTCATGAGCTGTTCCTTAGTACTGTAGTTAAAATACGACTAAACAAACGCGGTAACATATTTTGAATTAATCAAATAATAAAAAGTAATGTTAATATATCAAATATGCTTAATTTTTTCAAACGCGAATCTAAAAAAGTTTCTTCTTCATCTTCTTTTTTTCTAATTGCTTGACTTTCCCATTTTCATTGCTTTCTTGCTCTTGGAAGTCCGAGTGACTCGTCTTTACGAAATCCTCTCCCTTAACAGATTCAGCACCTTCTCCAAGTTCCTGTCCAATATGAGTAATATTAATTTTATCTATAAGCATTTTCTTATATTTTAACACATTTTTGGACACTTCTTGATCTTGATAGCGCTTCTGTTTCGTTAGTTTTAGTTAAATTGTTTTTCGGATTTGATTGAGAATAAAGTTAAGTGATAGAAAAAGAAGAGAATAAAGAAAAATATGAAACACAAAAACACTACTTAAAATGAGTAGAGCAATAAAATATAATATATAAAACATAAATAGTATGCACAATATTCGTCTCGCACTTTTGTCCCTTCATCTAAATATATATTATATTATATATATATGTATACATATATATATATACATATATATACATCCATACACACACACACATATATATATATATATATATATATATATATATATATACAGATATATGCATACGTTTCTTGTTTTCATTTTTTTTTCTATTATTGTTGTCCTTATATAACCATTCTTATATAACCTACGCGATTTGTTGTAATTTTTGTTGTTTTTCTTTTTAAAAAAATAATAGAATTATGTTGTTTGTTAAATGTTTGTTTAAAAATTTGTTGAATTAACTAAATGTTAAAATCTGGATCTTACGAAAACGGCGCTCGAGTCATGATCACTATAGCCGAGCCGTTTGGTATGTTTGAAGACTTCGTTTGTGATTGCAGTAACAGGCATCGATTGATCTAAATTCTCAGCCATGCTGAGTACGAGGCGCAAGTCCTTCTGCATGTGACTGAGAGGTTGCTGGGGATTGAATTCCCCTTTCGCCATTTCTAAAAACGCAAAACAAAAAAATTGGAACACGAAATATTAAGTATGAAATTAGATAAGGTTTATAATAAACTTACCTTTGCCTTTCGACAGCAACAGTTGTGATTTCATCGAAGTCAATTCAAATATGTCAATGATATCCTTCAGAGAAATGGAAAAACGATCAGCTACAAAAAAAAATATATATATATAAAGTATAATATATAGAATAATGATATATAATTTACGTTAAAACAAATTTCAGAACTCACCCAACGCCAAGGCTTCGGCCAAACCGACAAGGCTAACACCAACAATCGTCTGCAAAATCAAGTTTACTTTGCACGCATTACCAACTTCTGCTAAATATAAAATAGAGAAACAGCACGTTAAAATAAAAAAGAACCATTTGAAACTAAGATGCATATAAAATGAATTATCAAAAATAAAATTACTATTTTGTAGGTGTTATTCCCAACCACTTACCTCCCAAGAAAAATGTGTTCTTAGCGATTGTTTTGAAACAGGAATGACATTCTTCAAAAACTGTGCGATCACCACCAGCCAAAATAATCAGCATACCATCCTCGGCTTCTTGTCTTGTACCATGTATCTAAAATAAATTAAAAGAATGCCGTTAAAACATAAATGTAGATCGTTATAAAAAATACTGTTTTTTTTTTTAGACGATTCATAGTCAGAAATTGCTTCTTGTGTACTGTATACAGAGCTTTACATTTTTTGTTTTCGAAATAAATAACTAATATCTTGGAGTTAAAAAAAAAAAAAACTTGTGGACTCAATTTATATTTTAATTTCAATTGAGTAATTTTGGTAATAAACTTTCGCAGCCCAGTTGGGATAAAAAATGTAGGATTAGTTTAAATAATTTGCTTCTTGAATCCAAATGAGCATTCGTAAATGTAACATCTATTAAAAATCTATAACGTATTACACACCTGCACCTCCAGATAACGTCCATTAGAATGTGTGATACCTTCTGCGATATCTTGTGAAGTCTCTGGATCTATTGTGGACATTTCTACGTATGCCTTGTTGCAGAGATCCTTAAATTGCAAAACGCCACAGTTCCCAAAAACAAGCTAAATATTAACGAACAAAATAAGTTATATATTTATATTAATATGAAACACAAGTGCACTTACATCCTTAGATGCCTTGGGATCAGAGACACAACAGAATATAATATCAGCAGCTTCAACAACATCCATAGGAGTGTCTTTAACTTCAGCACCAGCCTCGGCGAAGGGAGTGCACTGTAAGTAAATTGTATATATATATATATATATAAATTTTTCTTTAATATAATCAGTAAATACGTATACCTTCGACATTGTACGATTCCATACAACAACCTTATGACCAGTACAAATCAAGTCCTTCACAATGGTAGATCCCATAATACCCAAACCAAGGAATCCAAATGTCAAATTCGACGGCGTTATATCACGTTCGGCCAGGGTCTGAGAACGAGCGTTCATATCGATGGCCTGTGCTTCAGGGCGTGAAACCACCGGGCGATCTAATAACGCAATGGAATTCATATTACGACGAGAAGAAGTGCCTATGTGAGCCAAAGCATCGGTGTTAATCTTGCGACGAGTTGGCGTGGTTTTTGCGCTTATATAGTCATTCAAATCATCAAGCGCCACAGAGGCATTGCGCTTTCGTTTTCCGCCCGCTGATGCATTTTGACTTGAACGACGGCGTTTAGTTGTCGACTTGGCTGTTGTAGCTGATTTCGCTTTAAGAGCGGCGGTGGACTTTGCCTTTGGAGTTCGTTTGATAGGTGTTTTGTTGGCCAGTGCTTCATCATCATCATCAGGCAACACCACTTCCGCTTCTGCCGAATTCTCAGCATCGTTCATCTCATCATCATCTGTCTGGTCGAGTCCATCACGTATTTTGTCAAAGTCCGCTTCCGTGGAATGATTGGTGGCCGTATTCTTGCTAATCTCCGCATCGACTTCAGTGGGATCTTCAGTGTAGTTGTTAATGTCTTGCATAGCTTGCTTGAAGGAGTTAGGTTTGTTCACCTTAGCCATCTCCGCCTTCCAGGGACCCTCAAAGGGCTTTATGTTACTGAGTTCAATCCATGCACTAGAAGTAAATTGCAAAATGTTAAAATAAATAACTAAAAGCGATTTATTTAATTATAACCATTTTATTTAAAATGTGCTTTCATAAAAACAAAAAAACAAAAATAAATAATTTTATAAAATATATTTCTAATTTACTTACAAGTTACGAGATCCGAAGAAAAATACACATTTTGTATTAGCTTTGCGAGGTTGATTCAACAAATCGATTGGTGGATCCACAATCTGAAATGTATCAATTAAAAATTGAATATAAAATATATAAATAATACATTGCATTTTTAGTTTATACAATATTTTTACCGCATTATACATATTTTAACAAGTATATTTTCAAAACATGACCACGCCCACATTAATAAACGTCATCTTAGTCAAATTCTGAAGTACAAAGGCATTATTATCTGTACCAACGATCTTACATAGAAAAATGCGTTAGCGCATTATCGCGATTATACAAATGGTATTAAAAATTAATTTCCATAAAGAACACAAAATAATCAGTCAAACAATCAGATAAATACCAAAGTGGAAGTTCAAAACCCCATAATAAGGACAAATCGTATAATTTTTGAAACTTCCTTTGAATGCAGAAGATCTGAGTTTCAGAGCATAAAACATAGATTCTTAGATCAGAATAGAAACGCGCACAAACTGTGATCACGACAAGCGGCCAACGAATCAAAATAAATATGTGAAAAAACAAGAGCGAAAAAGTACAGTCGATGTATGAATGGAATGGTGCGATTGGTTCGTGCAAGCGATGATGTTTTGTTACTTACCATAGCGGGCCACGGTGTGAAACCCTTCATTTTTGCCCTGAAATGTAAAAATGTTAATATTAATATTTTGTTCAATGAAATAAGAAAACACTTATAATAACTTAAAAGGAATTTCATAGCTCTTATCAAATTTGAGTCAAATAAAAAATGCGCGGGAAATTTATTCGTGGGCTCAGCGCAGAAATATACGGCGAACGCAGCGAATTGGAAAGAAAATACAAGCGAATACAAGGGTATGCAATAAAGCGGTAATGGAAGAAAACATTAGCCATATCTGAAGCGCTAGCGCTCTTCGGAATAAAATGCGATGGGTAAGAAATTCAGTCTTCAAAATGTAGCAAAAGTAAACTTCCAGTTTTTTTTTTTCACTAAATTGTTACCGTTCGTAGCAGGCTTCGCTTAAGTTTCGTTTGCATTTTTATTTCCGTTTTTCATTTATCACATTTGAGGTTATGGGCGCCTTTTTTCTTATTAAACCAATTATTAAATATACAAATGGTATTAAATCCGAGCGGTTTTATAGGCCATTATTAATCTATCTCTTGGTGCGATGTCTTTATTATGAAGATTTTTTAGAAGCTCACCATATCAAATCCTTTGGCTTGTAGTCGAACAATTCCATTGTATCATTGCCTGGCAACGATAATTTTTTTGCTTTCGACGACATTTGCACGAAGTTATTTATTCTTAGCTGGAATTTTATTTTGAATATTTTCTATGCCTCCTTTTGATTGCAAAAATTTCTGAAGATAATATTACACTTTTTCATGAAAATAAAATATTTCCTTTTTATTTCCCACTTATTTTTCCAATCTTCTTTTACTGCTGGCGGTCACTTCTGCTCACAATATTACGAGAAAAAAAATCTGACAAACGAATGAGCAGAGGAAAAAAAATTTTTGACGCGCTACTTGCCGTCAAGTGAGAAGAAACAAAAATGGCGTCTTGCTTCTTTTGTCAAAATATACGAATTGTTGTTGCGTACGTTGAAAAATTGTTAAGCGAAATCAGTGCTGACAACATAAAGATATCGACTTGAGGTGGCTCTTGTACAGGATAATAACTTTGACAGTTGGAAGACGACTGTAGTTGTTCTTTTATTAGACGTAGCGACATCTCTTGGAGTGAACATTACATGATATGATTTGAAGTATTAAAAAATAATTTTATTATGAATTTCAATTATAAATGATCACAAATAAGTTTTCTAATAATTAGTTATTGCTAGATATATGATAAGTAGATCGTAGTTCTTATAATAAGCGCATCACTTAAAATATACTTATATTTACAAACAGACCCTCATGAAAAAGGGTGGCATCACAATTCTTTTTGATTCAATACCAACTTCGAGACAATATCTTCGTTGCTGTCATTCAGATTCGGCTACGAGAGTTTTCTTCCGTACGAACGACTGTGCTGAGAAAAAACATTTCTACGCCTTCGTGTGTGAGAAATTACGAAATTTTTAGTTAAACTAGTTCAGTCCCACAAAACAAATTCCAATAGTAAAAATACGAAAAAATGGCATCGATCTGTGGACGCATGGCAATCCGTGCTGCTGCACGACAAAACGTTGCATACACTCCAGTCCGCTTTTGCAAAAGTAAGTCAAATCGTTTCCACTGCGGGTAGGGTTTTGAATAACGAGGGACTCGATGACAGTTCTGCCGTATTGCGATTCCTATTGCAGGTTACGTAATGTTGCAAGAATTATTATTTTTCCAGTTTTAAATAACACTAATTTTCAATGAAAATTAAAAATTTATGAAAAATCTTTTCTGCCGCAGCACTTTATGTAACATTAGATCCCTTGGCCCGAAATGCAGTGTCGCTGGGGAGACAACTGTTGTATACATAATTTTATTTATATTACAGATAATTCCCTGATATATTAAATAATTATCGATAATAATATTTTTTCGATCATAGGATTTTTATTCATTCATACGTGACGATTGCACTCGTCAACTACGATATCGTTTATGTAACCTATTTTTTTGGTGTCTGCTTTTTTTCCCCTGCACCTTTTTGTCTTTAATGCAAGTTCATTCATGAGCTTTATGAATGTATCACCAGTCATCAAGATTTGTGTAAATAAATTACTGATTCTAGTGAATTATTTATATATATTTATCTTTTTATGACAAATTGTATATTCACTCCGCTTTCAGTGATGAATGATCCATTGGAACATGCCACCGGTCTGGAGAAGCGTGAGTTGTTGGCCAAAGCCGCAGGTAATGATAATCCTTTCGACATGAAAGTGTTCAAACGTGGAGCAGGCACCAAAGAGGCTCCTAATTTAATTCCATCGGCTTTCGATGCACGTATTGTTGGTTGTATCTGTAAGTAAAATGTCTAACATCGAAATCAATTCTAATTTTTTAACATACTTAATTTATGACACATTGCAGGCGAAGAAGATCAAACTTACGTACAATGGATGTGGTTGCAAAAAGGCACGCCAAAACGTTGCGAATGTGGCCATTGGTTCAAATTGGTTGAAAAGGCTCCAGTTTAAGTTCAATTAAAGTTTATCAAATAAACCAAAAACTCCACACTTAATAAACAACAAATTAATCATGCAATAATTGTAATTGAAATTACCTACCACAACAACACCTAAACTAGGAAATAAAGTTTACAGATACCAACAGAATTAGAGAGTATTTTCATTAAACTAAATGATTAAAAGTTATGCTGTTGTGTTTGTAGTTGAGCAAACACAACCTTTATAGTTATAAGATTGATTCCCTTTAAATAAATGTGTGGTTAAGTGATAGTTTTGTATAACTAATTATGTCCGTTAAAAATCGATTTTATTTGTATTCACAATTTGTTTATATTATCTCACAGTATAACCATATAATAAATATCCACTGTTTCCGTTCATGTTAACTTCTGGATGAGTACGATTGGGCAGAATTTGATACATTCGCAGCCAATTTGATGTTAAGTGAAGGTTGGTAACTTCAGAACCAGTTTTTAAGTCAACGTACAGTTCCATGAGTAGTTCCTTGCATTGGCTATATATGACAATAGGGCGTGCTGGTTTTACCATTGGGAGTAAAGCTTTGATAATATTAACAGGATGTTCCTTGGCTGCGATAACCAAACAATCAAATTGTGTACGCATCAGCAAACAAGCACGTTTATTTTCTATTTGCCACTTTTGGGTAGGTTTAAGATGTGCATTAAAGTCATCGATGGTTGCTACAAAAAATATATATATATATTTTTCTAAAACTTATTTCAAGTTATTAATTATTCTGTTTACCATTTTCTATCTTATCTTCAGTTGAATGAGCTTCGTCCAATTTCGCCTTTTTACTTTTTGGTTCCGTACCTTCTGTTTCAAATGCACCTTCATTAGATATTATTTTACTGTCTTCTCCCTGGTAGTATTCTCTCAGTACTGAATAAATATTTACGGATATGCAACGATTCGCCTGCTCTTCAGGCAAATTCAATGCAAGAATAGCCTGTTTTTGTGGGACATTTCCAGGATGCATATGGACCAGTGTAGACTCCGTCCCGGCACCCATCGAGTTTAGAAAACTGGCAGGAAGAAGTCCATTTGTGCCACTTTCATACATCAAGTACTTTCCGTATCCACTCACTCCTGCGTATGATATCATCTGCGACAAGGTGTCCATTCGTATGCCCATGATCTTGTCCGCATCCTGGCGGTAGTAAATTTCAGCAATTAATCGAATTGTCGGCCTGCGAATCTGGACATACTCAAAATACTTCTTCTCCTTCTTCTTTAAGTACTTTTCCTGTGAATATTCGGTTTTCGAATGGAACGTCTTGGAATTTTCGACTATTTTCTCTATTATCTTAGATGATTCCGAACATTCCTCGCGAAGCTGTTCAATATCCTCGGGTCGCAACGACTGTGATGCTCCATTGTCGATGATGTTGCGGTTGTCGATGCCACTTTCAGATATTCCTAACACCTCTCGTATGCTGCGCATTTCTGTTTCGCTACACAAATGCAGCGAATGCAGACGTTGGCCACGCCGTTGTCCCTCTTTGGGACACATCTTGAATGTGGAGTAATATGGTTGATCGTGTATTGCACGCAACTCGAGTTGCTCCTTCCCCAGCATTGAGGTGGCATCCAGGTTGCCGAATTTCTGAAGTTTGGTGTATTTCTGACGCTGAATTACTATGTAATCACCCAGTTGAATAGTGGGTGAATATGCAGTCATTTTAAATTGATTTATTATCAAATTAAAAAAAAAATACACCAAACAACTCGCAAAAATATAAACACTGACAGTGTTTCAAATCTGCGGCATGAATGAGTATATATACACGTGTAACCCCTGAGATGCGGTAAAATATAATCTTACCAGTTGCGGACTGTCAAAATTCTATAAGCAACGCTCGGAGGGGAAATTTCACAGGGTGAATCAGAAACCTTGTATGAAAATGGCTTGGTTACAAAAATTAGTATATGAGGGATTGAAGAGGACATATCCCCCTATATTTCTGCATTCTCCAAATATACCTAACTTTGTATAGAAGTTCCAGAGGAATCCATGAGAATCCTCCAAAATCAAAAACAAAATCAACCCAAAGCGGTGATCGCCCGGGTCAGCCAAAACCCGTTGAATTTGCATATAGTATCAAAGTAATTTCTCCTTATTCATATACGCACACAACAAATCCGCTGCTTTTTAATCTAGGTACGCAGAATGGCATTCTTCTTCGAACGCCGAAGAGTGACTTAAATCACAGAATTCAAGAAAATTTATTGGAATTATCTGATTGGATGTTACATTCAACCAACCGTTCTTGACTGAGGCAGCGGTTGATTCGATTTGCAGTGTTATAAGTTATAACACGACTTATAAACGCTATATTCAACATTTAAGTGCACCGTCAGAGATCCATATGGTTTCATATAAACAGATCCATATTTAGCTATGTTTTACATTATAGTTAGACATGTTGAAAACTTGTATCTTTTCTAGTAGATACACGTCTGTATGAGAGTGTTTTGTTTGAAAATATATAAATCGCCTCTGATATAAGCCAACTGATGTAAGTTTTATCACCATCGACTAGATTTTACAAGAATTTAAAAGAATTTCCAAATTAATCATTAGTGAAAAAATGAAATGAAAAGTGTTATTAAAAATATAAAAGTTATATACTCAAAAAAATAAATTAATTTTACTTACCTTCAAATTGACTATTAATTAATTAAGTTATGACTATATTTAAATTTGATCATATATAGCTTTGCTTAACTTGATTGTTACACCAATAAATAAATTAACATACATTGATAAATTACCTTGTCAATTGTGAAGTATTTGCAGTGAATATTTTATAGTCTTGTGTGTAATTAAAAAAATTAGTCCTCATTTATGGAGAATTTTAATTTTATAAAAGAATTCCACACTTTTCTATAACTATAATCACAACTAACATACTTTTTATTTATGTAAACTGCACAATGCAAACTAACATTGAACATATCATCGGAATTATCTTCCAGTTCAGATAAAATTAATTCTCTGTATTCATCAGAAGATGTAAGATTTTATAAGAATTTAATATAAATAAAATCGTTCGGGTTAGTGAATAACAAAGACTCCACAATTATTTGAATGAAAATGTGTGGATACATACGTCAATTATATTATTGGTTATCCAGTTAGAACTATGAACTGAAAAAATATCTTTAATGTTATAAAATAAACCATATTCAGATTCTTCCCATGGAATTAAAAAAAAGAAAATATGAAAAATTATTATAAATTTATTAGTCCACATTGGAAGAAAAGCCATATACTTTTCTAAAATCAGTCGCTCTCTCAGTAATCCAATAATATTATTTTTACAATCAAATTCTATCCTATCTACCTATCGTAGGGTTTCTTCAAACATTTTTCTTGATGGACTATTTAATACAATACTATGCACATTTTTTGAGTCTAAAACTTTTTATTTATATATTACATTGCGACAAGTTTATTAATATGTTTGCACATTGCTGAACTTCTTGCTTTTGAACCATTTATCGTACTGTGCTACAGAATTAAAATTAAAGTCAATTCCTATGTTCGAATAGTATTATTGTCATGTAAAGCGTGTTTATCTATATCTTTACACACAGTTTTTGTATAATGGTTCACACAAAATTGTATTATAACGAATGGTGCTCTTTGCTTCGGACTTTTTAAGAAATCGGCACATTTATGTAAATATTACAGAATATTTGTTATTCCAGTAAACTGTTGTAAAATCTATCCAATGATAGCAAAACTTCAGTTATTATGCGGGTGCTATTTCAAATTTTTTTGCAAGCAAATTTCTCTGATGGTGTGAACAAAGTTTGCAATATCACATGTAGTGTGGTGACATAGAACTGAATCTGATACTTCCTGCAGCATACATACGTATAGTGTTTTTTAATACCAAAAAATGTTTTCATTGAACATATATATCTACTAATATGAAACCTTATGTACTTCTAACAGTGATGCTAAATGCTGAATATATCCTTTATATGTCGATTATTATATAATTTAATTTTAATTTTTTTCTTCCTATATTAGAGAGCACAATCTTAAATAACACGTCTTTAGAGACAAATCTTTGAACTGCTCTCAACTTAGGTGTTACTGTTAATAGTGTGAGTCCTTGGATCGGTTTATACAGACATTTCCACTTTAATTACATTGAAATTAAAGGTGCAGCTGTTACTGTTAATAGTGTGAGTCCTGGGATCGGTTTATACAGACATTTCCACTTTAATTACATTGAAATTAAAGGTGCAGCAATTGTTATCATTGCAACTGGCTTGTATAGCAGTGCTTGTGTAGTTTGTATACGACTAAATATTGATTCTAGTGGTTTTAAATTAATATCGCAAGCATTATTAATTTTTAGATTTTATTTAAAATAACTAAAATAAATATTATACTTAAATAAATTGTTCAATAAATATATATTACATTATATTACTTAAATATAATATCTTGCAAACAAAATTGAAATGTTACTGTTAATAATTAAGTTTTCATAAAAAATAGTCTATTAGAATAAAATAATATTTTAAAGTTATTGAATTAACATTTTGAAAACCCTGCTACCAGACACTAATTTAAATAATTTCAGCACATCCTTGTCTAACTATGGGGTGGGATAAAAATAGAAATGGACTAATAAATATCGTTTTGTTTTCGAATTATATTTTACCAAGAAAAATAGTGACTATAAATCAGTCGAATTAGAGACAAATTTCTAAAAAATTATTTAATGCTTTAAGTTCGTAGTATGTTTACATATTGATTTTTTTCTTGTATTGTTAAATAACTATAATCGATATTCGTTAATAACGATCAGTAGCTTAATCTTTAGGCAATAAATGCTCACTATTAAAGAGAATACCATTAAAAAATTAATGTTGAAAATATAATTCTTAATATTTATCTACAAATTTTAATTATTAATGTTAATTATTTATAGTATATTTCAAAAGGATATATATTTTTATATATATTTCTGATGACTACCAGCGCTAAGATAGCAACGTTGCGGAAAACCCATTCGTGATCAACTGGAGGATTCTCATTCTCACCTCTGGAACTATAATACAAATTTAGTCAGGAACATTTGGAGTATGCAGAAATATCGGGTGATATGTCCCCACCAATCCCTAATACTCGAATTTTTGTCTCCCTAGAAGGGTACCCCCGGCAACGGTGGAAATCTCTACCTGATCGTATCCTTTTTTTTATTCAACTATTTAAGTTTTATATATATTTTATATATTCATATTCAATCCTTCATACTCCAATTTTTGTCGCCCTAGAACGGTACGCCCAGCAATGGTGGAAATCTCTACCTGATCGTATCTTTCCTTATAATCACCTATTTAAGTTTTATATATTTTTTATATAATCAAATATCAAATATTTTAAAAATATTTAGATATTTTGCAACCCTGCGTGGAGCACAAACGTAAACAACAGCGATAGTGCACATTCTTTACGAAAGGCCAGAAAGAAAATTGTAAAACGTCAAAAACGACATCGGACGAAATATCCGTTTTAGAGAATCGAGTAAAAAATCGCGAATCCTTTGTATCCAATTTTAAATTTCATTTTCATACTATAAAAATTTAAAAAAATAACATTGAACATTTCTATGCAATTTAAGGAAATAAGCAATTGCAGCAGTTTTGAAGCTTAAAGGCAGATTTCACACACTAACACAATCAAAATCTATTACAGTGAAATAATCAGCCGAGAAATAAAGCCAAAAAAAAAGTTGTGGACACTTGGTAGAGTTGGACCGATAGACTCGATTCTGTCCTCCAATTTATGTTCTAGGAATAATGTCCGTAGCCGACTTTCTCAAAGGGCTGCCTTGCCACAATGCGCAGAATTTCTCGCAGTTCAATACAGAGCAGGGACTCCGTACATCACAGAAGCGTCCGTCAGTGTATTTGCCTACGGAAGATTATCCCTCAGAACAACATATAGTGATGGACAAGCGTTGCGTTCTTCTGCGTTACCTCACTCAGCAGTGGGATAAGAAAACGTTGCCCCGAAAACGTGACCACACAAGTGGTGAAAGTGGCGGAACTGGCACAGGAGGCCCAGGTGGAGCGTCAGCGCAAAGTTGTAAAAAGCGCCCCCGATTGGAACCGATCGAAATGAATTGATTTGAAACTGATGTGCAACGAGTGAGACGGAACACATCAGAATCAATAGGACAGGCCTCGGAGGCACCAACGCTATTTTCGATATTTTCTACAACTCAAAAAATAGTTTCTATGAATTAAGTTACCTAGCAGAAGCTTTCTTTAATCTATATTGTTCTGTACTTGAATTTCATCATATATTTTCAATAATTATTAAATTTCACCCATATTCCATAGATAACAACCAATGTTAAGAATGATTCGAATTGAATTCAGTTGTTTAAGACAGCAATCAGTTAATATAATTTATAGAGCTCAATTTTGTAGCAGTCAAATTGAATAATAATCATATATTTATAAATACAATGACCATGGATTTACTTCGGTTATATATTTGCAATAATTTGGGATTGTATTGGCTGTTATTGAAATGATCTTTATTTCCCTTATTTTCAAAGGGCTTGACAATTATTTGTAAAATTACAATTTAACTAGATTATGAATGCCCGACATCTATTATTAGATCCTGTCAACTCATTGACACTTTTCACCTCATCTCTCGTTTGCTTAATGGTGTCCCAAGTCCTTTGGATCAGGTTTGCCGTGCTGCTTCTCCCACCAGGCAACGAACTCGGCCTTGCGTTGCTCGCGCTTCGCAAAGTATTCGGGATACTGAGCTTTCTCCAACGGATGCCAATAGTCCAGAACCCAATCAGGAACGATCACCTCACGTTCAAAGGCGCACCCACCAGCGCTATTGGCAACTGTTCAAGAGTAAATAAAATGATAAATTGATGATTGTACATTATGTGTCTACTACAGAATACTCACATTTTTTGGGCTGGAAATGTTGGGTTTCGAAGAGCTCTTTCTCGCCTGCGGCCAGAAGACGTGCTGCCTCAGACATATCAACACATTTGTTCTGATCGAAGCGTTGACGAAGTAGTACAGCGCGATAGCGGAAGATGTGTCTGTAATCGTATTATTTACGAGAATTTAATTGTTTGGATATTGTTGGACAAATTACATAACTTTTTGAATTTCGAGTTTGTACTATTGCAGCACTTGACTTACCTCCGATCGTACCACGCTTCTAAATTACGTAGTGAACGCTTGTAAAGGCTGCAGACTTGGCGGGCATGAGAAACTATACCCGTTGGTACCGACATTTCTTAAGAATTGTAATGATTCTAAATTAATTGTCGTTCCTTCGCTACGTTCAGCGACACAAAATTTTACGATCCAACAGTATTATAATTTGACAGACTAGTGCTAAGGTAGTACATTTCCTGATTGTCAAACTAATCAACAACTGAAGAGCAGTCACACAGGGAGACTCAGCTTTAGAAAATAACCTATTCTTAAGCCGTTCGAATAATAAGAAATATGTTATCAGATATGTTTCAATCTTGTAAATGGGAGCTTTTAACAAGGAAGATATCAGTTTTGGAAATTACCACGGATTACGAACATAAATATTTCACTTGACACTTTTAGTTGCAGAATTTTTTTTGTTAAACATGGCGATCGGGTTGAGCAAAATTGGAATAATTTCGGAAAAAAATTACACATGTGGCAATAAATGAATATTACTAACAAAGTGTGTGATTTTTTAAATATAAAATACGTATAAATAACAAATAATACAAAAAAAAAGAAAATATTCCTATGTGTTTAAAATTTGAAAAATTGTGAACATAGACGGATTGCTAGATTACGGTACTAAAATATGTATGTGTATACATAGGAAAAAATACGGGAGCACCCGTTCATTGCAGAATGGAAACAAATTGATTACACTATTTTCGTTTTGTTTATATATTTTCGATTTTTGTACCATATTTTGTTTTTATATATATTTTTGGTTACCTGAAGAACGTGTTAAAAACATGCCTCTCTATAAGTCCATCAAATAGCAGCAATATACTTATGTATATAACTACTCAATATATACAAACATAAAAAAACACAGGTTGCCGGGTTAAGTTGCTGTGTATGATTTTGTACATTGTCCAAGTGATATACATCTGTTCCTTGTAGAAGTTGCTCAATA
Source organism: Coelopa pilipes (assembly GCA_947389925.1). Classification (NCBI taxonomy): domain Eukaryota; kingdom Metazoa; phylum Arthropoda; class Insecta; order Diptera; family Coelopidae; genus Coelopa; species Coelopa pilipes. The sequence continues at coordinate 115,586 of OX376696.1, forward strand.
ATTAAACTGAATTATGTTTAAAATTTTAGTAGATACAACTAATAAACCAATTGTAATTTTGGATTGATTTACGTTTGAACACAAATTTATTGTTTCGTTAAGTTGTAAAATAAAGATTAAGAATATCATTATTTAAAGTGGTCCCATATTGTGTAATAAAAAGAAATGAAAAGATGAATAGAATATAAGGAAACTATATTAATGCTGTGCACGAAAATACTTTAACGAAAATACTTCGAAAATAACGATCAAAGTTAAAACATTTTTTTTTTTTTTGAATACCATAGACTTGGTACACTTTTTTAAATTCCTGCATAAAACTGTAAACATAATATAATGTGGAATATGATGTGCGACGTAATGCCAACTATTTCTGAGGATAGTATATCCCAGCGATCTTCACAGTTTAGTGGAGAAGATGCTAATTTCGAACAACTAATGGTGTCCATGCTGGATGAGCGTGACAAACTAATGGATAGTCTTCGAGAGGCACAGGAGCGCTTGAGTGAAGCGGAAATGAGACTTCATGATGTAGAAAAAGAACGCGATAGTCTTCAGCGTCAAATTAATGCAAATTTACCCCAGGTAAAAGTAAATATAATTTATTGGTTAAAATTCGTTGTACACAAAATAATATTCACAGGAATTCGCAACTCTTACAAAAGAACTTACTCAAGCTAGAGAAGCCTTGTTAGAAAGAGATGAAGAAATTGGAGAGTTGAAGGCTGAGCGTAACAATACTAGAGTAAATTTTATTATATGTTAATATTATACAAATTAATTTCATTTTCATTAAATTTTAGCTGCTGTTAGAACATTTGGAATGTCTTGTATCACGACATGAAAGATCATTGCGTATGACTGTCGTTAAAAGACAAGCTGCTGCTCAAAGCGGTGTTTCCAGTGAAGTAGAGGTTTTAAAAGCATTAAAAAGTTTGTTCGAACATCATAAAGCATTAGATGAAAAAGTCAGAGAACGACTTCGTTTATCCATTGAAAAGAATACTTCCTTAGAAGAAGAACTGAATCTAACCAAAGAAGAGGTATTATTTAATACAACATAATTGATAAATTTTATATTTGTATTTTTTTAGTTACAACAATACAAATCGGGTGCTATATTTGCAAATAGAGGTGATGAAAAAGAAAATGGAAGTAATGAAAAGGTAATTTTTGATAAACATTTTAATAGAGTTTTTAAATCTATTACCATTTGCTACAGACTATAATTGGTTTGAATGGAGATCAAAATGATACAATAGACTATGCTGCCAAAACACATGAACTCCAAACTATAATTGAAAAACAGGTACATGTGAAAATAAAAATAATATATATATATATATATATATATATATATATATATATAATAAATATATATCCTTAAATCCTTAGACTGCAGAATTATCACAGTGGCAACGCAGAGTTTCAGACCTTAATAATAAAATAAGTGAACTAGAAGAAAATTTAGGAAAAGTTCAGAAGGACTTGTGCAAATCGCAAGAGCAATGCTCGAAATTACAAAGAGATTTGAGAGAAAATGTAGCACAGAAGGAAGATCAGGTATGCCCTAAGATGTATCAGTTTTCGGTGTTTAATACGTTTTAGAACTGGGTGTTCCATTGTATGGTCAAGTTTAAAGAACGCTTTCTCAGAATTCAATATAAAGTTTTATTACTACATCCGTCCTCTTTTAGGAAGAAAGAATAGCAACACTTGAAAAACGTTACTTAAATGCGCAGAGGGAATCTACATCTCTTCATGATCTTAATGAAAAATTAGAACAAGAATTGCGTCATAAAGAAGCACAATTAAAAGTAAATATAATTATTAGTATTTTTGTAGTATTAATATATTTAATTAAAAATTTAAAAAATTTCATTCATAGTTACATGAAGAAAAAATTTGTGCCATTGAAGAAAAACTGGAATTATCAGAACAAAAATTAGCTCAGCAAGCAAAATTACAACCTGATATGGAAGAACAGCTTAAAGCTAGAATGGAAGCATTAACTAAGGTAGGAAATAAGGTATGCATGTTTTTTTATCTCATATTTATCATAAATAACTAAATTGTTTTTAAAGTCTAGAGGCAAATAATGTATGTCATTTGTCTCTAAACAAGCTTATTTAATCGAGTTTACTTAAGCATAAATATTTGTTCGATAAAACTCTTTAAGTAACTCTTCAAATATTCATATCACTCAAAGTAATATTAAAATACCACTAAATATCGAAGCTGTGGCTTTTTTTCCTCAATTTGCGAGATCACATATTTTCTATGAAAAGCTCTAAAACCAACCGTTCGGATTTGGTATAAAACTCTATTGCAAGTGTGTATTACAATTCGTAATTGAAAACCAAGTGTTAAAGTTAAGTAATTTTTGGGAATATTAAATAAATTATTAAAAAATGTTTACATCATTTGTACAGAATATTAACACAATGGCAATAACTGGGAATCTGTAGACATTTGTAATACTATAATTTTTAATTCTGATTTAAATTTTCAAGGCTCAAGAAAGACATGGGTCTGCTGAAGATCGTATTCAAAGATTAGAAACGAATTTGGATGAGAAAAATGCTGAAGTCCTAAGACTTAATCAAAGACTTAAAATGAATGAGGAACATAATATGCGATTATCGTCTACCGTTGATAAATTGCTGTCTGAATCGAATGAACGTCTTCAGGTTCACTTAAAAGAACGTATGCACGCACTTGATGAAAAAAATTCGTTAACTCATGAATTAGAAAAGGCCCGCAAAGTAGCTGAAGAATTGCATCATGAAAAAGGTGACATTATGAAGGAGTTATCGAAAACGCGTCTAGAAATTGAAAATTTTAAAAGGCAATTGTTACAACAAGAAATCGCTTATAATATTCAGCAAACAGAAGCTCTCACGAGAAGTTTATCGCCTAGTAGTGCTGTTGACGGTAATGCTTTTTCTCGTAGCACTTCTCATACAAGTTTCGAAACTCATTCTTTACGTCGGAATAAATCTCGACTTGCAGATGACAATGGGCAATTTGCAAGGTCTCTTTCAGAACAAGAATGGGGTAAATTACACCAAGCTCATGTTTTAACAAATGTCCAGCAAACATTTGATATGTCAGTTGGAGCAGACTGCGACGAAAACGATGCTTTATTTTCGGCTGCGGATATTATGTCTCCATCTGGCCACACGGATGCTCAAACTTTAGCAATGATGCTGCAGGAACAGTTAGATGCTATTAACAATGAAATAAGGTAATTTATTCATACCTAATTTATCTGAACATTCAGTGTACATAATAAGATAAACGATGGATTCCGTTTTATTTTTAGACTTATTCAGGAAGAAAAACAATCGACTGAAGCTCGAGCTGAAGAACTAGAATCCAGAGTTGGTAGTTTAGAACATGTTAATTTACTTGCACGAGGGCGTTCCATAGATCGACAAAGTCCTCCATTGAGTGGACGGAGTACTCCAAATAGTCCTAATAGAGATTACTTACAAAAATATCACACGGTAAAATTAATTTGTTTTGGTTTTATTTATTTTAAATAATATTCGTTGACAGTTGAATTTGCCGGTTATGTCCTCGGATGGTTCTCGCGATGATATACATGGTTTAGCAATGACTGGTGATTCAAGTTCTGGTGGAGCTGCATCGCCCTTAACAGCAAGATCAATGCGCCTTGAAAGAGTCGCTCAAGCTTTGGCTCATAGTCAAGAGGAGTTGAGAAGGTATGGCCCTTTGATACAATCAGAAATTATACTAAATAATTATACACTAACCGTTTTTTAAATAATTATCAATGATAGGCGGTCGTTAGGCTTATCTCCAAATCAAGGACCTACTAGTTCAAGGTTGTTAGCAATATCATAGCAAACATTCTAAATTATAATTGTTTATATATATTTATAGTAGAATGGGATTTGGTCAAACCTATGGTCTTTCTCCTTTAAGTTCTCGACATGGAAGTCAAGAGTCTTTATCACGTCACTATAATACAATGGGTTCCATGAACATGCTACAAACACCAACGTCCAGTGTTGGGAGAGATGTAGTTTCAGCAGTACAGAAAAAGAAGGGTATTAAATCTAGTTTAGGACGTTTCTTTAGTAAGAAAGACAAAGTTAAAGGAGTCAAAGATACTTTACCCGATGGATCTACTAGTATGATGTCCATTGGAAATCTTTCGATGGTTATGAGTGAAGCAGATTCAAACTATGACACTATGAGTTTATCAGGAGGAAAAATTCCAGGAATACCAGGACTTTCCAGCTCTAAAATAAGTTCTGTTGATTATGGAAGACAAAAAAAGTTAGTTTAAAATTTAGTTAAGAGATAAATATTACTAAAAAATAAAAATAAAAATTTAGGGAGCATGATTACAGAAATGATCTTTTGGGTGAAGCCATGAAAGCCGGTACTCCATTCGCTTTATGGAATGGCCCTACAATTGTAGCGTGGTTAGAGTTATGGGTTGGTATGCCTGCTTGGTACGTAGCAGCCTGCAGAGCAAATGTGAAGTCTGGTGCAATTATGAGTGCTTTAAGTGATACAGAAATTCAAAGAGAAATTGGTAAATAGCTACGCTTTTATAAAAAGAATGTTAATTTTTTCAAATTTAATACATATGTAATATAGGTATAAGCAATCCCTTACATCGGCTTAAACTACGTCTTGCAATTCAAGAGATGGTATCTCTTACCTCACCATCAGCTCCACAAACATCACGTACAACACTAGCATTTGGTAATATATAGCATATAGCATTTTGTAAATATATTATTTAAGATTGCAGTAATGAAATTGATTTACTTTTTCTATAAAGGTGATATGAATCATGAATGGATAGGAAACAATTGGCTTCCGGGGTTAGGTTTACCACAGTACCGTACAACGTTTATGGAATGCTTGGTAGACGCTAGGATGTTGGACCACTTAACAAAAAAAGATTTGCGAGGTCAACTGAAAATGGTAGACAGTTTTCATCGTACTAGTCTACAGTATGGAATTTCATGTTTAAAACGTTTAAATTATGATCGCAATGAATTGGAGCATAGGCGAAAAATATCGGAAAATAGCTTATGTGACGTACTTGTGTGGAGTAACGAAAGAGTTATCCGCTGGGTCTACAGCATTGGCCTTAAGGTGTGTAGTAAATTTCATTCTCATGCTCATGCCATTATATTTGATATTATTTTACAGGACTACGGAAATAATTTGTTGGAGTCCGGTGTACATGGTGCTTTGATAGCTCTTGACGATAGTTTTGATTCTAATGCTATGGCATTAGCGCTTCAAATACCTACTCAAAATGTACAAGTAAGTGTGCTGAACTGTATTTTGCAAAAATGTCAAAACATATTAAATGTATAAATGTTGCAGGCACGACAAACCCTAGATACTGAGTTCAACAATTTACTTCAAAGTGCTACAGAACGAAGGCCAGAAAATGAAGAACTGAAACCTTGATCGAGTGTGTGTCTGTCGACTACTTTGATGAACGAGTGAGTTGCAATTTATAACTACCAACTACCCTTCAACATTATAAAACAAAATTATTTACATATGAAATGTTTAACATTATGTAGATTTAGAAAGCTCAAGATTTATATAAAATAGTATTGATAAATCTTGTGAGGCTATAGGAATAAGCAACGTACATAAACAGTAATACGTACGTGAAAATATAAAGTATTGCTTCATGTAGGAATGTATCCAAATATAGATGAAGCAACAAAATAACTACTTGATATGAAACTAAACTTACATAACTTGTATAACTATACATGTACATGTATGAGGTAATTATTCAAAAGTGTGCAGATTCATTTTGTTATTTAAATATATAATTTAGATTAAGAAATACTTTTATTGTGAATTTAGTATGCATTTTACAAAATTAATAAAAAAATTATAATTTTGGTAGATATTTCTAAACCGCATTATGAAGTCTAAGTATTGTTTGTATACTATTATTCTAAAATATTGTTGTCTCTAATTATCAGTATTTGAATTTTTTCTAATTAAGGCTATGCCTAATTTTGAGTGTTCAAGTTTACGCACAAACATATTTTTATTAATAATATATTTTGAGCGACCAGTCTTGCTTACTCCTTGAAAATTAAATATACAGAATTGTATATTATCATACTTAATCACTAACACATACAACTAAATAATCTGCAATCTTCATTCTAAGAAAGCCAATTTTTTTAATTAAAATTTAAAATTTTGATTTTAAATTATGTTACAATTTAATTGCTTGTAAATTTATACACATATATTAAACAAAATAATATAAATTGTTCCCAATTTTAATAGCAAAATGTGAAATGTTTTGATGAAACCAACATTTATTTATTTTATTATTTCTAATGCAAATTGTTAACATATGTTTAATATTTATAATGTGTAAAATTTCGTTTTCTAAGAAGAAAACGGGGAAATATAAAATAGTAATGAGATAACAAAAATGATGTATTCTATGCATCCCACAGACGGTATAAAGAAAAAAATTGTGTAACGATACTCTGTTCTTGTTTTCAACCCTCTACGTTCAAATAATTAACGTTATCAAATAAACCTCAATAGTAAGGTGTAATTAATACTAGGTTTTGTTGTTTAATTTATTGTTGTCACTATTATTTTCGCATGTAAATTAACGAACTGAATACATTAAAATATGATATATCTACATGATATTTTATTATTGTTTTAAATACAGTTAAAAGTGGATAATTTTTTGGAACTAATTACTAGTCAATCATGTCGGTTATTTTATATTTTCATGTGTTTCAAAGTTCGATATGTTAAGCAGAATTTAAACTGCCTTACCTGAATTAAAAAACTGCAAAAAGAATAACATGTATTTTATAAAAAAAAACATGTTCCATCATATTAATATGCAAACTTCAATATGTTCATATAAAATTAATGTAAAAAACTTGTATTTAAAAATCATATTTCATTATAACGTGAAATATTAAATGTTTTGTAATTCATAATCAAAACATATAATAACAAAGCAGTAAAATAAAAATGGTAAACAATAAAAATCAATTTTGGACTTACTCATATGTACATTATATAGACTTTCATTAACATAAAAAATATAAACTGAATATAACATTTACAAAAATATAAGAAAAATATATTTTATTGAATCGGGATCAAAATAACTTACCTTTTGTGTGTTTGGTTGTTCTTTGTTAAAAACCAACGTTTCAATTTCTTCGGTTCGCATAGTGGAATTAAACGTTAAAGCATTAATTCGTAGTAAAGTTTATCATGTATATTTTTATCAAGCATTATATAAGCATAGTTTTATTTAATTTTTTTTTTAACGGGGCTACATATTAAATTTAAGATGTGCAGTATTGAGCTAAATCATAAAAAATAAATGAAATAAATGTGCAACATTATTTTAAGTATATTTGTTAAGGCTTTATTTGTATAAATTATTTTTAATTTAATACTTTATATCAACTAAACAATTTAGAACAAAATATATCATTTAAACTGTATTAAAGTCATTCATAGTAAATACAGAGTATTTTTTATGATGAGTCCTTCGAAAATTGTGTTCTTGGAACAAATATTTGATCTGGGTCAAAAAGACTATGGTATTTAATGTATTACGATTATAGATCTTTCTAAGATAATTAGGGTGACATAATTACAAATTTACTATAAGAAATGTAAACGAAGGTACCGTGGGTTCGAATCCAAACACAAATCGCAAAGTCCTACGTGGATATTACTATACAACGAATAGGCTTTCGAGTCTCGAACAGAAATACGCCACCTCCATAATTTACTTAGGATCCACAATAGGTTTGTGTATAGACTACTTACGGTTTTTATTTTAGTTAATTTAGAAAATTCTAATTCTCTAGCGAATTTCTTAGTTAAGCAAGAAGTCATTGTTTTGAACGCTACTCAGGAAAGAAGACCATTTGATATTCCCCTGTCATTGGCCTTTTCGTACGTAGATCGCTTAAATCAAGCGAGGCAAAGTACTCGCCTAAGTTCTTCATGGTTCTGGTGAAATTAACAATTTGTATTATATATTTCAGGTTTAATACGAACTATAGTTCTAGAAAGAGTTAATATAAAACAACAATAAAAAAAATAGGAAATAAGAATTTATTCAATTGATAAGAATTTTGTATTAATTTTCTAAATTCAACAATTTTTATGAAATGTGTTTCAAAATATAACGACAAATTGGCGATTCTTCCTTTTCGGCCTCTTCAATTATGTCGAAATGGTCATAACTCTCAAAAACCTTCAATTCGGCTTGCAAACCGAGATCCTTTAGCCTTTCATAGAAACTACATGACTGTCCCTTGAATGTTGGACTCTCGTTTTCACCAATTAAAATATGGAATTTCATCTTGTGCTTGTTGCAATATTCAATCAACTCTTTCTTTACGTTCCATAACATCGGTGACAGTTGTACAGCTTTATCGAGATCCAACGACAGTATATTTCTAGGATTAACACTTTCCAGGTTCCACAACTCGCGCAAATCGTATACGCCTCCAATGCAGAAGAACGCGTGAATTCGATCCGAATGCGGTTGCTGTAGAAACTCGGGCCAGTTTAGTAGCAGCGATGCTAAATGTGCCCCTGCAGAGTGTCCGCAAATTATGATGGAGCTGCGGGCGGAGTTGGAGAAGTATTGATTTTCCTATTGGAAGATTTAAACGAATACCTCGCATTTGTTTCCACCGCATATTTGAAGAACCACTGATAGAAGTCGTACATTTGCTGCACTAGTCGCTCTAATGTTACATATGGACATAAATTGTAATCCGTAACAACCACTCGATAGCCGCGTTCGACAAGAGGACCGACAAAGGAGCCGGCAGTACTTTTGTCTAACTCCTGCCAATAGCCGCCATGGATGAATCCAAATATTGGCGTATCTGTATATAGGTAACTTCGTATAATAAAGCTACAAAACAATTAAATTTCAAAACAACAAAGTTCCAAACCGGTTTCTTTCTCCTTGTAGTAGATGTCGATCAACTGGTTGTCGTGACCCTCTTTACCGTAGTTAATATTCTCGCGTACTTGATACTTCGAGCGTACCCGCGCAGTCTCTAAATATTTCCACATCAGCAACCTTATCTGTTCGATTTCAATCTATTTTTAACTCACCTCTTCCTGTCACTTTTAAGAACTGCTCAATGACCTTCTCCGAGGGATTTGTATGCTCCTGAAAGCGCTTGGTATTCAGACTGGGCATGTACTCCTTCTCCCAATTTAGGGAGTTACCTGGTTCTCTCGATCCGGCGTACATTTCTCAATTTACCAACGAATTGGCCAGATTTTACTCGATTAGTCTGATCGTTCTTAATCGCTGCTAATAGCTCTCAAACTAATCGCCAACTGATTCGTTCGTTCGCGAATTAGAATAAAATCAACTCAGATGGAGTAAAGTGAGTTCTGTCATTTCGGAAACCTGACCACCCTATTACACCAACCCATTTTATAATTCATAATTTTTATAATTTATACATTTATTGTTCATAAATAACCAATTTCACAAAATGCATTCATTGTTATAACCATGAATAAGGTATATGTTACCAAAAGGCTCAAACAACAAACCAATATTATTATTTCTGGCTATGATTAGCCCAATAAGTATTTGCGAAGACATCGCGTAGTGTATCAAAAATCTTTGTAGTGAGGTTTTATTTCTTTTTTGATAAGACAACACTTATCAATTTAACTAAACATTATTTGAATATTTATGAAATAGGACCCTATTGAAGTGCACATTGTATGGGACTGAATATGTGCATTTATAACACTATGGTAGGTCTGTATGTCACCATTTCATACTTGTATGAATACGGATTCGTTTCATATTTAATTTATTTTTTAAAAAAAGTGTTTACGAAGAAAAAAACTATTTTTTAAATAAAAGTTCCTGGATTCCTCCGAAATGTTATTAAAACTAGGTATTTCAAAAAATATATATTCAATTTGTATATATTATGTTTGTGCATATATTATTTCATAATATGAATTCGTATAATCTTAATGTATTTACATTAGTATTAGTTATTTTAGATTTACACGTAAAATTATAGTAACTCGCTTATCTTATTCCCAACCATCACAGAGAGTAAGGGTTTAATTGATTTATATAAATAATACTAAGGATTTAATGAAATATAAAAACGTACTCAATAAAGTATCTTCAAAACACATTAGAAGTATTTTGTCAATATACCGCAACTAAAGTTAAGATGCTAAAAGCTATGACTCTTCGTCGGATATAATTATTTCGGCAAACTGGGATTGTTTCGGTTGCAACGTAACCGTCAACGGCTTAGTGGCCGTTGCTTTACATATGGGTATGGCAACGGAGTTATTTCCATTTTTTGTTTTCCCAATACTCGCATTCAAACTAGATACGGAAAATATTTTCAAAGTAGATTGAGTTTTCGGTGTAGGCCAGTACGTTATCGCAGGTTTAGCCATAGGTGTCATTGTGGAGGATGATGAACGTTGCACATTGGGGTTTGTTTTTGATGTTAAGATGATTCTTCCATTCGTTACAATGTGCTGTTGTCTTTGTTGCTGCGTGTGAATAGTTGGTGCTACTGTAAACTTTACTGTCGTTACACTATTACTATTATTTACAGCGATGGGTTCGGTAGACTTTAGCTTGACATTTTTACTCGGCACTGACATATTTAAGCATTTATCTTCCTGGATGTTACTCGACTGTTTCGAAAAAGCATTAGCTGAACCTTTTACCGAACTATCACAATTGTTTATTCTGTGACCATTACTAACCATTGATACTATTGTCTGCTTTGTTTGTGTATTTTTCGGTGAATTTATACGATTATTAACAGTAGTAATGCTAAGTGGATCCGTTTTTGTCGCTTCTTCAAGTTTATTGTCATCGTTTTCGAAATCCGAATCTAAATCCGATATATTTTCATTAGCTAGTGTATCTATATCATCATCCACATCAGCAGTCTCTTCTTCATCATTATATTCTTCATCTACATCCTCCTCAAACTCTTCATCCTCAATATCATCTGAAAAAACTTCGAATCTCACTCGATTTGTCTTTTTATTCGTATCATTTGGTTTCCCATTTTCTCCTTTCAATGTTGCAGCTCTCTTCAGCCGAGCTTCCTCAGCCGTTATGTCCTGCTCTCTGGCGTACCTGATAACAGAAAGGTAGAAATTTATATTGGTAAGAACTATTTTTACTTTAAAACTAACTTTTCAATAACATCGCTGATTTTCTTTTTATGTTTTTGGTTTTCACTCAATTTGGCCAGTAGCGTGGGATCCGTCACTGCAGGATCCTTACTATCAGCTGTATAATGTGCTACGGTCTCATAAAGATCAGTCTTACGCCGTTTTTGTAGTAGCTTTCCCACTTTAATAAACGCATCTTGAGCTAAAATAGATTTAATTATAAGTTTGAAAGGTTTGTGATGTTCGACCTACCGATGCGCATAATTTCGAACTGCGACAACCCAAGGGAGTATGTGGTATTACAATGCTCCAATATTCGCTTCACATCATAGTAATCCGGAAATTCTTTGGTCTTATTAACGTAAGCTTGAAGCGTACGATTGAAATGCGGGAAGCTGGTACCATTGAACTGAATAGGCCTTCGCACTGAACGGAGCACATTCTTATTCTCGCCTGTTAAATCACAAATTTTCTCAAATATCTGAATATAACATAAAAAGTTAGCGTATGAAGCAATGGAAAATATGACAAATTTACCTGGCAAGCACGTTTTTTATATCGCTCTACCTGCAAATAACTGGAATCATCGTCATCCCAGTCTACCTCGGACTCCTCGAGTTGTTCGATCCGCTTCTTTACGATGTACAGTGCTTTATTAAATTTCTTGATTTGCTCGTCAATTTTTTTGTTTCCCGTTGACACCGTTGTGGTGTCTAAACTATTCCCATCATCCATCTTATTAATATGGGCTTCCGTAGCCGGTTCACCCTTGCGTCGTACCTTCAACTCATCAACAATCGTTTTGAGATGATAGTACACCAATTCGGGACAAGCGGTAATTCGTTCTATGGTTACCTGCAGTTGTTTGCGGAAACCTTGTGAGCGAACAAAATCCGGATGAACCGAGTAGTAGTACTTTATGAGTTTCAAATTGATAAGTTCCTCCATGTCTGCAGATGAATCTGCAAGACGACATACTCTTAAAAGCTCTTCATAGTCGGGTATGAGAGGTTCACATTTCGTAGGTCCCGTAGGTCCCTCCTTTGTTCCTTTTTCCTTGTGTAACTCTTTCGGCTGATCCTTCTGTTTGCATGTTTCTGTATTTAAGGGTATTATATTAAAGCCGAAAGAATTTACTGTAGAATTGGGTGTTGATTGTCTTGGCAGCGAAACTGATGACGCAGATGAAGAAGAGGGTGTGAGGGTGTAAGGGGGACGACTATAAACTATTTTCGCTTTCTCAGGCGAACTAGTTAGATCCAGTACCTCGGGTTGAGAACTTTTCACGGAGGATGTATTCTGATATTTGGAGTGGAGTGGTATTTGTATTCTGGGAATGGAGGAGGCGAGTTTATCAGGAGGGGCTCTCCTTGAACTTAGTGACTGCTGCATAGGTGGCCTGGTTAGTGGTCCCCGTTGCTGGTTTGCAGAGTTGTTGGGATGAGATGCGGGAGATGACGATGAAAGCGCTGCTGAAGATCCTGGCGATGCGGAAAACACTTCGCCCACCACTTTCTCATTGTGCAGCGGCAGCGATGACGAGGTGGACGACGTCAACGTCTTCTTCTGTCGATTCAGCCACGCGTCTTCATTATTCTTCAACAATGTGGTAGGCTTTATGCGTTTAATGCTACGCAGAGTACTCGCTGTTGTCGGGGAAATACAAACATTCGATGAATTAGCGACTGTGTTCGGACGTTTGAGTGGCAAGTGAATTTTGAAGTTGTCGTTGTGGGGGCCGATGTTGTTGGTGCTGCTGAAGCTGTGCATCATCAGCGGATCAATTGCCATTGGCCCATGGAAATGCGTTGGTGTTGCGGAAGGCCGATCAGGAGGAGCAGTGAACGGCTGAATCGGGGGCTTAGCACTGGGTGCCATCGAGTGAACAGATTGTATTGTGGACCGCATACCGGCTCCATTCATCACAGAAAACATCGGATTGCCGTGGAAAAACATTTTCGGCGGAGCTGCTGGCGTTGTTATTACTCGTTTCCGCTGGACGTTGCCTGTTGCAAGTGTTCCTGCTTTTGGTAGGGTTGTCATTTTTGGAGGTGTCGGTGTGTCGATGTGTCTCTCAATGGAGTTTATACTGAATGCTGCATTTATTTTTGGCAACGTCGAAACTTTGGGTTTAGCTATTGTTGTCTGTGTTGATGACAGAAGTGTACTGCTAATGACTGTTTTCTTGCTATTAATAATGTTATTTTTGCTATGGTTGCTGATATGGCTGCTGCTCAAAAGACTTGTCGATATTGCTGTCTTTGGTTTTTTAGTTATAGTGATGGTGGTACCCAAGGTTGGAAGAATCTGCGGTGGTTTATTTTTAGGAGCCTAAAATAAAAAGTTATTACTAATTATTTATACTTTAAGTAAAAAAACTGAAATGAGAATGATAGCAAGTCGATATACGTCAATCACAAGAGGTCGACAACTATAACCGTCTCCTTAACGGTGGGTTAGCATCAAATTAATGACACCCTGTAGTTTTATATCGCACTCGCCAGTTGTCGAAAATAAAGGCGGGAAGCAGAAAATGGAGAGTTGTGAGAAGAGAGTCCAGCAGTTTTTAAAATATGTTGCGAGAGCTCAAAGCAAGGGAGAAAACATAGAAAAATAACAGTGAGCGAAAATCAGTCGTTATACTTTTGTAGCTGTAGAGATATGTGCATGTGACATAAGTAATTAAGGGTTAATTTAATATATTAATTGCTGAAAAAATTATAACAGTAAGTAGTAGGGGTAGGGTAGTTTAGGTAAAAAATGTATTTAATTCATTTTGAAATATAGAACCAAAACACAAACGTTAGGTAACCGATTATTTCTGGTTTATCGGTTACACCGAGTTTATAGGTTACACCCTAAGTTTATCGGTTACTTTCTGCGTTTATCGGTTACTCTCTGTGTTCATCGGTTACTCTTCACACCGACAGCTACAAATAAAACGCTTATAACAAATCACTAAAGCTACAATTTCTAGCAGTTCGTGTCTGTGACAGTCATATGTCAATGTATGCGAACTCTCCACATTGAATTTCCCTGTGGCCATAGAATCATGGAATTAAATGGGAATGTGTATGGCTTGGTTTAAACAATAAAAAGGTAAATGAAAGAGGAGTGACTAAAATAATTAACACTTTTGCGTACCTCATCCTCATCAGAAGAGTCCAGCACGATAATTGAGCTCATTTCTAGTAAAACCTATTTTGTAAATAACTTGTTTAAATATCTCTCACTGCACTAAATGTTGAGATGTTCTATTCTTTTCACAATTTTTGACAAAATATCCTTTCTCGCGGAAATTTATTCGATTACTTCTGTATCCGCATTCGACGGCGAATAATCTACGACTTCTACGATATTTCACAATGTCGCAAGTTAAATGCGATTTTTCGCCGCAATTCGTCGAAATGAATCGCTTTTTATTGGATTTTTTACAATTTTCTTGAATTTTTCCCGAAGAAAATGAACAAAATTCGATGTTTTCTGATTGGAATAACATTTATGTTTGACATTTACTTTTGTTGTTTCTTGTATCGCGGCGAAATGAAAAACGTGAGAGCGAATGAGCCCGATTGGAGAGAAGAATCGTCATTATCGGGTATGTGGAGAACTAACAGAGATGCATTAGTTACAGCGAAATTATCTGAAGTTGGATTCGATTTCCATAGATGCGCAATTGGAAGATAAGAGTCCACAATAATGTTAGCATTTTCAATACAGGATTATATACTTTTGTAATTTTTTTAATGGTCGTTGAATTTGTCACATTTCTTGTACAGCATAATGAATAATTAATAAAACACCTAATCGCAATCAATATTACCATCTTTCAAATTGTGTCAGTCGGTAAAATTTCTCTTATTTTTTGAAAAGACTTTTTTTTACCTCATCCTTTCTCTTTTTCAAAGATGGAGGTAAACATAAAGGAATTAATTTCACATTACTACTAATTCTAAAACACAAATATATTCACTTATAATATTTTTATCGTTTGCTCTTGGTAGTAGAGTGTTCAGTCGTCATTATAAGCAGCTGATTTAAGTACTAAGCGACAACCCATAATTTGCAACTCTGCATGCAGTCCAATTGGATCTGAAGCTTAATTTTCAGTTTGACATTTACTGGCGAATAGCCCGGACGTGATTGTCAATGGACCCCGATAGAGTTCGAGAAAAAAAAAATCACGAATAATAAAAACATTTTTGTGTAAATAATTATGATTTACCTTTTCTTGTGGAAAAATATGTACATGTGACTTAATAACATTTTATCGGAAATTGGGAATTGGGATGAATTACTCCACCCAACAACATATGGATACAACGCAATGAATACCGTGTGAAGTGCAATTTGTTTTGATATGTTTATGTTCCGAAAAGGCGTTCGATTCTAAGCCTCCCACGTAAAAAATCAATAAGTTGAAATATTTATAGTTATCGCGTGTTTGATCCATTCGCACAGACGAAACTCAATCAGCCGAGCTAAGAAACGCATTCCCAGTTAACTTTCTGCACGCCACCAATGTCTGCTTCGCTCTCTGACTCGGACTCTGCCTCGCTGCTAACCGGTGCACCCACTGCGGGAGGTCTCAGCCTGCCCGGCTCCAAGTCGCGCTCCCAGCAACGCGTCACTCTCATCACCAAGCGACGTAAGATGTCCCGCCGCGCCAACTTGATCGGGATTTGCGGCGTGAGCAGCCTGTGCATTCTGCTGCTCATTGCCACGACCCAACATCGTCCGCTACCCGCCTCCATGGCAGGGTCGGCGGCGTCGGGTGGCCTCAGCGGTGGTTCCCTGTCATCGGGCTCCTCGTCGACGGGTTTAGGTATGGGCCAGCAGGATCACCACCGTGAACTGCCGCCGAACCTGGCCCTGCAGCAGTCGCCTTCAGTGTACAATCTCACGGCGACGGTGGCAGACATTCTCAAGGCTCAGCGCGCCAAGATCTCCGCAGAAATGGAGAACTTCGAGTATCCTTCGGGACGCTTCGGCATCGATGCTGAGAAGCTGTCGGATCTGACGCCAGAGACGAAGGGGCTACCGGTGCGCAGCATCGTTGTCACCACCTGGCGCTCGGGCTCGACATTCTTGGGCGACATCCTGAATGCCATTCCCGGCAACTACTACCACTACGAGCCGCTACTCAACTTTGGCATCCGGCAGATCTCAGAGGACTCGGAGGACGCTCAGCAGGCCGTGTTCAACTTAAAGAACCTGCTCAACTGTGAATATGCGGACATGGAGGAATACCTCGAGTATGGAAAAACGCACACATATCTATTCGAACACAACGAGCGCCTCTGGACGGTGTGCAAGGAGTTTCCGCACTTCTGCTGGCGCGCCAAACTCCTGACGCCGTTCTGCAAGCTGTTCCCTATGCAGAGCATGAAGACGGTGCGTCTGCGACTGTCGCTGGCCGAGCAGTTGTTGGAGGACAAGAGGTAAGGTTAAATTTGGGTTGATCCCAATCCGCTCAAACTTTATCATTAGCGAAATACGACGTTCAATAGGAGGTAAACAGTTTCTATACAAACCAAATTGTAGCAACAAGACCGATCTTCCAATTGAGTTCTCTACTTTGCGACGTTATCCACGTCTTTGGAACGAGCCCACATATGAGGTTCCAAAAGTCAAAACTTATCTCCGCTAATCTAATGCATGACTTTCTTGCAGTTCTTAAAGGTTTAATGCTTATTGTTTTGTTCAGTTGTTAAACTATATCACTGTGTTGCAATATGAATATTTTTGTCGTGTCCTTTTATGTCCTTTTAAATTATAATTTTTGTTGTTTTATAGTTTAAAGTAAATATGATATTGACTTAAAATTAATGTAGAGGTGTTCATTGATATGAGCTGGAGAGAAAGTATTGTTATCGCTGTCAGCCCCGTCAAACTTTGGAAAAATTACCCGATATAAGTTGGTATCTTTCTCAGCATATCTTTTCATCCTCTCCGTGTTCTCTGCTCACCTCCGGCCTCAACCCACTTACGGGAGCGCGTTCTTATCTCCATTATCTCCTGCAATTAAATCCAACCTGAATTATACTCACCACTTGACTCTAATCATAAGTGAACCTGTATATTGTTTAAAGTATTCTTTTGTTTATTAATTCCCGTGAGCTCTTGAAAACTCTTGGTAATTTCAAAACACATTCTATAAAAAATACTTACTCAGTTTTAATTCATTGAAGTTTTACATGGGACTTCACTTGTATGGAACTCACACTCGACCCAACGTACGAAAATGAAAGCATACTCGGTGAAATCGGTTTTATCGTATCTCACATATAAATACACAACAACGGCCTAAAAAACAATAGGGAACTAAAACGATATGAAAGCTCGGCCCCATTTCAAATGTCGAGATGTGGAGGCAGGGATCTCTTGATAACGAAATAAACAAAGTAACCTGTCGTGTGCCACACACTCTCACTTCTATGGCATACCTCCTTCTGTCCCCTTTGTGAACTCTACTTCTGCGTTATCGCCACCTCAAAGCACAATGCGTCAAATTTCTATATATTATCTCGAACTGTTCATGAGGTAGGTCGTGTCTTGTTTGGGAAGATAATTCACAGCGAGACTTGAATTTCTGTGGAACGTTTTTATCTCGCTCGCCTTAATATTCAATAGCTCCTTCCACTTTAAATTTGATTTACATTCGGCGCTCGACACTTTCCGATTTTCTTATTTGTTTCCACTTTGCCTATCGTTCACATTTCAAATAATTTCAAATAATGAAATAATGAGAAAAAAAGGTTTAAATTAGTTCATTATTGTATACGAAAAATGTTTGTTGTGATGTATGAACTTCTTCAACTCGTTTATCAGTTTATCTTAAACTTATCAACGTGGACATGTGGTCCCCTAAATAGCAGTTCAGTAATTTCCATTTTTCATTTCATTATCCGGCCTTTGCTTTCGTTTCGTTCTTTAATCTGCTCACATCAATTTCTTTTGACTTAATTTCGTTCATTTGTGCATTATTTTACCGAATAATGAATTATATGCTGTATTAATCACTCACTCTTTAATCGCCTTGAAATATTTTTTCCGAATTAGGTTTCCAGCGACTTCGTAATTTCTTCTACACTTTTACTTTGTTCTGCTGCTTGCGTATTTCTTCGGGAATGAGAAGTTTCCATTTTCTAATTTATAAAATCTTATCAAGGAACTAGGAGAGAACCTCGCAAATTGTGCAAATTTTGACTCTTGCGTTTTTCCCACCACCGTCCGTTACACTCGTTCTCTCTCACTCTCACTCTATTTAGACCCTTGTCAGCTCTTTCACTCCGCCACGGACTAAGCGGATAAAGTTATCTGAGGAATGATTGCAAAAACATAATGTCGTATAAACTGTCTGAAAAAATTAAACAAGTAGGAATGAGAAAAGAGAAATAATAAATAAAAAATAATATCAAGACGAGAAAAGAAATAGGGTCGGAGAGAGTTGTCTGCGGGCTCTTCTAAAATCTGAGCAAGTAGAATTCACATTGACAATGTGATTCTCGCGAATCGATTAATATCCACTTTGAATCGACTCTTTATCCGGCATTTGCTGTTGCCACCATAGGCATTAGACTTTTTCCCACTCACTTTTTCCTATAAATTCCAATTGGAATCACATTATTGGTGGATCAATTCGCGATTCGGTGTCTATTTTTATTTTTCAGCAAGTAATATTCAGCAAGACACAGCCATTCAATAAATTCCACAAATGGAGATCCATCGTGAAAATTTCCTAGTCTTATTAATAAAGTGTAGTCCGGCCGATTTAAGTTATTTTATGTGACACATCAAATCGAAATCAGCAGCAGCAGCAACCAAAAGTAAATGACCGACGATAGGTTACGAATTTCACTAAACCAGAACCATAACCAGAACCAAAACCGAAATCATGAATAATTTCTCCAATAACTATTTTCGTTTACAATTCGGAAATATTTTGAGAAAAATGTATGTCTTCCAATTTCTAGTCCTCCGCAACGCTATCTTTTTCATGCGTTTATTCTACTCTGTTAACATCTAAGTGTTTGGTGGTATCGCATTCCGGAAGTTCTTTCTTTCTTTAATAGCTTTGGTCGAATAAACTGTCTATGTGCGAAAGAGAACTCCTCTCTGCCTGTCTGTCTCTTTGCTGCTGTTCTGTACACCGAAACAGGTCACTGAGCAGCCTAAGTGTTAATATAATATATACAATTTTTAAAACGACGTGCTTGTATCAGACACAACAGAAAAAACAGCAACAACATTAACTGAAGGCCCCGGCAGTTGCTAAAGTCAATGCTCTCTTACTTCACGATCTACTAAACCATTGAAGTGTAATGCTGCAAGCAGAAGGATGGGAGGCAGATGGAAGGGGTGGAAGGTAGGGGCCTTTGTTGTGAGTTATTCTTTTGTCGTCAATCGTTTACCATTCCCAAGTAGTGGCTGCGAAAGGTGGTGCAATTTGCAAGAAGATACATTTATACAATGGCAATTTCGTAGAGTCAGCAAATTTCATAATGAGTGGTTAGGCTCTTGAAAGTCTGATATCGTTGGAATTAATTCATTCTTTCTGCATATAGGAGGCTCCGAATAACGGTCCATTATACAGTGAGTTCGGGAGACCGCAGTTAGAGCAAGGACAGCAAGAACTCCGCATAGTTGCAATCCTATTCATCTATCTGGGTCTCTTTCCTCCTGTCTCTCTCTCTATGACTTACTTATACTTATTTCTTATTTCTGGATAGCTGGACCTTTTAGAACTGCGTCACAGACCAGATTTACTCGAAAAGAGTTAAAATTCCATTGATTGCGGAGTTGCATAAAAGTGAAACATCTATTAGGAGAAATAGAAGGCAATAAGAAACACGAAGTTCAGGTGTTCGATTTGTACAACTAATCGTGAGCAAAGAAAGATGCATAATAACATGTTTATTGAAGAAAAAATCGCAAGAAATCCCTGTATAAGCGACTATGGTCGAGAGCCTTTTAATTATTTCTACGAATGTCGGCGGCATTGGTGATAGGTTCGTTTTGTTTTGATTTCATTGAGTCCGCCAATGTGGATCTGATGTGCCATTGATGCTGCAGTGCATGACGTCAAAACTATAAAGTTGACCCTGTTGCCAGCTGTACGCTGTACACGGCACTGACGACCGAAGGATGGACGGACGAGGGACAACGGACCGGGAGACCCGCTGCAGTGTCAATGACCCTCTGCTTAGGGGGCTTGTCCAAAGCACTGGCGTTGGGAGTGGCGTGGGGGGGACATGTCGGCTTGCAGAATTCCCGTCTTTAAGAGCTACTTAAGCAGGTTTTGACGTTCACCATGGTTGTTGTAATTTCGCAGTAACTTTTAGTGAAATCCGATAAACACGTTTCTTGCGCTACCGCTACTACTCAATCCCTCCTCTCCTCTTCCGACCCCTCGCTAGACTGGTGGAAGTGAAAGTGAATGCATTAAATTTCTGAAAGAATAACCGTTTCATTCATATTAAACTAGCTTTAATCTGTTTTGTTATTGTAATTTACCGTTGTTTTCATTTTTGTTGTGTCATTTCAATTGCAATTCATGTTGTCGGTAAAAGGTTTTCAGTGCACTTTCGGTGAGTACTAAGTTTGCGTCCCATTGTCTGCAGTGGTGAAGGAAGTAATTACCTGGTTCGAGTTTGAACCCTTAGTCTTACTATTCATCTTTTTCGGTCTCTTTATTTTTTCTTTTATTTGTCTTTTCCTTTCCGTGCCCTCTCACCGTCCCTCATTAGAGATATCTAATAGATTGCGCTGGACTTGAGAGGTTAGTTTGAATACCATTTACCGACGCCAACCACGACACCAACCCGAGCCGACCTCCATGTGAGACAAAGGGGCGAACTTCAGTTATCCTCCGACCTGGTGACCTAGTTTCCCCGGCACATACTCTTTACCTACCTCTCACTACTCCCCGCCACCGTGCGTGGCGAACACTTCTTACTCTTGGCCGTTTACAACACAGACCGAACACATCCTTAAATGAAACTACCAGCCTAAATCACTGTCTAACGCCAACAGCTTTCCTATTCTTCTCTCTCTTCTACTCCCTCGTGTAGTGATTCTGCCAGATCTCTTGTCTGAGCCTAATTTGGGTAAGAGAATAATTTTCTAAGTGAACGAATTGTAAATCTGAACAAAATCTACAACGTCTTGCTGAAAAATATTCGAGCTTTCCCTACAATAGGGTATTCTTCCTTCTATTGTTATTGCTTATTATTTACACAAAACAGCACAGCATATACAAGTATCAATTTCTATATTTAAATTTTATGAGATTCTACTATATAAAAAGTTTATTCTTGAAGAAAATGCATTTATTAATTGGTCACAACAAATGAAATGAAAATGAATAAAAATCTTCACCTAAGTACTTTTACTAATTTGCTTCCAGAAGTTGAAAAATATGTTATACATTTTATTTTCAATAGTTTCCATTAATTTTAGAATCGGCCATCTTTATTTGTTGGTGTTTTTGACCAAATTTTAGATCCTGATCACTGAAACTTTCTATCGAACTCTTAGCACTATAGACAACCTCGTCGTCATTTGATGTCGATGACCGGGAGATTGTTTTATTATTCGTTATGTTGGTGAATTAATTATTTAAAGAAATACAGTTTTCGTAAATTTTAAAATTCGGTTGAATCTATAAATAATCCATATTTGAAAACATTATACGATCTACGTCATCGTCACAATTTTCCCTTACAATATAAACCTATCCCTCGTTTTACATGATAAATACGTTCCCGACAAAACCGTGGAATTCGAAAAATTTATTTTTATCATTTATCATTTAAATCAAATATCATTTAAATCATATAAAACATAAAAATAATTTAATTTATTTTTAAAATGAATTTTAGCATCAGAAATTTATTTCATAGCAAAAAGATATACATATGTATATGTTATTAATTCATAGACACATAAAATTTGACTTTGGACACTTAAAGGGGAATTCCCATTTTATTTTGTGTTCTGATACAAGAACAACATATATATATATAAGTTTATGACATGTATACGTGTGAAGTGTTACAATTAAATATGTATAAATAATTTGCTTGTAATCAAAATTTGGGAAATTTTATTTCTTACAATTTTGATTTTAAAAACCATGTAAGATAAAAAAACTTGCAGAACGAGTAGAGTGTAAAACGAGGGATAAGTGTGTGTTTTCACTACAGATTTCTCGTCATTTAGAGCGAAAAAAAAGTCATCAAAATGAATTTCAGTATATACGAGAGTTTGTTGAATTCTTGGAAGTCCGTCGTTTCTTGAGTGCCGTGGTTTCTATTTTCTCGACCCACTGCTTTATCGACCCACTTGAATTTCATTCTCGCTAGCTCGATCTGCTCGAATTTCTGGAGAAATTCCCAAAGTATTCCCATACATTTCACCCCCTGTCTCGCAGTTCTTTCGCAATTCAGTAATTCGACACCCGAGACTTGTTTTAAGTATGTGTTTCAGGTATTTTGTGGCTCTCATTGTTATTGTTTTTTTCTTTGAGATTCTTACCGGTATTAGTATTATTATTTGTATTACTATTGTTATTACTGCTGTTGTTGTGGTTGTTGTTGTTGCCGATTTATGCTTAAAGAAAATTGCCGAATTCAGCTAGAGCCCTGATTACAGCTGAATTTATGCGCCAAAGTTTGCACGTTTTTCTCTTTCGCTGTCCGAAGTAGAATTGACCTTTCCTTTTCTCCCATCCCTCGTTTCCCATATTTTAGTGAATGGCAGCATCTAAAGTGGGAGTAAATGATGAATAAGGAGAACAGGCGTGGGGCATAAATTAGGCTATAACACTGGAACGACAGACCTCGGCGACGAAATCCAATTCAGATGGAGTTGACTTTCTTCCCATAAGCACAAAAGGCATCCATGGTCCCGTTGGATCCCGTTGTGAGTTCTCAATGTTCCCCAATGTTCTTACAATTGTTTTTTGGGTGGGAATAACGAATGGGTGGTCTCGATCGCTCCGTCTCCTGCCTCCTCGCCCGGTGAAATTTGTGTTGACTTTGGTGTTACATCTTTATTCTATCCTCTAGCCTTGTAGTTTTCTGGTTTCAGTTTTGTGGATTTTATCATGGTCCTATTTTTCTTGGAGCTTGTGGTAATGAAAAAATACTTGTAGCCAGCGGATCGGAAGTCTTCAATGGTGTTTTCGTAGTCAGTGCTTTTAACGTTTTTGTTGTTCCTAATACAAACTAGTTTCGGTCGTTTTTTACAATTCCTGTTGTACTCGTTTGTTCTGTTTGCTCCTGCCAGCTGACAGATAACAATTCTGTAAGCTTATTCATTCTCTCGCCACCTCTGTCTTTCTTTCCTCTTTCCTCTGTTCAATCAATTCTTGCCCTCTGCGCTTTCCTTCGCCCTCCCTTAAAGGAACTTCTCTTTTACCATATTCTCACCATCGTATGTTTTCATAGAACCCTAGCCTCTTATCCACGTTCTCCTCTTGTTATAAATTTAATCGTTGTGGTTGTGTGTTGTATCATAAACTGAAGTAACTCTTCAATATCAGCGATTACTTTTTAGCGACCTAGAGATTCATAGATTTATGTTGTGGGATGATTTTGTTACGGGAATAAAAGAGGGCGATAGAGGGGTCAATCATTGGGTTTTTTCCGAAATGTATTCTACTTTCAATTGGAACCTTGAAGAATCTTATATTCTTTTTAAATGTTCTTCCGCGCCGATAAGTCTGTTGTGATTATTATTACATCCACACATCTACCCTTCTCTTCGCTATGGGAAGCGTTCACTTAAAAGAACCTTTAAGGAAGCAACGGTGTCTGGTGATTGCCTCCAGATACTAATCCAATAAGTCTTTATATTTCCGTCCCTCCTTCGTAACAAGCTATTTCACTCTCGACCACTAAAATCATTCCAAGTAACTTTCAATCTTGATGTGCAACATGAAGCTGGGTATGCGTATGTGTTTTACATATAACTTTCGTCTGAGTTCAAATATCATTTAAAACTAAATTCCCACTCAAAGCCAAAATGTCGTGGTAATAACAGGTCTAATGAACGAAGTATTTGCATGTATGAATAAAGCAATGACGACAATTACAATAAACAGCCCAAGAACTACAGAAATAGTGGAAAATAACCGTACATAATTTATAACGAACTAACAGTCGAAAAGAGAAACAACAACAAAAACAAATAAATAATTTATTACATGACTAACTACAATAACATCCCAAAACATGGCAACATGGCAATATAACGGACGACACTAGTACTAACTACCAGAACCTCGACAATCCTATACGTGTCCTTGTGCACGTACGCATGTACGAATGTATGCGTCAAGCTGGGGGTGTGGCAGCGAACTTTAATGTAAATTTATGTGCGCTCCTTTTGACCGCTCCCTCATCAACTGCTTTTCCTTACTCTAGTTACATACGTCGGGTACTACATTTTGGCGAATATTTCGTTCATTTTTACTCGACTGCTCTATTTGTTTGTAGTTTTTGGTTTATTTTTCTTTAGTGTTTTTATAGATTTTATATCATTCATTTGATTTTG
Organism: Coelopa pilipes; assembly: GCA_947389925.1. Classification (NCBI taxonomy): domain Eukaryota; kingdom Metazoa; phylum Arthropoda; class Insecta; order Diptera; family Coelopidae; genus Coelopa; species Coelopa pilipes. The sequence continues at coordinate 140,381 of OX376696.1, forward strand.
TTTTTTTTTTTTTATTTCGCTTCGGGCCAAAAACAGAAGATTTTGACTTTGTCCCGCCACGGGGTGTTGTTGTTCGGCTTCGTGAATCAGGGGAGCAGAAATTTTATTCTCCCTATTTTTCCAAAAATGTACCTTTATATTTATTTTATTGTATATTTTGAGCCCCGAAAACATACTGACGATCTGTTTTCTCAGACACTTGCAAGGTTTAGTTTTCTAGATGACACCAAAATTCCAAGAACAACAACCAGTTCCCACTTTACTTAAATCATTTGTGTCAAGTCGCCTGCCTGCATTGCTCTGCATGGCAAAAGGTTTTGCTCTCTTTCTTTCACTTCGACTCGAATTCTTTAGCGACTTTTGTCTCTAGAAAATTTGTCTTCCGTAGTAAACATTTATTCTCCTATGCATTCATTGCCCCAGCTTCTGCTTCTGCTCCTCTCCTTCTCCTTATCCCTTTATTTGTATTGCAATTCATGATTTCCCATAAACTCCGTTCACTCTCGTCCCCGGTCCTAGTCGGTTCCCTCCCTCTACTGCTTCCATTGGGTTGGATTGGTGGCGATTGTGTAACTTATTGAGATTTTCTTTCAGTGTTTCTGAAGGAGTCTTAATTTCTGGTGTCCATAGTTCTGCTCTTTCTGATGTTATGGACCTAGTTGGCATTCTTGATGCTCTTCTGTCATTGCGTTCGTAATTTCCACACCTATTCTGCAGTAGCAACCGCAATCGTTGCTCCACTTTTCGGCACTAATTTTCTATTACGAGTTCTCGTATTTCTTAAATCCATTCGCATTGTTCGACACCACTACGATTCTCCACCACCCCACTTGATTTAATGGAAAGTCGTGTTGTTGTCCAGAACGAAGCTAAAGCTGAACCTATCGTCGAATTTCAGAATATTCAGATCGCCGCCGTCGTCGTGTGTGGGTTACCGACGTCCTCGTACCTTACCATATCTGCAATTGCAATTTTCCTCACATACACTTCACACTTTTAGTTTTGTTTATTTTGGGTAGCTTCGAAAAATAACCGTGCAGCAAGGCACGGTTAACAAAAATTAAGTTGCTTAAAAATTTATTTTGTTAAATTTTATTTAATTACAGAATAAAACTATTTGTGGCTCTTTCATTGGTGTATAACAACACAAAATCTGCAATGCCAATATATTTTAATATTCATATTAAATTATAATAATTTGTGTAATTCTTCGGTTTCGTTGAGTCGGCCAAGAGTTAGTTGTGGACCCTTCACTTGAAGAATTGAAAGAACTGTATTGCGACTTCATGTAGGAATTATATTTAAATCTTTTAAAATACATAATTAATTTTGAAGTAGTCAGAAGTAGTTTACTCATGTAATCAAAATTTGTTTTTTTTTTATTGTAAAAAAAAACATTTGCATCAATTTCTAAAAATGTTATATTTTTAGAAATTGATGCAAATGTTTTAAAGAATATTTATAAAGTTGGAAATGATGCGAGAGTTGGTCGTTTGCATGTTTGTCAAATATTTCATTCAATTATAACAAAGCTAACTTACCATCCGAACCCCTCGCAATAGTCCGTTGAATGTCTTAAGCCATTTGCAATTAACGGCCACTTCATTAACATGGTCGCTCTCAATTAACAGTAGCTTCGAGTTCTCTCTCTATAGTTAACCTACTTTCTCAAAGCGATCTCAGGCATAGACAAATTAGCTCATTGATTATTATTTTTTCACCGTTGAGAATTGCTTGGAAATAGCATCACTGTGGTGAATTACTGTCATTATAGTGGTGAATTCCCATCGTGGTGTAATTACTCCATGGTGCAGAGAATGTAATACATGATAATGACTTCAAAATTGACTGCTTCTTGCCTAACTTACTCCTTGAATAGTAATGCTAACCCTCCCTGTGCCCTCCATTTATTCATATTTATTACCTTTATTTAATTACCTTTTTAATTTAATAACTTGTTCGCTCGTGGTCGTGTCTCGGGCGACAATTTGTCAAAGTCAGACTGAAGGAGAGCGACAGTGAAACTATGCAGAAGGAAAGGGATGAGATGATGGCGAGCCGCGAAAGTAGCCTATGTAGAATTCCCCTGCTTCTGCCTTCCACCGGTGGCGATACCTGAAGTTTTTACCTTGACTATTGCGGAGAGCGGATGACATTCTTGGTGTTGTTCTGGCATTCTCCATCCCATTTCTTATCATCTCTCATCCTCCTGCTCTCTGTGCTCTCTTCGTCCCTTCGATTCATGGTAGATGCCGTCGCGAAACCGAATCGCTTAACTCTCGATTTGGCGATGAGATGTCGCTAGAATAGATGATAAACAATAAAGAGCAAAACAATTTTCTCTTTCTTTCTCTTTCTCTCTTTTCATTTGCCTTTTGGGCGAATTCGTCCCACTGTCACTAGTTCAAGGCGACCTTACACAGTGTAACGCAATGCAATGCGATACGATGGAACGCAGTGCAGCGTGCGGTTGGTGAACAATGTACGAGGCTTCGCTGAGAAATCAATGGCCCGTCTCGTCTTCCGATCCCCCTCGAAAGTGCCTTCGAATCGGCCCCTGTGTCTGGCATAAATTTTATTACGTGCCATTATTTCGCGGAGCTGCGGTGAGCTACGGATTGCGATTCGATTGTTCTTGACGGATGCTACGAACGGCAGTCAAGTAGACCAGCCATTGGGCGGACAGACGCATGGACCGCTGGGAAGACAGACCACTGGAGAATATGTAAAGTGTTAGACGTAGAGACAGGAAGAATCGGCTGCGCATCATTTGTAATTAGATACAGTACGCTACCATGAAAGACAGGCTGAATGTACTGTACCCACCGAGGCTCGACTTCCCTCTCTACTAGCACTTCTACTACCAGCACCAACCTCCCCACCGTCTGTCGGTCTCCTGGGGGCATCGCACGGTACGGCACCACACGGAAGAGCTCGGGCTCAGTAGCGATCCATTGCGTCCATCTATTCATCGCCTTGCGCTGGTAGGCACCTGGGGAAGCAATAGGATGGATGGGTAACCAGAGCACCTCCTCCCTCCCGTTGTCTCTCCTTCCTTCTCGCATTTAAAACGCATTGCAATTCGATGCAGTTAAAATTAGTTCTCATTCTTTTGGTGGACGTGTTGCGGAACTATTATTACCTATTCGCCCCTACCAACCCCGCCACACCCTCTGCTTCAATGCATCACCGCGGTCCGTCGATGTGTCTGCTCCTCCATTTTCTCGAAGTGGAAGCAATTAGCAGTGATTTATGTTACATTTGAAATGCAAGGTCATTGTTCTTCCACTTGTGTAGGTTGAAGTGAATTGAACTGTTTTATTGACGATAACTGACTTTCCCTGTGGACTATCAATCCGTAGGGAATGACGTATTGTTTCAATAGAAATTTACCCCACTGCCTTATCGACAATATTTTTATTTCATTTCTAATCACTCCTCCCACTCTCTTCCAGGTAAGACGAAACGATCTTAGTATTGAAATACATTTCAGCCACATGTAAGTGATTATCTACACGTACTTATCGACAACCTGACAATAACCTTTCTCTGCAGTACACAACATAACAAATAACGAAAAGCCGCGTTAACGACTTCTGACTGTACTCCGAATCATGTAAATCCTTTTACGGTGCACAGAGCACTTTCGAACTTGATCAGCCTCCGACGTCAGCCTCTGAAGCGTCTGAAGCTCCGACTGTGGCATGGCTGTCCATGACGGTGACCCACATTTCAACGTTTCGCCGTTGCTTTCGCTTTCTCTTCTTCCTCTCACTGAGATTCCTCGTCCTCTCGCGGTCGTGACAAGCGAAAGGTGACCAGAGGTTGGGTCTACGACAACGACAGGAGCTGTCAAATCAGAGATGTCCCTTCACTCGCTCTCAATACAAGTAAATAGTTTGCTGATCCGATGGAGTTTCATTAACGATTCCTGCGACTTGACATCCGCACTCAGCGACCTCCTAATCCTCTTTCCCCATTAATTGAATTGGGCGTGGGCAAGGCAAAAGAGAGGAAGAAAAAACGGTACGCGATCTTCGGTAGGTTTTTTCCGTGGTAATCGTTGTTGCCGTAATTTTTGTTGTGCAGTGCCATTTTAAGTGATTTGTAAATGGAGACCCAAATCCCCAACCCAACAGCAGTCACGACTCCAATGACGAGACCGGACACCACCACTAGAGAAGGACTTGTCGAAAGAGGACTCGAGAAAGAGCAGTTTGGCTTTAATTGAAGAGGGAGAGGAAGGCGTTCATAATTGATTCTTCTTAATTTGCATGGGAATGGGATTTTATTGTTCGCTTATTATCCATTTAATGACGAGTGAAGAGTTGTACTCATCGGTACATCGGCGCATACTCCTCCTCATACACTCCTCGACTAGTCTCGGGTGTAATTGTTTTATTCTTTGTCGTGTTTCTTTGTCATATTCTATCGCGTTCCTGTTTTGTGATCTCAGTCACTCGATATCAATGATTTCATTGCTCTCTTTTCCTTTTTCCTTTCCTTCCTTTCTCCCCCCTTGCCTCACTCTCAGTTCCCATGTGTTGACACAAGTCGAGGCCGGAAATGGATTCACTTTGATATTAATGAAGTTAAAACCGCAGTCGCCTCTGCTTCTAGCACTGCTGTCACTTAGTCTCAAATATGATGCAGAGGAAGAGAGGCGGGGGTTTACATTGCAGTGAATTGGTTTTTTATTATTTTCTCAGTCCACTCCTTGAAAGTGAAATAAGATAATTGGCGAAAACCGTCACCCACGAATGAACAAAGGTCATAGGACATAGTCCCATGATGCCCTCGCCCACTTCGGCTCCGTTGATTCATGGGTCCTCATCTACATTTTGATATGGGTTTCTTACAACCTACCAATTGTCTTTTCCCCCTATCTCTCTCCTGCAAACTCGATCGCCACCCCAACAAAAAAGAGTGTGTAGAGGTTCTCGGTTCCAGTGGTGTCTCCCCGTCTATTTGGTCCGCATTTGTGTTCGTTTCGGGTTCTGAGGGGCTGGGCTCGTGTAGTGCTCGAAGCCGATACAAGAACATACTTCAACAGCGTGGACGTTGATTGACATTTAAGCGTGCTTCGAATCCACATGGTTAAATCTGCCAATCTGCCCGCTTCGTTTATCTCTGTCTCTCGTTCGGCGACATGCCGTGTCGACTGACTGGGTAGAACTTTTATTTTTGGCCTAGGATATAATTAATATAATTAATTGTCCTCCTCTACCTACCATTTCAGCATTATATCGTATGACCTCAATCTTCTCTAGCACTCTGTGTGTTCCTTCCCTCTCGCCCTCTACTTGTGTGAGTGTGTCAACTATGAATGTGGACGCAGTCATAATAACAACAACGTGTCAACAAGTTGCGATGGCGACGAGATCTTCTTCGCGTCAGTCACTATTGTTCTCATCATATCTATCCCTCTGTTGAATCGTCTGTCCGCCCCTTGTCTCTCCATCCATCAGATTTATCTATTTGTGTCTGTGCGAGCGCGCTAATCAAATATATGTAATTCAAGTGGTCGGGGACGGGCCAAGTGGGGGGCTACACAATTCGGCGACGAGGGTTTTAATTACATCATGATTGCGAATCAAACAGCATGAGGGAAAAATAACAACAACAACAAATAATCACGAGAATTGAAAATGTTTATAATTGAATGACAATTGTTGTTGTTAAATAGCATTGTTGCTCATTCATTATGTCTATTAAGAGTTGAAAAACATATGAGTAGGCTTTCTAGTTGATCCGCACTACCAACATTGCTTCATCTCCATTCGAGGATTATTAATTTGGAATTAGGGAATGTTTTCCGAAACTACAATATCGATGAACTTTAATAGTCCCTACTGCATTATTAATTGCACTACCTTTGACATTTGTGTTGTTGTATATCATAATTTCGTGTGACCTAATTTTTGTATTTAATTATCTATTTTATTTACTGCTTTATCGACGGTGATACCGAGTTTTCCATCGTAAGCAAAATGCATTTGAATCAGATCATTCAATCAAATGCATACTCATATTTATTTCAGCACAAACCAAAAATATCAGCAACATCTGCATAGCCAGCAACAAAAATACCGTCATTGCCTTCTTCACACAATCTTTGATTTACGATTCACTGGTTTGCCGTCTGTCGTTTTGTGTTTCCTTCCCCTCTCTCTTTCGTTTGCTCTTTACATATTTGTATAGACCTCCTGTAATTTTCTGGCTTTTGGAGCCACTAGTTATTAAATGTTAAATGTTATTAAAAGTTTTGATGCCATGAGTCTGGCAGCGAAGACGAAGACCAAGAGAACATGCTGAAATCATGCACACCATGTCTTGTTTTTTTATGTGCTACTTCGTCCCAAACTTAATGTCAAGTAAATAATTAAAAAATAATAATACAGAAATAAATACAGAAACACGTAATTAAAAACGTTTTGTAAATATCCCAGTGTTAGTGTGTGGAGTGCAATTGTATCTGAGTTGTAGCCTGTAGCTTAGCACACGACTACGTTTGCTACCTGAGAGAATTCCTGAAAGGGAGTCAATAAAGTCGTGACCCTTACAATAAAATTTTCTATGGAGTCAAAGGACTCGTTTCACTTCCATTCAAAGCTGTTTTAATTTAATTTGTTCAACATGAGTGAAGCAGCAAGCTTCTTATTTTCAGCAAGAACTTAACAACCGCTCACTCGGCCAGCCGCCGCGTTCTGACGACAATGCTCTGCATGTGCGACGAGGCGTATACACAACATTCTACGGCCAGCGGTTGAACTCAACCTCTGCCTCCTCCTCCTCCGCCACCAACCCATACGCCACAACCGCGGCGTATAAATATAATCGCCCCAATCCTCCCGCACCCCTTCCAGCTCCCCGCTGCCCTGCCTTCCTCGCACGGACTAGGTCGTGCTCGTTTGGGACGCGCTAATTCCGTGCGTCGTTTCGGGGCGCCGCTGCCGGACCTCGAATAATTTACAAGTTGTGTCAATCAAGGCAATATCCGAGTACGTTGGATTTGAATGTGTGAGTTTTGGGACGCTTGGTTGAGTGTTTGTGGTTCGGTTCGCAGTTCTCGATAAGCTGGGATGACGGACGAAATATTTTGTGCACTATATTAGTCGGCGTTATGATGGATGTTGTGGTTGTTGAATCGTGGGGTGAAATTGAATTTATGAGATAGTAAGGCGTATGAATTCATCAAAGCGCCTGGAAATAGGTTTCTTACAAATGTTTATGTATGTTGCCAGTGGATAGGCATTTCAATAAGTTGAATACATGCTATCGATACGGCATTTGGCACACATCTATCATACAGTTTCACAGTTAACCCCAAGTGATTTTGGTACACCACTTCAACAAAGGCATCCATTAAAGTCGCCGATGTAATATCGTTGATATCGTACTGCGGCCCATAACCTTTCCGTTCTTGAATGTCGATAAGAAAATATGCCCACTGTCCACTTTTCCCTGTAAATTGAAAATCTTGAATAGAAAGTCGTAAGCTCTCTCCTCTTCCACCGCTGTCACCCACAATTTTGTCCATACAGAAGTCATTACTTAACATTTAACGATGCGATTCTTCTGCCTCTCCTTTCATCCCACACGACTTACACCTTCCACTGAGGAATTGAGTTTTGTGGTTCCTGCACATACCGAAGACAGCAAAAAAAAAAAAAAAAATAACGCTCGCTGCTCACTCGACCAGAAGGCGCGAGCGGAGGCAGGAAGGAAGGCGTGAAACAGACACCGAGTGCAGCGGTGGTACTGGAGCTGACTCGAAGTTCGTCGCTGAAAAATTCCCTGCTGTTCTTCGCAGCCCTCGGTCGGCCACCAGCTGAGGTCGTTGTTGCTGTGACGTTTCTTGGAAAAAAACAGAAAGAGTAAAAAGAAACAAATAATCAGCGGAAAAGGCGAAAAAGGAAACAATGAAAGAAAAATAATTGATAACGAATTTCGCCAAAGCCACAGCGCAAATGCGTTTTTCTCACACTCACGACCCTCTTTTTCATTCGCTCTTTGTCCTTCATCTAGCTGTTGGGTTTTTTTTAATATAAATTGATGTTGATATTGTTGATGTTGTAGTTGTACACGAAAATAATTATTCTGTGATAAAATCCGAAAACAGCATCAGCACATGAAGTGCCAATCATAAAAAACACAAACTTATCACAAATGAAACGAACAGAAGAGTAAATAACAACTAATTTCAGGGTAAAAATAAGGAAATTTGGCCAGACACGAAGATTAGAAAAGTAATAAATCTTAGAACTGTATATCGAGTTGTCGGGATATTTTTAATATAAATTTATGTTGATGTTGTTGTTGTACACGAAAATAATATTCTGTGATAAAATTCGAAAACAAGATCAGCACATGAAGTGCCAAACATAAAAACACAAACTTATCACAAATGAAACGAACACAAGAGTAAATAACAACTAATTTCAAGGTAAAAATAGGGAAATTTTGCCAGACACGAAGATTAGAAAAGTAATAAATCTTATAGCTGTATATCGAGTTGTCGGTCGGAAACGTTCGAGTTGAACATTTTCGAACGAACAATTTCAACAACATTCTAAATCTATATCTATTGTTTCTATTCTATGACCTTGGCAACCCAGCTCTTTCATTATTTACAGTCGCCAAGAGCTTTCCCACTTTATATCCTACCAGGAGTTAGTAAGGCTATTGACCGTGCTCTGATGACGTCTGGTCCTGGCGGGAAGAGTCTCCAAACGGATGTACAGCAGTTATAAGCCTGAAAGCTCAGGGGTGTCTCCATCGCATTTTCGTATTATATTATTTCTTTTGTCTATATCATTTTATTTTTCCATATAAGCGACCAGCTATGGTTCCTATTAGTTTGGTTAAATTTTCTTCAGGGCCCCGTCAACTTTGCAATGAAATTTTTCCCAAAGCAAAGCTTACATATTGTTATCCCTGTGCTTTCCGCAATAAGAAAAAAAAACGATTGTATCATTTCTGCAAATGTCTCATTTCTGTTTGTGTCCAACTTCTCCCATGTTAAATAAAAGTTTGTCGAACTCTTCGTAAAAAATTTAAAAACTCATTTAGATTCTTTATCATTTTGTTTTTGAATGCAAAATTTGCTCCTGATTTAAAAATAAAAATAAAATTGTGTGACTGCTTTCGTGGTAGGAAAAGTTTTCACATCATTTCAAAGTGAGAAACATAATTCAGACAACATGCGATACCCTACACTCGCAAAAAATGAGACCCTTGGGATGTTAATCTACGAAGGTGAAGAGAGAGAGAGCGAGAGGGAGAGATGAATACTAAATATTTTGCATTTCTGATTTTTCCAGTGTAATTTACTCATGGCACAGTTGGCAGCACTGGCAAAGCACGAATAAACAGAATCCAATCGAGAATGCGAAAATAGGGGGGAATCCTGTGCACTTCTTTTCTTTCGATTTCCGACTGCCGGCTGCCTGTCGGGGTTTAGCGTGTGGTGCCTTTGCGCGTTCTGTAATCGAACGTGCCGTCGACGCGGTGGAATTATATAATTTTCTCCGATAATTTCGAACGTTTTGATAAAATGAATGCCATGAATGAATAAGGTACATCCTAAGTCCAAAATATTGTTATAGTCACTGTCGACCTCTTTTTCCTTGGCTCGATAATTGATCATTTTTCGACTGATGTATTTTATTTACAAAAACCAAAGCATAATTTAGTTTTGAATAATTTCATATCGAACTTGAATTAAACACTTGTTTGAGATATTTGAAGACGAGATGACGAAATACTTTCACATTCGCACATACACCCTGAATCGAATAGGTATCGTGTTGAGCTTGAAACTAGAGCTGCAAACTTTGACTCTGACTGAGCACAAGGGCTTTTCTTCGGTTCTCCTCTGCCTGTCCTCTCTGCGGATATACCCGAGCCCAATACCAATACCCAATACGCTTCCACCACCTTCATGGTGGGAGCGTGGAGCACATGGAAAGAAGGGGTACGGGAGCCCAACACGCAACCAGGTCCCACCACCTTCATGGTGTGAGCGTGGAGCACACGGAAAAAAACTATCTGAGCACAGGAAGAGAAACGCTTCTCTCTTGAAGGTGGCAAAAACTATATCAGAAAATTGAAAAATGGCTCTAAAGAGATTAAAAACAAACCAAGTGAGAGATCGCATTTTTGTAGTACTGTTGTTAGCTTCGCCCGCCTCATCCTCCTCCATTACTTCGACAACCGTTTTTGTGAACTCATTTACTCAAGTGCTATTGACTCTTCTCTCCTCCCCCCTCCCAACAGTCTTGACTTGTAATTTTATTAACTGCTATTGAAGATACAAATTTCAACGCTCTGAAGTCGTTGACAGTGAACGAATCAGTTTACACAGTTTACCTGAATCACTGGTTTCTTTATATGGTCTTCTCTTCATTTAGATTTCACATTTTTACGACACTAATCCTCGATTCACATGCATGTATTTACAAAATAACACTATAAATAATTCGAAATTTTTTTGCCACAAAGTTCTTTAAATCCGATCGATCTATTATAATGCCTCTTTTTGACACACGAACTAGTTCTCCTCTTTTCCCGCAATCTACCAGTGTAGTATCGTCTCAAATAGGATTTTCTTCTCACTGTCGTATAACTTGTAGTTAGGTGGCAATAATTAATGATGTTTATAGTGTGCCTAAGTTAACAACTCATTGTTGAAAGCGTCTCTTCTATTCCATACACTACGTTCTTTATTCAGCTTTCGTTTCGGATTTTTTTTTATGAATTTTCATGTTCGTTTCCGAGTTTTCTGGTGTGCCAAAGTTAACAACTCATTGTTGAAAGCGTCTCTTCTATTCTATACACTATGTTCATTATTTTTCAGCTTTCGTTTCGGATTTTCTTGGGGATTTTCATGTTTGTTTTCAAGTTTTCTATTCCCTTTATTTACACCCTTCAATTTACAATGATCTTTGGACGATCAATTATATCAATTAAAAACATTTCTTTAAATCGCTCATAACGTCTTGCTCTCTTTTTTGGGCCACTTGTACCCTGAGCCGTTGAAAGCAACTTTTGGGTCTTTTGACACTAGAAGTCTCTTAGGACCAGTTTTTAGCCAGCTTGTCAGCTTCTTTTGTTCGAACTTACAGTTTATACTGCAGTGGTGTCCAAGTGCTTTCGGCCTTTTGTGACCCCTGTAATTTTCTATTTTTTTTTTTTTTACTTCTTTCCCTTCCCATCTGTGCTTGCTGTTGTCTAACGTTCCGATTGACTTGACATCAATATCATAATGTTCTTCGTTCCCCCAAACTATTTTTCATTATTGACAATTTCTCTATTTATAGTTATTCGCCAACGAATTATTTAATAATTAATAATTAATTAATAGAGACATCGGTAATTGCCGACCGCGTTTGAGAATAATATATCGCTCATCTATGGTTAGTAATTTTGAAACTTTAAATTGACAATCATCTAAAATGAATGACGGAAATAACGATTGAAAACTATACTTTTCTATGCTCAGTTATTTATGTATTGTCATATTTTTATTATCGGTATTAATTCTGTATTTGTCAACTTACCTCCTGCTTATTGTTGCTCTGCATGTTAACCCAATATCTTCTTTTCCTACCGCCCGACTGCAATCGACAATTTGAGTGCAAAAAATGAGCAGGGGAAAGTGTAAATCTTCGATTAGATCCTCGCGATTGACCCAATCGAGCAGGGCGAAAGAAAGTAAAAGTCTTCCACACTCGACTCGACAACTATTGAGACGGCACGAAATCGCGCAAGAAAGAAAACCCGACAGACGCGTGGTGCGACCACTAGACGTACATATGGACGAGCGGCGATGGACACACATTCACACAATCCAATAATGATGAAAGACACGTTTTGAAAAATTAACGTAACGAGAAAGAGCTGGAGAAAAGAGCAAATGGTGACAAAAAAAGATAAAAACCAAAAGGAAGCCGGAGGAAAAACATCTTGGACAATAACACTAGTGTTCGATGGAACCCATAAAATCCCAGAAGGAGGCCGATAAAAGCGGCGAGTGGGGCACTAAAGAGGAGGTAGGAGAAACGCCGTTAGTCGCTTCACTTCTCTATTAAGTACTTAGCATTCAAAGCGTTTGGAAGACCTGCTTCTTTATTGATTTGAATTTGCGTTGGTTTCGAGCAAAAAGAGTCGATTTAAATAATTGTATGCACACCTCCGGAAACAGGTAGATGACCAGTGGACTTCGAGGTGTTGAAAGCCGCCATGGCCATGGTCAATTCAACACCTTAAGGTGTCTACTTCGATGACTCATTGCCACGAGCCTAATTCCACAATTATTTATTCTTTTTCAGATAGAGATTCGTTGTACCCACATATAGTATGTGATACTGTTGCTCACTTCAGGGGAAAACCATGCTTTAGATGTTAGAATGAAATATTCAAATCTGGAACTTTGAAGAAATTCATATATTATCAGAAAATAAAAAATATATTTAAGTGAGATTTCCGTTAACTAGTTGTTGTTAACTTTTAATCCGCTTTCTCTCGTTCATCGTGGGAGGATTTGGAGCAGGAGGATTTCTGCACCCTGTGGTGCACTTCCCCTTAGTAGTTAAACGTAGTTCCCCTTCTCCCACCCTATACGCTGCATTTTAAGTGCATTTGATATCATTGTCCGGTCGTAATTGTTATTGTGTTATTATCTCTTACGTGACTATGAATTTATTTATGGAAATTGCAGCGACAAAACAGTTAACGTCGATAAACAATGGCGAACTCGATGATTTTAATGCTTTGCTGTTGTTGTTGTTGTCGCTTCTATATCCATAGCTGATTTCTCTTTGTAGCACGACACAACGGGTTGCTAGAGTCTTTAATTAAAACACTTACTGGCTCGATTTTTCTCTGTCGTCCTCTCGTTCCTCCAACCTCCTCGTGTTCTGCTGGCACTCTCCTTTACGTGGTCTTCTTCACGGCGTTTGTTAACGTTTTTCCCAGAATGATTTTCAGTTTACATATCGACTTCCACGGCTTACCTCGGTATGTTGTTTCTTCATTATGACTGTTCTTCACCAGTTTCCTGCCCTTATCTATAATCTGCAAATAAATATTGTTGTTATATTCATCCATCCTCACTTCCTCCAACATCTTTGACGACTTCGACGCATTTATCGACCTTTTATTTACTCCCTTTTATTTACCTTTTATTATTTCATTACAGTCATAAATACTTAATGCATATCAATCGAAACTCAACTCTTTCTTTACGTTTCTTCTCTCTTCTGCCTCGATATCCGACCACTCAATAGTCTGAACGTGCGCATGATCCTCCTGGTGCGCGACCCACGCGGCACGATGCAGTCGCGCAAGCACCGCGACTGGTGCCCCGGCAACCCCGACTGCGACCGGCCCGAGAACCTCTGCAACGACCTGGTGGCCGACTACCAGTCCGCCGAGGACCTTCTTAAGAAATATCCCTCACGCTTTAGGTGAGTCTGCAGCCGACGCTCGCCGCCGGCCTTCGACCTCCAATACTAATCACGTCCAATGCGCGCAGGACCCTGCGATACGAGGACCTCTCGATCAATCCCTACGAGATGACAGAGGAGATATTGCAGTTCTTCGGGCTGCCCTTCGACCCGATGGTCGTGGAGTTCTTGGATTCCCACACCAAGGTGAACATTGGCGGCGTTAGCTCCACGTACAGAGACTCGAAGTCGGCGCCATTCCACTGGAAGCAGGAACTAATGGTCGAAGAGGTACCGCGTTCCCCGTTTACCATTTCGCACGGTTTCACTTTGAATTATCTTGCAGGTGAAGAGCATTCAAAGCAAATGCACAAAGGCCATGGAGCTGTGGGGCTACCGCAAGGCCGAGGACTTCCGCGACTACCAGAGGACCTTCGATCCATTGATTCTTCCACCGCCGTTCGCGTGAAAATATTCTACGCCAGCTTGTGATATACCTATTAAATGCAATTAACACTAATTCTTCAAGTACTGTCTAAGACTAGTTTGAATGTCGATTCGAATACATCTCCACATCTACTGCTTAAGGCACTACTAAATCGTTCTTTACAACTATTTTAAATCTTGTGTTTTGTTGTTTTACTTTGGCTATCGTCTATATTTAAATAAATTTTCGACACGTTGGGCTTTTTAATTTCTAATAATGGACTCAACGGATGCAACGTTGTTAAATGTTTTACATAATGAACATTGATTAGTGTGATTGAAATCAATAATAAAATAATAAAAATATAACACGAAATGAAAACGTTGTTATGTATTGTATTGTTAAATAAATGTATTATTTGTAAAATGAAAACTAAAAACATAATTAATTTGAAAGGCATTCAAATATGTTTTAAGTGAACGAAAAAATGTAGTATTAACGTTTTATATAGTAAGTAGTTTTAGTTAAATATTTACTGATATTAAAAGTATGAAAATGTACTCTAAAAATAAACATGTACACTTATATATTTTGTAGATTCTCGCGAGGCACATAATAATTAAATTAATAAAAAAATGTATAGAAGAGTTCAATGAAACAAGATTCAAACATACAGAACTAAAATACGAATTTGAATTTGTAATTCGCATTAAATAATTTTAAAATCGGGAATAGGTAACATATATAGAATAATATATAGTAGCAAATTATAACATAACGCGAAAAGTGCTTAAAATAAACTAAATTAAATTGAAAACCGCTTAAAATAGATTTTAGATAAAATGGCAATATTTACGAAGTTTCACGCAATAAGTGCAGAATAAGTTAAAAATTATAGTTGAATTCAAAAATATTATAGGTTAATTTATAAAAATATTTTTTAGAAATGTTTAGAACACTTTTAAATTTTGTAGATATATATAAAAACTTTGTTTCATTTCTATTTTTTTACGTTCTATCGATTTAAATCACACCAAACTCCGGAAGTATAGAATTTAAAAGAGCATTGAAAATCAAAAGTAAAAATCCAATAGGAAACATAAATCATAAAATTATTTGTGCAATTTGTATACATTTTGCAACACTTATATAAGAAATATGCAATAAACCTATTTCATTGAATCATTATTATAGAAATACGTATGTATTTGTAAGTCACTTCGAAAAATATATTTTTAAATTCCACATGCAATAAATTTGTTTAAGAAAAAATTAAAGTAAAAATTTATCTGAAATATGGTGGCGTTTTATGCTTGTTTTTTGTATTCAACAAAAGAAGTAAAATAACAAATAAAAAATAAAATACTTATTCAATATTATTTTTAATTAAAATAATGTAAATTCGAAATATTACGAAAAGATTTAATTGCCAATAAAATTACAGAGATGGAGAAGAATTCGACGATCTCTTCTAAAGTTGCGAAGGGAATAATCAAAAACAATTTATGGTACAAAATATAAATGACAATCGCTAGAAATTAACAAATTGCAGGAAAGCTATGATTTTGCTTATTTTAGTAATGTGATAGTCTCAGATTGAGTAGTTGAGAACACACAACTTCTTCACAAATATGGTTAAACGCGTTGAATGGTCGGAAAAAAGCAACAGCCAAAATATATGAAAGGTACCAGCCCCCCATCAACGTCTACGTCAACCCTACACATTTGGTGAAATTAATAAGAATTGTCTAACTTCTGCGGAACCTGACGTTTCCACAATTTCTTTGGGAATTATATTCGAATTTGGAAATTTAAATTTGACTTTCAAATATCAACATTTTGCTACTCTCCGCTATGCAAAGCTAAATGCTAGGGAAACTGTTCAGTTTCATTACGAATTACTCTACTCAACACATTCACCATATGTCAAGTTTTACAACAAAACAAAATCACAACAATACATTGTAATTTCTTGGCATCAGCTGTTCGTGAGTAAATTTCTATCAATTTATTGAAACAATTTTAAAAACTTTGCAGGTTTTCCTGGCGTCGTAAAAACGCCAATTTCGCTTTTTATCTTTTTCCACCTATATAGTTTCCTATTTTCATTCTCTTTGTGTACGCTTAATTAATTATTCAATTTTTAATTTTTGAAATTATTTGGAATTCAATTTTAGTTTGTTGTTATTTAATTAATTCCTTTTACGAAACCGTGCGATGGATAAGTTTGAATATATTGACAATAAACCTCCGTGGAAGAACTGGTGCCGCCTATGTGCTTCGAAGGATATAGATGTTTTGGGTGATGAAACGGAGTTAAATGAATCAACCAATGTTTCAGTCGAAGAGAAAAACAAATTGAGCGGCTCAAATTTCAAATTTCTCGAAAAGTATTTCGGTATAAAAGTAGGTACACGTAAATTGCACCAGAGCTTGTATTAACATTAACTTCCTTGTAGCTATCCGAGGAAACTCCTCGTGAACCTTATTTGAGCTGCTGGCAGTGTTTGCGGCGTGTCAAGGATATACAAAATTATGTCCAACAAGTCCGAGCTGTACAAGAAATGTACGATGAGCTGTGGGCATTGGAACATACAAACAAACTACATAACTGGCAAGAAGTACTCAAACGTTTCAATGTTAAAAATAATGGAAAGGGAAATGATTCATCACTTCCGCCAACACCAACCAAGTATAACGTAGTATTGGAAATAAAAGATGAAGTGAAAGAAAAGAAGTCTGATATGCTGGATCAATCAATTGAACATGTTTCAGTTTTTGATCCAGAAGTTTGTTATTCTGATGATGAAAAGTCAGTTAAGGGAGAAGACAAGAAATCTATTACATCTCGCACAACAAGAAATACATCGGAAAAATGTCAAAATGTAGCCAAAAATCCTACTAAAGCTGCATCAAGACGCCGTCTTCATGTATGCCAGATGTGCAACCTTAACTACAAAACATTTTCGAATTATCGTCGTCATATGCGTATAAAACACAAAAAGGACATTCCGTTCGCGCATTCTTGCTCGTCCTGCTCAAGAGCATTTCCCACTGCTTTGCAACTGCAGGCACATAGCAAGACCCATCTGCCCATCGAGTTGAAACAGGCATTTGGGTGCATCTACTGTGAGAAGAAATTTACTACTCCCTATGTTATGGAAAAACACATCAGTGCTGTGCACCTGAACGAGAAGCCTTATATATGTGAGGAGTGTGGATCAGCTCTCAAGAGCAGTTCTTCGCTAAAGACACATATGTTAACCCATACAGATGAACGGCCTTTTAAATGTGAACATTGTGAGAAGGCATTCAAAAACTACCCAGCATTAAAGGTTGGTTTTTCATTTTTTTTGTTTCGTACTAATTACAAGTCGCATTGAATAAATCACGTTTCAGCGCCATATGGAAGCGCATAGTGATAGTAAATTTGTTTGTACAGATTGTGGCTGCCAATTCAGCACGAATGCCAGTTTAAAGCGACATATGGTAGTTCATTCGGACGTTAAAATGTTTAAATGTGAATTCTGCCTACAAGAGTTCAAACGTGCAGAAGCATACAAACACCATCTTCTGCTACACACAGGACTGAAACCGTACGCCTGTAATTTTTGTGATCGCACTTTTGCTAATGGTTCCAATTGCCGGTCTCATTTGAAGAAAACACACCCGATTGAGTTGGCTGCTTTCGAAGAAAAAGCAGGCAAAGTGGCTGCTTTTACAAATAATTTACCAAAAATGGCACAACTCAAAGAACTGTTAGTAGACACATTATATTAACATGTCTGGAAAAATGTCTGAATTTCTCATATTTCTGTTTCAGAACTAAAAATAACAGGAACATATGCCAAGTTAATTCGAAGCAAAAGAATTCAAGTTCAAAATATTGTGTTGACAAATCAAAGAAAATTATTTCACTAGATTCATGAGTGGGTAGGAATAAAACAGATATAAAGGGCATTTATTTGTAAGCTACACCTATTTATTTAATAGCATTATTTTATAACTAAAGTTGTACTATAAAATATATATATAACTATTTAGTATCATTTACATTTAAATATATTTACGACGAAGCACTGAAAATTCAAGCGCTGCCCATGGCTATTCAGTAGAAATTCGTAAAAATAACGTATGAAATGATTCTTATATAATATAACTTCTCGTGATGTATTAATACAAATGTTATCTTTTGGTACATGGGGTTTTAAGCTTAGGGTTGGTTGGACTCAGAGTACATTTATGTTTTGAACAGTTTTGCAAAAGTTCAAACCAATTTTCCATTTATATATAATATTACAATCTGAAATAATCGACAAATTTTAATATAACATTTTATCTTACATATATGGCCCCTGTAGGTTCTGTCGGATATGATTGTAGAATTGCACCGAAGCTGTGACATTTGCATGATCGTCAGTCATGTGCGATGAGGCTTGACTATCTGGACTGCGCATGGAGGAGATGTCATCGGCCGCATGTAGATGCTGTTGCTGCTGGTGGGACAAATGCTGTTGTTGTTGCTGTTGATGCATATGATGCTGCGAGTGCATCTGATGTTCGTGGTTCATTTTCTGTTTCATAATTTGGGTGTAAAAGTGCGTAGGCATTGCAGACGGAACCGTAGCAATTGAGTGTTGTTGCTGTAATGGATGGTGTTTCTGCACTGTTGGTATGTCCGAAGTGCCATCGTTTTCCATTGTAACACATGATGGCGTCTGGCTTGGAGATCGCTTGATATGTATAGATAGTTCATCGTCGTTTGTTGCATCGCTGACGCTGTCATTGTGGACTGCAATAGTCGCTTGCTTCATGATATGACTATAGATATTGTCAATGTTTGGAATTGTTGCAGGCGATAGAATGGCGTTGGGAACGACTAGAGCAGGATTAGGTGTCAATGTCGAATGCAATGAATTAAGATCAGCAGTGGTTGTCGATAATGTCGTTGAATTTATGTCCACCAACTTAGATGTCGATTGTTTATTATTGTTAGGACTAAGTGGCGATCTCGACAGTTTTTTATCTAGTTCATCCTTTGGTTGAAGTTTTACTTTCTTTCCAAAAGCAAAGCGCCCACTTTGTTTCGAAACGACAGGAGCGAGATTATCAGCGGTTTTTGTACTGTAAGATATGAGAATTAGATTCCTATAGATTTCTTTGGCAACAATTTATTGTATTAACTTACACCGCCTTAAGTGCTTCCAGTTTGGGAATATTTCTAGTATAGGTTTTGGCACCACCAGCTGCTTCCAGTGCAGCTAGTTCTTCAGGATGCGCCTTTTTCTTGTGCGAACGACAATTAGAGCCGTTCGCAAACGTGCGGTCGCAGAAATCGCAGGAATAGGGTTTTAGGCCAGTGTGAAGAATCAGATGATTTTTCAGGGCTTTTGCACGTTTAAAGGCACGCCCACAGTAATCGCACTTGTGCTGCATTTCATCCGAATGCACTAGAAGATGGCGATTAAGTGTGGCACGTGAATTTAATTGGAGTCCGCACTCGGCGCAGACATGCTTGTTGGGGTCATGTGTCTCCATATGTTTCTGTAAACCAAAATTAAATTATAAAATTATAATGTATTTCCCGCTCTTTTCCGCACCACAAACCTTCAATCGTATGTTATTTTTGAATCCCTTCTTACAGATTTCACACTCAAATGGAGCGTAGTCGGTGTGTGTGAGCATGTGTGTTTTTAACGCCGCATTAGTGCGAACTGCTACTCCACACTCCTCGCAAATAAATGGACGTTCGTTCATATGAATATATTTTATGTGCGTTTGCATTAGTGTGTTTGAGCTAAACTTCTTGTCGCAATACGGGCAAGGTACCACTTTTCTTAATTCCGGTGGTAGGTGTACTTTAGCATGAGCTTCCAATTGCCGAGGAGTCGAGAAAACCTTTGGACATTGTCCACAAGGCAGTACTGGATGTGGACTTGTTTTTAAATGTGTTCTCTTCATATGCTGCCGGAAATGCTGGACACGTTTGAATTTTCTTGGACAATCTGTACATGTATAAATTAAACCATCACCATCGTTATCACGCATTTTGTCTGAATCTTCTTCGTCCACATCCTCCTCATTGTCATCGCAGTCTTCGTCGGTCTTATTCAATTTCTTTCTTTTTCGTCGTCCACGTCGACGTTTCTTTGGCGGTTCTTGTATTTCTTCCTCTGCGTTCATGAGTAAATTTGGATTTGAATTTGTTTTCTCTTCTAAAGATTTCTCTTTCTCGTCCTCTTCTACGTCGGTATCGTCCTCTTCTTGCTCTCCCTTGCAACTTTCGTCTTTGTGCTCATCCTCATCAAATATGTCATTAAGTATATTATCATCCTCACTCTCCACTAAATCTTCATTGGACAGTTCTTCCAGAATATTTTCTTTTTTTATATTGATACTTATGCGAGGGGGCTCAAGGGGATTTCTGGTCGTCGTGTCATTTTCAAATATTTTCTCAACCAAATCATTCATTTTGGGTTTCGACTCCAAATAAAGCACTTCCGGCAGCTGTTGGTGCATTAAAACGTGTTCGCGATCTTCATCCAACAGTCCATATTTCAGACGCATCGCATGCAGGTCTGTCGTTGTGCCCGATGGGGTGTTATGTAGCACACAAAACATTTGTTGCACTTTGGCTACACGTTCTGAAAAATTAACCAGCGATGTAACCAAGGAAAAACACTCCGTACAGAGCATTTTTGGTAGTTCTTCGTCGCGCTTTATCTGTAAAACCCATATTTGAGCAAATATTTGTGTTGTAACTCATGTGGATGAATTTACCTCAACCCAAAAGTACTTTCCGATTGCAGTGGCTAAACTCATATCCGACGTGGCAGATATACTGCATATAGCCGATTCCTTTCCTGACGCATTTTGTTCATCTTTGAAAAACACACTGATGTTACCCTGCATGTCCTCCTTGGCACACAGACGACACCATAGTCGCCAATCGCTACAGCGCTTGCCATTATTGGAAGGCATGCCGATTGCTGGAGATGCGAGCACAGTTGTTGCCACATCTGTGTGCATTGTATTTAATTGATTCAATTAGATTGCACACATAAAAATCAATATGAAACTATTCTCGAGTGCTGAAAACGAAGACATCAATTGGAACCGTATGCAGCAACTGACAGTCGTTTTGGCTCGATTCATGGGATTTTCGTCCGTCAAAATAGCAACGAATTTACTTATTGGAATTTTACAGGTCCGCTCAGAATAATAAAATGTATTAAAAAAATCTGATGTAAATTAAATATTCATTAGTACTTCTTTCCAATAGTGTCAGAAAATTACCCTTATATGTAATTAAACGAGGTTAATGAAATTCCTTTATGAAAAATAATTCCTATGAGGTAAACTCACATACACGACGCAATTGACGTTTAGTTACAACTGTCAGAAGTTTCTAATGTGGTAATTCGTAAATGCTAACTAGAACTTGGAACCTTGACAGACACATTATGTTATATATTACTTAAAAATGATATGAGTTCTGAAAATAAATCAAAAAGTTCTAACAATTTATATCGGATGAAAATCTTATATAGATAATTGTGAATAATATACTTCAATAAGAGTTTATACTTCAATAAGAGAGTTTATACTTCAATAAGAGAGTTTATACTTCAATAAGAGAGTTTATACTTCAATAAGAGGGTTTATACTTCAATAAGAGAGTTTATACTTCAATAAGAGTGTTTATACTTCAATAAGAGAGTTTATACTTCAATAAGAGAGTTGCCAAGTCCCCGAAAGTTTTAATGGAAAATAGAAAACATTGAAAATCCCTTCACACACACATACACATAATTTTATTAACGATTCGTGCGGTTCAACATTCGCCCCGCTACCCAAGCAGATTAATATAAAACAATAAGATAAGCTTCAGTTATTATGTACTTTGGTTCATCTGTGTAAACAGGCACAGTATATATATATATATATATATATATATATATATATATATATATATATATATATATATATATATATATATATATATACTGTGCCTGTATATATATATATATATATATATATATATATATATATATATATATATTTATATAGAGTATTTTTTCAGTATTAATGACATTTAAATTTCTAATTTAACGCTACAGTAAAACTAATTAATGCTTCGGCACTATCAGGTGCCATAACGCTCACTATGGATGTTTGTTCTTTTGGAATGTCTTGGATTTCTCGAGAGAGTTTTTGCTCGTACTCATTTGTTTCCCTTGACAGCTCCTTTCTTCGTTCGCGAACTGGTGTGAGATTGTCCATACTCTTTATACTATAAGTGAACTGTTGATAATATTGTAAACATATGAATATTTGGGATTTGCTTACATCTCTTTCAACGTTTCCAGTTTTGGAATGTTTTTGGTATACGATTTAGAAGCACCTGTTGCCTCTAGCGCTGCAAGTTCTGCAGGATGAATCCGCTTTTTATGAGATCGGCAACTCGAGGCAATGGCGAAGGTGCGATGGCAGAAATCACACGAATAGGGCTTTAATCCAGTGTGAATAAGAAGATGATTTTTGAAGGCTTTTGCTCGCTTAAAGGCTCGACCACAGTAGTCGCATTTGTATTGCTTCTCATCGGAATGAACTGCCAGGTGATTAGTCAACGTTGCACGTGAATTCAACTGGAGACCGCACTCGGCGCAGATGTGTTTGTTAGGATCATGGATATCCATGTGTTTCTTTAGAATCAATTAGAAGTGTTTAGAATTTATCGTACATATACAAATACATTTTAAATATAACTAAATAACGAACCTTTAAGCGCTTGGTGCTCTTAAATCTTCTCTTGCAGACGTCGCACTCGAATGGAGCATAGTCGGTGTGTGTAAGCATGTGGGACTTTAGGTCCGTTTTTGTACGAACGGTCGTTCCGCACTCATCACATATAAAGGGTCGCTCGTTCATATGAATAAACTTGATATGCAGTTGAACTAGTGATTGCGAACTGAACTTTTTTTCGCAGTAAGGACAAGGAACAGTTTTCTTCAGTTCCAGTGGCAAATGTACTTTTGAGTGCACATCCAATTGATGCGGGGTCGGAAATACCTTTGTACAATGTTTGCATGGTAGTTCAGGCAGTGCTACCGTCTTTGAGTGAGCCTTTCTCATGTGCATGCGCAAATGGCGATGGTGGGTAAATTGTCGAGAGCAATCGGTACACGTATAATTGGAAATTGAAACATTTTCATTCTCCACAGTTTCTACATCATATTGGTCATGATCATCATCAGTGTAGAAGTCCTCAAAATATTCCTTCTCATTTTTTGGTAATTCGATAATATTGGATTGGTTTGGCAAATCTAGTTCATCTTCAGATTCGTTTATTATATCTTGTATTACTTCCTCTGGCTGATCTGTTTCTGACTCTTCGTTGAAGTTAATGTTCATGTTATCCATGACTATTTCATTTTCACCGTATTCCGATAAATTCTCTTCCAGTTCATCTATGATCAAACCAAGCATGTCTTCTTTTGCCAAATTTATTTGTTCCAATGGATTGTTTGAATTTGTACTTTCCTCCAAACCAACCTCCAGATCCTCATTGCTCTTAAATTTTGATTCGAAAGGTTGAATTTCTGGAGTATTGTAATCATCTTCGTCTAACAAGCCATATTTGATGCGAAGTTCATGAGTATCTAATGATAATTCTCCGGGCGCGTTATGGAGATCCAAATACATTTGCTGAACTTTACTTACACGTTCTGAAAACTTTTCCATTGATCTGATCAACGAACAACATCTTTCACAGAATACTCTTGGAAATTCTCCGATGTTTACCTGTTATTAGTAATAAAATCAGGGTTTTCCGAAAACAACTCAAATCGTGACACAACTCACCTTTACGCTGAAGTACTTTTCCACTGCGGCTATAATCTCATTTATTTTGGCAATTTCCTCTTCAGTTTCATCAATTCGAAGATCATCCTGAACTATTATGGAACTACCGGAGGGATCTTCCTTTGCACAAAGACGACACCAAGCACTCCAATGCGGAGTATTGCTAATGATACTACTCTTATCCAGAGATTTTGAATCCTCCGAAAAATCTGTTTCCACATCTGTCTTGAATTGATTGGGAAAATCATCGTCTCTTCTCTGCTCCTTCCAAAGCATACGTTTAAAATGTGAAGACGGAACAGCCGTTGGTTTCAGCCGACGTCGCTTTGGGGAGTGGTCGCCGTTACCAGCATTGAAATCGCTTTCCAAGAAATGATTTTCACAGATTCTAGATGAATCGTGCAACGCAAATCCGCACGCTTCGCTCCATATTTTTCTCTTGGCTTGGTTTTTTGGAGCATGAAACAGCCTTATTTTCTCTTTGCTCCATGTTTTCCGACAAATGCAGCAACTGGCTTTCGGCATAAAATCTTTCGTTTGTTTACCAAATTTTAAATAGTTTTAATCTAACACAGCGACAAAGAAAACACAAATAGGTATGTCTGAATTTAGTGTTGCAAAACGTATTTCGATTAATTGTGAATATCAGGGTAATTATTCATATGTATTAATTCACAATTGATTATTAAGAAATGTAGAAATTTGAATTTATTCGTTGATACATCGTGTGGAGTATCATTATTTTAATGATGCCATATTATTATTAGTAAATAAAATCTTCTACAGAATATCAAGGTAAACAATATACATTTATATTTTAAAACTGTGGCAACTCATAGAACCGATGCATCCAAGCGCTGTAAAGCGCCAACTTCATTGAGTATTTTGACACTTGTATCGAGTTGTGAAAATAAAAGAAATTCTCCTAAAAATTACGATTTTCCAAATTTAATTAGATTTTCACGCCGAAAGTTCTATACGATTTAGGAAGTTTTGGGTCTTGTGTTTTGAAATAAAAATTAAAAATAGAGGAAACTAAAGGCGTTGTTATACCTGAACACATGTGCTTGGACATCCAGTCATTAAACTTACAATAGCAATACGTTATTAAAATGCGTACAAAACCCGAAATTGATTATGTTGATGCGGATGAGTATGAAGAGCATGTGGAGGACTCGTTGAGTTGGAAACGATGGTGTCGCCTTTGTGCCAAAGAGGATGATCAGAGGAACATTCATGTCTTTTGTAAAAATGAGAAAAATGTACCCGATACCACAATCGCCACCGCCATCGGAAAATTCTTTTGGGTTAATGTAATTCTAAAATTGCATATGATTGACTATATCTAATTTACCCATTTATTTTCAGATCAAGATAGATGATGAGATTTCGCAATTGCTTTGTCCGGATTGTCATGCGCTAATCACATCTCTTATAGCATTCACGGAGCGCGTGAACAAAGTTCAGACAATGTTTCGCTTGCTCGAAAATTCCAATCCCAGCGATCCGATTGATCCCAATGAGCTTCGTCTACAGTACGGACTGCTCGACGAAGAACGACAGCACATAATAAAATCGGACGAAAGTAAAAACGGTCCATTGAAGTTTTCTGAGGACTATGAGGTTGGCGATGAAGAGCATGATCTTCAAGAAGAGTTACAAAATGTAGAAAATATTGATCAAGAGTCGGAACAGGACTTGGATAATGACTTGGAACAGGAGTTGGAATTAGATAACGATTTGGAACGAGATTTACAAGAAGTAGACGAAGAAGAAGTAGCTGATCATGAAAGTAGCTACTCAAATCTGGACGAACAATTTGAGTTTATAGATGAGGATGAAACCCTTCTCATTCAAGTAAAGAAGGAGATAAAGGAACTGAAAAAGTTTTGCAAGAAAACTGACGAAACAAATGTTCAAAAGGATACATCTTCAAATCCAAAAATCGACGATGAAATGGAGCTTATGTTCAGGCAGACTGACGATGAAGATAACTTCAATGGGACATCTACAGCCGAAGAAAACGAAGAGGAACAAAAACAAAATTTTCACGAGGTTAACATTGATGACACATACGATGAATCCGAAAAATCTTCAAATCAACCTGTTAAAAGGAAGCGTGGTCGCCCACGTAAACGCCCTATATCAGCAGTTGAATTGTATGCAAGAAAGCGAAAATTAAAAAATGACAAAGATGATGATAGTGATAATTCAATTGCTGATTATAAATTCTTCTGTTCCTTTTGTCCAAAAAAGTATAAAAGTCTTGTAGTCTATCGAAAGCATTTGCAAGAGACACACGACGCCGTGGACGAAACTGTACCCGACTACGCTTGTGACGTGTGTGGCAAAGTCTTGCCAACCGAGCGTCAATTGGCAGCACACGCACGAAACCATCTGCCTTTGGAGATGAAACAAATGTATCCTTGTCTGTATTGTGACAAGAAATTCACAAAGGAATCAATAATGATACAACACATCAATGGTATTCACTTGAATGAAAAGCCGTTTATTTGCGAGGTCTGTGGACGAGCTTTAAAGACGAATGCAGCTCTGAACGAGCACAAGTTAACACATACAAATGATTGCCCGTTTGAGTGCGAAGTCTGTCACAGACGCTTTAAAAACAAGGCTCGGTTAAAAGTAAACAACCCAACTCAAATACCTATAACATATATTTATATTTATGTTTCACAATCATTTTAGATACATTCTGACATTCATACACCGAACGGATACACCTGTAGCATTTGTGGCTTACAACTAAATACCCGCCGAACTTTGAATATGCATATGCTGGTACATTCTGAGGAAAAACCCTTCAAATGCGATTATTGCGGCAATGAGTTTAAAAGAGCCAAAGCGCTCAAGAATCATCTAATTATTCACACTGGGCTCAAGCCGTACACGTGCTGCTTCTGTAATAAATCGTTTGCCAATGGATCTAATTGTCGTTCGCATAAGAAAAAGACACATCCCGAAGAATTGGCTGCGTTGGAGGCATCCGGAAAATCTGTAACACCAACAACTGTACCCAAGCTGGATCAACTCCGAGCAGTGTAAGTAATGCGTATTATTTGCTATTGCTCGGAATTGTATGTTGTCTCATTAATTCTTGTCTAGGACCAAAGCCGCAGATCATCTGCAACCTATTAATAAACAAGCCGGTCTTCCGGCAAATTGGCGTGAAATTCTACTAAAAGCAGAGGAGCGTGCCAATCGCTTGGCACAACAAAAGCAATCGGAGAATATCAAAACGTCAGATGATGAACAAAATGCAGAGATTGAAACGCAAAGTTAGATGAATATATGTAAAACAACACAGTCAGCGGAAAGGAATAGTGTAGTTATAACACGTTTTGTTTAGTTCTACAGGAGGAACTAAAGGATATAGTAATAAACTTAAGATTTTTGCATTAATGATAGACCTTGTATTCTTGTTTTCTTAAAATGTTTATTTTGCATTTAATGAAAATTAAATACAACTGAATATACAATAACTACTATATGAATGAAACATATTCCCCTACTCGTATTAAGAAATAATGCTATTAAATAAAACGTCGTATACTAATAGTTTCGCTTAAATTCATGTATTTATTACAATTCTATTCATTGCCTATGTTTCTTTCGAAAAGTTTCGATTTGATTCAGCACAGAGTCGGTCAGTTGATCGATGTGGTCGTTT
Organism: Coelopa pilipes; assembly: GCA_947389925.1. Taxonomy (NCBI): domain Eukaryota; kingdom Metazoa; phylum Arthropoda; class Insecta; order Diptera; family Coelopidae; genus Coelopa; species Coelopa pilipes. Next base: position 167,808 of record OX376696.1, read on the forward strand.
CTTTTCTGCGTGGAATATTCCGGCACACTCCGCCGACTAACGTAGTGATTCGGTAGGTTGACCTATGAAGTTCAGAAGTAGATTAGCAATTTCAACGTAATTGGCTAATGTTTTAAACCCACCTTATGACGGGCAATCGACTTGACGATCAACCACAGCACGTAGAAGCTGAACCACACGGTAAAGTAGAGTGGAATGTACCAGAGTTTGCGGCCGATGTAAAAGTAGCTGTACTTCTTTACACGTGGCTCCGGAGGAGGTGCTACAGTGGTTTCGGGCATGGCCGGTGGTTCCTGGTGGGGATGATGGTGGTAGTGGTCGGTGTAGATGATCTCCGGATGGGGGTGTCTGAAGATGGGGAACGAAGGAAAGTGATCGTGATGATCGTCGTACACTACATGATCGTTGCCATGGCCATGGTCATGGTCATGGTGAGGGTGGTCATGCGCAGTTTCCGGGTGTTCCTCCAGCCAGCCTGGGGGTGGCGTTGGGTACTCTTTGTCGGTGTCGTAGCCAGTTAGTGGGTGATCGTGATGATCATCACTGACCATGGCCATGCTGGGCATGCCGCCATCGCCCCCACCATCAGCTCCATCCATGGCGCTGGCCGGCAGTACGCCGATGCTGTCGTCGCCGTCGTCAGGATCGGTGTCAGCCCCGTCAGCGCCGGTAGTTGTGTCTTCGCCGGGCATCTTGGAGTCGCCATCGTCGCCGATCGATGGCCGATCGAGGTCCGGGCTGGCGGGGCCCGAGTACACGTAGCCGTCGCTGTTCGAAACCAAGGGATAGTCGCCGGCATTAGTTAGCGGGCCCGAGGGCGGCGGCAGGTAGCTGGTGACGCTGCTCGTGGGCACCCCTGCCTTGGGGTCCTCCGAGGGCGACGGGTACTTGGCGTTGAGGTTCGGCGGGAAGGAGTAGAGATCCTTGGGGGGAACGTACGACGACACCTGGTTAGAGGACGCCGGAACCTTAGGGTCATGATGGTGCTGGTGTTGTTTGTTGTTATTGTTCTTGTACTGGTGCGACACAACCGCCTCGCTCGGCGAGAAGCGGTCCGCGATTTGAGCTGAAATGAGGATGGGAACATTAGAAACGTCTGCAAGCGTTCGATGGATGTGTGCTCGAAAGTCAACTGCCGAACCCCCTCCCCGCTGGGGAGCGATGCGAAGCCGCACCAGATCCTTACCTTTTGCGCTCGACCGGTTCGGCTCCGCTCGATTGGGTGGCCCGCGCTGCGCCTGATACCCACTGGGGTAGACAAGTTTGCCCACGCCTGATTGCGGCTGCGGCCGGCGGCGTCCGCCGTAGACGACGGGTCCTGGAGCTGACACCGCTGACGGTTTCGGGCGTGGTCGCGCATTGTTAATCAGTGGGGTGATGAGTTGCCCGAAAGGATATGTGGGCCGAAAGTCGACGGCGCGTCCTGTGGAAGCATGCGGTTGCTGTTCCTGCTGTTGATGTCCCACTGGCTGTGGCATTTCAAGTTGTTGTGGTTGTTGCTCCAGGTGTTGGTGCTGCTCATTAGCTGGCATCGCAAACGTTTCGGCCACGATGCGTGCGAGTCCTGCTGCCGACTCCTCCGTTGCAGGTATCGGCGCTGGTGGCGTCGCGGCGGCGTCAACGTCATCGCTGGCAGGTGTGACAAATATTGCGGGCCCCCGATTTGACGGCAGCGATGAGGGCGGTGTTGCTGACGGAGTTGACAATGGAGCTGTTGGCGGTGGAATTGATGACGGAGGCCGCTCGCTCGCGTTGAAGCTGTGGACGATTGAGACGACGAGGGCATGAGAAGTGAGGAGTCGATAAGCGAGGGGAAGTCAGGAGAGAATGCGTGGGCAGAGGCAGGGGCAGGGAACGAATAGGAAGATCAGTAGGCACCGGGAGGACGCAAAGGACTTAGTACACGTACTACTGCGGGAATATTAAATCCACATTCATGGCCTTGAAGATCTTAGGGCCGTCGCCGCCTTGGCCGCTGCCACTCAGGGCGATCTGGGAGTAGGAGGCAACTCTAGTGAAGTGCACTACGCCGAGGCACAGAATCAACACTGGCAACACTCGATTCGGCATTATTTAAAATAAAGATCTCTTCGTTATACTTGATTGTCAATTCATTTGTAAATCACTCTTTTTCAAACCCCAGAAACTTTGTAATATTTTTAAAATTTTAATGTTTTTTAATTAATCGTTAATATTTAAATAATTTTTGTTTTTAGTACACTTAAATATATTATTTTCTCCCGCTGATTTCAATTAATTAATTTCACTTGTAAACTATTTTTTTGCGTTCTCGATGCTTTTGCAGTTTTCAAAATGTAAATTATTGAAACTTCTTTTAATCTACTATATTGATTAAATTAATTTTTATATTCAACTTGAATATAATTGAATTGAATTGAATATAATTTAAGTCTTCACTAGAAGTGGTTCGCGTTGAAAATCCTCTCGAAGGACTGGGAAAAGGGTTTCGCTCGAATCGCGACCTCCACTCGGTATCCGGCCGTCTCCACCGATCTGGACGCGCCGTCGTTTCGAATTCGTTTACCGTCAAGTGGAGCGCGCCGCCGTCGATGACATCGTTTTATCACTCATGCCGGCGATCGCGGACAGCCGACAGCCGACCGCCGCACCTCCCCCAGACCTCTTCACACTTGTACCGCAGTTCTCCTCGAACTCTCTCGCGACTTCATTCGTATTTATCGGCCTCCGCTTTCGGGCCTGTATTAACAGTAAGAACTGCCCGCAGAAGCCCATCTTTCTCTCTGTTTGCGCTGTCCTCTCGTCGACCCGTCGCCGCTCTTCACCGCCCTAGCGTAGCTAAGAACTTGGCCTCGACATCGCCTCTGATGCGAAGTGTGCGGATGTGATTGAGTAATTAGCAGACTGTCCGCGGAGCAAGAGCGTTAGGGACGAAGAATGAGCGAAGGAGGCATTCTCGCGGAGATCGCTGGGACGACCTGAGCTTGGATCAACTCAGGAACGAGCTGAGGTGGTGCACAGGGACTGGAATCGGGGTCGAAAAGTCAGAGGAGCTGGGCAAAATAGGCCGCGGAGGATGAGAGGCGGAAGAGCGGCTCGTGCCGATGCCCGGGGGAGGGACGACGGCGACCACTGATGGGTTTCCGACAATCCAGCGCGAAGGGGCTTCTGCGTCATCCGGGGTTAATACACCCGCGCCTCCCTCCTATTGGCATTAATATTCATTTAAAGTTAACGGACTCCGCTCGCCGGGGAGCGTTCCCATTATTTAAAGTGGCTTCATAACGGACGATCAATGGTTCCCAAATGCACCTGCCGACGGACGGACGGACGGACGGAGTGACCTGAACGAAAAATGGCGAATCGTCCGGAACTGCAGGAACTACAATAGTGAGCGATAGGACTGCCTCTCCGAAGAAGAAGACCAGGATGAGACATAGATGGACGGGGGAGGTGTGTAGGAGGAGGAGGAGGAGTAGGAGGGGTGAGGTCGCTGGTCCTGGGGTGGAGCGCAGCAGAGCAGGCGTCCGTTTTCACAGCACGAGCAGCCAATCACAGCCCCGGCGTGCCCCGACCTGGCGACGCCCCCCTCCCTTCTGCACTGCGTTTGCTAAGATGACGTTGGTGATGAGGGCGAGAGGGGCCGCAGAGGTGGCTGACGTTTGGTTGGGCCAAGCGTTGAACTCGTTGGAAAAGTGTTAATTAAAATGAATTTTTGATGCATTCTCCGAACGGCCTGGGCGAGCATCGGTACTGCTGCTGTTGTTCTCGCTGTGGCTTCGGCCCTGTTCTTGCTCGTGTGCCTGCCCTGCCCTCGTTGTTGGCGCTTCGTGCACTAACTCACTCTAAGAGTTGGTCCTCGTTCCTTGTTGTTTAGGTCGTCGCCGGAGTCGTTGTCGTCGCTGCCTGCTGTCAATGGTTTTGCTGCTGCTCTCCTCAAGCCGGCTCCCCCCGCTGTCGCCCTTGCTCTCGCTTGGTTGGACCGTCGGCTAAGGTTCACCTCGGTTCTATTTCGGTTTAGGGTGCTTTGGGGAATACTTGCGGCGGGAGGTGGCTGGAGTTTAATGCAGCGGCAGACTTTAATTATTCACCACATATTTTCGGTCTCGCCCCTTTGATGGTGATGGAGATGGGTTCGGGGTGCGGGCTTCGCGTCCGTGATTTGACTTCAATTATTCACGCCGCCAACGCCGCCAACGCCGCCACGAGGGCCAGGACGAAGGCTGCAGGTGGATGCTCGGATGTGCATGTAACTCCTTCCCTCTCACTCGCCATCTGTTCCTCTCTTCGGCCGAAAACGAACCGCACGATTTACGCAATTCGACATGTGCGTGTGTGTGTGCTTGAGCTTGTGTGAAATGTAGGTTAATAGAAATTTTCTCTTTCAACGTTGTTGCTGTTCGGGCCGGGGCTGACCGACCGATTAGCAGGGCCGCGTCTGTGGACACGGCAATTAGAGCTGGATGGACCTCGTTCTCGGTCGGCGATCAGAACTTTCTTTTTTAACAGCCGCGCGCGCTCGAATTCCGGAAAAATTCCTTCTACAAATAGAGCGCGTTCTCGAATCGGACTGCTGGTGTGTTTGATTTAGAAGAAGTCTCGATCCCCAGTTCTTTCAGATTGGATCCTCTTCTCTCTCGCTCTTCTACTCGTTCGGCACTTTTACTTGCGCGCTGTCCACGGATCGCCGCAGTTACTCGAGCGTGGAGTCCCGCCATTCATTCATGGTCACCAGGGCCGCTCGTAGTCGTGGGGTGCGGGTGGTGGGGCCGGGGGTTGTGTCGATGCATCGAATACTCTTGACCACAATTCAATTGCGTTGAACTCGTTCAATTATCCCCGTCGAAGCCTCAAAGGCCTCGCATGCAATCACGCTGATGGCGGGATTTTCCCCAGTGTGATCGTGTTTTTCGGGATTTTCAAATTAAATGGGCTAAAGTGGGCAATTACAACCAGAGCAACTACAATTGTTGCAATAACAACATCTGCCACAAACACACTTAAAAAACATTAAAACAAACAAAAAAATCCTAAATTCCCTTCAACTTAAAAAATGAACAATTCCCGTATAAATACAACACACATACACACGCACAATGCCTCGTGAAACACGCAGACGTATCAATGCACCATTACCATTGATATGTTCGCAAAACAAATGTAATTGTAAATAACCGCAAAATATTGTAAAATGTCGCGCACACGCACGCACATGGGCACACACGTATAGTCAACAATCGAGTACAATTTATAATTAATTGCATTTGCATTGATACAACGACGACAAGCCAACAACAACATCTGAAGAACAACTTGCAGCAACAATGGAAAAAATGAAATTCATCGCATCGGCAGCACGGTAGGGGATAGGGGGGGGGGGGTAGGGATAGTAGGGGATAGAAATTTCGTTACATCGTTACAGCAAACAAATATAACAAGCCCACCAATAAGATCAGCATCAGCAACAGAAACAGAAACAAAAACAAAGACAAAAGTGAATATGATTAAACACCGCCAACAAAAACGATATGGAGCAAGAGTTGGAGCATTAAATGAAATTCAATTCGAGCGATTGTTTCGAGTTCGGCAGCCATAAATTATTCTCGCAATTTTCGAAATTCGAAGCCGAATTCGAATTCATTTTCGGCACGAGTTTGCCGAATAGAAATGCATAATCAATGAAATTTGCCTTCAATTAAACTGGCCGACAACGAAATTAAGTGAAATAAAAACTGCTGCCCAATTTTAGGCGTCACCGAAAATTGAGATTTATTTATTTCGCTTCTGCTTTGCGAGAAATGTTCATTAATTTTTCATAGCTGCTCCCTATCGTTTGGCTGCATGCATCGCTTTCCCTCACTCCCGCTCGTTTTCCCACACCCTCTCCCTGTCACTCCATAACTGGATTATGTTTCCGTTGGGGACTCGAATAGCAATTGATTTGCGGCGCCGACGATGAGGTGCTGCCTCTTTTTAGGCGCCACTAGTTGTCCCCCCATTAGATGTCCTTTTCAGGCTCGTAACCACACATGAAAATAACGGGTTTCGATTTAACCTGTCCCTGCCGTTAAATGCCGCATATCAGGAGCATTCCCTGCACTCAGGATCCGAGAGCTGTCGGCGATTCTGCAATAGACGTCTGTTTGGCTTAAAGCCGATTTTTCCATTAAACCGACGACGACGGTTACCACGAACAACCTGTAGTCCGGCAACTGATGATGAGCATCGAAATACACAGCAACAATAAATAAATAAACAAGCCGAAAAATTCCGGTTCATTCAAATTTTACGCCATTCCGCGCAGAAGTTTCGAATTGTGCCTTTTTCTGCGGTTCGTGAATTTTAAAATTTATTCCTTGCCCATAAATCATTGGGCAGAGCGGGGGGCGGGCGGTCTCCACTTGGCATCTCCCTACCTGTCGCCCTCTCGCTCCACATTCGTCCATCCAGAAGGCGAGTTGTAAAATTGCATCCAATTTTGTGGAAGTTGATAGTTTTGGTAAATTTTTGCCATTGTTGTTGTAGTCCCATGTTGTAGTTGCCGTTGTTGTGGCTTGTAAAAAACCATGCATATTTAAAAGTGGCTACAGCAAAAACAACAGCAACAACCACAGCATGGTGGCAACAACAAGAGCGGCAGCAACAGGAGCAACGACCGCAATAAGAAGAACCGCAATGGCAGCGGCAATGGCATCAACTGTTCACCTACAACAACAAATACAACAACAACGGGGGTACCATAATTTATACCATCAACATCCACGACAACAACAATAGTAGTGCTAACAATAATAACAGCAACACTGCTGCCGGCCATAACAATGCCGCGGAGTAAAATTGCAATAAAAACCGCTCTCAACTAAAACTAATTTTAATTTTTGAAATTGGGCTTTTTAATATTTAAACGCACTGGGGCAATTGGGGAATGCGGCGGGGGTGCCGGAGTTGGGGGTGTTGGAGGGCTCGCCAGCGACCCTGCGGCACGCGCACAGTGGTCGAAAAACCCAGTCCGATCGACCGCACTGCACACCAGCAACTACAACAATCGGATCGCCAGCAACGGAAAGACCAGTGGCCTCTAACAGCAGAGACAACAACACAACCGCCAACCCGCAAAACACAGAAATACCACACGGTTAGCAACGGCAACAACAACAAGACGACTGGGGGCAACAACGTCATCATCGCCGGCGTCGTCGTCGCCATCGCCATCGCCGTCAGCGTCATCAGGCCCGAAACTCCACACACACAAATGAACAAGCGCCACACTTTATTAATAAATTATCGCGAACTTTTGTTAACCGCATCGAAAATGTTTGATAGTCCTGGGGCGCCCGGGGCCGGGGTCCGCGGTCTGGGGCGGGGCGTCGCATTACAAAATTCAAATAGTTTGCGACCCGGGGGAGGGAGTGGGAAATACTGTAATACTTGTCGATAGGAGCCGTGGTGGGGCTTGGGGTCTTCCGATTGCTCGCTCTCGATTTGAATGAGGGTCCAGTGGACCCCCATTGCATTACATGCCGGGTACGACATTCAAAAGAAGCTGTGCAATTCGGTTCTGGCAGTAAGAGATAGAGTGACAGTGTAAGACGGAGAGTGAGAGTGAGAAAGAGAACGCTACAGGATGACAGATCGTTCGTCCCGTCAAACGAGGTCACCGGGCGGTGCGTGGGTGGTCGAAACCGGGCGACCATTGAAAATAATCGATTGCAATTAAAGTTCATCAAATTTCCAGCTCCGGCCCTCAACGAGTGGGCGACAGAACGAGACAAATGGAGCGAAAGAGAGAGAGAGTGAGAGCGAGAGAGGGACGGACAATCAATTGCCGCGAATGGATGTCACCAACACATAGCGGCAACAGCTGCTGCTCCTGTTCCATGATGATTAAAAACCGAATTTGTTATTATTTTTATTATTGCTGTCTTTATTGTTGTTTTTATTGTTAATTAATTTTTCCCACTTTTTAAATTTCTTCCAACTTTGCGACAAACGCAATTTTCATGAAATGAACATCGCTCGTGTTGCTTTTTGGTTTTGTTATTGTGATGCTAGTTGTTGTTGTTGCTGCTGTTGTCATTATGTTGCCAGTACATGTGTCAATGTGGGCAGCACGCGACAAGCGACAGTTGTTGCTGGATTTGTCCAGCTCTTATTGTCGTTGTTGTTGCCGCCGCTGCCGCTGTCATCTGAGTTTATTTATTCGCCAGCGATATTTTTAATTCCACGGAACTGCAATAAAATGGCAAAAACGATGCAGATTAATTAACTGCAACACCGACGCGGTGCCAAACAACCTCAGGACCAACAACAGCACCGGCAACAACAAGAACAAGAACGCAACGTGACGGATTCCCGGCGGTGACATGGGAGGGGCGGATGCGAGGAAGACAACAGCCTATTGGAGCTAAGCAGAGCCAGGAGAGGAAGAACAACGGCACGACAAGAATTAATAGCCGAAGAACAGGAGTCTAGAACGAAGCCCCAAAATGCCGGTCAAGAAGAATTGGCGACAACAATACCGATATCCACAACAACAACGACAAAAAAAATTCGGGGACTCGTTGGGAATAATTGTTTAATAATTGAAGGCGTTGTTTTTATTTGCGGAGTTTTTGCCACACCCGTGCTGTTGTTGGTGTGAAGTTAATTAAATTCGCGCATCAGGGGGAGTGGGCGAGGACCAAAATCTGCATGAGTTGCCAACTTTTTCGATACCAATAGAAACAATAAAAATATAAGTAGAACTTCCAGTAGAAATTCACGTAGCATCAAATGTGCGAAATAAGTTTCCTAAATTTTCCAATTCGAGTTAGAAAAAATGCAAGGCTTGAAAAAATGAAATGTAAGGCAATCGCCGATGTCGATGGATTCGATGCCCCCGTTGTTGTTGCGATGCCCATCAACGAGTGCTGTAAATGCTGGAAGCCGTGATTTGCGGAAATTCGCTGCAAACCGGAAGTTCCACCTGCAACTTCCGGTGGTTCCACGGCGATTCCACCCGCACGTAATAAAAATTAAAAAGAGGGATAAAAGCAGCCGCATGGATTTGCATAAAATATTTAAAATTCAGAAAAGTCCCCGCCTCTCATTTCATTTACCTTCGTTCTTATTTTGCGTTTTTCGCACGCGCTTATTTGTGTTTAATGTTTTCATTCCAAGCATATGTTTGTGGCTGGCGCGCGCCAAAAGCTTCACGCCCTAAAAGCTTCCGGCGCTCGAGTGCCAAAGGGTCAGGGGCGTCTCACACACACACGCAGACGCACACGCACTCGGACGCAGGCTCCAGTGGACAGAGGGACGGATGGTCAGGTGGGGCGACCCACGACTGGGCGGGCGGGGTGGTACCGGAAGAGGCCACGAAGCGCTCACGTTCGTCTCACACACGTAGTAAATTTGCGTTACGTGACGTCGGACAGCGAAAAATGCGTCGGCGGCACAGATCGGGGCGAGCGTGATTGTGGGTGTGTGTGTGTGTGTGTGTGCGTGCGGTTCGAAGGTTGCAGATTTATGGACTTAGAGGACCCTATTTCCGGCGTCCCGTGGGCTCCCTCGACTGGGCGTGGGGGATGGGAGAAGAGACGGAACGGGCTCCTCCTCTCTGCCCACAGCTTCGGCTTTGGAGTCGCGGCTCGTGGAGACGCATCGAAAACGGAAAAGTTCGACTTTGAAGCCTCAGACCGTCCTGTTCCCTCGCTCGGTCATTGTGTCCACTGCTCCGCCTCCTCGCACTCACACTGGAAACCGTTCTTTAAGGCCTTAAGTCCATTAATTGGCTGGCATTCCCTTTCGCCCCCTCTCTCGGAAGATGTCACGGCTACGTCGGCCTCTCGCCCACTCACGGCTTGTCTCCTCCTCGCTCTACGTGCTCGCCGCCTTCGCCAGGAGATTAGCCCAGATCGAGCACGAGGGTCCTTCGCCCACCCTCAACGTTGATGTTTTCCCCTGTCCCCTGTGAGAGATTCATAGATGCGAGGCTTTGTGTCTCCCGTACTCGATTAACTTTCTCCGGTCTTTGTTCTTCGCCAGCGAGGGCCTGACGTCGCCCCTGCATCTGCACACGCTCGTCCTTCTATCCGTCTTTTCGTCCGCCAGTCTCTGTATAATACAGTATCGAGTTAATTAAACGGCTTGGGGATCCACTTCACCCCCACTCTTCCCCCGCCACAGCCTCTCGTTAAGAGTCGAGGAGGCGGGGTGACGTGCGCTGATTAGTCGTCCGGCGAACCGATTTATGGGCCGACACTTCAATTGACGTTTTGCAGCCGTTCAATCACATGTGAGGGCCCGAGTCCGCGAACGGGGCGGCCAAAGTCAAAGCCGAAAGTCAGGAGCACAGAGTCGAAAGCCTAGGGCCGGAAGCCGAGAGCCGAGAGCCAGGGCGACCAATTCGCAGCGCTCAGGCTGCACGCTCTCAACTGCCCACCTCGGGCCAGCTGACTCTCTGTGGCTCCCTCTTCGCTACCCGCCGAGCATGACCCGGTCTTGTCGCCCCGCCGTGGAGCGAAGACGTCGCAGCCCCGTGGTGCGGTTGCCGTCACTGGAGCCCCACGACGTCTCCGCCTGTGGCTGCCGCGTCTCGTCGCTTCCTTGGCACTCCGACTCGAGCCCGCTCCAGAAATCCAATTAAAAAGCTCTCGCGAAACGTCTAAACTGGGTTTACGCGGAACAATTAAATCAACGGCGATCCCTCCCCGTCTCTCACCCCACTCTACGCCTCCCGGCTCTCTCGCTCGATTCACTCCGTCCGCCGGAGGCTCCGAGGTCCGCCCGAGGGAAGAATTGCGCATTTAAATGCGGTCTGCCTGTGAGTGCAATCGGCCTCGATTCCCTGGCGTACCCGCAACCACCCCCCGCCACCCTGGTCCCTCACAGGTCCTTCCCCCCTCCCCCGCCCTTCGGGGTTTCTGCTACTTTGTTCTCTTGCGGCGTTTCATTTAAGTTTCTCGTCCAACCACTCACCGCATGCGATTACAGCAACAGTGGCAGGAACAACAACGCCGATAACATCACCAACAACGAAAACAACAGCACCCACCTGCAGGGGGCGGACGGGAGGGGTGGACGACGGGGTTTGAAAATCAAATGTCTGGCGGAAATTATTGAGATTCCGAGTGAAATTGAACAATTTACACTGCAGTGGGCAGTGGGCGGGGAGCGAGAGGGCGGGGGAGGCCACTCGAAGGAGGTCGTTGCAAGGGGCGTGGCCCGGAAGCTCTAAGGGTCCGCCTAGGCGAGCGGGGAGGGCTGAGCGACCGTAATTGTTATTGTTCTCGTCGTCGTGCGCGTTCCGCTCCCGCCGTTGCTCTTGCAAGTTCAATTAATCCTCCTAGGGTCGGACGACGCCCTTCGCAGACCGGAAAGTAATTTAGATATCAATCGCCGACCTCAGCCCAGCCTCAGTCTCCTAGCGCTGCCGGCGCCGACTTCGCCGTCGTTTTCTATGATCTCCACTACTTCTACTTGTGGTTGTTGGCAGAGCCCCGCAGTACATTTTGATTTATGCTGGGAACGGGCGGCAGAGGGCAACAAACGACGCAGGAACAACTGAGGCGGTGGCGTGGGAGTGGGAGCACAGAAACATCACGAACTGAGCGAACCAAACTGAGCCGAGGCGAAGCGGAAATCAGGCAACCGGAAGTGAGCGCCGTCGCAGCTCTGTTTGATTAAATAAGCGGCCGTTTGTGCGCCGCCCGTCCGACTCTCTTTTTTCTTCTGTCCCCTCACTCTCTCGCTCGCTTTCTCTTCCAAGAAAGCTCCTCGGGTCTATTGATTTGTTATTGTTATTGTTATTGTTGTTCTGTTTGCTCCGGCGCTTGTGGACTATCGTTGTTGCCGCAATGACTGTTGTTGGTCGTTGGTTACGATCCTCCCGCTCCCGCTCCCAGCCGATTTACTAAGTCTTCACACTATTGTTTGCATTTAATTGAAAAACTTTTTCCCTTCTGCTCCTCGTCCGCGCCTCCTGCTCCGTGCTTGGCCCTTCTGCTTTTGCGGTCGCCCCTTGTTGTTTTTCGGGAGTTCCTCCACAATTATAATTCAATGCTCGACGCCGGCGAGTCGTGTTAAGCGGCCAACTTTCGGCGGCACTTCGGCGGGCTGAGCTCGGGCGGCTGCGGGTGAGCGAGCTGGACACGAGAAGGTTTCGGGGCGTCATGGCTAATGTGACGATAATGCACCGGGTGGGCGGGGACTCAAGCGAGCTGGCCGGATTCCGCGAATTGAGTGCTTGGGAGATCCCTCGGGTCCTCCAAATAGCTGAGCACTTGGGTAGATGATCCCTCGGTTCAGCCGTGCCTCACAGCCTTTGATAACTTCCTCCCACTCGCCGCAGGGGCGACGTCCGAACAATCGTCGCTCGTCGCCTGACCGGACGCCTGACGTGTCAATTGGAAGCCGGAGGAAGCCATGGAGCGTCTCCGCCGTCTCCAACTGGCGGTCTCTTCGCACCTCTTCAGGGGGTTCGGCGCGCGCCGCGGTGCCTCTAATTGCCTGGGTCACGATGGCCCAAACCTGCTTCGTTCGACCTACTTCGCGGAGGGAGTGTGCATAATTATGCAGCTCTAATTGCAAATCGATAGGGTCGAGCGAAGGGGCCACGCGGCGGACGGCGAGTGTGTGGCCTGTTTAAATTATTTATTTACTCATTTATTTCCAGTTATCATTCATGTGTTGTTTATGTTCTATTCTGTGAACTCTTGTTCTTTTCCACCGCCTTCCCCCATCGAAACGTCCTCTCGGAGTTTCGTCGTTAGTGGCCGACTCCCTCCTCCTGTCCGCCCCTCTAATCCTTCTGTTCCCGCCATCCGTTGCCTCAATGTCCGTGCCGGGGCTGGGCGAACCCGTCATCACATGCTCATCCGAATGTTCCGCTCCGAAAATAAATCCCCGAAACGAGTTACAGAACAAAGCTGACGCTTTGTCTGTCGATCCGTTGGAACCACGTCGGTTCGAATCGATGGACGACCGCTTGAAATTCGCACGTCGCCCGGTAGGGGGCGTAGGGCGTCGGGTGTCGAGCGATAGACAGATGGATGGCCGTGTGGCGGACACTCGCCAGGCTGAACAGATGGATTGGTGGACGAGCGGGCGGACGGATGGACGGACGGAGGGACGGAGAGGGCGGGGTGGTGCAGGTGTCGGACGTATTGCAGCTGATGGCGCAGAGCGTCGGGGGTCGGGGCCGTATCACCGGCTGTTCAATTAAAATTCAATCCTCATGCGGGGCGGGGTCAAAGACGGGGATATTTTTTCATTTACTTGTATTTAAATGTGCGACAGTTGCCCCTCTGTGTGCGGCTGTGTGTGCGGCAGGACGTGTGTGTGCGTTCATCCTGTGGCATTTTATTGGCAAGCAGCTCGTTTAGGAGAGCGAGGAGTCAGAGAGAGAGCGAGAGAGAGCGAGAGAGTGCGAGAAAGAGCGAGTCAAAGTGGTGGACGTGGTTGAGACGGACGGGACGAGCTGGTCGTATTATGAGATTAACTTCGGTGCTGTCTTTTTGGGGCTTTCGAGCGAAATCCGGGATTTAAATTCGCCTCAGAGCGAGACACACTCGAAATATGAAATTGAAAAATTTAAATATTAATTTGAACTCGACGTTCTTGGACAAATTAAATCACACTTTTATTATAAATTGAATCACACACTTGGCGAAACAAAAACGCAATGAAGCAGATGACATTTTTAGGTAAAAAAAAGTGTATGCCCCGAGTGAGGCTCGAACTCACGACCTTAAGATTATGAGACTTACGCGCTGCCTACTGCGCCATCGAGGCCACGTGGAGAACTGCGCCAGAAGCGCATGAGAGCTCTACGAGCGACAGAGATAGAACCACGTAAAATATATTAGGAGAAAAGCAACTGATAAAGGTAGGAGGAAGAATGCAATTGAAATGTATGGTATATATTTAATGAAATTAAGTGGTATTAGTAATATTTTCAATTGATAATTTCAATTAAGCCATCTGTTGGCTCGTAACATTTTTTAGTGTTACTTAAAATTTAAGTTTTTTCTGTCCATTTTTTTCAGTATTCAGTATTTTTAGGTATCTATGGTATTGGTCAGAGCTGAGAGTTATATCGCCTATGGAAAAAAAATTCTTCTAATCGTCATACATCATTTCGAGTTATCCAAAGTTATATTCATACCTAGATCAAGCATTGATGTAAAAACAGAATTGAAGCTATCGCTGTAAACGTTAGCAATGAAAAGGAATGAACAACATTAGATATGTGAAAAATATAAGCACCAGAAGAAAAGGCAGAATTTAATTCCAGAGCGAATGAAAATTTGCAGAGCAGAGAAAATATTAAAACAAAAAAATGGGTCTCATGGAAATTTGGCAAATTGAAATGAAAATAGAATCTCGAATAGAAATTAAAAGTGGATGCAAATTGTTTTCGGCAGAAGTCATTTTTCTCACACAAAGGCACGCCGAGCGCAGCTGCATTAGGGACAACAACAACCACAACAACAGCTCGAATGAGACAAGCAGCAGTTGCCGAATTCGAATGGGGAAATTTTGCATTTCAAGTTGGCATCGAAATGCTCGTCTTGGCTCGTCCCGGCCACCCGACGGACGATCGGTGGCGACGTCGGCGAGGACGACGCGCGGTAAAGTGTACAATAAAACAACGACACACAGACACACGGACACAGAGCACACAGGCCCGCACTCGCTCTCGAGGCGAGGGCCGCACAGAGAGACGAGTAAATAACGGCGAGCGAAACAGATAGTTCGTTGGAGGCCGGGAGCGAGAGCGAGACAGACCAAGTCACAGGAGAGAGTAAGGAGAGTGTGGAGAGGGGGCAAGAAAGTCGGAGGAATTTGTCATGGAAATCCACTCGAAGGAATGGCATTCGGAACGAGGCGACCCGACAACGGAGCGGGGCGGAGGGAGGCGACAGGGGCCGATTATCTCGTAGCTAATCGTGAGCATAATCATAAAATGCAACCCGTCCCTGTCGCACATGCTATCGGCACCACTCGGGAGGGCATGTGTGTGTGTATGTGTGTGCAGCCATATGCGTGTGAGTGCCGAGATCTTCTGGGGGAAATAAAATCAGAGCTCTTCAAATTTAGAGCTCATCTCCGGCGAGAATGCAAGTGGAAGCTTTTAATTACTTTGTAGTCGAATAGTCGAGAGACGGACACGGAGACGCAGAAGAAGGGCGACAGACAGATATCTGCATTGGGGGGTGTGGGGAAGAGGGACGAATGCGAGCCCGGGAACAACAAGCGGAGCTCAGCGAGAGATAAGGCTCCGAAAAATTGCTGTGTTAAGCGATGCCGACACATAGGAGCGGAAAATAATCGAGTGCAATAGGAGAGAGGACAATGAGACAAAGAGGAGAGGTAGAGAGAGTGAGAGACGATATTGGGAGAAGAATTGAGGGGGAAAACGGGTAGGAGGGATATAGAACGTGGCACAATGCTGGAACTATACAGTATGAGGAGTCTTTGCGTCGAAAGGCTTCGTTCGGCCGCCATGCATACGAGCTGAAGCTACTGGCGCAAGCGAACTTTTCGCGTGTGTTTGCTTGCTGGGGCTTGCATGTGTGCTGCGGTATCCCCTACCCATTGCTCGGTGGATCCTTGCTCCCGCACGGCTCCTTCCCTCTTCCATATCGAATTTCGCTACTTCACCATCGCTCCTCTCCTCTCTGCTCCACTTCCAAATTCCCATTTTCATTCCAATAGCCTGCTTCCGACTCGCCCATCTCTCTCTGTCCTCCCTTTCACTCTCCCCTGAAGTTCCTTCCCGGCAAAACGGAATTTGCAACTTTTCCGCCGCGCGAGTTTCGAAGATAATGCTTTCAACTCGCGAGTATTTTTCTCCAGTGCTGCTCCTTCCATGTTGTTCTTGTTGTTGCAGATTTATTATTGCGCTTCGTGGTATTTTGTTGAGTTATTGTGGTATCAACTATTGTTGCTACCTTCAATGAACGATTTGGAGGTGTTGGGGTTTTTGTCCAATTCTGCTCCAACATTGTTCTGATCGGTAGTTAAAATCTTAAATTAGGCATGAGAATCTAAAATTAGAGAAAAATAAGAAAGAGCAGAATCATTTTACAACAATCGTTTGTCAACAAAATACATTTGTATCAAATTTAATACTAAATTCAATTATGCACCATGTAAGCCCTTTGTTTACTGCAACTCTGATGTCATTCGTGAAATTATTTTACCGACAAAAATTCAAATAAATTCTAATTATAGCAATATGAGTGAAATTGAGACAAAAAATAAAACGGTGTTCAAGTCGTGGATAAACAAATGATAGCAAAATGAGTGAAATTGATTTAAAAAATTCAAACGAGTGAATTTACAAAACAGTATTATACAAAATGAGTGAAATTGATAAAAAAATACCATGTGGACAAACAAACGTGTGAATATTTTGTAGAAAAGTTTTAGGTAAGCAAAATTTATTTCACCATTGTTATTATGAATTTAAGCAGAAAATTATTTCCAAAAAGTAGTGGAGTTTTTCAACATTCCCATATTAAATAGTAAAAAACATATATACCTTTTCCTACCTCTCCCACGCCACCCATCACCTGTCCATCCGATTAGTCGCAAATTTGCACTCAATTGTGCCGTGCTTGAGCGCGCCTAGAACTATGCTCCGAAATACGGAACCTCCTCTGGCCGCCGAAAACTGGGGCGAGGCGCGAATCCCATCGCAGAAGGTGGTGGGAGTTGGGGAGTGCGGTAGGCTTTTGCCCTGGAAACAAATCCAATTAGCGATTCCATTGTTGTTGCAGTTTATGCTGCTATTGTTGTGGATGTTTCTATTGTTCCTGTTGTTGATTTCGCCATTGTTACTCTCGTGGTTGCCGTTCGTTATTGTTCCTGCTGTTGTTGTTGCTGGCGTGTTGAGCCATTTGCCAGACGCAACGACTTTAAACGTCGGCAACACGCTCCACCGAGCGGCGCAACTTATTAGATCACAAAACTAAACAGTGCGAGGGCGACGGAGTGCGAGGCGAGGCGGCGCACGCCACGCCCGCTTCCGCCCCGATCGAGTGGCCACCGACTCCATCATGTGCCGAAAACTCGCGCGCCAACCGCCTGCACTCGGGCGGCGGCAGGGAACAGCAGCAGCAACAGCAACCAGGACAGCAATAGCAACAATGATAATAGCAATCTCTGCTGCAACAACAACACCCTCCACCGTACATGGCACACAATCCAATCCAATCCCCAGCCGCAGGGGTGCGCCCGAGTGTATGCAGCGTTTTCGGAGGCTCGCGACCATTGCCGGGCCGCGAGGACCCGCCCGGCCCACTCTCCGCTCCCGTACCCGCTCCCGCGCTGGCGGGAGCCCCCGCGTGGCCCGGTTTCGCGTCGTGTCGCCGATTAAACAAATGAAACCTGACGAGGGGGCGGGGAGAGGCAACGACAAAGACAAAGGCGGTGCGGTGGTGGAGAGGCAGAGAGGGCAGGGTGGCGGTATCGGCAGTTGGAGGGGGCGGGGAGGCAGTGGACGCAGAAGTCAACGCGGCGCGGAGGCGCGAAACGAAAGCTGAAGATTATCCGCGGTTGTACAAACTCCGGATAATGACACCCAGACGTTTAGCGCTACAGCGCAGTGGCAGCAAAGACAACAAAAACATGATGGTTACAGCAGAACTACAACCGCGACAAAAGGAAGACAAAAACAGAACAACAACAACATGGTCTCCATTATGGAGCTCGCCGGCGGCTGGGGCGAAACCATCGCGTGGATTGAGCTGTGAATTTTGAAGCATCCTCCTAGGACCTCAAGAGTTTAACGCGCTCGCGAGATTGCGAGGGATTGCGGAGACGACGGAGCGGAGCCGGCACAGACGGTGGCAACGGAGTTGGAGGAGGAGGGCGGGAAAAGTGGGAGAACAAGGACAGCGGGCTTTGGAGGAGGAATGGCAGCCGGGCCTCAATTCCGGCGTATTTTCGGCCGTAGCAAGTTGGCGATCTTAAAGTACCAAAGGGGCGCAGATGGAGGGTTCATTATTCGGAAATCGTGTTCGAGGCAGTAGGAGCCCTTGGGCGCTGAATGGCTCGGCGTATTTGATTCGCTTCGCATGCAAACAATGGCAGTCCAAAGGAAGCCAGCGGGATGCGGAGCCAGCGCTCATTTAAGCGCTTCCGGCCCGACCCCTTCGCCCCGAGCCCAGAGGAATTGGAAACATTCCACTTTGCGGCCAAATCGAAAGCCCGCTTCGTGTATCATCGCATCAAAGCCATTAACGGGCCCGGCCTGCACCTCCCCTGCCCTCCCACACACGCACAGCCGCTCGTCCCGTGCGAGCCTGCGTCGCCGTCCTCCTCCGTCCTCGTCGGCCATTCGAGCGTCGCCCAGCCGCGCGGACAAAGCGCTCGGGTCGGGCCATTTTGCCACTCAGAAGAGGGCAGAGTGACGGCAGGGGCGGGTGGGGCTTTGAATCGTTTGAGGCGTGTTTCTGGCAGGTCGAGGGCGCGCGGCCGGAGGGAGCGGAAAAGGATTAAACATGTAAATCGCTCGGTCTGGAGGTTGTTTCGGGCGCTCTGGTTACTGTTGTTGCTCTGGCACTACTCATTGGGAGCGGTTCAATGCTATTGTTGTTGTTGTTGTTGTTCTTATTGTATGTCTTGTTTTTGGCAGTTACTTTCATTGTTGTTTCTGCCCTATACCTTGGCTTGGTCTTTGTTTTTGTGGTTCTCCTCGAAATTGTTTCGATGTCGCTTTGTTGTTGTTGTTGTTGTTATTCTGCCTTTGCCCGAAAGCCCTCACTTTTTCACTTTTTAATGATAGACCAGACATCCCATCCTTGTCGCCCTCCCCCTCCACCTTCCCCTTTCCTCGTCCCGTCTCCGCCACCGGTGTCCGAAAACCGAACGGATTTGCATAAAAGGCTTTAGGAGCAGTTGATTATTTCCAACCGGGTTCCCCGCCCGTTGGCTCGTTGGCACCTCTTGTGGAGATTCGCCTCGCCGGCGCCAGTCGGAGGCGGGGCGCCTTAAATTGTCACCACATCAAGGCAGCCCCGCCGTCTCCGCCGTCTCGTCTGCGGCCGAAAATCAAACCCTCCACACCCGGGGGCGGGGAAGGGCCTCTTAATTGAATTCTACGGGAATTCGAACCCATTGCGGTGCGCCCTGGGGCCGAGGGCCGGGTACGGGTCTGAACCGGCGTCGTAAGCGCCATTTAAGCCGCTTAGTGCGTCCGTCGAGGCTGCTCCTGCCCTTTCCGTGGGACCCCGACGACATCCGAACCACGGGCGGCTGCGGGGTTTCGGGTGCAGACTTCGTAATTAACTCCCCTATATTGGAAAAGTTCAGGGGCCCCTGATCCCGGCTCAATCGGACCTCCATGAACGGGACCCGGAACTTTCGGTTCGCCGTGGCATTATGTAAATTGGGCGAGCCCGAAAGTGGGGCGCGCACCACCAGGGCATCAACAATTAGGGCATCAACTCCTCCCACCCGCATCGCCAAAAGAACCCGAAGTCGTCCCCGCCGCCCGCCGATGACGCAGACCACGACCCGACTCCGGGCCCGAGGAACCGTTAGACGACCGCGGCGGTCGCACTCGCGATTAAAACTGGAGCAGTGGAGCAGGCCGGGGCCGAGCGGCGGGCGCGAAGGGCGCGGATCGGAGTCGCGGACCGCGCGAGCGAGGTGCTAATTGGGCGAGCATGCCGAGGGGAGACGAGTGGCAGCTCAAGGGGGGGGGGGGGTTGTTTGGTTGGTTGTTGTCGAGAGAGGGGTCGGCGTTTCTTGAGATTCTCGGCCGTGTCTATTTATCGGCACCTGCGCCTTGCTCATGTATCGACCCTCCCCATCTACCCACCGATCGCGACAACTGATCGCCGCTTTGTCGACCCCCGCCCCACCCTCGCCCGTTCGCACCTACCGCGGCGGAAGATGCCAGCCAGGCTGCTGGCTGCGAGGGCTTGACGCGGCAGTCGCACGACGCAGTTGGCGCGCCGCAGAGGTTCCGAGTGACGGACGCCCAGAGATCGAAGCCCAGAGACACCGAACGAGTAGAAGCAGCCGAAGAAGACGAAGCTCTGGTGACACGGCCCAGTAGAAGCCAAGTTTGATAGTGGACCAAGGTGGACGAAGAGGAAAACAGAAACCTAATCCTAATCCTAAAAAGAGAAAGCAAAAGCTCTACTGACGTGGAGTAGTTCGCGCCGTGTGTTACAGTGCTAGATGGAGACGTCCAGGCCCCGGAAGGAGGCCGCCGACCCGAGTTGCAGCTGGCCGCCTTCCTTGCGCCGCGCCCTTCTAGCGCTGGTGGTCCTCGGGGTCCTCCTCGCGGCCACCGGCGTCGCCGTTGCCCGCCTGCGCCCAGGTCCCGGGGCGGCTGCGCAGGAGGAGCCGGGCAGTGGGCCGGAGCTGCGCCGGGCTCGCCAGGCCGTCGGCCCCTTCTTCGCGCCCAAGACTGCGGGGGCGGCACCCTCGACGACGACGGGGGCCCCGGGCGGCGGGTCGGCGCCGGCCCGCGGCTACTACGAGGAGCAGCGCCCGGTGCTCGTCCACGCCGAGGGCGGCCCGATTCTCGCCCCCCGGCAGCCGCCCTCCGGCCCGCCGCGGCTCATCGGCCAGGACCCCTACGGCGACGGCGAAGGCGAAGGCGACGGTAGCGAGGACGACACCTACGATAACGAGGACTACGATCGCAGTCGGCAGAGGTCCGACTACTACGACGAGCAGGCGGAGGCCTGGCCCCGGGGCGGTGGGGCCGAGCGCCCGGCCCTCAGCCCGTGGAGCTTCGCCACGCCGACTCCGACGGCCTCGGACCGGAAGCTGCAGCCGCGCCTCGGATACGTCCAGAGGAATCGGTGAGTGCGGGCGAGGGGCCGGTCCAAGACAGACCGCTGGGAGGTGGGGTGGTTCGGGCTTCTCGAAGAAGGCTCCGTAGGAAGGCCTGTGTGTGCCGGCAGAGCTCGTGGCTCCTTCTCCCTGTGTCCCGGAGCCGGTTAAGCTGCTCGGAGCGGGATCCCTTTGTGGCTCAAGGCCACAGGTGCTTCATTAGCGCGACGGACACTCGCGCGCTCACAGACACCGCTTCAGTTACAGCTTCACGGACGCCGCACGCCAGCACTCGAGGACACCGGGCGCTGCGGTTCCTCGTCCTCCTCGCCCTTGTCCTCTCTGCCCGGGCCGTACCGTGTCCTCGCGTCATTTGTCTTTTTTCCCGTTGCACGCTGGCGTAACAACCGTTAAAAACGCGTGAGTGGGTTCTATTGTGACTGACTGTGTGCATGTGTGTGCGTGGGTGGGTCGGTGGCGTGTGCCTGTGTGGGTGGCGTGTTTGCATCATTAACTAAATGCAGTGTGTTGCATCAGCACGTCGCGTGCAGGTGGCAACGCTGACGACAATGGCCACCCGCCCGCCCCTCTGCGGACGACAAGCGCTGCTTACGTTGCGGGTGTGTGCGTGTGTGTGTGTTCGGGTCACGTGGCCGACGAGGTGCGAGCAGGAGTTATATTAGCTAAACGGTTTTCATTCACATGCCTTTGTTGGTATCGCCCAGATCGTTGTTGCTCCTGTCAGCCGGCGCTGTTGTTGTTCATCAGATAGCGTTCCCGCCGCTCCCCTCGACCGCTCCGCCCGTCGGGATTCGCCTTGTTCGCGACGTCCGTCGAGGCGCTGCACACTCTGCGACGTCCTCGTGTCCTGCCCCCTTCTGGGCGGAACCATCAGAGCGTGGACCTCCTAGGACCAGGGCCAACCACAACCCGAGCCCTTGCGGAAAGTGCTCGGTGCTCCTCGTCTGGATCGCAACTATCCCCGGTGAAGAGCGCGCACCCACGCCACGCCCCGATGCTAGGCGAAGGCGCCCAGGGCCCTCCTCGGCGCTGATTGAAATGTTCGCCGGGCAGCCGAATTCCATGGCTCCAGCCGAATTCCATGGTTCCAGCCCCGCGCCTTGCTTTGGATTGGCACCTGCGGGCCTCTGCCTCCGACTCCTCCCTCCAGTTTCACCGACCCCTCGGCTTGCGGCAAGCCCTCTGTCAACAACAGTTTCGCGCGCAGTTTCAACCTCGGGTTCGGCTACAGCCGCCCGAAGCTTCCTCGGCGGGATTTGTCTAATTGGCAGTGGCAAAGCGCGGCGGAGAGGGGTCGGGGCCTGTCAGACGCACAGGCACGCACGCGTAATTGACTGTTCGGAAATTCCCGGCGCCTAATTAACTGATGGCTCACTCCGGCGACGATCCGTCTGGGAAGATGCGCGAAAACGTAAACGGCAATCAGGAGCACTTAACTGGCATTCGACACCGACTCACTGGCGCGTCTGCCAGGGTGTGTGCGGGATGAGCTCAAGGAAATCAATTGCTTCGCCTGCGATATGGGAGTCGTGCAAGTGGAAGACATTTTCGCAGATTGCGACCGGAGGGACGGACGGACGGACACTGAAAAGAATCATTTTCCATTTCCTATTTGAAGACACTATTTTGATATTGGGTTCAAGAGGTGTTCTGAGTTGGAAACGACAGGATTCAAAACGATATTGGGAGCAAATAAACAACATCTTCAATCGACAAACATTTTTCCCATCGCCAAACGAAGTTCTTCACGTCCGCAAGTTTCCTCGTCCGTCGGAGCTTTGATTCTTTGAAATTTGCACCTTTAATTGCGATTGCGAGCCTGCTCCGTGTGAGTGCCGGCGTCTGTGTCGTTTGTACTCCAACCAACCAACCGCGCCCACACTTGAGCGCTGGTCGGCCAGACGAAGGCAAATATTAATTTCATGCTCGTTGTAATTGAACTTAAACTATTTCGCCTCCCGCTCCCAAGCACAGCATCGAAGGAGCGTGGCCGGGATTGTGCGGAGGTGTGTGGGTAGGAAGCGAGTGTGTGTGAGTAAATATTGCCACAGCACTGTGATTAAAATGCGGGCTTCCTGTCAAGCCAGTACCTTAATGTCTGCTGTCAACCGGTTTGTCCGTCGGCCGCCCACCTGGCCGATCTTTGGGGATCCCTCGGGCCTCCGCCGCCCCCATTTACAGCCCACAACGAGCATCCATTTATGTCGTAAATGCCTGAGAACCTCATTTAATTTCCCCACCCCCCTCTCTCTTCAGTCCGTGTGCTTGCTTAAATACCTTCGATGTTTATTGGAGAGAGTGTACGATGTATTGGAGAGAGTGTTGCCTCTCGCCCTCTCTCTCTCTCTCTCTCTGTCTCTCTCTCTGCCTCTGTCGCCGGAGTTCTTGAAGCACTTCCGGAGACGTGAGCTTTTAATTACAATATTTTAATGGCACGGCATTGATTTCGTCTCACGCTCTCTATCTCTCTCTATCTCTGTGACTCTCGCCTTCGTCGCGCTTCCTCTGCAGCCTGAGGCGCTTCAAGCTTTCTTAGTTGTAATTAAAGCCCTCGTCTCGGAGTTCTTCAGACCGGAAGCAGGAAGCAAGTGGGCCGGAAGTGACAGTGGGGCTCCTAAAGGCAACCTTTTCACTTGATGAATTTTCAGAGGCTCTGGGCGAGCGGGGCGGAGACGATTGGCTTTGGCCGTCGATTGGGGTATCATTGGCCAACATTCAATTAACTCAATTACATGGATCTGGGCCAAAACGCAAACTTCGGGATTGGCAACAACAACCGCACAGCAACAACTGCAGCAATAATAACAAAGAGTCCCTTCTCGTAGAGGAAGTTGAAGCTGAAGGCAGGGAAACTGGAGCCGTCGGGCTGCAGGTGGGGCTCCTTGGATCCTTGGGGGTCCTTTACATTCTTCGAGGAACCGCCTCCCCCTCTCATGCACTCCTGCATCGCTCATCCGGCCGTCCGTGGAGGGTCCATGTCTCGAAATCAATCGTCGGACAATTGGAGCTCGGTCAGGACTCCGGAATCGAGCCCTTCTTTCCTCCCTCTTAGGGTCGTCTCGGCTGCTGTCTCTGCCTTGCGCTCGTTGTCGGCTACACTTTTGGACGTGGGAGGGTTTCCTCCGAAATGCAGAATTCAGTTCGCACATGAGTGCGCTCGGACAAGAGCTACAACTGCAGCAACAGCAAGAACAGCAACAACAGCAATGGCAGCAACTTCGAGTTCGGAAACAACATAAAAATTAAATACTGACAACAAGTGCAGAACAACGACAACACTCGAATCAAATCAACACCATCACCACCAGCCTCTCCATCCCAACAACAGCAACGGAAAGAACTCTGGCAACAAGAAACAACAAGAGAAGAATAACAAGAATAAATTTGCGGATACCGGAAGCAGATCCTCCCGGTGTGCGCGTGTGGGTTTCGTGGCTGTGTGCGCCCACGATCGGCCACTGAGAGCCCAGCCCGGCCCGGCCCGGTCCCCTCCCGACACTCGCTCCCTGATCCACACAACCACCTCTAATCGCATCAACGCCGAGCGGACGATGGAATAAACTAGTGAGCAATGAATAAATAATGAAAGCCATACAGAAATAAATATAATTCGGAGGGAGCTGCTGCTTGGCCGGGTCAGAGGTCGGCTTGGGAGTGGCCGCCGGACGTTTAAAGCACTTGGAGAGCCGTTGAATATTTAAAGCCGTGGTGGTTGCGGACCTGCTGCGGGTTCTGGGAATCCCTTTGTCCGAGTCGGCGTTCGTTCCCACCAGGCGACCGGCAGCACTTGCGATTATCGAGCCAGCAACGGATTACGACACAATGACGCCTCAAGAACCAACAACGACAACAACCCCGGGAGCAACAAAGACCCGGGCAGCAACTCTGATACGGCAGCACCACGATCGTAATAACAGTTTTTCGGATTGTGGCAAAATTTCGACGCAAGAAAATACATATTTATTAGCGTTGTTCTTGCTGCGTCCGGCGTTGTTGGTCATGTGTTCATAAGTCTCCTGTGTTGTTGTCATCGTTGTCATCGCTGGTTTGTTGCCGTCGAGATCAGGCCCTGCTTGGGATGCGGTGAGACGAAGCAGGCTGAGCAGGGCAGGGCGAGGGTCGCATTTCGACCGGCAGCGCACGTTGCGAGAAGGAAGAGGAAAGATGGGGAGAGCGAGAGAGAGTGATAGAGAGATGGTGAAGAGCGAGGGGAGCTGCGAATGAAGGATTTTTGAAGCGATTTTTTTCAA
The DNA here is from genome assembly GCA_947389925.1 of Coelopa pilipes. NCBI lineage: Eukaryota > Metazoa > Arthropoda > Insecta > Diptera > Coelopidae > Coelopa > Coelopa pilipes. Next base: position 192,839 of record OX376696.1, read on the forward strand.
CACGAGCTGTCGTTGTTGTTGCTGCTTCGTGGTTTCCGCAGTTGCTGTTTTGTATTGTTGTAAACTCCGGAGTTCCGGACGCCACCGATTCTTCCCCCGAGTCTCACCTCGGGCCCGAGGCAACAATCACAATCGCAGACAATCGCATACGCCGAGCAGTGACGCATACGCCGCCGAACTTTCAATCGCCATTATCTCTCGACACACACACACACAGACACTCGGGCCCATGCCTGGGGTGCAGGCGAGATCGAGAGCGGAAGAGAGGGACGGCGTCTCGAGCGCACAAAAGCGGTTCCGCTCGAGGTTCGGCAACAAAGCGTTGCCGCCTTTCAGGAGCCGCCGTTCTTCTTCTTCCCGTCCTCGCCGCAGCTCCCCGGCCCTCCTGCCTTCGTTCCTTCTCCTCAAGGACCCTCGGAACCGCCTCTGTTGCGCCTCCCGGTTCTGCCCTCGTCGCATGTCCTTCTCTCTCATTACATCCGCTCGTTATCCTGTTTTCGTTATCGCTTCTCTCTCGCCGTTGCCCCTCGTCGAAATGCTGCTTTTCTCTCTCTATCGCTCTCTCTGCCTCCCCTCTGCCCTGGGTTGGCCTCACGTGAATTTATAACGGGATAAACGCGAGCACGTGATGCGAACGCGCCGAAACCTCTGTCGACCCGTGGGCAAAGCACGGCGCAGGAGGCGAGAGGGGAGGGAAATACATTAAATTAAAAAACTCTAAAGGCCATATGTGTTTCCGAAGAGCGAGGGAGAGCCAGAGCGAGAGCGGGCGGGAGATAGAGAGTGAAAGGTACAGTGTGCGAGGGGTCGTGAGGGGGAGACGTCGCCGGAGCTCGGGTGCAAAGTGACGCACGTCTCGAGAGGAAAGTGAGTTCTCTCTTCTCGCCTTTTAGGACAATTTCACGCGATTGAGTTAGAGGGACAGAGGAGTCGGAGGCGTAGGCAAGAGTGGGAAAAAATGCGGAAAGTTTTAATTTGCGCGCATTTCGCTTGAAGAAGTTTGGCAACTGTTCTCTTACTGGGAGGGCGAGGGCGACGCAATGCGAATGGGGAACGAAAACACGTGACGATCCAAACATCGCAAACGAGCAGGGAGAGAGAGCGAGGGAGGAACAGACGTTGGTTGTGGGCGAAAGGGCAGGAGGACACGGCTTAGTGGAAATCGAAGGATAGATTGATAGATGGATTGGTGCGCAGATGGAACGAGGTGAGGCAGGGAAATCGCAATGATGCGAATGGAAGGTGACGAATATGAAGGGAAGTAGGGAAGAGGAGATCCATTCAGAGCGAAGAGTCGAGAGGACGGCCAGGGAGCGAGCGGGCAGAGCGAGCCGTGTGGAGGGGGAGCGCGAGATGAGGTTGGCCCGGAGAAGGAACCGGGACTGAGGGGCGAGTGGAACCCAGGCCCAGGGATTCAGAGGGGATCTGAGGCAGTGGAAAAGAGAGATGGAGAGAGAAAAGGAGGTGAGGAGAGGAGGCGGCGTCTAGGACGACAAACACCCAGGTCGGCGTTCGGTCGTCTCTGCGCTGAGAATTAAAATTGATCATACTTCGAATGCTTCGCACACTCGCACCCACACACTCAAACACTCACTCGCCCATCCCACTGCACCGCCATGCGCTTGGCACCGCCCAGCGATCCGCCCACTCCCTGCTGAGCATGTGTGAGTGCGTGTGTGGTTGTGCGAGGTTCGGGCAAGCGGCACCCGCACCAACAAACACTTTCGCGCTCCGCCAGGTGTTCGACAAATATTGAATGCCTCGCAACTACACGCACTCACACCCACACTCACACATGGGCCATCGACATGTGTCCAGGGCACATACTTGAGCTCGCACGGCACCGTGTGTCGTTGCTTTCGCCGTTGTTGCTGCTGTTATGACTGGCTGCACGTTCGATGCAGCGTCGGAATTGAAATTTCTAAAATTCTCCATCGAAATGTCCACCATTTTGAAATTTCAATTATGCTCGATTCGATTGCGCCCCCCGCCCCTCGCTCCATTCCGACGCCGATTCCGTTCCGTTCTATTCCGCCGGCGAATCCGTTCCGTTGCACTGACGACGATTCGATCCCGTCGGAATCCACCTCAGCCTTCACCTCGCGTCGTCTCGTCTCGATTCATCTCACTTCGCCTCGCCTCACCTCCGCTCAGCTGCACTCGCTGCGGGGGTCGTTGTTTCGCATCGGCTGTGGTCGAGGGGGGGGGGGGGGGAGTTTGCGTGGCAAGGGATGTCAGTACCAGACGCGATCTGGGCTCGGTTTGGATAACGACATTCAGAAATCGCAAATTTCCGTCCAAGTCTTCAATTCATCATTCTATATTTATAATTAGTGTATTGTTAACACAACGAAAAAACATAATTGGATGATGATCCCGATTTCCTGCAATCGTATTATTAGTAATTTGAAGCTGACACATTGCGTTCAAATTCCAATTTTATAGAGCAAAAGAGGTAATTAAAAAATTAAATGGAAGCAGGCGAAGCTTCAAAGCGATTTCCGGTCTCCGCGATTTCTTCGGAACGCCCTCTAGTCATCCACTTGTGAATAATTCTGGAATTCACGTACTGCCTCACTTTTTTACGTCAGTTTTCACTCCTTGAAGATTGAATTGATAAAACCCAGTCCGCCGTTGGACTTCTTTGCAATTTCATTGGCTAACTCTGGGCGAAGGGTTCGGGAGAACCTGTTCGGGTTCGCCAAATTGTGGCCTCGACGGGCGAGGTCTTCGGCCCCCTGCGACGGAGTGGGCGGGAGTCGGCGCTGCTTTGTTGTGGCATTTTTAAGCTTCTTTCGGCCCGGACCTCGCTGGCAGTAGGGGGCGGTCGGCTTTGCTGCCACCGGAGGTAACGGTGGCAACGGCACCACTCATTACGACGACATCAGCGCCATCCCGTAACAACGTCCGCCACAGCAACAACAACTCCCGTTGCGCGCTGGCTGAGGAATCGCAGCGCGCTCGGCATTATTTCCAGCTAATTTAAGAGTTGATTGCGCGTAATTAAATTGGGATCAAAATGCGCCACGCACTCACACACGGATGGCCCGGAACACACTCTCCCACACACCCGGGCAGACAGCCGACATGGGTGGGGGCGCCGTGTTTTACATTGGAAGTTGTTCGGCGCAGTTTCGTTGTTGTTGCTGTTGATTTTGTACGGCCGCCTTTTTCCCCGCAGTGGTTGTAGCTCCTAATACCATTTCGTGCTGTTGATGCCTTCGTCGATGGTACCTTCCATCGCTCCGAAGCTTCGGCCACTCGCACCGAGGTCTGGCGCTCCCCTCTCTCTGCCTCCCCTCGTCATCTCTGATTGCTGATGTCGTCGAACAGGATTCTGAGAAGGCTCCGAGCTAATTGCACCCATCGCCGCGGCGGACGGAGGCTTCGAAAGAGTCTTCGCGAAGCCTCCCAGGACCCATTGACGAAAAACTCGTCCCGCCTCCACACGCTCTCGCTCGGTGGAAAGTTTTCCAATTTCCCGGCCGGATCAGGGCGGGTGCCTTCCGAGGCACCGTGCGCCCCTCTGCCAGGGGAGCGGGACCCAGGAGGGCAGGTGTAATTAACGCGGATGGGCCGCGGTCGGGGCCGGGTCGCGGGCGCATGATTGATGTGTGAAAGGGCTCCAGTTGTTGCTGTTGCTGTCGCCTGCCGCCTGCCGCCCTCGCCGCGTTGTCGGATCTTTTTAATGTGATTTTAATTCCAGCTCGCAGTGCGTGTGCCGAGTGCGTTAATGTATTAGTTGGAGGCGACGCACTCGAGGTCGCTCCGCGGATCTCCAGCTCCTTGGCGGAATTTAATTAAAAGAACTGGCGCGGCGGGCGGGCAGGGTGGAGGCGGAGGCGGTTGAAAGAGCCTGCCTGCCGAGGTGGGCGCCCGGGAAGCGAGCGACAAATTAGCTGTCATTCCATGTTTCTCGTGTCACTCTGGTTGTGGCGGGACTCGCGAGTCGCGCCGCCCCTCCCAGGCACAGCCGAGTTCGGCGAAATGCAATCAAGTCCGCGCAGGTGGCGCCGGTTCCGACTCTGAGGAATCTCCCGACCAAGGAAGTCCTTTCGTCCGCGCCATCGATTCGCCCCTGCCAGTGCAGCGCCGCGTCTTTGAACTCGTCGCCTGTCGCGCGGCGGCGTCGGAGGCCTCGGCCGCGATGCAGCGACTCCAGGAACTCCAACAACAATCGCAGGGCCCGACATCGACGGCTGGCTCGATCGAGATTGAGTTCCTCATGCGAGCTGCCAGATGCCTGGCAAATGCCGCAGTGCGAGCGAAGCAAATCAAATTGACTTCCATTCAATTATTGCATTATTCTTCGTTCGCGCCCGCTCGCACTCCTCATCTCCTCTCCCTCGCTCACTCCTCGTACCCCTCTCCTTCCCGTTTGCCGGTTGGTTCGCGCTCGGCCCTGACACACACATAAAAGTCACAGCAGAAGGAGATGCATTTATTTCGCCCCTACCCTACCCCATCCCCCGTCCCCGGCCCGTCCCGACCCGTCCCGACCCGTGCAGTGCCCCCGCCCCTCCGGCCGCCCTCGGGCAGCAGTTGCGCGAAATCCTTGCAGCGCATTACAATTCAATAGCGCAGAAGGAGAAGCGAAAATCGAGACATTATTAACTGATTTCCCCCACCCCCAGCGCTCCGTCCTGCGTCCACCGTCCTGCGTTCACCGTCCTGCGTCCTCCGGCCTGCCCTCGGGAGTCTCGCGGGGCGATCGCGGGTGAGTCGAGGGAGGTCGAGGGAGGCAGGCTGTGGGGCGACGGAATCCGGCGAGGGCGTCGTAAATCCGCATATGCTGCGCGTCGCAACCAATGGCTGGGTGAGGGCCGGATCCGGTTCGATCGCAGGAGGCGGACGGACGGCGAGTGAAGGCGGCCGCGAGGGAGGAAGAGCGAGTGTGTGAGAGAGCGGGAGGGAGGGTGGCGCTTGCGTTGCGGCCCCTGGCGTGCGAGCGCAGTGGAAAAATTGCTGAACGTGCTGGGCTTCCTCGAGACGCCCCCGCCCCGCCCGGGGCTCCAGCGACCTTGCTCCCTTTCGCCCCTCGTCTTCCGCTCTCGCCCCCGTCTTTCCCTGTCTCCTCCTCCCACGCAATGCATTTGGTTCCCCTCGAGTTGTTGCATCCGCTGTGCTCGGCAATTGATTGTTTGTTGTTGTCGATGTCCTTGTCATTGTTGCTTTGCTATACGCTTCATGTCACCTCCCACCTCCCTCCCTCTCCTCGTCGCCTCCTCTTTGCGATTTATTCGAAACATTTATTTCTTCGACGCAAATTGATTGAAACAAATGCGTTCTCCATGCGATCCAATCGGTTTGCATATCGCAGTTGTTGTCGTTGTTGTTGTTGTTGTTGGCGATGTTTCCGTTGCTGTTTCTCGGCTATTGGTCGTTGCTGTTGCAGTCGTCGTTGTTATTATTGGCTTACGACTGCTCATTCCTGGAACATAATCGCAGTTGTGCACCTGCCGCTTGAGAGGGTTGGGATCGCGGTCCCGCCTTCCTCGAATACACAAAGCCTGCGACCCGGAGGAAATTTGGAGCCCCGGGTCCGTTGGTGGATTGGCGGCCTTCTTCGAAGTCCTCCCTGGGGGCGATGACAACAAAACCGAGCACAGCCGTTGCCGCTAAAGGCACTTCCGCCCACACCCCCGCCACGGTCGACCTCCATCCGTGGTTGCGTGGCAGATCTCGGAGGGACGATGTTAATAATAGCGAAGCAAAAGCGACAACGACGGCAACAATGGCCCATCAAGCACGGCGACAACTGTGAGGCGAAGAGAGGCGCGAAGCCGCAAACTAATCCACTTGCGGGGAGGGGAAGAGGGGAGGTGGAAGAAAGGGTTTCCTGGAATCTCAGCCCACACTCGCACTCCGGCACACGCAATGCGGCTCCAAAGAAAACGCGACTAATTGACATGTTTGCCAACAGACACCCGCGAAGCCCCGCCCACCCCTCACAGACACTCAGGGAGCGCGACAGGCGGAGGCGAGGAAGCCACGCTCACTCGGCGACAGCGAGCGAGGGTGTGCGAGGGGTCGAGGAGTCGAACTCGTTCTCGGCTCAGGTTCGCAACGGGCACCGACAACGGCGGGCATGTGGGCGAGAAACGAGCAGGCAAAGCAGCGACAGCAACACCAGGATCAGCAACAGTGTTGTCGCAGAACACCGCGAGGCCAACAGCACGCCAACCACAACAACAAACAACAGGCGTCGGCCACTCGAACTCGGTGCGAGGTTGCGCGGGTGAGGGAAGGGCGGGGCCAATCAATAAACAGCCTCTTTAAATGACGCCCGCCGCCTCCGCTCCCCGACCCCATTCCGGCCTCCCGAGCCCGGTTTATTGCAAATCGTTGCAGCCGCGCGTGGCCTCGATTCGTTTCATTTTATTCCGCTTGCTTCGCGTTCCACGAAGTCAATAAAGCTCCGCCCGTGAAGTTGACGCATCCCCCCAACCTGGCGTGTTATTGTCCCTGTTGTTGCAAATGCCGTTGTTGTTGCTCGCCTTCGACTCGCCAGGAGGCGTTGATTGAGCAGCTGGCCCTGTTTATCGACGCCGCCATTTGATGGCCTGTTAAGGGTCCGACCGGGCGCCGTTTTTACGAGGTCGCGGCCCTGCGAAAGGTCCGTCCGCAAGGCGGAGGGCGGTGATCCCGTGGAGGTGCCGAGGCCAGTCCAGGGCGGCGGCTTCACCGGTCGAAGGCGTCGCAGGTTCCTTAGAAAGTTTCGGGTTGGGCGCTCGAATCGCAGTTGGGCAGTTTTGGATATCAAGCAGACCTCCAGGTCGGAAGTTCTTCAGCTCGGGACCCACCCCTCCATCTCCCCTCCCTCTCCACGAACCCCACGACTCCACCCGGCCTCCGCCCAGACGTTTTCCCCTGATCCAATCGAACGCACCGCGCCACGGTCACATCCATCTGTCTGTCTGACACCGTCTGATCCCCTCTCCCTACCGTTCTCGCGTGGATGAAACTCATTTGAATCGCGTCGAAGTCTCGAAGCCTTCGACTTCCTCCCCTCCCTCCCGCTCTGCGCCCTCCGCCGATCGTCGCTCCATCCGTCTCCGAATTTTCCGCCGTTTTGAAGCTGATCCAAGGCGCAGCGAACCGTTGCAGTTGCGACTCGCCGAGGCATCGCCAGGAGGCGGCGCGAGCGTCGGCGTCGGCAGCGGGCAGCGATGCGTGCGGAGCGACGTCTTCTCTTCGCTCGATGATTAAGCGCGACTTGCGGATGAGCAGGGGGAGACGGAGCGAGTGGGGTTGGGGGTGCTCAAGGAAATTGAAGGATGACGCCCTGCTAATTGCGCCGCACCAGCCGCGTCTCCGCGATCTCTCCGGGGCGCCTGTCAAACTCGGCGTGAAATGGCTGCGGTCCTCACACGCGCACACAAACACACACGCGTACCCCAGCGTCCTCGCCCCAGCCCCAGCCCCTGCCCCTGCCCCCGGCCACCTCCGATTGACGGTTTTTCCCAACTCGCCGCCCCTCGCGTGTGCTCGCGTGGGTCTGTGTGGGTGGGTGCCTATGAGTGGGGTGGGGCTTAAGCGGCCGTCGTCCTCCCTCATCCCCCTCGGAGGATGCGCGCACCGAGGCGGAAACCCATGGCTGCAGCAGCGTCCGGATCCGCGCGGCCCCCCTGAGTCCCGGAGTGACAGGGGGCAGCCGCCGCAGCTCCTCGTCAGCGCCGAGCGCCGGGCCGCCGCAAGACTGCGCTGCGACGCTGCAGCGCTCGCTCTCCCGACTGTCGGCGCTGGCTCGTTAGCGCTGCGAACCCTGATTGGGACGTGCGAATAGTTGTTCTCGTTGTTGTTAGAGCAGTTGTTGTTGCTGCTATTGTTCCTGTCGCTGCTCAGACACCGCACGACGCGGATTTCGTCGGAAGAAAATCGGAAATTTCTTCGAACGCGACTTCAAGTCGCGAAAATAATTCACTGTCTGACGGCGGAGAGTGAGGGTCGGAAGAGGGACGGGCCGGGGGGCTGAGGTTCGGGCGCGGATCCCGTGGCTTGGCTCGGTTTCTTCCTCCCGGGGTTCTTCCGACCTGCCCCGGGGCAGCGTTCGGTTTCTGCCCGTGGAGCGCGAAGACACGCCCGACGACGGAAGCGCGTTAGATTCGGGTTTGCGAGCGGTCGACCTGTGCTCCTCTGGCTCTATTTCGCAGTTCTCAGGTAGTTTTCCACGCCATTCTAATTCCCCGCTCTTCTTCTTCCTACGCAGGGACCCCTACGACCTCTACGGCGACTACGACTACCCCTACATGGGGCCGGTGCGGCAGCAGCAGCCACAGGACTCCCCTCCTCGAAGGCAGCCGCCGCCGCGATACCCGGCGCCGGCCCAGCAGCAGCAGCGGCCTCAGGACCGCCTCCGCCCCGCGCCGCAGCCGCAGGCCAGACGGCCCGCGGCCACGCCCTCCAGTCCCCCGGACGCCGCGCCCGCTCCCGGGCCCGCGCAGGAGCCGCTCTCGGTGCTGTCCGTGGTGAAGCAGCTGCGGACCATGTGGGACCTCTACCGCGCCTTCACCTCCGCCTGGGACACGTTCGCCGCCCACCGGCAGCGGAACGAGCAGCAGCAACTCAAGCAGCAGCCGCCCGATCGCGGCCAAGGGACGCGCATCAACTCGCGACAGCCGCCGAAGTTCGTCGAGCGACGGAACAAGACCGCGTCGAGCACTCCAGCACCGAGGCCGGCGGCGGCCACGGCAGACGGATCGACAACGCCTCCGACTTCGATGTCGCCGTCGACAACTGACCTGGCGGCGCTGCCACCTGCCAGGAACGAGCCGCGCGCGGGCGAGCGCGAGAAGCGGCAGTCGTGGGAGCAGCCGGAGGCGTCGAGCGCCGTGTCCGAGTCCGCGGCCCAGTCCGAGGGCAGGTACATCAAGGGGGACCCGCTGAAGGGCTACTACGACTTCGTCATCACCGAGGGCTCCTACAAGTTCTGGGCGGTGTTTCAGGTGAGTGACCAAGACCGCTCTGGGGAAGCCTAACTCGATTTTAAGATTATGTACGGGTTGCATCGTCTCAGGAAGAACAATCGTAAACATCTCAAATCAGGCAAACCACTGTAGATACGGCGGTGGACACGTGGGCGAGGTCAGGACAACCGAGAAGGTCGGCGGGTGCGGGAAACTGGGAGTATCGGGTGGGATTCGGTTTCGCGGAGCTGCGTCCTGTGAAATCGCGAACAAATCGCTGCCGCCAACCCTCGCTTTGAATGGCAGCAAATGCTCCAGCTCCAGGTGCTGTTGTTGTAGGACTCGCACAGCGATTTTGTCGACGTCCCCAGCGTCGGCGCTGAGTCACTCATCATTCGTCGAGTCTGGTCAAAACACGTCGGAGAGTTAGGACGGAGGACCCGACACTGCCGCGGTTGATTTTTTTAATTTCCTCTGTGTTTTATTCATGGAGTGACGAATCATAGGAAAACACGCACATTGGAACTCTGGCGTTTCCCAATCCTTTCCCTGAATTGTTAAAAACGTGTCCCCGTCACTCACGCATTACCAGGCCACGGGTAGCGGGCCGTGGAGGTTCCGAAATCCGCCATCCTTCCGTCTCTCGATCACTCAACGCAGGCCTGACACGCACGTCGACCCTCCCTCGTCTCTCTCCGAACTGTCGAAATCTGCGTCGATGGCAGCGACGCCGCCGTCGTCACAGCAGCAGTAGCAGCAGCAACCGAAAAACACGGACCACACCAGATCCTGCTCCTGGAGGCGGGTCGGACACACGGCCCGGCAACCGAGTGCTTGCGTCGCCGGCCCGAGTGCGGGGCTGGACCGAAGGACGGCACGCCAGGACAACAGCAGCAACAACCACCACCACGTCGGCGCGCAGACAGAGTTCGCCGACCGCACGGCTGTCAATTAAGTTTGACATTTCGGCAGCGGCAGGACTCGGCACGGTGGAGACGGAGACGGATCGATTGCAAATGAGGGCGCCGAGGGGAGCTGCCAGAGCTGCCTCCCGATAGTCCGCTCGATGACCTCCCTCGGGCGCAGCCGCCGCGCCGCGCATTCACGATTTAATCCGGAGACCGGGCTCGTTTAAGAGGTAGCAGCGAGTTTTCGCCAACAACCGCAAATACAAAGATAACAATACGGCAATCCCATTGCTCCAATTGCGGTCGAGTCCGGCTCCGGCTCCGGCTCCGGCGAACGGCCAACAGTCCTTCCGGCCCGCCCTTCCGCCCTCGACCAGCGACCGGCCGGACGCGCGTTTCTGTGAAAAGTGAAAATTTCCCTGTTGTGGCCCATGCGATTTCCCTGCACCGCCACGCCCCGCTGCCCGTCAGCCCACCCTCGAGGCAGCCGTCGACTGGGCCGCGAATGCGAAACTTCATTTTGCGCTCCAGTGCGCCCCGAACTGTTGCGTGTGTGTGCGTGGGTGCCGTCCGTCTGCGTGCGTGCGCGGATCCGGCTGTGCGCGAGTGAGTGAGTGAGCGATGTGATGGGTGTGTGTGTGTTTGTGTGTGCTCACCGCTCTTAGCGTCGATAGTTTATTTGAATTTGACTGAGCGCGCTGCGGCGTGAGTGAGTGAGTGAGTGAGTGAGTGAGGGCAGACATGGGGAGCACCTCGGATGGCGAGGGCGACGAGGAGAGTGAGAGAGAGAGAGGGCTGGCGAAAGGATATTGTTAATTTGCGGAAATGCGCTGCATCTGATGTTCCTTTGTGTGCACTCACACACACGGCCACACACACTCGCGCGGCACTTGACTCTCCCCACACACACTCCCTCTGCTGGGTTGTTGTTGCTGCCGTCGTCGTCGTCGTGTTGTCGCTCTTTGTGGTGCGCTTTTTAAAAACTTTATTAATTAATTTATTTGTTCGCTTCTCGCCGGCAACACAAGGAGCGGAACAGCAGAACCAATAAAACAATAATAAATAAAGCGCTGAACGACAGAAGAGACGCGAAGAGAGCGGGCGGTAAAGAGAGGGGACAGGGGGCGGGGAAATTGAAATGTCGAGAGCAGCTCTTAAAAAACAATAAATTATCGAGAGGTCGGCCCTCGTTTCGGTCTGCATTTCGGGCGCTGAAGTATGGGAAGCCGTCTTTCCCGCTCCCTCCCTCGTGCTCCCCCTCACGGACGAGTGTTGCTCATTTATTGTTCGGCCTTGTTTCCCCAACACAGCGGAGCCTTGCGGCGAGAATTGGGTGCATTTTCCGGAGGCTCCTGAGCCCTTGAATCGGCATCAGACCAGGCTCTCGCCAAGGCTCCTCTGTCCAGGTAAGTGTGGCCTGATCGCAGTCAGTTCATCAGCTGCCTCTTTCCCCATCCCGCGGCCTCCTCTTCTGGTCCCGTCTCGCCATCCACTCCTCCAAAGGAGGCACTTTGCCTGCTCCGTTGTTCCAATCGACTGAGTAGTTTTCTCATTTCCTCTTGGGTCGCTCCTGCCCTCACCCGCGTCGCTCTTCGCTTCCCCCTCTTCTCTCTGGAATCCTCCTCCATTCGCTCTTAATCCGTCTTCTTCTCCCCATATGTTCCTCCCACTCGCGACCGCCCGCTCCATCGGAGACCGGGCGGTCGCCGCGCCTCGGCTCATTATTTAAAAACACGCCATCATTTCGATGTCTCCCGCACAACTCACCGCTTTATCGACGTCCGCGCTGGGTTGCGCTCGGGCGACGGTCTTATTGGCATCTGTATCTCTGCCTCCGCCCCTCGCCCATCTGTAACTGCTGTTCTGTCTGTCTCCGCAGGTCGCGACGGCCATCCTCATCATCTACTCGACGTTCGCCGCCATCTACTACTCGAAGGTCAACCCCCTGGTGAGCGACTACGACTACACGGACTACCTCGGCGGCGCCCGCTCGCTCTCGGGCGGCGACCTGGACTTCGTCGACGACGAGGACGCCGGCTCAGCCCCCGCAGCCGCCGCCTCGACGCCGCGCCCCTGGCTGCAGGAGTGGACGGCGCGCGCGGGGCACTCGGTGCAGTTCGTGCTGGACGCCATCGACCGGCTGCCCGTGGACCACGAGGTCCGGCCGCAGTAGCGCGGACGAGGGCCCGCGTTGCCGGATGCGCGCAATGGCGCTCGTAAATCGAATCGCAATTAATTTAAAGCATTTCATTTCGCGTTTTATCGCTATTTATCTTAATATTTTTCTCCCTCCTCGCCGCATGTTATTTACGGCGCTTGTTTGCTCCGCGGGTTTTCCAAACGACATTCGACTTCCGGCTGCACAGGGCTGGCAAGAGCGAGTCCGGCCAGGGAACTTGAAGGTCTTTTGGAGAAGCCGGTGGAGGGTATCTTGATTTTTCCAATTGTGGGTTTTGTAAACGAAGATTTTTAATAAAGTTTTGTATGTAGCATTAAGCGAAGTCGTGCATTTTCAATCTTCTGCGGGTGGCAACTCTGCGTGCTGAGTGATGAGACCAGGCTCAGCGTCTTAGGAAGCACTGGAGTCCCCAGCGATCACAACTGCGCCAATCAATATCAGTCGTTGCCTGCTTCTAGGCTGCGCCGTGAGCGACCGGCGCCCGAACCGAATCAACAGCTCTCGAGGGAAGCCGCTGATCAGGCTGCAGAGGGCAGCAGGAGCACCGAGAGCAGCCAGGCCAGCAGTCCAACAGCACGGGCGTCGTCCGTGGAGCGATGTGTCAACAATTAGTGGCAAATGAAGGCATTTGCGCGAAATGCGCCGAAGGGAGAAATATATTTCGGAGCAACGAGCTGCCTCCTGCTTTATTTACGAGCGTGGATGCACTAGCGCACGCACGCACTCACTCACAACTCTCTCTCTCGCTCGCGCACTCACTCGTGGACGGCCGAGTGTGGAGCACATGAACGGACGAAAGACCGGGAGCTCGCGGCGCAGACACGGGGGATGACACAGGATGCGCGGACGGACGGATCGACGGGCGTACGGCGAGGATGGACAAACAGGTTGGCCGGACACCCGGCGCCAAAGGACGACCCACAGACGGACGGACGGACGGTCGGACGGACGAGAGGCAGCCGACGAGGGCCTGCGTGCGAGCGAGATCCGCTGCAATTGCTCTCAGCTGCTTAATGAGCTTTCGCCCCGCGCTCACCACGCTCGCAGTCACTCAACACATGGCACGTGGCGCATCCGCCACGAACACTTCATATTTCCACGGCATCCTTCGCGGGATGGGGGCCGAGGCCGATGAGCGGGTCGGAGCCGAGGCCACGTGACGAGTTTCCGTTTTTATTTTATCGCTCGCCGTTCTCGCCGTTCTCGCCGTTGTGCTGTTGCTTTCGTTCGTTTTCTCTTCGGCGCTGTTATTATCATTGAGTTGTGGTTGCTGTCCTTGTTGTTGTTCGGTCTATTGTTGTTGTTGTCGTTGTCGGCGATGCGCTTTTATTCTTCACGTATTGCGCGGACGGGCCGTCGAGCCAGAGGAGGCCGTGCGAGAGAGACAGATGTACACACTCACGCGCTGCCGCCTGTGCCGTTCCGCGCCTTCTTCATTTCCGCCTCCGTTCCGCAGCGTCCGGCGATGATGACGAGAGAGAGAGAGAGAGAGCGTGGTAGAAGAGAGAGAGGGGGGGGAGAGAGAGGCGCGAATCGTTTGCAAATATTGCGGGGCATCGCGACGGTTGCGCCTGAAAATATGCCACGGAGTCGGGCGCGCGGTCGCCAGATGCTCGGCCACTGTGACGTCACAATCGCACTGCGAAATGAGCTGCGAATTGCGGCTCGCCGATGGGCGGCATGTGGGGCCGATGCCGAGGCCGCGGGCGCCCTCGATTGATCCGGTTGTCCTCCCGCTCTACCCTACCCCGGTCGTTCTTCGAGTCCCTCGCCCCATGCGACGCTTTCGATTGCATTCAATTTTGACCCCGGCTCTCCGCCGTGGCTTTGCGGTCCGCTTCCGCCCCCTCGCCACCACCCCCTGCGTTCCTCGCCCAAGCGCTCGCCGCGCTTCCTCGGCTTCCTTTGAACGCCGTCTTTGGCGCCCCTCCCTGGGAGCGAATGCAATTAAAAACGCGCTCTTTGGGTCGGCTCGACGGGCTCCCGTCGTCGCCTTCCTTTGAGGGCGCCGTTTTTAATTAAAGTTCGCTCCAGAAGGAGACGGTGCCGCGAGCGAGGGGCCCGCCACGACCCTCGGCGGCGTGGCCCTCGCCCAACGCCGCCCCCAACCCGGCCGAACCCCGGCACGGCCTCCGCAAACTCAGCAGAATTTAAAACTTCGCACGGCACTCGAAATTCTGACAGCTCGCGCGGTTCAAATGTCGCCCGGGCTGTCAGGCGGCGCCGACTCGGGTCGCGCCCGTCTGGCTGTCAGTCCGGGAGCCATTTTGAATACCGTTGTGTCTCGCGCGAGTCGCCGCCCCTCGTCCGCCCCCTGGTGTCGCCTGACATCCACACGACGGCGCCTGTCGACGGGCGACAGCTACGAGCGGCTGCAACACGCGGCAACCCTGGCCGACAGCGCTCCGACGTGCGGTCTCGCCTCTGCCTGGCGCCTCCCCCTCTCTCCGCGGTGGGCGCTTGCTCGACAGTTCGGGAGTCACCGGGACAAGTTCGCGAAGGGCTCGGCGGCGGCTCTAAGGAGGGGAGAGAGGAACATCATCTCGAGCGAAAACCAAACAACACCGATCGACGAAGGCGACTCAGACAGGTGGGGGAAGAGAGGGAGAGAGAGAGAATGTGGCAAGAGTGGCAACAACAAAATGGAGCAGAACAAATAGTTGTCTATAATTTGCTTCCAAATATAGAGGCAATTACCACCATTTGATGTTGTTGTTCTCCCCGATGCTTTGTTTTAGTTGTTGCTGCTATGGCTATTGTTGCTATGGCTATTGATGTTGTTGTTGTTGTCGTCGCTCTTCTGCTGTTGCTCCGTCCGTCGTCGCGAAGCAATTTGTAATCGAGACGCAGCCGTGTTTGCAAAGAACCTGCGAAGACAGCCAGCCAGACAGTCAGATGGATGAAGAAGACACGAACGACACGCAGACAGACAGCCAACAGCCAGTCAGTCAGTGGGCTGAACCTGGAGGAGAAGCCACTGAGGGATGGACGAGGAGCATCGCCAGACTAATGGTAATCGGGCTAATGGGCAGACCTACAAATGGCAGACATTCGAGCACAGGCACAGGCACAGGCAGGCGAGGAGATGCCGGGCCGGGCGATTGACCGACGACGGACAGCCGCGAGCGGGCGATTCAAATGGTTCCAGATGGTCTCGCTGCCTGGCTCTGCGTGTTCGAAGGTGTACCAAAATAAGCCGAAGGAACTGCACGCGGTGCTGGGAGACCACATAGGCCGGGGTTTGCTGGAGACTCTGGCAGAGGGAAGCAAACTGCGAGGGGAGGGAGGGCGATTTTTGGAATAAGTCTTGATTGGTGACTCCCAGCCGACGGCGCCCGAGTGCGTCCCAATATGGAAAATTGGCCACTGGCGATCGCGCAGCCTCCGCGACCCTCCACCACGACGGCCACGCCTCGCCCTGCTGTGCGTGCTGGATCCACTCGATCCGAACACCGAGTTTTCCTCTCGAAGCCGTCCCTGCCACCCCCTCTCGAACCAACTCGTCTGCGGCGCGCGCCCGGCGTCCGTCGGCTTCTGTTGCCTTGTTCTTGTTACGTCACGTGCGCCATCTCGCTCTCGCTACCTGCTGCACCCAGCCGTCACCCTCGCGCTCGCTCGCGCCGTCCCTCATTTATTTCCGAGTCTTTTGTTTCACGCATTTTCCTCGCGCTTCGCGTCTGGCTCGCTCGCTTACAAAACCCGTAACGGTTTCTCCCGACGTTCTGGCCGTCGATCGTGTTGTTGTGAGTTCTACACCAACCGATATTGTTGTTGTTGTGTGTGTTGTTTTAGACTTTGTTGTCATCGGAATTACGCCATGGTTGATCGAATCTTTTGTATGAGTTTTTTCTCTTTCTTCTATGGTTGATGACGTTATCGCCGCTCTCCTGCTTCGGCTGGGAGTTCGTCTCGTTGGTGCCGTCGTCGTTGTTGTTGTTGTTGGGGGCTGCCTTCGTTCGCGTGACATAAAAATGCGGCTCTCGCCTAATTCGCCGGAACCGTTGAAATCGGTGACCTCGGGTTACGCGAATCTAAGTCACCGAGACCCATGACGATGACGACGACGACGACGGCGGCCAGTCGCGCGAGACAGAGCGAGAGAGAGACAGGGAGACCCGCCGCGACGGGTCTCTCCAAGAATCAGGCCACGGTCGGGTCGGGATCGGGCTCGGGCTCGGATCGGCCTCGCTTCGCCCCAAGCCCAGCGTCGGCAGCAGGCAGGCCGAGTTCGTCGCTCTGTCGGCGTTTGGTTGTCTGGGGCGCCGGGCTTCTGGAAGCCGCCGACGCGCGTCCCGTCGGTCTTGTGCGGCGGACGGTGCAGATGGGAGCAGACCATGGGAGCTCCAGATGGAGCTCGCCGATGCCAGCGCCGCCTCTGGGACGCGGCTCCAGACTCGGCCGCCGGGCCCGCCCGCACTCGGCGGTGCCGTATCGGACCCTTGCATCGCTCGCACGTCGTGGGATGGGAATGAGCTGGGAATGAGCGGGAAGGACGTGCGGCCTCGAGGGCTGCCGGGGAAGGCGTCGGAGGCCGACCGCACTCGGCGTCGTCAACGAGCGCGTCAACGTGTCGGCGACTTCGTTCTCAGCCGGAGTCGCTAGGAAACGGCGACGACAACAGCGACAACAACAACGACGACGACGACAAGAACTCTGAGAAGCGACGAAGCCGATCGGGAAAACAACACCGACAACAAGAGCAACAACGAGAGCAGCAACAACTGCAAGAGCAAATACACCGAGCGAGAGCGTTTCCGCATCCGCTGCACATGAGACGTTGTTGTTGGCCTTGTTCCGTCTCCTGCCTGTTGCAGCCGTCACCGTTGGCTGTTGTTGTTGTTGTTGTGACTGGTGTTGTTGGCACTCGCACTGCGATAACACTTTGCGGGTCCGCGCTACCTGCAGCCCCGACGAGCGTCTCGTCGACCCCTCCCCGTCACCTCCTTTCGCTCTCCCTCTCGCTCCGTGCACACATCCTGCTGCGACGAGGTGCGGCCGACGGGAGGCGGGAAATCAATTTAATGATAAGCAAATATAACGAAGCGGCCCGAGCTGGGGACAGAGCAGCGGAGACGACGAGATGAGAGGAGGAAACGAGCGGGAAAACCTGCAGGTGTGTGAGGAGGCGGAAAAAGTTTTGATCGATTCTCTGTTTACGAAGCAGTTTCCGAAGCCACCGACTCCTGGTGAGGCTCCGTCCTCCGTCCGCCGCCCTCCATCCGTCCCTCCTTTCGTCGTACGTCCGCTCTAAGCTGTCGTTGCGCTATTGTTGTGTCATCATGTTTATCGTGCGGCGAGGAGGACCGACGGACTGCCGTCGAGTTCGGTCCCAGCTCGGGCTGGGAAATATTGAAATTAGTTGTTGATGGCGGCGACTCCGACAGGAGGATGAGGCGGAGGACGGGAAGGCTGCAGAGAGGATTCAGAGGCCGTCGCCCCTTACAGCACAGCCTGCGCATCCTGGCCGAGAGTCAGAGGCCCTAAGGAGACTTTCCCCAGAGGAACAGAGGGTCGGTTCCTCCGGCTATCGCTTCTTGATTGGCCCATTCAGCTCGTCATTCCTCATTCCCCGCGACTGCCGACCTGTCGTCCCTCGCCCGGCCTGACCGTAGTCGTCGAACGGCCCTCGTCCGGCCGTGCGCGGATCCGTGGTGTTTGCCGCAAAACTCCGCCCGCACTGGAGCGAAGTCGTCCAGCCGGCGGCTGCCCGGACCCAGTCGACCGCCGGCCCCTAATTTCGCCCAGTGTGCTTAATGCTAATGGCTGTCGCGCTCTGCGGCCGCTGGCCCGAACGGCAGCACTTAATGCATCAAAGGCGACTCGGATTCGGCGGATTATGTGGCAGCATTAGCGAAAGAATACGCAGAGAGCGGTAGGGGCGGCGGTGGCGAGCGGGGCGGGTCAGGGGAGGCTAAGTGGAAAGTGCAGCGAATCCGGAAACAGAATATTCGATCAATGGCGGCGAGGGCGAAGGGCAAGTGCTTCGGGGAAACGCTGTCTGCGGAGGAACATTTTTTATTTTAAATACTTGTTAAGTCCCCTCTTCTGCGGGAAGACGAAATTGACATAATGATGCAAAGTGTATTTCAAAGACACTTTTCCTTCAGTTATGATTTATCAACAGTTTTCCTAGGAACATATTTTTTTTGGATGTAAAATTAGAAAAATGTCTCAAAATATTCCAATAAAATAAAATAGCTGCAAACGACCGTGGAGCCAAAACGCGAACCTTTGAAAGAAGTTCTTGTACACATCGCACTGGACCCGACCCTGCCTCGCCAAGACCCACCGCCGTGGTCTTCGCTTCGCGCGTTCTGCCGCATCGCTCCTTCCGCTCTTAGGTCCGCTCTTAGGCTCCCTCTACCTGTTCTATGTTCTCTCTCTCTCTCCACCATGATCTTCCCGTGTTCGCTGCTGGCGGCAAAAGTCTCCACTCTTGAGCGCTTCACTTTTACCACGGCTTGGAACCTGTTCTTCGGCCGCTCTTGGGCTGCCTCCGCTCTCTCTTGGGCTCGCTCTTCCTCTCTGCTTTGCACCTCGTCCGCCGCTCTCTCTGGCCGCAGTCGGTGGCGTCCCGAAGCCTTGCACTTGGAGCCGGCGACGGTGGCCGTGGCGTTGATCTTGGCGAGCTGCGCCGGGCCGCCTCAGTCGAGTTCCGTCTGCGATCGCGCCAGCACCGACTTCCGCGGCTTGAGATGCGCCCGAGTTCCTTCCGGCCCACAGACCCCGCTCTCAGTCGATAGAGCCACGCAGAACCCAGTGAGGAGGCGAATCCGGAGAAGACTCCGGGAAGAACCAGGTGCGATAAGCGAAAGGTGAAGAATCTCGTTCGGTGCAAAAGTGAAAAACCGGGACCCGAAACCTGCACCACCGAACGGGGCAGTGTGTGTGCGTGCGTGCGTGTGTGTGCGGTCCTCACGTAAATCACTCGCTGCCATCGCTACCTAACGTAACGCAACGTTAGCCCCGTGTCGTAACGTGGCCGCGACGGCAACGCAGCGGTCGTGTTGGTGTTGTTGGCGTGGTTGCCTTGTGGTTGTTGCCCGGAGAAGCAGCAGCAGACGACGACGACAGCGACTGCCCATCGCCCGCTCCCCGGCTCCCTCGCTCCTAATCTGTCCTTCTCGACCTCTCCCGAACCCACCATCGTCTTCTAACCCCTCCCCAGTCCTCCTGCCGTCCTCGTATCTGATCTCCAGCTCTCCACTGACCGCACGCATCCTCCCGCCACCCAGTCGACTCCTAATCTCTGGACTCGTAAGTCACGACTCTATCGCAGCCGAGCGCCGTGTGGAGCCGAGCGGGCCGGAGTCGCTCCAGGAAGCCGCTCGACAGACGACAACGGTGAGTAAATGCCATGATTTCTTGCAAGACGCAGCCCTGGACGGCCTCCAGGGGCCCTCTTGGTTTTACTTTCGTCCGCCACATCGGCTGCTGGCGACCGGCGGCCACTTCGGCAGGACCGCAGGCCGCAATCAGATCCTCCTTGGGGCGGCCGCCTTGGGGGGTTCTGGCCAGGCCTTGTCGAAGAGACGACGAGCGAAACGGACCGACCCGGCCTCGGGTCACGTGATTCGCGCGATTGTGGCCATAATCGCTGTTTGTTTTGGCCGGGCGACGGCGCGGTTCTGACTCCGGCTCCGGCTCGAGCTCGGTTCTGAAGAAATCGCTAATTGGAGGCGAAGCGTTGACCCCTCGAGTTCTGGGGAAATTAAACGGGCCCGAGCCGAGGCGAGCTTTCGAGGCCCTCCAGCGGTCGCGCTCCGGGTGCAGGTCCACGAGGAGGGACGGGGCGCGGAAGCCGTTCAGCCAGAGGCTCTCGCGCCCTTTGAGTTATCGGCACCTAGCTTTGGGTTCGCCCGATCCCTCTTGAGCCGGCCGCCGCCCTCGCCGCCCGCTGCAACTCGCCCCATTTGTCAAAGTGTGCGTAACTCTGGCTCCGACGCCGCCTCCTGGAGCCCGCCATAAATTCCGTGTAACGCGGGCTCCTCGAAACTCCCTCCTGCTCCCGCCGTCCGTCCGCCCTGCCAGCAGAGCTCGCCGCAACTTGCAAGGACCCGAAGGAGGGCAGGGAGTGACGGGTGAGAGGACGTGCCAGGAGGAGTGCTGGAGGCGGCGGGGCGGGGGGGGAGCGCGGGTAAATAAGTTCTGGGGCCATAATTTTTGACGAATTGCACTTGAAAACTGCGAAGGAGTTGCTCAAGAGTTGTTGGCCTTGTTGGCGTCGTTGCTGCCACATTTTCCCTTGCGACGGCATTGTTGCTGTCGTTGTCGTTGTTGCCGCTGGGGTCGGGCTGGCGTTATTGCATGTGTGAACAAGGACAGGGTGCGATGGGTCGCCGCGATAATGGGAAATAATTCGCCGTCGCCGTCGCCGTCGGTTCCCGGGAACTCGTGCGCCGGAAGATTGAAGGGGAGGGTGGAGGAGGGGGACGGATGGCGGTGGTTCGGGAACAGTTTGAGGGCGTGTTCGTGGAGTTCATTTGAAGGGGCTTCCAAGGGCTTTAAGGACACGCCGGGGTCAATCGTCGGATTCGGATGGGCCTTGCGAGGATCTCTTAATAGGGATTTGATGAGGAGGCTCGGATTCATCGCCTAAGCACGTCGCCCGAGGCCTCGCCCCTCGTTCCATGATGCTTCGGCGCTCCGGGGCTTGAGTGAGTCGACGCAGCTTCTTCGAATCAGCAGCGGCGACGGCGCAATCGACGGGCGTCATGAATTCCCAATAATAACAGTAACAGCAACAACCAGAGCAACGGCAATAGCAGAGGCGACAATGGCAATTACAAGAACAACAAGCGATGGCAATCTCTGACTCATTTCCAAGCGAGCGAGTGGAGAAAGTGCCGAAGCGAGCTCGGCGACTGCAGCCGAAAATCCAGATCAGCCGCGGAGACGAAGACGAAGACGAAGCGACGAAGGCGAAGACGAAGTCGGCTTGGACCCCACGGGAGGAAGAGAGAGGGAGAGATAAGCAGTACACAAAGCCCGGCGAAGACAAAGAGGCAGCCGATGAAGAAGAGGAAGAAGAAGAAGAACACGAACGAGGCCCAAGCGAAGGCATCGGCACCGTAAGCCGCGACTTTATTGCGAGCTGTTGTGGTGTTTGTGTTTGTGCTTCGTCGCCGTTTCTTCTGCTGGTGCTTGTTCTTCATCCACCATTATTGGATTCCGAAGTGTGGCAGCACTATTGGAGGTGGCCGTATCGCCCGGGGCTTTGTGGGACGCGGCATAGCGGGATTGATTCTGGTGCATACGTGTGTGCGTGTGTGTTGAACGCATCTCTCCCCCCTCTCGCTCTCTCCGCCGTCGGAACCCATGGAAATCGACACAAATCAAGGTCTGGCGCGAAGGTTCGTCGGCAGAGGTGTTAGAGGGGCGGGGAGGGAGGATGGAGGGAGGGGTCTGGTGATGCATTTCATATGCAAAGGAGCCGCGCATAAATAATCGAGGCCTCCGGAGCAGCGAAAGTCGACCCTTTGCTGGCGACCGTAACAAAACCGCTAATCAGCCGGACGCCTCTGCCCGACCGCGCCCTCTCGGGTCGCAGCTCGTCGACGTCTTCCACGCGGGGTCTTCTTTGGAAAGCGCGTCCAGCCCGATCGCGGAGCTGGTCCTACTCCTCAGCCTCGGGAGGTTCCGAGCTTCAGGCGTTCCTCGGCCTAGCCCCGTCTGCCATTCTTCCGGTGACCCCTTGACCCCGATGGCGACCGCGCACCTGAACCATCGACACCGTCTCCGCCTGATGGCCGCACTCCCCACCTCCTCGGCCTCCCTTTCGCCCCTTCGCTGCACTCTCGTTCCGCCAGCCCTTCCTCTTCTTCTTGTTCTCTCCAAGTCCAAGCCAAGTCTCGCGGCTAATTCGGGCGAGCGCAATAAACACAGCCCGCGGCTCTGTTCAGCGTGCACTAAACGCGGCCATTTAACGCGCGTGGGGGCGGAGGCGCGCGGGCGAGGGGCGTGGCGGGGCTGGAGGCGACGACGACGGCGACGGCGACTTTTAATGGCCGGTCGCTGGCAATGGCCCAGGCAGTGTTGTTGCTGCCAGTGATGTCTTGTCTGTCGTGTTGTTCCTGCAGCTGATAACGTTGTTGTTGCTGTTGCCTTCTGCAGTTTTTGCTGTTTGCGATTTGATGTCGTTTTTATGCTTCTTTGCGTTTCTTTATGTTGTACATCAAGTTGATGTGTTTTAGTTGTTGTTGTTGACCAAGTGACAATTGACACAGTTCATAAGTTAATTGCGCTCTCGCCACGGCAACGAGAAGAAGCAGAGGTAGAGGAAAACAACAACAATAACGACAACAAAAACAAAAACAAGAAGAAGCAAATCAAGTCGAGTTTCGTTCGCTCGACTTTCGATTGAATGGATTTTCTTTTTCATGTCGTCCCCTTAGCGCTCTCTCCCTCTCCCCCCTCCCCCTCTCTCGCTCGCTCTTTGCCATTTGCCGCCTCTTCTTCAAACTTGCTTCTTCTTCGCGACTTTTTGTGGCCGTCGCCGTCGTCGTTAGTGTTTTGTTGTTGTTGTTGTTGTTGTCGGCACTGCAATTGGCCGCCGTCTCGAGCCTCGCTCTGGATTCTGGACTCGTCAGGGCCGCGTTTTTCCCAGGCCCTCTGCAACCGACCCCGACACCCCCCCTCCCAAACTCCCGGCCCTCCGAGGGGGGTTTGGTTGCTGTTGTTGCCGTCTCGACTGCACAATTTGTACCTTTTGGCCATTAGATTCGGCTGTTGTTGCCGCTGCCGTTGTTGTTGTTGTCGTTCTTGCGGTGTTTTTCTTTAATTGGACCTGCTTCAGAAACCTGATGCCTTGTTGTTGCCCTTGTTGTTGTTCTTGACCCCCGGCTGAACCCTGCAATGGTCAACAGCAGCAGCAGCAGCAGCAACAACTCACATTGATGTTGGTTGGCGTTTTCTTTTAATGGCTGCATTTCGACCATGGCGAAAGCTCCGTCAGCCCAGAAGAAGAAGAGGCCCTGAAGCCCCTTCTTCTTCTTCTTCTTCTGGGTTCGTTTTTATCCCCTCGTCCGTCCGTCCGTCTGAATGTGTAACGAGCAAGTGTCGCTATCATCGGTTGTTGTTGCTGTCGTTCTCACTTTTCCCGGCTCTTTATGGGCCGCGTCCGAAATCGTTTTGGAAATTATTTGCATTTCGGTTTCTCTCACTCGTCTCCGGCCCGCAGTCGATCGTTTCGTCGCCGTTGAGTGCGCGCCGGTTGCCGTGATTTCGGCGGGCCGTGGCCGAGCCGCGGAATCCGACCTGTTGCAGGTCCGTCCGTTATGCGAGTACCGTTCGCGACTCGGGCGACGGCTGCGGGGATCTCGAGCGGAGCAAGCTGGAGCCGGCCGCATCTTGACGCATTTCAATCGCATCTCGATGGAGGGAACGGGAACCCGCGACCTCTCGCCCGCTCAGCAGGAGACCGGAGCTCTTCGTCTTCGCACTTTGTCCCCGTCAGAGGACGTCCCTTGGGGCGCATTCATTTGGATCCCTCCCCCCCGGCTAAGCTAATTTGCCCAGCTCCGGCCCTGGGATCTGATTAGGAAGTTTTTGTGTGGAGTCGGACTGAATCAAAACTTTGGCCCATCCGAGTTTTTGCGGCACTCGGGCGACAGCTCGTGAACAGGCCAAAGAACAGCCACTTGGATGTCCCTCTCTCTTCGCCTCTTCTCCGCACCGCTCGCCCTCCTCGGGTCGTCCGCAAAAACCCAGCGAAGTCGAGTTCGGTCGACGACCGAGTGGCGCCGAGCGTCATAACTCAAATGAACACTCGAGCCGAACATGACGATGCCGTCCGTCAGTCCGTCCGTCCGTCCATCTGACGTCTACCTGTGCGCGGACCGGGTGCGTGTGCGAGGCTGGGCTGGCGGCGCTCGAGGAAAACTCAATTTATTTGATGTGCTGCAACAGTTGCAGCCCAGAGCAGGGTGGGTGGAGGAGGAGATGGAGATGAAGGGGCTGAGTCAGCGCTCAGTGACGAGATACGGGTCCGGGCAGATGAAAGAGAGGCTTCCCAGCCGGGCGGCGTGGCCGAGATGCGTCGTGTGGACGCTGGAGGACGGAGTGGCCCAGGCAGAGATGAGCCCAAGTGCCCGAACACCGGAGCGAGATAGTACAGAGACTGAGATAGAGAGAACGGAAGAAGCCGTCCGAGGTGCTGGCCAGGAGCTTCAGCTGGAGGCGAACGGACTGGAGCCGGGTCCGCGGCTCAAAGGCCGATGGGGGCGGGGCGAAGACGAGCGAGGTGGGGTGGGAAGGGCCGGTCAGCAGGGAGCGAGGAGCCCAGGGCAGGCCTTCAAAACTTCATCAGCCGCATTCGCCACGGCCCCAATGGGCAGTTGTTGACTCGACGTGGGTTTCACGACCTAATCCTGGTCATCGTGGTCTAATTTGAATCGGGCCTCAGACCCCCCTGTTGCAGGCCCGGGACGTCGGAGGCTCCCGAAATCGCCCAGCTGAGGCGGATTGAGCGAGTTTTCGACGATGTCTGCTGGGCTGCGGGAGGAGGACGCGAGTTGTGGCGACCTTTGAACCGATGGATTCTCGGCCTAGCGCGCTCGATCCGGCCGTGGGGGAGGAGCGGGTGAGCGAGGCAGGGGGCGGGGACGACAGCCGTTATTCCTTTGTTCCGTCCACGCGCAACACTGGCAGCAACGGCAACGGCAATGGAAACGGCAACAGCCGCAGAAGCCGAAGTCGAAGTCGGAGCAGCAGAATCACAATAGCAATAACAGCAACAATAACAGCAACAGCAACAATAACAACAGCGGTTGGCCCGGCGATGGCGCGTTTTTCATTAATCTCGGCTCTCGCAGCGCCGTCCACCGGTGGGGCAACGGGTGGAAGCAGCGAACGAGACCCCACCGAGAGCGCCGCAGCCAGGCCTGACGATCGCGAAGGCGCGGACGAAGACGGAGGCGAAGGCGAAAGAGCAGGAGGGGAGGAAGAGGGGCGGGGCGACGTGAGGTGGGTCGGAGGCGAGGTTGAGGTCATGCGTTGCGGTAGGAGAGAAACAACAGCAGCAGCAGCAATGCAAGAGCAACGACAACAACTACTGCAAGCACTCCAGAAGAAGCTCCGACCACGGCACCGGCAAGGGAGGAGTGTCGGAAGCAGCTGGCAGTAAGAACGACATGCCCGGCAACAACAACGACTCCAGCAACGTGATTCCAACAACAAGATCACGCATTCATGGTAACAACCACACGGAGCCCGCTAACGAGCAGCAGAACCAGAACTCGCAGAGTTTCCTCCGCTGCACATGGGGCAATTTATACTTCTTCGATTCCGTATATATATCCCCCCCCGCCTCTGTCCCTCTCTCACTCTCTCTCTCTCTCTCTCCGTTCCTCTCTATCGTCCCTCCGTTGCTCGCTCTTCCTCCGTGCGCCTGGCGCCCGGCCCGCGTCGTGGCTCACGACGGGTTCCATTTCGGCGACTCCACGCACGCCTCGGTCTCCCCGGCTCCCAAGCTACTCGCGCCCTCCACCCCGTGCGCCCACCCTCCCTGCCGCCGGTCCCACTCGCAACCCCTTATGACATTTATTGATCTCGAATGACGCTTATGTGGCATTTGTTTATTTGCGACTGCGCTTATTCGCAATTTGTGGCCATCGTCCGTCCACGTCCTCCAGCTCATCCCCTGTCCTGCCACTGCCCCCTCTCACTCACCCTCTCGCCGCCTCGAAGTAGTTTATTGGCGCAATTTTTCCGCTCCGTATGGCGCTGCAGCTCGACGCTCGTTCGCCGATCGCATGTGCATTTATTTTGTTTAACAACAAACAACCCCCCCCCCCTCTCCGCTTCCTTCTCCTGCCCTCCCGTGGCCCCACGCGCCTTCCTCGCCCCCCTCTCAGCCGACCATGTCGGCGTTGCCAAATGACTCCTTAATGATGCTGTTCATCTTGCAAATGCAGCTCGGCTGTTGTTGCTTGTCTCCTCGCGTTGTTGTTATCGCTGATTGAGTTGCTTGTCAACTGGAGGATGGAGAAGTGCAAGCACCACCCGACTTGAACGCGCGCGAAAGAGGGAGAGGGAGGGAGACACAGCGAGGACGGGAGCGGGGTTGTGGAATGTAGATCAATCGGCGAGGAATTGCGGTTGCTGTCGTCGCTGTTGCTGCTGCCATCGAGCCGGGCCGTCGGCAGTTGCATCGGAGGCCCGATTCCAGCTCATTTGGAGTCGTTCGGACGCGAAAAGCGCGTGGCAGCCACTCAGCGCACCAGCTCGCTCAGGTCGAGCTACCTCGCCTCATTTCGAACTCTGTCGGTCGCCACCCGCCCCTCTGCGCTGCGCCAATTACCTCGCCATTTGCGGGCGACTATTGTGTCGTTCCCTCGCCCCAGAGTAAACAGCGATTTGCTCCACATGTCCCGCTGACAATACGGCAAGAATATTGACAACAACACAGTGGCAGCAAGAGTAACAAGCAATAAATGTGCTAAACGGCGACGCTGAGCCGGCGGCGTTTCCAACCACCGCTCCATTTGAATGCAGCGGCCGCGCTTGACTAACTGTCAATGGTTGCCACAAACCCACGAAGAATAATGATAATGGCAGGAGAACAAGAAGAATGATTGTGGAAGAATAGGAAGAATAAGAAGCATAATTGTGAAGAATAATAGAAAGAATGGGTCGACGCGAGTTCGGTGGGCTGTTGCGAGTTCGCGGCGCGTCAGCACCGGTCGATCGGCGCGATCGGGCGATCGGCCGCCGTGTGGAGTTTGCCTAAGTTCGTAGACACGAACTGTGTCATTCCGGCCAACAACGGCGAGAACAAGAAGCAGACGCGGACAATGGCCACCGTCCACTACGAGAACGATCCACCACGACAGCAACAATAGCCAATAACAATAACAAGGCGAGCAGAGCCCGCTGGTGGGGGAGGAGAGCAGGAGGAGGCACACAATGGCCGTGGTGGGGGGCGTAGGTGAAGTTCTTTTGAGCAACGAAGAGCTTTCTTCCGCCCTCGCCATCCTGTGTCCCTTCTCGCTCGGTTCCTAAGCCGCGCTGAAAGGTGGAAAGGGGGTGGGGGGGGGGGGGGTCTGAGAAGGGAAATCTGAAGAAAGCTCGACGAAAACGTGCTGGAATTTTTTCCGCTCCGGGGATTCTGGGAGGCGGCGCGCGATGACGACGGGTTTTCTTTCAACTGGCACCGGCGACGCGCCCGCCGAGAACAAGGGGCACACGAGCGCTGCGGAACGGGCGAGCCAGAGCCGGATCCGCCGAATTCGAAGAGGCTCCTAAGCTTATTAGCGTCGACGACTCCCGCCAACCGCCCCGTCCCGCCGCCTCCAGGTTCATTTTCGCTAATGAAGAAGTTCATCGACGACTCATTGGGCGAGCGCTGCGGCGACTGCATGACGGGCGGTTGGCAACGCATCTCCGCCCATCGACCGGCTGTTGCGGTTGCTGTGCCATTGTCGCTGTCTCCGCAGCCATCGTTGGGTTTGTTTTTATTGCCGAGGTTGCGAGTGGCTGGTTGTTGTTGCTGTGATTATTATTGTTGGTGCTGTTGTTGTTGTTGTTGTTGTTGTTGGAGCTGTTGTTGTAGCGGCATCGAGAGGCATCTAGCGGTGTTTTCCACAACAACATCAACAGCCACAACAACAATAACACACTGGGAATATCAACAATAAAGCGAGGACCGAGCGCCGACGACGACGGCGACAAATGAGATGAACAACAACAATAACAGCAATAACAACAGCAATGGAAACAGCGACAATGGCAGCAACAACAATTAGAACTAAGGACCATTACCGGCAGCAACAACAATAATCGCAACAAAATATTGCCAACTGTCATGCGAGCAACTCGTAAAAAGTGAATGAATGAGCAAATGAGGAGCCGAGCGGTTGGCAACGCGAACCCGCGCCCCCTTCGGGCCGCGCGGAGCGGCCTTTTAGGAATTTTTAATTACAACCATTAAGTCACGGCTTCCCAGGCTTATTACCTTCCTCTGTCGCCCCCTCTATCCCTCTCTCGCTCCCTCTCCGTCGCAGCCTCCTCCACAGGGCCGCCTCTCTCCGGCGGCTCTTCTTCTTCTCCGGGCGCCTAATGGGCAACGGTTCTTAGGCGCGCTGTCACCGCTAATTTGCGCGCCTCCCCAGTCCTCCGTCCCCTTGCACTCGCCCCCTCTCTCTTTCTGCACCTCCCGTCGAAGCCACGGCCCTGTGCTGGGGTCGCCTGTGGAACTGTCAAACGCCGGATGACGGATGACGAATGACGGATGACGGATGGCTGTCAAAACGACAATCTCATTCTCGCCCCTCTCGGCCGGTCGCCCCGTCCCCCACCGAGCCGTCGGGTGACGGAGCTCCGGCGCGTTGCCAATGCTCGGGCGACATTGTTGCCGATGTCGCTGTTGTCGTTGTCGTTGTTGTGCCATGCACGCCCATTAGGCCAAGTCGTCGCCTCGTCGCGCTCCAGTAATGCTCCCAACCGTTAGGCCGCCTGCCGACGAAGCCTCGCGAACACCGACCCCGCCTCCGCCCCTCCATGGGCTTTATTCCTCCTCGGGGAACCCCCGACGACGCGCTGCAGTTGGTGTCGCACGGGCCGATAAAACTTCCGGCCTTCGATTCCAGAGGGACGACAATGGGTGAATTCGCTTTAAATCCATTGCGGCCTCGGTCGGCGGTGGTTGAGGTGCCATAAAACGTTGCCATAAACGCGAGATCCTCCATTAGTCGCCGCCGGGTGCCGGAAACTAGTCGTGGACGATGCTGAGGCGACGAATGTCCTCCCGGAAGCCGCTGGATGCGAGGTGGAAGTCGACCATCGATCAGCAATCGAGCGAATCGAGCTCCACAACGGCGAACTCATTCGCGAAGAAACCGCATTAATTTTCCATAATTCTAGGAAACGCCGAAGTGCACACCGAAGCATTTTTCCGCAAGCTCCGCCGCACTCCTTCGCTACCGGGGTATGAAAGCCAACTATCAAATGAGTCAATAAAAGCTTGCATTTCTTTAATTACACATTATCCAGCCATCACTAACGATCCGTCCGCAACTTTCTACAGCTCGTGTGCTTTCTGAGCGAAGTGAAAACCTCACCAGAATTTTACGGCTCCAGATGAACCGCAGAAACTGCCCGCAGTCCGCGCCCCTAAACCCCCTTCCCCGTCCGGGCGTAAGCAGGACAGCAGGCCTCCATTTCCGCCCACCGTCCGCCGCCTCCCCGGCAAGAGATCTATCAAGCCTGCTCGCGTCGCACGCAGGCGACGGCGCTGGCTCGTTCTGGACTCGCACGGTTGGTCGGGACGACGGCCGCGGGGGCAGGGGTGGCTCGGAGCGTGGACTTTCGCGCCATAATCTCTCGCCTCGCATCGCCTCCTAATGTCTTGCTGGCCGACGGTCGCGGCGTCACGGGCGGAGCGTGCGAGGAATGGATGGCAAATGCTTGACATGTCGACGTCCGACTGTCAAAGGCTGCGGCGGTCGTCGTCCGTCGGCCGTTGACTTCGCCTTTACGGGCTTTCGCTCGTTAAGAAGCTCGCACTGGCCGCGCTGGAGAGATTGCGCTATCTTCGATCTGCATGCATTTCGCCCTGGCTTCCCCAACAACAACGGCAACGACGGCGGTGAAACGCGACATCAACAAGTGTCGTCGGGGCCGCGAGAATTCCCCGATCCGGCAGCACGTGCGAGTGACTAATCGCGCGCGTTGCCAATTGAGCTCGCTCCGGCCCTGGTCGCGCTCATCCATCAGCGCGGCGACTGCGGGAGTCGCTCCAGTGGAGACTTTTCCCTCCCCATCGGAGTCCGATGGCTGAGTCGAGTTCGGAGCACTCGTTGCGAGCTGTTCAACGAAGAGCCGCTCGAAACCGTCGAAGACCCCGACACGAGGGCCCTCCAGAATCGCGATGGTCACCTTCTCCCCTCCTCCCGCAATGGTCTCCTACCCCTCTCCAGCTGCCCCCTGAAATCGAACCGATGACGAGCCCTTGCCGAACCTGGCGGCCGCTTCGCCCAGGAATTTCTCCTCTTGTCTGTCGGTCGCTCGGTCTTCTGGCTGAGGCTGCATCTGTTGCTGTCGTAGTTCTGTTGCTGCTGTCGTGGTGGCTGTTGTTGCTGTTGCTTTTGCTGTTACTGTTGTGGTCACGATCACGTCAGGTAATCTCCAGCCACTTCCTCCAGCCGCCCTCCCCACGAGCTCCTGCCCACGCCCCCGCATGCGACTGCTGACAGCTCGCTTGACTGAAACTTCGGCTCCGGCTTCAGCTTCAGCTCCAGCACCGTGTTCGACGTCAGCTTTGGCCTCTCCGACTCCGGCTTCGGCTGCGCCCCTCCTCCTTCCCGGCCTGTCCCGTCCCCTTCGCGCGGGGTAGGGAGGGCAGCCTGGACTGGCAGCTCCTGCGGTCGGCCGCCTGAGTCGAGTGTGGAGTTTTGCGGTTCGAGCAAGGCACATGCGATGCTCCTCGGAGTCGCGGAGAAGTCGGTCAGGGGAGGGAAGGCAACGCAGGGAGGAGGCCGGGGAGCCCCGAAGGGGGCCAGCGCACTCTGGGAAGAAGTCGCCGGGGTCTTAGGAGTATTCGGGGTCACCGGGCTCCTGGGCTCCTGGCAGCTCTCGTCGTCCCAGATCGCTTTCGATTGCGCCGATTCCAGGTTCAATTAATTTCCGATTTGCCCACTTTTCGCTCGCCAATTGGTCACATCACTGACGAGGCGAGTCGGAATAAAGCGGGCGAAACCGAAGCAGTTTCCATTAGTTGGAAACAACTCAAACAACGAGGCGGCAACAGCCACGATTCGGCAACAAAATTACCTGCAACAACAAACAAACTACGACAACATCAAGCAAGGGAAATGCAGTTGTCGAGCACGCATTGAAAATTAGTTTTTGTGGATGTTGTTTGGTCAAACGTAATTGCTCTTGTTGTTGTGGTTGTTGCTGCTGATGCTGCTGATGCTGCTCTTATTGTTGTCCTCCCCTTGGTTGATGTTGTTTCTGGCATTTCTGCAGTGTGCTTTGTAGCTTTGTTGAGTCGCGCTCGTACTTTGTGAAGATTTCACTTTCGTCGTATTATTCGGAAATATTATTCAACTTTCGAATTCAATTCCCGTCCATTCAGCCCTTCCTCCCCGTTCCGTATTCTCGGCCTTTGGCTCGTCCGTTTTTCGCCTGGCCCGTTTATTTTCATTTTACACCGCCCGTTTGACTCGTTTTCCTCGGTCTCTTCGTTGTCTCGTCCCCCTGCCTGCGCCATTGTTGAGGCGACAGAAACTAGCGACAAACGGCGACGCTTGCAATGATATCATTCTCTATTACTTTCGCAACTCTTACTTTCATTCCGCCGAATGTGTCCACAGACAGACCGCATTGTGGCTGGCACAAAGGCGTTGCCGACGCGCCCCATCAACGCGGTCCATCCCATTTGAATACCAACGGACGCGGTTCTGTTTCGGGCTTTGTCCAGGCCCCCAGATTAGGTCGGTGGGCGTTCGGGCCACTCGCAGAGCGATCGAGGCCCCAGTTCTGCCCTAGACCTCCCTCCGCAGAGACCCGCGAGACCCCCAGCGATCTCGAGGCGACCTTTGGACCACCGCCGAACCCCTGTCGACTGCCGCCCAGCCATCTCCACACGATCGCCCCTCGTGCTCGGTTGGACTCCGATGAAAGCCCACTAATCGCTAGTCCGATTGTCGTCGGCCACCTCGCCAGTCGTTGCTGCCGCTGGAAACCGTTGGCTCTGTTCTGATCGCCATTGTTGCTGCTGTTGTTGTTGGTTTCGTGGCTGCGGTCTCCAGTCGATCAGTTGATCAGTCGATCGCATGGCATCGGGTGCCGAAACCAGTCGGCGGCGAAATCCGAGCGGTCGCCGAGAGAGATCGCCAAACACACGCCATTTCCCCGAATCGGGTGGACGAGGCGAAAATAGAAGAACAAATAAAAAGAGATAAAAACTCGTCATGAAAATAGAAATCAAAATGGGCATTAAAAGGTATGAAGCGGGATGGCAAAGGAGTGGAAAGAAACAAAGTAAAATAACATGAAATTAAACGAAGTTTCTGACTCAGGCATCGCTGATTTCGATTTCCATCGAGTCCCCGCGAGGCCGCTGGAGTCGTGTGAAGTCGAGTGCGGCCGCGGACAGACAGACAGACGGAGAGACGGACAGATGGACGCGGTTGGCATCTGGGTCAGGTTTATTTATGCATGATTTTCCGCCGCTTGCGACTAACGCGATTTCCGCGAGAAACCCAATCCAAGCCAAATCCGAACCCAATCCGACTGCGGATGCGCCTCCGACTTGGCTTCGACTTTGGTCCGACTTGGGCCCGACTCGCGGCCTGCTGCGAGTTGCTCCTGACGCCGCTCTCGAACTCAACTCCTAGAGCGAGGCGATTCCGGCTCCATTCCTTGGCGAGAGGGCGACACAATCGCAAAGGGAGAGGGAGGGGGATGGACGGCCTGGGATCATCTCTCTCTCCGGCTCGCAGGCTCGACGTTCGCTTCCGATTGCATGGTTTCGCCCTCTTCGGTGTTCTCCGGACTCCGACGATGGTCCGGGCTCCGATTGAAGCGCCCCGAATTAGGCCGGGACTAGGCAAAACGCGGGGACGCCCAGATCGACTGAAGCGCGCGTGTCCGAGCGGAACGAGCTGCGTCCGGCCCGCCCGGCTCGTGGTTGTCCGGAGAGAACGGGCGCGTCTGGAGCAGGGAAAGTAAGCCTTATCTCGCCATCTCGTTCCCATCGCGCCGCCTCGGCCCGTCCGCCGCTTGGTCGCGCCTGCGCAGCTCCGGCGGTTCCGATTCCGAGCTCGAGTGCGCCGCAGAAGTTTCTAAAATTGATTTCCGTGGAGTGGGCGGCGGCGCGTAGGAGTGGGGATTTCTGCTGATTTAATTAGTGGAGAAATGAGGCTCCCCGGGCGTAATTGCGGTCCGGCAGCCCGGCAGCCCGGCAGCCCGGCAGCAACAACAGCTTCACTGTGGAAGTCCCAATGCAAGAATCACAACAGCAACCTCAAACCAAAAGAAACACATACCAGAGAACAACAACAACAACAACAGCGACAACAGTAGGTACGCGAGCAACAACAGCAGACATCGCTCGGTCTTCAAAACTCTCTGTGTGGAAAAATTATTCTAATTTCTGTTATGTTGTTGCTGCTATTGCAGAGGTGATGTGTTGCTGTTGTTGTTGATGTGCCACTTTTGCTATTCACTTTTGGTTTCCCTCTCGCTCACTCCGCACTCGAGAACGAATCGGAGAAAACTTCGCCTCCAACCCATGGGAGACAGCGATTGTTGTGGTTGCTTGTGGTTGTTGTAATTACGCTGGCTGTTGTTGTTGTTGTGGCTGATGACTCCGGTAATGTTTTAATTCGGCGCAAACGCGCACCGCGGGCACGGAAGAGGAGAGGGGAGAGGGGGAGATGGCGGCGATTAGCGAGCGAGAGCGAGAACTGGGCGGTTTCCGTGAAAAATCGACTCCGCAATTCCTCGGACTCTCTCGAATTCCGCGTGCCGATGGTCGCCGCCCTCCTGTCTTCCCCTCCTCTCCTGTTCCTCCCCCTATCCTCCTCACCCATCCCCACTCATTCCTGCGACCGATCCGGCGAATCAATATTTGACGTCGGGCGCTGACGATTTTGCGATGCGGTCGCCTTGTCGTTGCTGTTTTTGTTGTTGTCC
The DNA here is from genome assembly GCA_947389925.1 of Coelopa pilipes. NCBI lineage: Eukaryota > Metazoa > Arthropoda > Insecta > Diptera > Coelopidae > Coelopa > Coelopa pilipes. Next base: position 226,471 of record OX376696.1, read on the forward strand.
AATTGTCGATGCTGCTCTTTTGCTCCTCAGCCGTGGCTGGTGTGCGTGCCAAGCACACACACACACACACACACACATACGCGTGGATAATGGTTTGATTGCTGCGCTCGTTGGCAACCGCAGCAGACGTTGGCGGCGGCGGGGCGGAGGCGTCCGCGGTGGCAGCTCATTTGACATGATACACGACATGACATCAATCCGGCGCGCGCAGGGAGCGCAGGAGGACGCCCGAGTGCCGGGGCGTCGGAGGAGGGGGAGAGAACGAGGCGCCTCCGCCTCGCCTCTGAGGCGGAAGTCGAGGTCGAGGTGAAATGGATTCTGTGAAACGCGGGGGGAGGCGACCGGATGCTGGCTGCAATTTTTCATTATTGATCACCTGCAGCAGCTCCGCCGACTCCGGGGACGAGGAGGCGGGAGCCCGAGGCAGAACCAGAAGAAGAAGAAGGAGAGTAAGACGAAGGAGATGACAAAGCAGCACGCAAGGTGAAGCCCAGGAATGTGTGCGTGTGTGAGAGAGCGGGAGGCGGTGCGGTTCGTGCCGTGCCGTGCGGCGTCCGTCCGTGTGGTGGAAGAAGTGGAAATCGATCGGGGCGGTGCGGGGCGAGGCGTGGCGTTTTCGGTGGTTGGTCGTGGCTTCGCATGCGGGTCAAGCGTGGACAATATAATTGCAGGAAAGTCATTTCGACTGAGGAGGCGAAGTCCCAAATTGTCAGTAACAAATCGAAAGTTTCAGATGAACCTCGGGAAAGTGAGATCGAAAATAGCTCACGAAACTATTTTCGCAGACTGCCTCAACGCACCTTGAAGTGTTGTTGGTAGTGTTTCAAACCGAACGGAATTCTGGGCAGATCTGCGTGGATCGGTTCCTGGAAACTGTCTGGGGTTTCTTCTTTGCTCGACTTGCTCGGCGAACTCGACGACAATTTCATGAAAAATTCACTTTCGGCGGAAGCGGGCCGGGTCGGGAGGCGACGAATTGACGGACGGCCCGACTCGATTGAATTGGAATTCTGGTCTGGGCTTCTCTCGCCCGCCCGCCGAGCTTTCCAAATTCCTGGCGAAGACGGCCGAGGAGCCCCGTTGCGCCGGCGTTGCCCGCCGATGCGCAGATTGAAATTAATTGGCAACGGCGCGGGGCGAGCGAATCACAACCACAACACCAGCGGTAAATAATTACGGAGCCAAGCGGGCGGCGGAGAAGCCGACGAAACTACTCGGAGAACCACAAATTTTCACTTTTCTAATTTCAACGGCGCCGTATCTCGGGGACAAGCGTCTGACGGGCACAAGCGCCCGAAGACGGGCGAGGGGGAGGGCGGAAGCAGGAGCCGAAAGAGAGATGTTTTCATTGTTTGTCGACGACGAAAACTTTTACTTGCCGACGGATGGCATCCGAGCCGCGCTGCTCCGAGCGGCCGCGAGGCGCCCCCAGATGCATCGCGCAGCTGGCAGCTGGCTCGGCGCTCCGGCGCTCAGCTGCAAGTGAAATTCTTTGCATAACTCGGAGCACGCCGCGCCCCCCGCTCAACCTCTTGTCCAACTCGCCTTTCTGCCCCGCTCTGCTCTGAGTCTGCCACTAAGTAACTCTCTCTGTCTCTCTTCTGTCTTTGCAGGTCGGAACCGGTTTCTGCCGCTGTCGCCGTCGCTGCTGCTGCCGCGTCTTCGTCTTGGCTGTCAAAAAGGAGGTGTTGTTGTTGTTGCTGGAAATTCCCCGCTTCCGAAAAGCGAGAATTTTCCCCTGGCCGCCCTCGCCGACCTCCGCCGGGCAGGATCGACCGGTTCCTGGCGCGGCGGCCGGCTCGGCAGGAGTTCGCCGATCGATCGGGCGCGAAAGTGAGGCGAGGCGGTCGGGCGGGGCGGGCGATGTGGAGACCCCGTTCTTTGGGGATTCCTAGACTCAGCTCCTGCTCCTGTTGGGACCGTCGTCGCTCTCCCTCTCTCTCGTTCTCTTCCGGGTTTCTACTAATTTAATTGGACCCGAGATCGGTTCGGTTCGGTTCGGATCGATTCCATCGTCGCCTCCTTCGCGGGCCCTCACACAGCACTCCGGGAGCCGGCCGGAAATTTAATAAAACCCACGAATTGTGCACATTTTCAAGAGTGGCGAGAGCGATAGAGAGGGGGAGAGGGCGAGAGGGCACGGCGGTTGCATAAAATATTAATAAATATTTAAGGGGCGGGTGGGGAGGCGGCGGTGAAGCACGTAACGAACGCACAAAAGTATGCAATGAATTTTATTTCCGCAGCAAGCGGAAAAAGGAGCGCGCAACGAAGAAGAAGAACAAGAACTGCCCCCGATAAAAGGCAGCAACAACGACAAGAATCCAATCGATCGAGGGCCATAAAACAAACACACACACACTTACACGCACATGGACACACACGAACACTTCATAAAGGCGATAAATTAATATTTTTATGTTATGGTTGTTGCTGTTGTTGCTGTTGTTTTTGCCAGGTTATGTTGATCGTTTTTCATTGTTGTTATTCTCGTTGTTGTTGTTATTGAAGTGCACTTAAATTTGTTTACGTCGAGGCGGCGTCAACGAGAACAACAACAAATCAATAACAAATAAATTGTGCTTTCTTGTTTTTGCTCCCGCGGCCTCTCGTGGGATTTACATCCAAAGCAACAACAGCTGCCAGTGGGGTAATAACAACAACAACAACAACTACAACAAAAACAAAACAATAAAAAACACGTAAACAACACTGATAACAGATGACAACAACAACAACAAAAGCGAATAATTTTCCACATTTTTACGGCGCTCGCATTGAACCCATCGCGGGGCTCGCGATCAGCGATCGGCAGCGTCGGCGTCAACGTCGGCGCTCCATTAGGTGATTGAACAGCAGCGGCAGCAACACAACAACAACAACACCACCACCCCAGCCACCACGAGGGCAACCACGCCATCGCCGTCAACCGCCCCACAGCAGCCAGGAGGGAACGGAGTACTGACGTCTGTCTTTCTCTTTCTTCCAGACGAAGCAGCGAAGACAACAGTGAGGAACTGCATCGAGGACCAACAGCGACAGCCACGGTGACGCGGAAGACGACGACGAGGACGAGGCCTTAGAGGAGTTCCGAGGAGCTGCGAACACGATGGACACCGTGTACGGGACGAAGAAGTACTTCCAGAGCCTCTCGGGGGCCAGCGACATCTACCGGTCGGCGGGCTGCCGAGTTGCGGTGAGTTTGCGGAGAGGGCAGGGCCGCGCCGGGCCGGGTCTGTGTCCGGCAATTGATCACGAAGCCGGCATTGCGCGGTTTCATTGCTTTCAAATGGTTCGAAATTCCGGGGTTGCTGCATAGTTTGCGGCGCTCGAAAGCGGTGCGCGGCAATTGGCGGCCGCCAAAAACGCATTGCTTGCTTCCTGATCCGATTACCGCGCAATTACCAACAACACGCCGCCGTTCCGGGAAGTTTCGGTCCATCAGCGGCCGCAACGGCAACAAACGGCAGCAACCGGGCGGCAGTTTGGGAGCAATTGAAGCCGGCCCCGAAACTGGGCGTTCTCGGAGCGTGGCGGGGCACCCGATGAGCCCTCGGGTTGGTGGAGGGTCCGGTCACGTCCCTCGCCCCTCGCCCCTCGCCCGACTCGTTGACAGCGTCGGGCTGGCGCTTCCGCTCGTCGATTCCAATCTCTGCGCGACTGAGCCCTGATTTTTATTCGCAATTAATTTTTCAACGACTTAAGAGCTCTGCAGGCAATCGCTTTCCCGATATCCTTCGCTCATCGCGCCCCGTCTGCCCGTCGCTCCGCCCTACCTTTGTGGGATGCCCTCGTCCTCTTTCGCTCCCTCTGCCTCTGTGATGCTGGGGCTGGGGCTGGGGCTGGTTTCGCTGCTCGTCTGTTTTCCATCCTCGTTTTAATCCTCCGCTCATCCACTCTCATCATCTCTCCGGCTCCTCCTCGCCCGCTCCGGCCCCGCTCTTTCGAAAGCTTTCAACTTTTTCGCTTAAGCTCGCGCTTAACACTTCATAATATTTAATGCAATTATGCCCCGCCCCTCTCGCCCTCGACCCCCACCCGCCTCCGGCCGCTCATCATCGCGCTGTGCAATTTGTAACGCATTTGCACAACAACAACGAGGACAGCACGAAGAAGAACGGGAACAACCACAGCGTTAGCAGCGACGTTAACAATAACAACAATGGGAAGGAGACGCTCGGCGACGTCTGGAGGAAGCTGACGGAGGGCCTGTGAAGTGGAGCGAAGAAGCGAATGGGATCGGCTGGGAGGCAGGAGGGAGACGGAGATACATGGGGAGAGGGACAGGAAATAGGGGATGGGAGCGGCAGCGGATAATTCGGCGCTCATTACAATAACAATTAAACGAATCGCTCCCATTAAACGCCGTCGATCCATTACGTTCCACTCACGAGCACTTCCACCAGACACCCTGCGACCGACACCCTGTCCCTCCCTCGTCCCTTCGCCGCCTCTCCAATTGCGAACGCTCTTTGCGAGGGCTGCGCGGAGGTTCAGCGAAAGGGGCGGGCGAAGCAGCTCCGTTCATAGCGATTTAATTGAATCCTCGACCTGACAAGTGTCGCGATGTCGCACGGGCCGCGAGCCAGTGCTGCCGCTTTATTGCACTCCGGCGCGAGTGCAGCGGCGGGCGTGTGCGGGGTGCGGGGCAGAACTTGGAGGGATTTTCCTGCTCATCGCGGGCGCCGGGACGACCAGGACGAAGCCGTAACTCGCCGCGATCGGGGGAGCTTTTACGGGCTGTCAGTCGTCGGATGGGGTGAGAAGGAGACAGCGACAGGCGGGGGTTGTTCGGTTTGTTCGCCCTCTCCCCTAGCGCAAGTCAGGCCAGAGGTCGGGGTCGTCCCAGAGACCCCGACACTGGGTGAGGTCGGAACGGAGGAGCCAAAGGCCGGATCGTATGCGGGAACCTCTCGATCCGCGCCCTCGCCACGGCCCTCTGCGCCCTCGGGCCGTCTCGCTTCCATTCATTTGCAATTCTAAAGCTTATCAAATCACAACCGGAAATGGCTGTCAGTGGCAAATGTCAGCGTGTTGGCAGCACTGGACATGCGGCCATTTATGACATGACCATTCCGGCAGAGCCACTGCAACAACAACTGCAACAACGAGAGCTGGGCAAAAACAGGAACCAGTAAAGACCGGCGAGAGCGAGTCGGGAGAAAAAGGACGAAGCGTCAGCGTTTTTCTCGCTTCTTCCCCCGCAGTGAGAACCACTCTCGCTCTCCCTCTCCCTCTCCCTCACCCTCCACGTCCGTCTCTCTCAGTCTATCGATCTCGGCTGCTCGGTCTCTTTCAAACGTGAACCTTGAACTCGGCAGCTCGTGCCGGCCCGGCAAAGGATTCGGAGCGGTCGGAGGGACGGGGAACAAGGAGATTGGGGCTTAGCGGCGGTGACAGGAGGAGAAGGGGTGCGGGGGGTTGGTTGCATTAAAAGTTTAAGAGAGCGCCATCGAGTGACATCTCCATAACAGTAAAGCGGCGTGAGTGACAGACAGCGAGACGGACTGAGAGAGAGCCAGAGACTGGCGACTGATTCGGCCCACAGCCAGATACACGAACAGATTGAAAGGGGCCGACCTCGGCCGGGGCACGTGCCACGCCCCTGGGGCCATGGGGTGTGGGCGGGAGCGACGGACAGCGGACGAAGGGACGCGAGTCGGCGGTAGTTGGAAACTGCACTGGACAAGGGCGGGCGAGGGCGACACGAAGTGGTCGGAATATTGGAAAAGTTTCGTCGCACTCAATTATTAATTGAATTCTTGCGGAGGGCGGGGGCAGACGGGGGTCGACCCCTCCTCGCCCCCGGCTCCCGCCTCCTCGGCCCTGGTCCGCTTTCCGTGTTCGCCGCGCAGATCCGGGATTTGTTCGCTCTCCGAGCCCTCGCACCGGGATGCCTTCCTGTGAGACGTGGCTCCGGATCGGTGTGATCGGAGCCCACTCCGTCTCCGTCCCCCGTGGGTAGTGTGTCGTCCTCGTCCCTGTCTCCCCTTGCTCTCGGCTCGTCCTCGCCGGCGAAAGGTGCAACACTCTTATTAGCGCCCTTTCCGCACGGCCTCCGAGCGAAAAGTGCACTCAGCAAATTATTCCGCCGTGACTCATTATCCGCGCCCTCTCCGCCCGGTCGCCCCACGCCCCTCGTCCGTCTGCGGCCCACCTGTCTGCGGTCCCGATCCCAATTTGAATGTCGCGTTCGCCCTGCGACCGCCATTAAATATTGAAAGAGCCCCGGGAAACGCATCAGAAGGAGAAGATGACGAGGGCGGACCGACCGAGAGGGCATGACGGAGCAGAAGAGCAGGGCAGGGCGTGGGGGAGGAGAAGCCTCCGTCTGCGAGCGCAAGGAGTCACCTGTGCATCGCTGGCTTTCAATGGAACTCCTGGCAGCCGCGCCCAGACGGAGGAGCGGGATCCGGCTCAAGCGGAAGACGGCGTGTGACGTGTTGGGCCAGTGGAGGGCGAGGGAGAAGGCAAGGGGCAGGAGGGAGAGGGGGTGAGAGACAGCTCTGTGTATTTACTTTTGGCGAAATTAAAGAAGGCGAGTTGCTTCTTTGCGCATTTCAATTGCATTTTTTATGCCGGCAGGATCCGCCCAACCCGACCATGCGACCCTCGAGCCTTGATCCCCGTTCGTCCGCCATCCCCCCTCTTCTTCACTCGGCGCCGCTCCTGGTGCTCGTGACTCGTCATGAGCAGCTCAGAGGATTTGCCAATTGCCAGGTGGAGGGGCGTAGAGGGAGTGGGAGCAGGCGGGAGGGGGAATAAATTGAGAAAATCCGAGGGCGACAGGTGAGAAGCAGAGACAGACGGGTGAGAGAGAGTGAGAAGGAGATGAAGAGAAGAGATGCGGAAGAGAGAGAGGCTTGTTGACTGAGGCCAGACGAGTGCCCGAAATCGGGTGGAAGCAGCGCCGCGCTCTGTGGAAAGGAAGCCGTACCTGGCCGCATCCTTCGTCCGGCCGCATTTTGGCCTCTCGCTCCTCCTCCTTCCTCCTCTCCTGCTGGCTGCGCACTTTGCGTCCGCACGTTTTATTCATATTTCATCAGCGCGCCGAGGGGGCGGGCGGGCGCGGTGGAGGGGGGGATTTCAATAAGTCGACCAAGTGTCGAAAATGACGGGCGGCGACAGGCGGGTGGGGCGACTTCAGGACGTGTGCAAACAGCGAGCCAGACACGTCCGAGGGTTCTCGCGGCCAGGGGTCGCTCGGAGGGCGGGCAGGGCCGAAGCTCGAACTTAATCGCCGGCGAGATTCGGGCCGATCGGGCGAGGGCCCCACAGACACAGGCACAGAGCACAGAGACACACACATGCCCAGCTGTCGCCGGCGGTCCCCGAGCTCTTTAGCGAGCGATTTAAGCCACGGCCCGGTGCATGCAAATAGATGGCAACGCCGTGCGAATACAACGTGATTTCCCCGAAGACGACCGCGTCGATGGAGGAGGGTCGGGGGTGGGGGTCGAGGGATGAGCCCAGGGAGCAGGCGAGGGTGCAGCGACGGAGCGACGGAGATGCCTGGGGGGCCCGGAGCGAGAGGCAGCCGGAGCCAGTTCGAAGTCAAATCCTTTGTGTCGAGCAGTCGCAAGGAGGGAGGACGGAGCAAAAGAACGGCCGAGGGGCGACCTCGGAGGGAGGACCGAGGACGAGGAAAGAAGTGCGAGATCCGGCTGGGATTACGGGGCGGTGGCGAGGGGCGGGCGCAAGGAAAAAGTGCACGAAATACAAACTCGAGTCATAATAAAATAAACTGGAAATACTTAGAGGCGACTTTGGCACCGTCGGAGTCGGAGCCAACGAGCAACGAGCGAGCGCCAGCTGCCAAGGAGTTCATTTTCTCAAAAAGAGGCCAGAGCGGAGCGCCTGGGGAGGGGGAAGGGCGGAGGCGGTGGGAAACCCTTTGTGCGGAGCATATGTTAAGTTGTAAAGGAGGAAGACGAGCACCAGAGATTACAACAAAACTTGTTGAAGTTTAAGAAAAGATTTGGCTTTTTCTCCCGCTGCAACGGGGGCGACGACGAGTGCCGAGAAGAAGACACGAAGATGGAGGAGCCGAGGATCAGGACGCCTCGCCACGCCTCGCTCACCCTGCCGACAAAGCAGCGGCGGCAACGAGGGGCCGGGGTGGAGGAAAAAAAAAAAGATTCGAGAAGGACTTGCGGGAGCACTAGGGAAATGCCCGAAAGGACGAGGACACGAGGAAATGTGCTGATAACACCAGACCGGAGAGTGGCAGAGGGAGCGCCGGAGGGAGCCTCGGAGGGGCGGGTGCAGCGGCTCCAGATGGCGCTGCAAAGGGACGCGGGCGAGGGGCGCCTGGGCCTCCAGGAGCTGCCGACCTTCGCCTGGCTCTGCTCGCAGGGGACTTCGAGATCGCTCCGGGCGCAGGCTGGGAGCAACCGCCGGCTGCCGGGACTTTTCGGGGAATCTCGTAGGGAAATTTATGCGAGGAGCTGCTGCTGCTGCTGCGTGGAGGAAAAATGCTCAATAAATTGCGGGCCGAGGCTCGGACGGGCCCAGGACATGGACGGGTTCTGGGCCCGAAGGGTCCGTCCTCTGTCCACCGCCCGCCGCCCTCGGTCCCGGCTGAACCCCCGGCTCCTCCCTAGCTCGACCCCATCATTGGCTTTCTGTCGCCGCCCCTCGATCCATGGCAACTCCACAACAATGGCGGCCAAATTGCGCGCACTTTAACGGGTTCCTCCGAGCGGCCCGCGTCGCCGTCCCCGGTGGCAACAAAGAATGACATATGAGAAAATCCGCAACAGTGAAAACAATAAAGCATAATGCTAGCAAAAAGGCAAACTTAGAATAAGGGACGGGAGATGGAAAGGGAGATAGCCGACAAAGTAGCCAAGAGCTGCGAAGAAACACCGGCAACAAAGACGTCGCCACCACCGACCACCGACCACCGACACACGAAGCCGCGGCGCCGAGATGAATCGGAGGGGCGCAAAAAGTGAACAGTTGTGCAAGAGGTTGCTGATGCTGACAATGACAACGACAACGACAACGACAACGGCCGCAAGAGAAAGAAGGGAGCCAGCAACGGCATCGCCGTCCCATCACCAGCAGCCACGGGGCGCTGTGTCTCCACCAACAAGTGAAGTGAATGCAGATGCAAATGCGTCGAACCTTCACCGAGCGACCCGGCCCCGTCCCTCCGCCCTCGTCGAGCGTCGATTGCGTTGGCAACGTGTCGTCGCCACACCAAACCCTCGGCCTCTCCGCCCTTACTCGCCTGCCAGACGCTGGCGTTCGTCAGACGTTTCCTCAAAGCGTTTGAGACGCGATTCGGCAACGGGTTCCCGCCTCCGAAAGACCTGGGCGGATTTTTAAATACTGATTTCGCAGTTCTTCCCCCACCCACGAGGCTCCCTTTCAGCCGCCCCGCATCCCGTTTGTGCCCTCGTCGTCCGTCGGCAGATGGTTTCGCATTCAAATAAAGCGGCGTGGGAGGGCTCGAGGCGGCCGCCACGTTCAACATCCCGGAGGCGAAGCCGACCTCCCTCCCACCGCTCCAGGACCGGCAGGACGATGCGCAACAACAACATCAGCCGCTTAGTCGACTCCCGGAGCTTTGTCCTGGACTGCTTTGCATCAGCCTGCCCTTCATCTCCGTCCCGCCGCCTCATCCGCGCCATCGCGATGATCTCCAGCGCCCCCAGTCCCGTCCCCACTGCCTTCTGCGGAGTCTCTCTCTCTCTCTTAGTCATGGCTGTTTGTTCCGCCTCCCACCGGTGCGGTGTGGCTTTTATGTGAAGGGAACTCTCACCCTCACCCCGCCATGGCTCACCCTCGACGCCCCTCGCCCACCTTCATCGTCAGTCGGCTCGTGGGATCACAAAGAGGACGATGAAGTAGAGACGCTGAAGTGAAGTGGGCGAGTAGGGCGGAGGCGGTCGACAGCCATAAGTCATCAAGCGAGGTCCAGAAGGTGAAGTGGGCTTATTTTGCCTCTCCTTTTCTCTCTCTCCCTTCCTCTCCTCAGCGCCCTGTGTCTATCCCTGCTCGTCATCGTTCGAAGTCGTCGTCATCGTCGTCGTCGTCGTCTTGAGTGGTTCATAATCTGCGCAAACTTTGATGGATATCACGGTAATCATAATAGCGCTCTCTTCCTCTCCTCCTCATCCTCATCTGCTGCCTCCTCCTCTTCGCTTCTTCTGTTCCCACTGCTGCTTTGTTGGAGCCATTATTATTATTCCTATTTCCATTGTGGCTGTTTTCGCTGCTGCCGCCTTGTTGTTGCCATGGCCGTGTTGCTGCCGAGTGGGGCGATGGGGACGGGCCTGGGCGCCCTGGGAGTCGCTCCGGGGCTCGAGTCGAAGCTTTTTATCGGCGGTTCGGGACGGCCTGTTGTCGCCCTCCTCCCTGCTCCTTCGGCGGGGACCTCGTTCGTTGTTGGCGGAGATTCTTCTTCTCGCTGCGATTGCGACATGGGGGACGGGGCTCGGGCTCGGGAACCGGTTCGTCGTTCGATGGCACTCGGGGCGGAGACTTCCCGGGCCGAATCGAGGTCCCGAGTCCCCACAGTAGTCGGCGGCCCGCGACCTCCGCGATGGCTGCTCCCAATCGGCCCACTCGTGAGGGCCGATTCCACGCCTCGTCCGCCGCCCTCCTTCCCGCGGGCTTATCGAGCGGCAGATGCAAAGGCCGGCGGGAGCACGGACGGCATCCTTGCGAAGACACACAGGTGCACGGGGGACGCAATCGGCCATTCCGCCGGATGGACAAACTCAAACAGAACGCGCAAAGATAAACCGCTCCGAGCGACGGCGACGGGACGAGCCGGACGAGACGAAGACGGGGTTCCAGCGCTTAGAAATGTTAATGAGTTGCCAGCTTGTAATAATTTGCTTACATATTTGCGCTCCCTCTTCTCTTTTCTAGGGACTTTCCATTCCGTCCGGCTTTCTGTTGTATTCGCCTACCCCCCTCCCCCCTCGGTGCTCACCTTTGGGGGATTTTTCCTTTTGATATCCCCTGAAATATTTGCAAGTTTTTAAATTTTTCACTTCTCCTTTAACCAAGTTTACACATTTATTCCTTCGCATTTTTCGGTCTCATTTCGTCCCTGACTCTTGCCGACTCCTCCTGGCCCGGGGCTCGCGTTTCTGTCCCTGCCGTGGTTGCCATTTTTTATTCTCCTTCTTAAATTAACTTTTCGCATATCCTGCGGGCACTTCCTGCGACCTCCCTTCCACCCGCCCTGTGTCGCCGCCTCCTCCGATGCCAGAGATGACTCCCTCCCTTACCCCGGCGCTGCCGAGTAATTTCACGCAGATTCCGCCGGTGATGCCACGTAATGCGCCGCGCATTTGCATTTTGTAAATGTCTCGCCGTAGAGAGAGGGGCGATCGCTCGCCGCGTCATTTGCATAATAATCTCGGCCTGCTCGTGCCGCCTCCCGCTCGTCGTCGCTCGAGATCCGAAGCCATCGATGTCCGATCGCGCCCGGGTCCTCGGAGGCGCTCGGAGAGGGCCGCAAACAAGATGGGGCGGGGCAGCGGGCGGACTCCTCGTCCTCTTCAGGGGTGTCGCAGTCATCGGCCCGACCTCGTCCCTTCTGCGACGAAGCCCAAGTGGCCTCTCGGCGGTGCCTCCGACGGCGACTCCGGCTTCTGCGGCCTGTCACGGGCTGTCAACGCCGCATTCGCCGGCGTCGTCGGCGTCCTGCACCAAATCCAGCCACCAAATCCAGTCGCCGACTCCGGTGTGGACGTGGATTTCGAAATAAGCCGAAGTCAACTGCGACGACGTCGAGCTCCCGGAAGAAAACCACTGACATGGCAGCTGGCGACGGAGACCGGCGAGCGGGTGGAACGAGGGCGGTGGTGCCAGCGACCGGGCGACGGCGCCCGTGACAGGCCGACTGCGGTCCACGCACAGAACCTGCGAAGGGGGGCGCGCCGGGACCCACCCGGCGATGCCACCCGGTGACGCGCTCGCCTCACAGCTGGCATCGCTAGGTCGGGTTCCTCCGACACCGAGGAAAGTAGAAGAAGACGTGAGAGAGAGGGAGTGTGTGTGAGAGGAGCGATTGCCGCGGTGTTCGTTGATGTATAAGGTGAACAACTTCCGACCTCTCCACGACCCTCCGACCGCGTCCCGCCGCAGGCCGGGACCCGAAATTTCGGAATGTATTTATATATTTGGAACCTCGAAAAACCCAGAAGAAAAAACAAACACCGTCGACGCAGCGCCAGAAGAGGGGCGGCAGAAGTGACTGAAACCTTTCATAAATTTCTTCATCGCGACCACCCCCCCCCCCCCCTTGCCGGCCTGCTCTCGCTCGTCTACTTCGGGCCCGTCTTCTTCTGGTTTGCCTTCCTCTGCTTCTTCGTCGGCACTCGGCGACTCCCAATGCAGCACTCGCGCTGAACGCGAGGTGAATGACTTCCGCAGTGGGTTCTCGGCGCCCTCCGCCCCTCTCTCTCTCGCACTATCTCGCGCCCTGGGCGACGAGCAACATGTGTTTCTCTCCCGCTCGCGGCTTCTCACTTTCCTGCCTCGCTCTCGTTCTCTTCGTCGTTGGCGCGTCTCTTCGCGTTCGTCGACTGCAGGTGAGCCACCTGTTGGCGGAGAGCGGAAGAGGGAGGGCGAGCGGCGCGCGGCTCTACGCATGCGCGCAGGTAGCTCGGAGACCGGAGATCGAAAGAGAGAGACCGTGTGGACGAAACCTCTTGTTGGTCGGGTTCTGTTGGAGAGTTTTGGCGCAACGAGCGTTTTCGTAGAGATTTTCCACATCTCGCCACGACAGGCGACGATCGCCCAAGTCGAGGAGTGGCCGGTGCAGGGAAGCGGCAGGGGAGGAGGAACTCGTTATGGGATGAAAGCAAAGGTGCGATTTCTGGAAGACGGATGGCAAGAGCATGGTCCAGAGTCAGCAGCACAGCAATTGGAAGAGCAACGAGGAACCCGCGAGTGGCAGTGAAAAATCTAAATTATGGAAACCGGCTGCAATTACGCCGGTCGATGGAGCGGAAGCGGGACAACAGCAGGGCGACAGACGCAAGCCAACAAACAAGTTGACAGACAAACAAAGCAGCGACAACGGGCGGCAGACGGGGAGACAGACAGCAGAACAGACCGAAGACGGACTCCGAGTCGGCTCAAGCCAGCGACGAGCCCGTGGAGCGCGAGCGAGAGAGACGCAGCAGAGGGGACGGGAAGAGGGAGGAAGGGAGGGGCGCCCGGCACCGAGTGGGGCGATTAACATTGAGAAGGGAGCGGAATCGCAGACGAGGCGAATGTGGAAGCGGAAAAATGTAAACAATCGGATGAAAAACTCGCGGACGCCGGCGAAGCAGCGGCGACGAGGGCGACGGGCGGGGTGGATCAGCTCTGTCAATGCAGCAACAGCCACAACAACAACAACAACAAAAACAACAACAAGAACAACAACGGCTGAGGGGATGGAAGAAGCAGACGGTTCGTTGAACTGAAAGAGACGACGACAAAACGACTTCTATGATAATGAGAGTGGCGATAATGGCGGCGGGGCCGAGGACAGCGAGGAGGAACGAGGACGGGTACCAGGATGGTGCGGGGAGGAGGACGAGGACGGGAGCCGGGTGCTGTCGATTGCAAACGTCGCTGGCACGGCCAGGGCGCCGAAGGGGCGACAGGAATGTCGATTGCGAGGAATTTGCGGAGATGTTGCTCCATCATGCCGAGGCTGATGGCGATGATAATGGTGAAGGCAACACTGCCTTCGTGCTGATGCCGCTTAGTTGTGCGATGACGTTCGGAAGGCCCTGGATGACTCCTACGATGCCGTTGTCGGCTGCGATGGCGATGGTGGTTGTGGAGGCTCGAACAGTCCATCGTCAATCGGCGAGTCATCGTCCGCCTCACCGGCAGCGTCATCGGAACAAACACTATCGAGTGGAGGACAAACACACTCAAACATTTGGCAGCACTCGCTGCGGCGGCGGGGAGCATTCGATGGGGAGGAGGCGGCGTCACGTGGCGACTCCTCCACCGGCAAATAAAAGGGTGAAGCTGACTGCTCGAGTCAAGAGCAACAACTGGACAAAGAGCGAGGAAGGTGGCTTCACGGGGCCTCTGTCGCTCCCTCCCGCCCAATTAAAGTGAGGTGACGCGATCCGATGCCACCGATGCGCGTCCGCAATTGATCCATTGTAATTAGAATTGTAATTAGAGCTACCTCTTCCCTCTCTCTTCCCCTTCCACGGGACCCGCCAAATCTGGACCACTTCTTTCGCTCCTTCCCCTGGTGCCGCTGAGGGGGGAAGCGAGTTATTCTGCTCCATCATGGCCTAAACCGATTTAATAATCACATTATCTCGTTTACTCTCTCCGACTCGCGCGCAAAGAACACGCTGCTTCGGCAGCCACGCGGGCCGAGGCGGCTCTGGGCGGAAGGAGCGAGGGCCGGAAACTTGGCCCGGCCCGCCTGCGGGCACCGCCGCCGTCTTCGAGCGAACGCGGGGAGGCTCGTGGGGAAGATCGAGGCGAGCGCCCGGAGATGACAGGGATACAGGCGATGATGGTTACGACTGGGGCGGGAGCGAAGGGGAAGCAGGCACTAATTGGATAATTATGCAGAGTCGGAGGGCGGGAGATGACTTGCGTTCGCAGGATGCTCCGACGCCGAGATGTCGGCACCGCCGTCGGAAGGCTGCCGGTGTCGCTGGTAGCCAGGGCCGCGGCGTGTGGCCGGAAATTAATGGGTCGTCGACGGCAGCGAGATCCCCGGCGACCCCGGCACCGCGCCCCATCTCCTCAATACTGACCTCGCTCTTGTCTCTTGCAGCCCAACGACTACACCTACCAGAGCCAGAACACGCTGGGCCGGCGCTCAACCCTGGGCGCCTACTACCACATGCACAAGCAGCCCGCGTACGCGAGCGACGTCGGCGTGGGCGGCGGCGGCGTCGGCAGCCAGTACGGCTACAACTCGTGGGGCGTGTGGCGCGAGGGCCGCAACGTGGCGCCCTCGACCTTCTCGGCGAAGACGCACGCGCACTACCAGAAGACGCGCTCCTTCTCGATCATCCTGACGACGGCGGCCTTCATTGTGCTGCTCGCCGTGGTCTCGATCGCGGGCCTGGCCTTCTACTTCAGCACGATCAAGGCGAACCTGGAGGACCGTGAGTGCAGCCCCATTCCTTTCTCCCTGCCAGAACCCTCTGACCGCTCCCTCTCCACGCTCTCTCCGAACAGCTGTGCTCGGCTTCGAGGGCTCCTTCCGCGTGGCCAAGGGCGACCTCTTCTCGACGGGCCTGAAGTACAACCACACGACGACCTACAAGCAGAAGATCGAGTTCTACAAGCGCTTCGTGGAGCGCGCCCTCACCGACCACGCCCTGCAGCCGCTGCGCACCGACGTCTGGGGCTTCGGCGAGGGCCCCCTCATCAAGGTCTCCTTCCGCACCTTCCTGGACGTGCGGAAGCTGCCGCAGTGAGTCGTGCCAAACCCACTGTCGAAGCGCACAAACTGATCTCCCACTCCCTCTCCCTCTCTCGCCCGCAGGAACATCCACAGCGTCGAGGAGTACATCAAGGAGGCGCTGTTCGTGGAGACGACGGCCGCCAAGTCGCTTTACCGCTCGCTGCGCCTGGACGCCGAGTCCGTGGAGGTCAAGCGCATCCTGGACGAGCAGGTGGTCAAGTCGGCCTCGCTCTTCAAGGAGGCGGTGAGTCGGGAGCCCCCCCCCCCCCGCGCCCAGACCTGCAACTGACGTCTCTCTCTCTCTCTCCCGCAGCAGTCCACGGTGCCCACGAGCCAGACGCAGCTGGAGAAGCGGCTGATGAAAAAGGGCGGCGGCTCGGGCCTGCTAGCTAAGCCCGGCCCTACCGGCCGGCCACGCACCACCCCGCGCGCCCGCGCCCCGGACGACGAGCCCGACGTGGACGTCGAGAACGCGCCCGTCATCCAGGGCTCCTTCGAGGGCTCCTTCGAGATCACGAAGACCGACGCGGACATCGCGCGCAAGAAGGCCACGCCCTCGCCGACGCGCGCCTACAGCAGCCTGCCGCCCAAGGCCGTCACGCCCTTCTCGCTGCGCGTCAAGCCCAAGAAGCCCTCCATCGAGAAGCTGACCACGATCGTGCCCCAGCCGCAGCCGCCCGCGCTCCCGACGGCCCCCTCGACGGCGGCGACCACGAGGCGAGCCACGACGACGACCCCAGCAACGACCACAACCACAACCACAACGACCACGACCACGACGACGAGGCGACCCACGACAACAACATCGACCACCACCAGCACCACGACGACGACGACGACGCCCCGGCCCACGACGGCGCGGACGACGCAGACGACGCCCACCACGACGACTACGAGGAGCCCCCCGACCACGACGACCCCGCGGCCCCCGTCGACTGCCGCCGCTGCGCCCCTCGGCCCGGCACACACGCCGCCCGCCCCGCCGCTGCCGAAGCTCGACCCGGCGCTATTCTCCTCGACGCCGCTGCTGGACACGCAGCCCTGGCGGCCGATCCACCGCGAGGTGCCCGAGCTGCTGCCCGGCCCGCCGCCCGCCTTCCCCACGCAGACGCTGGCCGCGAAGCCGCTGTCGCCCGACGTGCTGCAGCACCGCATCGACGAGATCGAGCTGCCCTTCCTGCTCGACTCGCCGCCCACGCCGCCGTCGCCCCCGCTGGCGCCCGGCCGCGGCCCCTTCGACCCCTACGCGCCCGGCTTCTACGGCGGCGCCGTGCGCAAGCCGCAGCCGCCGTCCAGTGGGGAGACCTTCGGAAGCGGGGTGGGGGGCGTGGCCGGGGGCAGCCCGTCCGAGCTGATGTTCTATCACAGCTTCGGCAATCCGGTGTTCATGCCGGGCGCCGAGGGCATCGAGCGGCTGGGGGCGGGCGCGCACGTCCAGCCGCACCCCCTACCGGTGCCCCTCATTGACGACGTGGTGGTGCCGCCCTTCCGGCCGCTCAACCCCACGCTGGGCACCAACGACAAGCTGCCCTTCAGCATCGAGGCCGGTGACGAGAAGTTCGAGCACCTGGGCGGCGGTGTCATCGTGAAGAAGCACGAGGCGGACGCGGCTCAGACCCCGCTGCCCGCCTCACCGACTCCTGCCCCGACCACAACCACGCCCACGGTCTCCGCCAGCTCGGCCACCTCGAAGCCGACGTCGCTGCGCGTCGATGTCTACGCCGAGGCCGAGGGCGCCAGCACGACGCTGCCGGCGCGGGAGGACGCGACGACGGCCTCCTCGACGGTCACCGCGGAGCTGGCCGACACCATCGGCGAGTTCTTCATGGACCTTCTGAATCTGCCCAAGGAGGACGAGGCGAACGCGACCACTCTGGAGCCGCTGGAGTCGCGCGTCGAGCCCGAGGAGGAGGCCGAAGACGCGACCGCGGACGAGGGGCAGGAGGCCTCCAGACCTGAGGAGCCGGTCGAGCAGACGACGACGATGCCGACGGTTACGACCACACCCACGCCCGCACCTACGCCCACGGCGAAGCCCAACTTCATGAACCTCAAGGAAATCATCCTGCGGCGCAACCAGGAGACGACGACGAGTCCCCGGCCTATCACGACCAGCACCACCAGGGCCTCGCCGAGGACGACGACCGCGAGTCAGAGCACGAGCACGACCTCCGAGGCGACGCCGAGCACGACGAAGCGCAACCGGATCCGGCCCGCGAACGCTAAGCCCACCACGCTGGACGAGTCGAACCTGTTCCCCTCGCACTCGAAGTGGGAGTTCGTGAACAGCTCCTCCAGCGGCGGCCACTTCGGGCACACGGGCAACATGCGGCGGGTCTTCAACAAGACCCTGCAGGCCTGGGTCTCCGAGGACGTGGAGAAGAGCGAGAACCTGACGCTGCACGACATCAAGACGCGCATCAACAACGCGACCAACATCCAGGACATCTCACTCATCTTCGACACGCTGGCCTCCAAGCTGGGCATCACGCCCAGTGTGCCCGCCAAGATGCCGCCCTTCTCGCACAACAAGCTCAAGCACGACACGCGCCCCAAGCCCTCCTCAACCTACACCACGACGTCGACCACCTCCACGACTGAGTCCACCACCTCCAGCACCACCAGCAGCACGACGACGCCGCCTCCGGCCACCACGAAGCACTTCGTGGAGCTGCCGCTGCAGCGCCGCGAGCCGTTCGTGCCACCCATGGCCAGCTTCCTGGACGATGCGGACGCCTCCTCGGAGGGCATTGGCGCCGCGATCCCCGTGGTGGGCGAGGCCGAGGTCGAGGTCATCGACCCGACCAAGTACGAGGAGATGCTGAAGTCGTCCCAGTTCGCGGAGGCCACGACCACGGAGACGCCCCACCGGCTCGTGACCCTCCTGCCCGTGCGCTCCAACTCGGGCATCCGCACCTACCGCCCGCTGCTCGAGACGCAGCAGCGCAGCAGCGGCGCCAGTGGCGTCATCACGCGCAAGGCCAGCGGCGCCGCGGGGCAGAGTCGGCGGTTCCCGCCCGCGGAGGCGGTGGTGAAGGGCGGCCTGAAGGTGACGGTCAAGTAGGCGGGCCTGCGACGAGCGGCGTGGTCGGCGGCCACAGCACGAATTTAGTGGGATTTCGAGAGCGGAACTCGTTCCAGGGTTGTCGGGCGAGGGGAGCGAGGAGCAGCGACAACCCCAGAATGACTTCGCGCATCACGCGGCGACACGTGGACCAGGGTAGTTGTAGACTAGGTAGCTTAATTAGTCCTTAACGAGAGTCAAACTAGCGGCGGAGATCGGGAGCTGTAGCCCTGTAGCCGCAGAAGGGTCGAGTTAGAGTAAATTAGAATTAGACTAGGGGCCGAGCAGCGAGGCCCAGGCCGGAGCACGTGTTGATCGAACACACGAAATCCTTTGAAACCTACTTTTTGTTTATAAATCATTCTTTAATACACTATTATTACTTGAAACTTAGTAATAATTATTTGGATAATTGTATTTCGATGTAGAACGTATATGTAGAACGATGTCGGTTGTTGTTTGAACTATTTTATTTTCATTGAATTTTGTGTTTATGGTTTTGATGACTATATTATATTTATTAGTTTCTCACTACTATTATTACGTACTCATTTGATCACTAATTTTTACCATCACAACTTTAGCATTGTGTAACTAAATTTACCTAATTTAACTGTAGTCGTAATTGTAGACCTTTTGTACTGCGCTGAAACCGAGAATCTCTGTACAGAAAGCGAAATAAAGACCTTTACATCACTCACTTACCGGGCGTCTTTCGATTGCCCACCCCTGGGCGTGCTGCACTGATGAACTGATGTATTCGGATTTGAAAGAATTTTGTGATGTTAATTTCATCCTTGTACACAACTTCGATTTTTAGGATTTTCTTCTACTGTATCAGGCTTAGGTTTCTTCTCTTTGATATGTGCTGAAATTCTCGTCAACCCGCTGTGTTTCTTCCCTCGTTGATCTCACATCGCTCGTCTCGTTCTCGTCACTGCTCTCGCCAACTTCGATATTTCTCGCTCCTACAATCGCCGTTCGCTACGTTCACAGCTTCAGCTTCAACTCTGTCTTCCACTCGCCGTTCTGTTTCTATTACGTTCCGCTTCTCCTTCGTCCTACTGTTCTGTTTCTTCCCCGCCCCTCTTCTAAGCACTTGTTGCACGCTTTCTATTGTGCTTTGTTCTCCTTTCTTCTCTTCAATCTGATCGGCTTCGCTTCTCCTTAGCTTAGCGTTGCTTCCACTCTCCTTGGTAACAAATATGATCGGCGTGACGTCCACGGCTCTGCTGCCCTGTTCGCTTCTACTGATGACACATTTGAGCTCCTCACGCTCCTCTCCGGGCAGCAATTCTGTCCGGCGTTACGTCGCTGCTACGACTCTGCTGCGAATTTTTGTTTACGTTGATAGGTCCAGAACATGATGAAATGATGTATTCGGATTTGAAACGAGCAGTGAAGTTTTATTCGATACGAAATATTGAAATGACATGTGAAATACATATTGTAGAATTAAATTTAGAACTAACAAGAGTATTTTTACACAGTACTTAAATTCTACCCTACAACACGCACCTCGGCGATCCGGAAGACGTGCGACGAACTCGATTGAAATCAAACACTCCGCTGTGAGCCGGTCCTCATGGCTCGGAAACCACTTCATTATCGCGTTTCCACGGCCATTACCGATGCCGCCCCCTAACGCCCGCCATCGGCCCTTGACGTGCTGCATCGGCAATCGATTCGACCCAAGGCCCAGGGCGGCCCCGGCTCAGCACTAATTAAATGCCTTCGCCACCGCTGGCGACGTCGATGCCGACGTCGATTTCGCAGAGTCGGAGGGAATCGGAATTTCCCAGACGCCCCGCAGACCGTGGCTGGCGGGGGCGCGGATGCGAGCCAGAGGCAGAGACACCTCGCCGCCGACGCCGACATTTCGCAATTTCCATTTCTATTTCCCGCCGAGACTCGGCGCCGCGCAGGAGCCCTAATTACGTGGCCGCCCCCACCTCCTCTCGGTCCTCGGTCATCGCGTCCTCGGTCTTCCCTTCCCACGTCCCTCGGCCGACGTCGTGACGGATGGCAAAAGTGCGCCCGTCGCTCCTTCGAGATGTGGACCGGGACCGAGACCGAGACCGGAACGGATCCGTCTTTAATTATGCAGCTCTCCTTGCATTTGAATGCGGCTCCCTCGGCCACTTCGACCTCGTCCTTCCGCCGCTGGAGCAGCCACCGTCTTGAGAACCAACTCGTCGCAGGACCCGGCAGGACCTCGGTCGAGCATTAATTTAGACATTTTCCACCCTCGCCCCGTTCGCCCCGTTCACCCCCTCGCCCTGCCCTCGGCCCACTGTGCCGGTTGTTCTTGAGCAGCAGTGGCTGATTTTGAGAGGGTTGTCGCACTGTTGCTGCGCGGCCTTAGCAGCCGCTCGTACAGCCGAAGGACCCGCAGCCGGCTCTCATAAGACATGCAAATCGTCATTCCATATTCTAGTGAGTTTTAAATGAATTTTTAATCACATTTCACTAGATGGCGGTTGTCGGACGGACGGGGTGCGGGCGGTCGGGGTCTTCTAGTTAGTGGATGGCTTCGTTGTTGTTGTTGCGTCGTCATTGTTGCCATTGTTATTGTTGCGGTCGACTTCGGCAATTACGACCACTTGACAGCAAGTTATGAGCTCGGACGCAGCCGGCGCCAGGACGGGGCGCTCGAGGGTGCGGGGCTCGTATCCTCGGCTCGGCCCCTGCCCGGGTCGATTGCGCTGGGAGTCCCTGGGCGCCGGGCGTCCCAAATGGGCCCGGAGCAGCAGCAGCATGAGCTTCTTTCCGGATGCGCTTCCTCCGCCTCGGTTATTCATGGAGCGGCCGCTCTCGGGGCTCCCCTAATGAATTCATTAATTCGTTACTTGCTCCTCGGTCATTGATTCATGCCGGGGAAGTCGGGTCGTGCTCCGAACGTCGTGATTTCGAGTTCGTTCTCACACATTCCGATCGCTGCTTCTCCCACATTCGTCCATCTAAATTACGTCTGTGTCTCTCCCATATTCGTTAATTCTATTAACGTGTGCAATTATTTCACGATCGATTCCTTCACAACCGAGTCTTCCGCGTCCCGCATCGCTCCTTCATACTTTTGCCCTGTCCTTCCTTCCTACATTCCTTCCACTCCATCACATTGCAGCTCCCTCCGTTGCGTTTACCCAAGTGAAAGATTTCATGTCCCGTCTCCGCCGCCTCGTCGCACCCCGGACCGAGAGCTTATTTGAATTCATTTCCCGCCCCTCCCTACTGTCGCCGCGCTGTCCTCGCCAACCGGGCAGCTCTGCGCGTAATTACTCGAAACTGTCGCCCTGCAACACGCTCGCCGACCGAGAGACACCGAGGGCGAGCGGAGGGACGGCACCCCACTCGGGCCCTCTCTGCCCACTCGACTCCATTCACGCCATTACGAAATCTGCGGCCGGCCGCAACAAGCAGCAGGAGAGCAGCAGGAGTGCAGCTGCATCCCGGGAGCAAACAACCGAAGTGCAATACCGCAAGCAACCCGGGCACAACAGCGACCTCCGCAGTGCCCCGACCTACCGCCAGCCAACCACCCGAGCGGGCGACGACCGACCGTCGACACCGCCGTGCGACGGGCCCCGCATCGGCCCCGCATCTGTCCCTGCGGTCGCCCGGCCCTCGTCGTCTATGGTTGCGCAATATTTAAAAAGGATTACGTTCGAGCAGAGTTGTGTAAATGAAGCTTCTCATTACGGCAAGCCTGCAAGTATGCAATGCAAAATAAATAATGAAATGTAAGCGACGACCCAGAGAGACAGCGACAGACACACAGACCGACAGAGAGAGAGAGAATGCGAATTGGGTGCAGACTGTGGACGGCGCGCCTCCCAGCAGGTATAAATAATGGCATCGTTTTCTCCAGACACTCGAGCCCCTGCCTCCCGCCTCGCCCACCTGCCGTTCGGCAGCAGCCGACACCCCTCCCCCGTTGTTGATTCCGTTCCGGCTGCAACACATCCGGTGCCGTCTGTTTGCCAACAAACAATCGGACGTGTTCGGTTCGTCTTCGTCTTTGTCTTCGTCTTCGACTACGTCGTCGACTACGTCTTCGTCTGCGCCGTCGCCTCTGCCGCTCAGGCCCTTCCCGCATAATTAAATTCCGTTCTCTTCCCGGCAGATGTAATGACGAGCAAAGCCGAGGGGGCGAGGAGCGGTCGACGTCGACTTCCGCTTGGTCGCCGCTGCCACTCCTGGGGGTCGCCGAAAGGTGGACGCGAAAAGTTGACGACGAAGTTCTGCACTCCGCGAAGTAGTCGGCGAACTTCGTGAAATGGGGTGGGCAGGTGGGCAGGGTCGAGAGGAGCCCAATCGAAGTCGGGCGCGGGTCGATTGGAGTTAATTTAATTGATCGCTCGAGAGGGACGGCGAGGTGAGGTGAGGCGAGGGAGGGCTACATTTTTCTGGCCGGAGTCTCTGGAAGAACTCTGCCATTATGGCTGAGTGGCCGTCGCATCTTCGGAAGAAAATTACTAATTAAGTCCTCGAATGCGTGAACTCGTCTCCCACAAAGCACTAATTGAATGGAGTGGAGTGCAGTGCGGGGCGAGGGAGACCACGTGTAGTTGTGCATCAGTCCGGGATCAGAGTTGCCAGGACCGTAATCCCCTTGTGCAGGGGCTGCGGCTTCGAAACTCCGTCGTGCTGCAAGAAATTGAAAATAGTGTTCAATTTGCTCAACTTTCCGAGAGGCTGTCCGGGCGCCTTTAAGCCGATGTCGCCCGGAAAAACTGTGAATGGCGGCGAAACTTTTGCCCTGCACAACATCGTAATGACTGCCTCTATGCGTCTCGCTCTGTTCTGCTGCAGAACTTCTCCGCCTGGCCTTAAAATGGAAATCTTGCAAGTCGTGAAAGGAGGAGCTGAAAATAATGAAAACATTCTTCGCAAAGTTTCCTTGCGCCGAGAGGGAGGGACATTGGGAAGAAGTGAAATAAAGTATAAAAATAATTATGAAAGGGAGCAGCGAAAGATCACCGAGCGGGACAGCGACGGGGAACGGAACAAACATCCTTGTGCCACATTTCCTTCCTTTCCTTCGCAAATACTGCGTAATGGAAGGGCGAGAGGTGCAGAGGGCAGGGGGCAGGAGGCCACGGCGAAGACGCGAGGAAGACACGCGGGACCCGGAGCGTGGCGAGGGCAGAGGCAGGTCCCGTCATTAGTGACAGGGAAACGCAATAAAAACAATTATTTCAAAAGGACGCATGTGCGCATTTCCGGGCGAGCAGCAGGAATTAAAGTGCACACAAATGTCGCAGGTAATGGAATGGCTGGAAATGAAAATGACACCCTTTAGGCTGCAGTTGCAGGGGCGGAAGTGGGTGCCGTACGCCGTGGCGTGCGGATGGGTTGAACGGCGAGGAACGAAGTGGAGCGAAGCATCCGCTAACTGGGACGGCAGGAGCTTCGAGACACAGCGATTCGAGAGGGGATCAATAAGAATATGAAACACCAAAGTCGTGTAAATCCGCCTCCGCCTCGCCCCAGGCCCCATCCATCGCCAGGTCCCGGCGGACCGAAACAAGGAAAAGCTCGCGCCCGAGGAGCGAGCGCTCTAATAAGATCGCAGTTTCGCATTCCACTTAACCACCTGTTTACCGAGCTTCCGCCGGAAAACAACAAGCAGCAACAACAAGGCCATTGATTCTAAATATTTAGCCAGCGCCAGACGAGGTAGGAGCAGGAGGCGGCCGACATGGGAGTAGAACAGAAAAGAAGACAACAGCAAGATGCCAGGACCGCGATGAGCATTGGTGCTGGGGAGAAAGAGGGACAGAGGGTGGGGAGGAGAGAGCGGCGGGGCAGAGGGACGGGAACGAGCAATTTAAGGACAGCTTCCGCTTCTTGTGCAACATTCATTTACTTCCTCCAGCGCGGAGCAGGCGCGCGCTTCCCGGCCCGAGATAAAGTTAATTAGGCGACACGACCCCATGTGACAGTTGTCTCGCGGAGACTCGCCGAAGAGCCCGCCTCGGCCGCCCGGGCGCGCCTCCCGCTTCCGGGACAGCATCTGACGGAGAGCTTCCTCCACTTCCTGCCGCGCCACGGTTGCCACCTTTAATGGGCCGTCGGCACCGTCACCGTCGTCGTCGTCGGCACCGTTGCTGGTGGAGCTCTGTCGGAGAAGCCGCGCTGCTCACTTTGTTTCCTTCTAACGGCTACAGGGCGCGAGGGTCGCAGGGCAGGGCAGGGCAGGGCGAGGCGTGGCCCATCCATCGTAGGGGCTGTGGGCGCTGCGCGACGGAGGCCGAGGAGCAAATGTTCGCTGAACTCATTTAAAAGTTTCGAGAAAAACGTTCGATGCTAGATTTGTAATTATTTTTCTCTCTCTCTCTCTCTCTCTCTCTCGCCCACTCCCCTCCCTCGCTGTTCGCTTGTCAGATGGCGGCGATGACTTGATACCGTGATGATGACGATGGTGTGTTGTAGCTGCATGAATTCGTAATTTGCTTCTGAGCTCGCCGAACAGGAGATGCTTGTGGGACCCACAAGGAATCACAGCTGACATGATATAAGAGGCGCCAACGAGGGTCACAGCCCTCCCCAGTTGTCCACAGCGGCGAATTCCGCAGCTCAGTACTGAACTCTAAGCCGTTTATGTGGATCAAACAGCGTGTTCCAATTCGCCCAGTCGCAATTGTTCGCCTGTCCCTGCTCGCGAATCGCGTTCCACATGCCGTCTTCGCGCCGTCCGCCCAACGCCGACATTCAATTTAGCGCTTCCGCCTCGCGCCGCCTCCCAAATCCCGCCATATTTCTCAGATCCACTCCTGTGGCGCCCGCTGTCCAACTTCGGCCACAACGAGCGCCAAGATATGGCCTCGAAGTGGCCGAGCGCCGAGGGTGGGGTCGCGGCCGCACAAGTATCCGGACTCGGGCCCCCGGCGTTCATAAAAATTTCCTATCTGCCGTGGCCTAATTTCCTGTAATTATACGAGCGTCCCTTCGGTCCATGCGCTCGCAACTTTATTTCGATGCGCTGTCTCTCACTCTCTCTATCTCTACCTCCATCTCTGACTCGCTCGCTCCCTCTCCCTCGCCATCTCTCCTGTGTCCTGGCTGTGTCTGTGAGTGGGCCCGGAAATGCAAAACTTTTCACTTAAGCGTACGTTTTTCCTCCCCACTCCCGCCTCTTCCTCGTCCAGGCTCCCGAAAATATGCTAAGAAGATTTCGCAAAAATGTCCAAGTTTCTCGCGATTCCACGGCACGTAAAAGAACCGCAGCAACGAGGAGCTGCGAGAGCGCGAGAGACGGCCAGGAATCGGGCAAATTTCTACAAATGACACAATTTTCATGTAATTATCTTTTGAATTATGAAAACACAGAGCGCGCGGCCCCCTCGCCGCGTCCGCCCTACACTTGTCCGTGTTACGTGACGACGAGACAGACACAGACAGAGGGGCGGACGGATGTCCGATGGACGGAAGTTTGCGCCTTGAGTTGCTCGCTCTGGTCAAGAACTTTTCCGGCTGCGACGTGCTTAAGCGAGCCCTCGGCCCCTGCCCGCGCCGCCCACTGCCGCCCACCGCCGCCGTCGCGTAGATGGCGTCGTCCCCTCGGCCCTGTATCGCATTATAATTTGCTGCTAATTACGCAGCGACCCGCGCCGGGCGGGCGCCGGGATGGGGAACGTAATTAAATTTGTGCGTCGATGTCGGGCGATGTTTGTTCCGCGGAACTCGCCGACTGCAGATCTGAGCCCTGAGCGACTTTAATTAATGTGCAAATCAGCCCTCGGTCCAGGGTGGCCCCGCCGGCTGCTCAGGCGGAACGCGTCGCATCCAATTAGTTTTAAGAACACCTAATTGCGGGACCAGATTCCGAGCGCTCGCAGGTCGTGCCGGACGGAGGCACTCGGTGTATTCCGACTGCCCGAGTGCTTCGTGGGCGTGATTTGCGCCTTCGTTTGCACTTCCTGCACTCTTCGACCGGACGCAGCCATCGGCGCCCCATCGGCTTGTGCAGCCCATTCAGAGCCGATCCTCCATCGAACGATCCCCGGTCCTGGCGAAGGACGAATGCAAATTGTTTGCATCGAGTCAACGACTTAATTGCGTAAGGACTCGGGCCGACGAGAGCCCAGGACGGTGGCGTCATTGGCCGGGGCCCGCTACGCCGCACACCCACACCAACACACACGGACACGGACACGGACACAAGTGCACTCTCGGTGACTTGTGGCAGGCGTTCAATTAAGTCGCATTCAGCAAAGAAGATCCTCGAATTGCTTTGATTCACTTTGACCCGATGGCAGGCAGGACGTTGTTGTTGGTAGTCCATTCAGCAGAGCAGACTCGACTCGTCCGTCCCTCCGTCGGTCGGTCCATCGCCCTCGCCCTCGCCCTCGCCGTCGCTGTGGATGTGGCACTGATAACGATATCGACAGGACTCGGTTGCGATCCGCAATCACCACAAGATTGTACCGACAGCCAAAGGAACAGCATGTTCCCACAATAACAGCAACACCAACACCAACAGCAACAACAATCAGTGGTGAAGAGCAACCGACTCGGATCCGTTCAAAGCGACGTTTGTGGCGAAATTTCCGCAATTAGAGTGGAAATCGATTTTTAATTGAAAAACGTTCGACTCGTCATTCGTCCGTCGGCCGGCTGACATCGTTGAAAGGGGCAGAGCGGGCGGATGGCGAGGCGATTTGAATTTCCCCAGGAGCAGACTCGACTTCCCCAAGCTTCGAATTAGACGACCGGAGATCGAATTAACTTTCCGACAATTGAACCGGGCCGGACCCTCGTCGGCCCTGAGTGGATGCTTAGCAGGGTGTCCACCTGTTTTTGGGCTCCGGGGCTTCAGCGAGGGCAATAAAAGCACGGACCCGTTGACCCGCCTGCGTCCGGCCCGAAAGAGCGTCAAATGAGCTCCCAGCCGTAATTGAGCCCATAAATTGCGCGCCGATCGGGAGTAAAATGCAAAGTTTACTGCGGGCATTTCAACTCGTCCATTCTACACCGCCGTCGCCCGCCCGGCGGCGCGCCTCCGGCCGCGATTGCGCCCGGTCCTCGGCCGTCCACACGTGGGGCGTAAATGAAAAAGGCTCTTATCCGCCATTTGTAACTAATAAAATGGTCAACACCATGGCAAATGCTAAATTTTGCACAAAAACCTCAGCAACGACAACAACAACAGCAAGAACCAGAACAGCAGAGCAACACCAATAACGACAGAAAAACACCATCACCGTAGACAGCAGCGGCAGAACCAGCCACGACCTCTGAACTGCTGCCATGAGAACGAAACATCGAGTGGTTGTTCGTGTAGTTGTCCCAGTTGCATGGCGGTGGAGTGCATTGTTGTTGTTGGGGAAGCCGTGGTGGTTCTCTTGGTGTCGTTGTCGGCGCTGTTGGGGCAGTCGTGCCGCCGCTGCAGACTTTTAGGCGCCAAAAAGCAATGAACAGAAACTCGATTGCATTTGGGACTGGGATTTATGGCCGTCGTGCCGCGCGTCCGTGCCTTGGACGCCAGCCCGGGACACTCCGCCCGCCCGCCAACTGGACACCGCCGTGACCAGCCGTCGGCCCGTGGCGCCGGCGGGGGGCCGGGCCTGCAAAAAGCCCACATATAAATTCCAATTTGTATTGAAATTGGCAGCATCTCCCGACGAGCCCGTCGGACTCACATACAGGAGCCGAGGCCAGCCAGAGGGACGGAGGCAGGCGGACGGCGGTCTCGGGTCCATGCGGGCCAGTTAGCGCCAAAGGATCAAAAGCCAACGGAAAAAAAGACCTGCCCGCGCGCCCCTCACGGACCAGGACGAGGCGGCGGCAGAGGCGGAGCAGGAACAATCGGAGTTCATCTTCTGGTCGGCTTCAGCTGCCCCGTCCGTCCGGGGCACGGGGCGCGGGGCGAGGGGCCGGGGCATCAGAAGAAGAAGTCGACGCATGTTGCATATTCATAACACGACGATGGCAACTCTGTCGTCGGGCTCGTCCTCGGTCTCGTCGACGGCCGGTGGCCGCTTGTGGACCGTAAGTGGGTTTTGCATGAGTCCGTGCGCAACACTTGGCGCCGAGGCCCAGACAGTGCCGGGCTGGGGCAGAGGCAGCGGCTGAGATTGCTATTGACATTTGGCTGGCGATAGCGAGGGTCCTGCGCTCGGCAAAAAGTCCACTTTATTAAAATCCAATAAATGTCCCTCCCGGGGGAGTCGGCTAGACTGCGACGGGATCGAGGGCCGGCCGCAACTTATCGCTAGTTGGACCGCGGAGAGAGAGGCAGAGAGAGGCAGTAGATTTTCATCAATACGCTTATTGGCACGAGAACCCGACCTGGGATGGGGCCCTGGAGGGGGCGCAGTGCCGACGTGCTGGGGGAGATCGTTGGGAACAGACAGGCAGCCGACGCGGAGTTGGAGAGACGTCGGGCCGTGCCTGGGCTGGGACGGCGGAGTGCAATTAAAAATTCGTGCCGAGTCGGGGGAACCGTCAGCGAGACAGGGCGAGGAGGGGCCGGGGAGGCGTAGGTCCTTTCAAAGCAGCCCGTTGAAGGGCTCAGGGTCCTCACTGGCAGCTCGTTAATTGATTCGTCAATGGGAACGGAGAAGAAACCGAAGTTCGCTTCGAAGGTTTTCCATTAAACGCTCCACGAGAACGAACGAGGCCGACAGACAGTCAGAGAGACAGACAGGGGGGGAGAAATAAGGACGAGAGGAAGGATACGAACCTTGAAGCTCCGTAGTGCGGTTGGAAAGTAAATTTATCGATTCCCCTGCCCTGCGATAGAAACATTTGGCCTGCGATGCAGGAGAGAAATTCGAAGTTCGATAGCTGGAATCTGGAATTTATTTTCCTCCTGGTCCGAAAGTGAGTTAATTTGGGTTCGCCTGGATGTCCTGCAAGCGCCGGGTTGAGAAAGGGAAGGTAATTGGGAATGAACCGAGGCTCGCCGTCAGATCCCTTCAAGGAAGAGCTCGGTTGTCGTGCATAAGGCGGACGTCATTCACAAAGAGTCCTTTACCGAGACAGACTAAGAATGTCCTTGGAATCCGGCCTTAAAAGCCGAAAAATCGATGCGAATCCGAATCGTGGCCTCACTAAATAATTCACTCCGAGCAGATTTCAGGACTCCTCAGGCAGCTGTCCAGATTATGAGATCCTTCGCCTCGAACGCCTCCGACGGCTCAGCAAATCGCATTGGTCGGAGGCCTTTGGTGTTTACGCCGCATGTAATTCGAATCCATCTGGCCAACATTATCCATGCATCGGTGGCCAAAGGACTGCCAGGACTCGCCTCGGCTGCTCGCCTGTTCGCCTGCTGGAACAATCCAATAATCAATCATGCAACATTTGCTCGCAATTGATCCTGCAACCGAATATAAATCAAATCACAAGGAAACCACAGCCCACACACACGGCCAGTCCATCATACGCACACATTCGCAATAATCGTCGTAATTGGCTGAGTCGACCTGATAATTATTTTGACACATCGAGTTCTTACCGAGCACGCCCGGACCGCCGGACCGCCGGACCGACCGACGCGCCACCCCCGCTGCGCTACTGCGTCGCTGCCCACGTGACCCAGGCACAGGACACCGAGCAAACGGCGTTGTTGCTGGTGCTCGACCACTGTTTCTGCTGCCCCTGCCCTTGCGCCTGCTGCGGTGGACGCCTGCCGAACCCGTCTTCGAGCAAATCAATCGCAAATAAATGCAAACTGCATCTCGATCGCAGTCGGAGCCACGCACACAGTTGCAATAGGCGGACCCCTACCCCCACCACGGCCCCCTCTCACCGCACTGAGTCAGCACACACTCGATCCCCGCCGACACGGACACGCCCGAACGACCGCATAATTGCCGGGCGCGATGATCGCCGGCTCCTCCCGCACCCCGCGACGCGACCACTGCACGGCGATGAGGGCCGAGGCGGGGCCGTCCGGAGGCGTGGCTCCAGCCGGGTCAGGCGCGGAGGCTGCGACTGTTAATTTACTAAATTGCCATTAATGGCGGACAATGCAGTCGCCGCCGGCCCGCCGTCCCACCGCCCCAACAAGGCGCCTGATTGTTGTGTCGAGCGCGGCGGCCGTTGGGAGCTCGTCGGCCGCAGGACGCAGGAATGAAGCCGGCGCAAGACGATGAATGCGGTGCCTGCCGGGCGGGTCGTGCAGGTCGGGCGGTGTCGGGTGCTGCGGCCGATTAGGGGCGAGAAACAGATTTATGAGTCGCAGGCCACCGGGACCGCCGCTAATGCGCTGCCAAGCACGGGGTCGGGGTCGCGGCCGAGATGCTCGACAGCAACATTAGACGCCGTCCGAGCCTTGGCTCGACATGACGACAGGTCCTCGGGGCGGCATCGAGCCGGACGTGGGCCGCCGAGTGCATCGGGCGGCAGCGACGTAAGAGCATGGAAGGCCTCGGTGGAAGGCAAGGCCAGCGGACTCGGACGGAGACGAAGTCTTGAGGACCCTGCAATGGGATTACTCTCCGTGCGCTGGTCAAAGGTAATTGAAGATTGGCCTCTTCTGAATCAATATGTGCTTTTTCGCCTTGAGATCACAAATTGCACAACCTCCGTCTTAAGCCTGCAATGGCATGTGTGTCTGTCGCCCTTCGGCTGGTGGATGGCTCGATGATCCTCTTATGCAGTTTGCACAACTCAATGGAACTCAATAGACATTACCTAATCGAAATATTAATGTGCCCTGGGCTCGGTCTCCGGCTCGGAAATATTGTTGTAATCCCTTCGGTAAACTTTAAAAATTATGCAAGAAATATCCTTCGATTGACTCGTCGGCCGGATTCGAGCGTGGCAGGGCGGCCGGGCGGGGACTCGTCGAAAGACGTTCTCCGCACGTCGCACTTGTTGCGATGCCACGGCGCCTACAACAACCCGGTGCACGAGGACCCACTCAAGTTGTTGCAATTACATTATTTATGCCTCAAAGTTTTTCCCTCCGTCGCCGTGTTTAAATATTTAGATTCATGCTTTGCGACTTGGGCCATGTCTCGGCATTCCGCTTCCGTGGCTGCGTCAACAGCGCCCCTCGTCCCCGGACGCCTGCCAGGGACTTCGCCCAATGCTCGTTGAGATCCTTTGAGCGCAGGACGGCGGCGCTGCGACGTATGCAGGAACCCGACTACAGCCACAACCCCACAACATGCAGTTACAACGCCAACTTTGCATTCGCGAAGTTGGAGCGCGGCGAAAGAAAGCAGGCGGCCGCGGCTCGGGTGGGGACGAGACGCAGTGCCGGGAGGTCGCGCGAGTGTCCGCGGGTGTCTGGCGTGTGTGCGGGTCTTGCGTGCTGCGCAGTAGTTCGGGTCGAGTGCCTGGCACGGCGCTAATGTGTGTTTTCGAGGGCCCCTAATTGATTTCGACTCGGAGTGTGTTGCATACTTGCAGGCGGCGGGCGACGACGGGAGCGCTTGCGGAGGGGGCGCAAGGGTCCGGATGATTTCTCGCTAAGGCCTCGCGGTCGCGAAGGGTGGCGAGGACTGATTGATTCCGGCGACGCCGAGTGGGTGGCGCCGCGAGTCCTTGGGACGTTGATTGGGTCCTTCAAGCAGCTTCGCCGCCCTCGAGGGATCAATCGACTCGCAATCGTCGTCAAATCCCCCGCACTTCCTTCGTCGTCTCCCTCTCTTCCTGTCTCTCTCCCACTCTCTCTCTCTCTCTCCTGCCTCCCCCCGCAAGTCCGAGTTGCAGCGAGCGACACGGGGAGGCGAGAACAAAACCTGCGACTCGCAGCTCCTTCACGACGCAATGCTCCCGAGCTACTCGCAGGGCCATTGTTCCTTTGTCCTTGGGGCGAGGGAGGGAAGGGCGAGGAGTGGGGAGAGCAAGGTGCAGTGGGAAAGGGGAAGAGAGGGGGGTACGGGGAGTTGAGTGGCGGCGCTTCTAATCCTGTTTACCTTCTATGACGAGTTATGCAAAGCGAGTGAATGGATTACAAGGACAACAATGCCTCTCACTCGCACACTCGCACACTTTCGCATAGAGCACAAGCCTTCGCCTTCACACACACTCGCTAGCTCGCTCGCTCGTCAGTCAGTCATTCATCCATGCACTCACTCGCACAATGAAGCACAAAGTAAGCAAAACTCACAACTGACATATGTCCCTGGGTCCCTCTCGCTCTCGCTCTTCCTCACTCGCCTTCCGTCGATGTGTGTGAGGGCGAGGGCGAGAGTGTCCTTGCGCTGGCATTACTTGAGAAGTTCTGCTGATAAAACCCTGTTAATAAAGTTGCGGACGGCAGGGCGTGGGGTCTGCAGCCGGCAGTGATGCAATTTAATCCGAGACAAAATGTTGCCGAGTGCCGCCCGGCCGCTGGTTTCCCGTTGCTGCAGCCGCTGTTGTTTCGCAGCGGAAGCTGTTGCCTTGCGTCAGGCTTCAACTGGAGTGCAAATCGGAAGCCCAATTTAATGAAAACTTTCTCCGAGACGCTCGTCCTGCCGGGCTGGGCGCGTGGACCGGATCCTCGGGCCCGGCTCGAGTGGAGCGCAAACAGAATCATCCCGAGGAGAACTTTGATTGAGTGGGTGATCAAGGCTTCCGAGTGGCCGAGTCCCTCGCCGTCGCCGGACGGGGAAGTTTCCTCGAGGAGTTCGATTAGGAAATGGATTCGCTTGCAGAGCGATCGGGCGGCGTAGTAGGGGAGGAGGGACGGAAGGCGACGACGGCGATCTGCATCTCCGAATCCGCTTACGGGACTCGGCCTGAGTTGCTCCGTCACCAGGACCAGGAGGGAACCGAGACCTCGCGCACCTGACCTCGCGAAGCCCCACCCGACCTCGGCTTTAAGCCATTAAATGCTTGCGAGCCACGCGTTGGCCCAATTTTTAATTAAAATTCCCTGTCCCCGATCTCTGGGACAGCGAGCGGGCGGGAATCAATTTGGAGGGGGCTCGGGACATGGTCAAATACATATTTGCCGGCGAAATTTATGAAAACCATTTACAAGGTATCAATTTAAAAATCCTTGCCCGCCGCGCCTCCGCCCCGGCAGAGACCACGGGGCTGCGGCTCTGGAAGCGAAAACATTTTGCGAAAAATGCGGTCCACAAGGGAGCAGCTGCTAAGTGACAATGTTTTTATCGGTTCCACAAACACACTCGTGCTCGCCCGCTCTCGCGCACACCTCGTCGCCCGCTCGCACTCAGGAGCCGTCCAGAGCCAGAGCCAGTGCCAGAGGACGTCGGATGCAAAAAGGCCTCGGTGAGGGTGTGTGTGAGTGTGAGTGTGCGAGCGCGAGAGTGTGTTTGGCGCGCATTTAACACTCGGGTGCACTCGGTGGAATAACAATAACAACAACAACGACAAAAACAGCAGCAACAGCCGAAACTGCAGCAACAACTCGAACGAAAACAACACGGGTAACTTCAAAAATAACAACAAGAGCAACAAGAAGACGTCGAAGGAAGCACGCGACAGCAACAGGACGAAACACAAATTAAATCCGAAATAAAAAAGTCGAGAGCGACTCGAAACCAACAACTACAGCAACTGCACCAACAACAACAAGGACGGCCTCGATGCCTGTAAATTGCGTCCGCGCGGCGGTCGCGTGTCGATCGTCCTTTGAGCGTCCGCATCCGGGTCCGGATCCGCGTCCACGGCCAGCGGTCAGCATGGCGGAAAACTGCTTGTTGTTGTCCTTGTTTTGGCACAAATAGTCAATGCAGTTGTTGTTGTTTTTGGTCTTGCTGTTGCTGCTGCCCCTGTGCGCCTGTGTGTCGCCGGTTTAATTAATATTTATTGGAATTGCAAGAAGCGGCGGGCGGAGGACGCGGGGACGAGGGCGGGGGGATCGCTTGTGGAAGCTATTGAGTGGATGGCGAGATTTCAAATTTATGAACAGCGGCAGGAGGTGGAGTCCTTTGCGAGGATCTCGGCTCGCGACGCTGAGGCCCTCGGCGCGGCTTTGGGGATCCGCAACAGCCGGCGGCTGGGAGGGAGCGAGGCAAGACTCCGATCGATCTCGGAGGTTCCCGGGCGCGACGGGCGCCGCCATCGGACCGCAAGAGGATCAAGCGAGGCGTTTGTGGGCGTGTGTTCGGGTTTTCCGTTTTGGATGTGTGGGTGCGCGTGCGAGGCGTGGTCTGGCCGAGTGCACGAGTGCTTATCGAAATATGGCCGGCACAAATAACATTTGCTCGATTTAAATACATTTTGATAATTTCAGCATTAAAACCATGCTGCGCAACAACAAATGACCGCAAAAATTATGCAAGACAGGAAAAACACGACGACAAGAATAACAATAACAACAACAACAACGACAACAACCGGCAACAATCGCAGTGGCGAGCGCGCGACGCATGCGGCCGGGCGGAAAAAACAAATAATTAAAATGCGCATATTTCCGCTTAAACGACGCCAAGGCCGCAAATTAAATTGTTTTTAAGTGTCTGTCTCGC
Organism: Coelopa pilipes; assembly: GCA_947389925.1. Classification (NCBI taxonomy): domain Eukaryota; kingdom Metazoa; phylum Arthropoda; class Insecta; order Diptera; family Coelopidae; genus Coelopa; species Coelopa pilipes. The sequence goes on from OX376696.1 coordinate 261,332, forward strand.
TCGCTCCCTCGCTCCCGGGCTGGCGGGCGCGCCGCCGGCCACTGCCAATGCATAAATTAATAAATGCGCGCCAAACGATCGCCAAATAAAAAAAATAATTGCCTGCTCTCGGGCGCCCAGCTGCGCTCGCCCAGAGAGCGCGCGAGCTCGTGCGTGCGGTGTGAGTGCGTGCGTGCGTGTGTGTGCGCTTAAACCACTTACCAAATAGTATTGGGCGCAATTGACATTTTACGGCCGGCCTCGGCTTCGGCTTCGGGCGACCTGCCCTGCCTAAATCCATAATTATATAATTAATTTGCGTCCGCCCCACTCCGCGTCCGCATTTTTCCAAGATCGCCGCGTCCGTCAGACTCGTGTTCGTCCGCCGTTGTCGTTGTCGTTGTCGTTGTCGCAGTTGTTGTGCCACGCGGCGTATGCGTAGCGCGGATTTATTCGTCTGCAGTGGCCGCCGCGCTGTTTGAGTTGTTGCCCTGTTGTTGTTGTTTATCTCTGTGTGCAATTGTTGACATTGGCGCTGTGGTTGTTGTCGCTGCTGCTGTTGCCGCCGTTGTTTGCTGTAGTTGTTATGTTAATACTGTTGCTGTTTGCGCGCAATAAACAGCTGTTCGGCCAATTATGTCCACTGCCTCCCTGCCATTTTATTTCGACTCGGCTCTGCTACAATTAAACAAGTGCACGAGGGGACGATGGCCTCGACGCCGAGGAGGAGGAGGACTTCAATTCCCTTTAAGAACGCCTCCTCCGATTCTCGCTCGAGCTGCAGGTGCCACAGCCCCCGAGATCCTCCGCTGGCATCCCAGAAGAGGAGGCTCGACCTCGCCTGCCTCGCTACCTCGTCTCCAGTTGGCCTGCTGCTCTCCTCATTGCCTCCCAGTCGTCTCAACGCCCCGCTTCTCGCCTCCCATGTGGGCATCAATCCGAGTTCGGCTCCTCCCGGCACGTCCAGCTTCTGCCCGGCCGACTCGCCCTCGGCCCACACCCGAGGCACAGCCTGCGAGCGCACAGTCGCAGCGACTCCTGGCTGACGGCCACGGTCTCGGGACCCGAGGCCTCGAGCATGTGGCGACGGTGGCCTGCCCGACTTGTGCTGCTGCCAGGGCCGCCGTCCCAGGTGGGGCTCGCAGGGATCGGGACGCAGGCCGCAAATTAATGACATGTACACGCAATTACTTAACCCGCAAATGAGTGTCTTCGGCAGGGGCGGGCGCGTCGTGCGGGCGGCCGACCCAACCGACGGGAGCCGTGGCCGACGAGGGCTCGGGTGCAGCGGCAGCAACAATTTGTCCGGACTCCTGGCGTCTTGCCTTCTGCCCGTCGTCCGTCCGACTGTCCGTCTGTCGGCCCTCGGTCGCTCGCAATAAAACATTTTGAGTTAAAATGTGCAAATTTCGCACCCGGCAGGAGGCCGGCGAGCGAGTGGAGAGCGGGACTGGGGAGGGCGTGCCAACAAATCATTCCTCAAGGATCCACCGTTTCCAGGGCGGCGCCCCGGTGCGTGTGTGTGCGAGAGCGGAGCAACCTCAGTGACATTCCACATGCAGCTCCGTTGTCCGCAAGATCTATTACAGGCCCGACACACGAGCACGCCGAGCCACACATGGACACGGCGGCCTCACGCACGCCGCCCCGGCAAACGTGTCCCGGCGCATGCCTGCGTGTGTGCGTGGGCGAGTGCGAGGCGAGTGTGGGCAGCCCACAAATTGATGTGCAGGATATTGCGGTGAATCGCAATCGAGCATCTGACTTGATTACTTCACAGAGCCCCGCCCCCGACGCCCCAGCAACGCCTTCGAGTTCGCATTTTATTAGTCCAGCTCAAAATTATGCAACGTTTTCTGCACACAGCTCGTCCTCCGGCTCTGCCCACGCATTGGCACTGCATACGCTCGGGCGCCGGCGTTGCTCAATTTATCAAGCTGTCCAGGCGGCGCATAAATTTCCGGCTGCATACTTGGGCTGGCCGGAAAGAGCGCCGGCGAAAGAAGCGAGCAGTCGGCCACGCCCGTCCGCTTCCGGCTGGATATTATAAAGCACCGGCTATTTATAAAGCGCCGCAAAGTATGCACTGCATTTCGTTGCCGTTCGCAAACGAAGCGAATCGGGCGGAGCGAGCCCGAGATGTCGCCGCCGCAGTTGGCGGATCCCCCTCCTCCGGGGCCGCAGACCGCAGACCTGGGCTTTATGGCCCCAATCGGTCTTGGCACCCTTCTCCCCACTCCTGATCCCCACACTACGCCCGCTCTGGCGCCATCTTCGCCCGGCGATGCGCCTGTTGCGTGCCATCGTCTGTCTCGCTCCTCGCAGCCGGTCCATCTCGACGGCTCGCCAGCATTTATTCTTACGTTTATTGTCCCTCCCCCACCGATCCCGTCTCACCACGCGTGCTGTCCCTCGTCTTCTCTCGCATTTCACTACCTCTGGGTCCTGCCGAGTCTCCTTTGACACTGGCGTCCTCGCCGCCCGCGGCCCCTACGTCCGGATTGTTTTCCTTTTCGGATTGGAAGGAATTCCTCTGCAGAGCTGATCTCATTCGAATTTCCCCAGCTCATTCGAGTGTCCCCTGCGCCCCAAAGCACGCAGCATTATTTTGGGATTTTCTTGTTATTTTGTTGATTTCCCCATTTTCCTATTTTCGGACTGCGGCTCCGACTCCGACGTGGGCTCAGATCCAGAGCCGCGCCGTGGCGGGCCGGGCCGGGGCTGAAGCCGGATTCGGCCTGGGATCCGAGTGCGGTATTTGTGGGCCCGGGCTTGGCTGTGCTTTTCTTGGACTTACAATTAGTTGCAATTATTGTTGTTGCCGCCTGGCCAGTTGTTGTCTTCGTTGCCGGTCTGCTGTGCAGGGTGCGGCTGTTGTTTGTTCGTCGAAGTAATTCTTGTTGAATTATGCAAACGAACAATTAGTTGCTAATCTCTGGTCGATTGCGAGTCGGCCTCCCGCTCCCTCCCCGTTTCTCTCTCCTACGCTCCCTCCCGCTCGCTGCCAGTTTACGTTTTGCAGAACGGCTGCCACTCTGTGGGAAGCGGGGGCCCGGCGAGGGCCCCATTTGAGATCTGTCGGCTGAGTATTCGGAGGTTTGCATTTAATTTTTCGTCTGAGAGAATTCCGGAAATTGAGAAATTGCGCTGCAGCGCCCCGCCACCCGCCTCGCGCACACGGCCGCCGTGCGAAACTCCATCGGAGCAACATCCGCAGCGGCGCGCGAGCGGGGCGGGCAGGCGAACAAGGCAAACAACCAGATGACGACGATTGCAACGATGCCGCTGCATACTTTTAGGCGCTTGCAAATTGCAGTCGCTCCACGGCTTCCGACAAATTCCTGTGTGCTTGTACTTGTGATCGCTGCCGGATGCCTGTGTGGGGGTGAGCGTTACAAATAACCTACGTGCTTGTTCTTTCACATGCTGCACCCACACCACACACCCACACCCACACACTCCCCACCCACCCACTCACACGCAGATTCGCAGATTCGCAACTCACTCCCGCCGCGCTTAGGCAAACACAAACAGCCGCTAGTTGCGTGTTAAGAAAACATTTCGCTCAAACTGAAAACTAGGCGGCCTTCATCTCGCTCGCTCTGCGCCTGCCTCTGAACGTGTGTGTGTGTTCGTGTTCGTATGCGCGCTACATCTCGAGTGGATTCCACGGAGCCCATGTACAAATGGGAGCCTCGGCGTTGTGTTCTTGTTGTTGCGGCTTTATTATAATTTGCCGCACAACGCCAGGCGCCGCTTGTTCGGGCATATGTTCCACAGCCCGAAGGCGGCTCGGCTGGAGAGGCGGGGAGAGGTGGGGGGAGGCGGGTCATTACACCGGCGGCTGTGTGCGAGTATTGGCGCTTGTGAGCTGCGGCAGCGATTACTACAACAAATCTGAGGCGATAAAATTTGACATTTATCAGGATTTACTTTATTCTCTTCCCGGTGATGGCCCGGAAGGGGCAAGAACGAGGAGCCGGAGGAAAAGAACCACCTGCCGCTCACGCACAGCCTCGCACGCACACACACGCGTGTCGGTGTCTGTGGACTCGGGTTCGGAACGAGGGATCTCTTTAAAACCTCTTTATTGTGGCCATTTTGCGACCTTCCGAGCCGGGCCGAGTTCCGTGTGCGAGCGAGCGGGCTGTTCGTGTGTGTGTGGGCGCGAACTCGTCCCACTGCCGTGGTGCTAATTGACGCTCGGCTGTTCAATTATGCAGGGCCGCAAATGAAGCCCGCAGTGGGGCTTGCCGGAGGACGGGAGGGGGCGGTCGGCGCCATTTCCATGTTGCTGCTGCTCTCTTTCCGTCCTTTCTGTTCTTGCGGCTCTTTGCTGCGTGTTTGTTTGTTGTTCGCTTGTGTTTGGTTGCCACATGGGGTGAAAATTTCGACATTGACCTCCGACATTAACGCCGTGTATGTCCGGTGGGTGTGGGGAGGCAGTGGCCAAGGTCAGGAGTGCTTGTAACGTAATTCGAATGATAATAATAAAAATTGGTCCATTATTCAGTGCGGAACGCGTCCTGTGGCCAATGGCCAATTGGGGGTGAGGAGGACGTTAATGGCTCGCCAGGCCCACCAGCCTGGAGTCCAGAGAACGACACCTGGCTGTGCTGAGGAGCCGGGTTCAATGTGGTGACCAAGCCTGTGTCGATACACTCGGAGTTTTGAAAGTGCCATTTAAGTGAAGCATCATTATAATCAGTGCTCTTGGCTATATTCGAGCCCTGTCTAAATGGGTCCTCTTGGCTCCGGAGCAGCCGAATCTACCGCCGCATCCTCGCGATGGAATGAAATACCCTCGAATTAGTGTCGAACACGGGACCAACCCGTGCCCCAACTGACCTCATCCACCCCACCATGGCCACCTCATCCCATCCTCCATCTGCCAATTCCGCCCATCCGCCCATTCCGCCGCTCCGCATTGATCCGGCGAAACTCAATTAGCAAAAGTAATTACATTGCTCCGGCAACGTCGAGACAACAGCTTCCACAAATTTCTGTACAAACAGCCATAAATCTTTTATTTAGTCCTAAAAGGACGACTTCGGCAGAAGGGCAGAAAATTACTTTCACCTGATCCACTGAACTCGCGAATAAATCTCCAACGATGCTATCAAGAAACACGTACAACAACAACGGCAACAGCAACAGCAACAATAACAAGAACGACACGGGCGATGGCAACAACAATGACGAGGACGCGCGCCAGGATTTGTTTCAATTCATTGACTTTTTAAACAGCCAGACATAAATTCCGGGTGGCGGCGAAATAAATTCGGAACGCACTGCATAGCGAAATTTTATAATTACTCTCCGGCCGACCGTCCAAGAGGCCAGCGAGCAGCCACGCCCCCCGCACAGCCCGATGCACTCCACAAATCCGCCGGCTGCCAACGGCAGAGGCGGCGACGACGGCGGCGGCCACGGAAGTTGTCAAGTTTCGGACGCGACCACGAGCAACATTTTGCCGGGCTTTGTCGAGGAACAATGGGCCGAGTTGTGTCGGAGGGCGGTAGGCGGGGAATTTATTACCACGCAGAAATGTCAATGAACATAAATCCGCCATTGTTGAACTGAGCGAGCGCACAGCGAGGGCCCCGGGGCGGAGGCGGGAGGGCGCCACGAAAGCGGCCGAGGACGAAACAAGGCACAGCAAGGCAGGCACGGCACGGAGAACAACAATAAGACAAAGCCGTAGTGGATTCCGGCGGAAGCGCGCCTCCAAGTATGCAATGAAATTAATGGTCTTAGAAAAAACACATATAATTCGACAGTTTGTTGAAGGAAATGATTTTCTCGCGCTCGCGCTCTCGCTCGCTCTGCGGATTGTATGTGCGAGCGTGCTGGCCGGGAGGCGGTGGAGGAGGCCGGCGGGAACCGGGTCGAGTCGGGCGGTGGGCGGAGCTGCGGGCGCGCTGCCTGCAGCCTGCTGGGTCGTGCCGAGCAACTAATTCTCTAAATTACAAATCAGAAGTTAACATAAATCTTACACGCTTCGACACGATGCCGCAATTACGAATGACTTAAGCTGCGCCACGGAGGCGGCGGAAAGAGTTCGCCTAGAGCTGTGCACAGGAGTGGGTCACGGCGGATGTGGGTACCGATTACCCGCTCGTGCAGACGGAGGAAGTTCCGCGGGCAGTTGACGCTGCCTGTGGCTCGCGATGGACTCGAAAGACTGGTTCGATAGAGGGACCTAGGATGGGTCGAGACTTGGCACGACTGCACTGCCTTCGCCACTTTCGCCACTTCCGCAGACGCGCCGAGAGCTACTCCATCCCCTCCATCCAGCCTGAGTACTCGCGATTAACCCGTATTCGACGTGGACCCGTCCAATGCGGCCCACCAGCGCGGCGGCAAGTCGACTGGGCCGGGATCTATCGACCAAATAGCCGAGCCACCTTCGCCGCAGAGCATTTCTCTCCCATTTGCTCCCTGGCCATGGCAGCAATTATTTTGCACCGACAGAAATAAAGGCGACGGGCGGAATTGAGATTTTCTTCTCATTGCCTCGGCTCGTGCCTTTGAAGACGACGCCTCGCCACGTCGGGCCGGGCGATTGGAGTCATTCGTTCATCCATTCACTCCAGCAGTCGTCCATCCATTCATTCCTTCATTCATTCATTCCCGGTCCCTCGTTCATTCACTCATCCACTCGTTCGTTCGTTTGTTAGGAGTCTTCGAGGCGAGTGCGAGAAAATCCACAGATTAGTGTTCCACTTGGATGACTCCAGTTGCTTGTCGTTGGCCCTACTTCTGCTGCTGCTGCTGCTCCTGCTCCTGCTGTTCCTGTTGTTGTCGCCGTCGTTGTAGACGCTGTTGTTGTTGTTGTTTTTGTTGTAGGTGTTCGAGTAGCTGCTTCCTGCTCCGCAGTAGTGTGCGACGGCAGCGCAGGTAGTCGTTGTAGTTGCTTTGTATTAATGGCTGTGGAAGTAATTTGATCGAGAGGGCGAACAGAGGCAGAGTCAGAGGCGGCGGCAGGAAGCGGCCCAGCGCCGGGGCTGGGGCCGGGCTGGGGCGGGAGCATCCGAGTGCCGGCGAATGAATGGAGAACATTGGATTTATATTTTATCGTGTTGGAGTTGAAAGAACGAAGTGGAAGCCGAGCAAGATGAAGTGTAATTTGCAAGCAGCAGAGGAGCGAAGGGGCGGCGGGGAGAGGAGCGGAAGCCGGGCCGACAGGAAGCGGAGGCTGCGAGGGATTAAACACTTTAGTTTTTATTAGATTTTCCCGGAGCACGCACGAGGGTGGGCGGACGAGCGGCCGGCGGGAGTTTTGAAAGAGGTGCCGGTGACAAATGCAGGTGCTCGGAGGATTCAATAATTCATGCTGAATGCCGAGCGGAGGCGGCGTGCCTTCGACAGGGAAGGCCACGGAGGCTTCAGCCGGGGAAAATTGCCGTCCATTCACACGGCTCGAACTTGAAGCCCCCTATTCAGAACCAAACGGGCGAGACTCACTGGGAGTGCGGTGCCGGAGCCGGGACCGCTGCCTTTCCCAGGTCCCCGCGCGGCGGCGACTCCGAGGGGCTGCAGGCCGCCAACTAGACAGCTCAATTATGGACCCGCCGGCGAGGAGCCTCTCGCTCCATTTGATTGCCCTCTTCAAGTTTTGTGGCCCTAATGGCGGCGAGCATCCTTTCGAGCACCGCCGGGCCGATGCCTAGTCGATGAGCGCCGATAGAACGCCGTTAATCCCGATCGACTGCGAGGGCCATAAAGTGCTTTATTAACTGCGGCCGACACAACTTAGCGTCCGCACTACACGGACGCCATCTGTATGCAGGGCAGAGCGGAGCCCTCGCCGGCCCGGTCCAGAGCGGGGGGCCGCACGAAAACACATCGATTACTTCGACGCTTAAGCCCTGCCCGCACATGAGCACCGACAGCCCGGGTGGGCCGTGGTGCGACCCTTACATCGGCCCGGTCCAGTGAGGTCCGGCCAGGGACGGTCGGAGCTGGACCCGCCTCGGCCGGGCTGCGAAGGCCGCTTCTAACGGCTGGGCGGGGCCGGACGGAGCGGCGCGAGGAGAGACAGCGAGCTGTTAATAAATTAAGGCCCACGTCCTCCGTCCGCCGTCCGGCGCCAGGCCTGGAGCACGTTGGCCGGTGCTGCCTTCGCCTCCAGTCAGCGTCAGGCCACGTCCCGTGCATGTGCGCGGAGAGGGGAAGCAGGGGGGATGCTAGGCGGAGGCGGAGGCGGAGAAGAAACAGAGAAACAGAGGCGGAAAAAGATCGACAAAACGACATTTAAATCCGGAGTTTTAACGTACGATTTAGTGTGCGGCAACATGTGGGGGCGCGAGTGTTGGGAACTGCTGGGAGCCGGCAATTCACAAACAATTCCGATAATTTACCGACCATGCAAATGGGCTTCTGCGGGTTTCGGGCGAGCATCGCCGCCGGCTCTTGCGGAGCGATCGAATCAACGACGGGTATCAAGGATGGGTTCGAAATTCATCGCAGCACTTGCGTTTATCCTAAATGTATTGGCGCCATTCACGGCCTTTTAGGATGTTTGCCACTTGTTCTTCGCGAGCTCAAGGTACGAGAAGCATCTGCCACGACCAGGCAGGTGCCTCACTTGTTTGAACTTGAGCAGAATCCTTTCGGCGTGGAAGCAAAAGTCACTCTGCCACTCCTCAAATGACGCCCGATTCGGTTCGCTTCGTTCACCCTCCACAGTGCTTCATCCCAGCCATGTCGCCAGTCCGCACAAACCTACCCACGCCTCCCCAGCACCCACGCCCATTAGCAACAACAACACCAATTTGTTAAGTTCCACTCGGGCGCCGAGGACGCCCTCAACTCGAGGGTCCGTTCGTTAATATCACCATTGCGCGTATCCTTAGCGCAATCGGCCCTCAGTCCCCGCCCGCCGCCCGTCCCCAGGCCATGGTCTGGGTCTGGGTCTGAGTCGGTGTGGTTATGGTTGTTGTTGTTGCTGCTGCTGTGGTTGTGCCTTTCCCGGTCGCTTTGTGTCGACGTGGTTTTGTTGCCCTTTATGGCGTTTTCAATAACATCTAATATTGATAAACGTCGTGTTGCGCCTCGAAACGAAATTCTATTTAAAAGTGATTTTTTGTCCTTATGTTGCTATTGCTGTTGCTGTTATTGTTGTTGCTGCTGTGATTAGTGTTGTTTGTTGGTCCTGTTAATGTAATGGCTGTTGGTGGTATTAAAGTGGCGATGATGTTGTTGTCGTTTGTGATTTTTTAAACATGTCCTTTGAAATGAATTTGCTCTTGTCGCTGATGTTGATGTTTATGTTGCTCTAGTTGGCGTTGATATCGATATGGTGGTTTTTGTTGTTGCCCTCGTCGGGACTGCGGCTGTTCATTTATTGTTGCTGTAATCGCCCACTGTGGCTTGTGGCCCGCCCGCCCCGCCTTGTCGTCGCCGGCCGCCCGGCGGGGTGTCATTTTGTGGTCGATTCGTTTGCGTTGCTTGCGGCGGATCAATTCGCCTCCCCATCTCTCTCCTCCTCGTCCTCCACTGTCCTGCCTCTTTCGCTGGCCAACTTCGACCTCCCCTCGCGCTCCATTCTGCGTTGGCCGGCCGACTGCTTCTACTTGTATTTGTGTGTTGTTGGCATCGCTGTGGTAATATTCAATTTGTATTTGTTGCAAATGTTGTTGCGGTTGTTGTTGCCGTATTCGGTTCGGTTCGGATCGGATCGGATCGAAGCGAATCGGAGGGTTCAAACAATCGTTTAATTGCTTGTTTTTCCCCCAACTTAATGTGGAAAGTTTCATTATTTGTAATTGCTGTTATCGTTGTTGCTGCCATTGTAGCCTTCCAGAGTATAAAAGACCGACAGGAGCAGAGTCCGGGGGTGGGTTGCGAGGGCGAGGACAAGGGCGAGCTTATTATAATCTCGGTGGCCTCTGCGGCGGGGGAGTTTTGTGAAAATCCGTGGAAATTAAAAAGCCATAAACATTTCGAGGGTAATTAAATTAATGGAAGAGGGCGGGGCGCTCGATTTCAATTCGATTCGCAGTCGGGGAGGCCGGGTGGGGGCGAGTTCTGTTCTTGTGGATTTATGTTGGAAATTATTCCAGTGCTCTTTGTGAATGGAATATTGGGCCCGGTTGTGGAATGCATTCCATCTTTTTTCTCGATTTCGCTCCCTGCTTTCGTTTGATCCGTCGACGAAGGGCTTTTGTTCGGCCAATTGATGGGCATCGGGGCCACAATGGGAGATAAATCCGCGTAATTCCGGGCTCAGATTTATGTCCTGGCTTCTAGTTCGCTGTCATCTCTGCTGGAGGCCATTCGCATGACGGATAATGGGACGTCGTCGTTTGAGCCGAAACAAATGGGAATCTCATTGTCTATTATTCCGCATTCAATTTATTATTCGGCACCCAGTCGATTATTCTGCATTCGGAGCGGACTCTGAATACGCAGAGTGGGAAGCCGCTTCGTCCACGGGATGGGAAGGTGCGCTGTGATGACGGGTGGAAGTTCCCCTTCATTACCAATACGGAAATGTTGACTGAGTTTGAGTGAAAGGCCTAATGGGCCTCTTTTATCAATGAATAATACAATGTATCGAATGATTATTTATTCAGAAATTTCGTTTTCAAAAGCAAAGCGTTTATCAACAGTTCTGCGAGTCTAAAGATATTGATGAAATTAAAGATAGATATCTAGATCAAATCATCACGACTTAGACTCAATCGAGGTTATTATAAAACTGAAATTAAGTTTGACATTCAGAAAAAGGATTAATATGAACACAATTTCATTTAAGCCAAAAATAGTTAAAAACGGAAAGCAAGAATGTATCTTAAATACTGCTTGAATATTCCGAATATATTTTATTTTCTATTAATTTCGGCTGAAGAGTGTAAAAATAATTTTGTAGTTAAAAACAAGAATCGTAGCGATTCCTACCATGTGATGTGGCTTCTCACACCATGGCTGCCCACGATGACGTACAATCGGCCAAGTATTAATTCGTTACATTTGTAGCACCCGCACCCTCCGCTCCCTCTCCCCATGGTCGTTCCTGTTTGACTCCTCGCTGGACCCCGGTTTTCACGCGGTCATAAATCTTCCTCCGCATGCAACTAATTTATGGCCGGTGCTTATTGTCGATAATCGGTGATGAATCTTCCTCCATGACTTCATTCGCCCAGCCCGCCCGAGCACTGGGCAGCCCTCAACCTCCCGTCCGCCCTCCCATCCAGGCTCATTCGCCCTCTTTAGGCGCTTCCATTAGAAACTTCAACACTCCGACTCGTTTGAACCTCTCGCACGACCAAATCAATTACCAGCACACGTGCGCGAGTGAGAGCGAATGTGGGAGGTTGATTAATTCGCACTCCATCGATCGCCCCAAGCAACCACACGGCCTCGCAAGCGAAGCTGCTGCAATTATGAGGAACTTAATTGTAAGCTGTCAAACTCTCCGCAAACTGGAGTCTGCGCAAGTGGCGAGGCGTGGGGGCGGTTCAGGATGGGGCCGAGGAGGCCGAGGAGGCCCGAACGAGGCTGCGAAATTGTCTTCCACTCGGCAGCGCAAACGAGCGGCCCGAGCCGAGCGCGCGGCTGACACGGGCCTGCGGTGGGGCCGAGGGGGTGGGAGGGCAGCTGCTGTCGTCGCCGCAAAGAGCAAAGTACACGCTTCGCCAGCACCGCAGTCGATTGCAGCGCGCTCCAGACCCGGACAAGGGCGATGCGGGGGCAGGGGGCGGGGAGGGTAGGCACGGAGGCTGCGCGCGAGTCGAAAAGGCAGGGAGCACATGCGAGGCAGGCGCAAGGACTCGCTGCCAATTAGGCTAATCCGTCAGATAATTAGAAACGTCGGCAGCGCAAACACGACAACACGACTCCACGTGTGCCTCGCGCTCCCTCGCCGGAGCGAGATGCGCACACACTCACACTCACCACACACACGCCCAATCACAGCCTCCAGGACGCTGGCGCGCGACACACAGCCGCCTCGGTGTCCCGCGACACTTGACGCGGGCTCGAGTGCTCGGAGCCCGCCGCCGGCGGTCTCGGGCCACGCCCTCCGCCGTGGGCGCCACACGCCGGTGCAGCTGCGGCTTCTGCGATATTAACCGAAAATTCGCTCGACGGCTCAGCGTGACGTGCGGCTGTCGCTGCTGCAGCTGCCGCCGACGGTGACGATGACGGAGTCGGTGACGGTGTCGGTGGTGGGGACGGCGCCGGCGCCATCGTCCGGGCCGGGATGGGCCTGGGGCGAAACCACATTTTTACGCTTCGTAGGGCAGGAAATTAGCGTAATGCAAAAGTTGGCGAAGGCTCCGTGGAACTTAAAGACGACGGCGGCGGCGAATGGAAGACGCGGCGACAGCTCCGAACGATGGGCTGGAGTGCTGTGCAATTTGCGCTGCATATTTATGGGCGGCAAACGGCGCTGTGGCTTCGCTTTCAAAACGAATTGGCTCGGGGGCAGCAGCGGTTCCTAGTGGGAATTTCATGAAGGTCCACGGTCATGGTACTAATAACCAAATTCAAGCTAAATGAAACCATTTGTTAAATCGATTTCAGTGGAAAAAATAATTGCATGATTCACTAATTAATAATCAATTGTCCTGCATTTTGAAGTTGAATAAATCTGAAAATTTTGAGGGAATTTTTTTACTAGCGTTATTACGTTCAACAAATCGCTCTTCAACCCGCTTTGCGGAGATGCTTCAATTGACTACTCCTGCTTTCTCCCTCTCTATTACTCTTTCGCCCCTTTCGCCCTTCCAGCCCGGCCTGAAATCCCTGCCAGGCGAGCTCCCCCACTCCTCCCATCTGGCGTTGCTTTCCTGCGACGTCCTCGCCCCCCGAAGACTCCCCCCGAAGACGCCCCCGCTCATAATTCGGATGTTGCCGTCAAGTGGCCATCACGGGAGAACAGGCTGTCGACTTTCGTTTTCAATATGTTCCACCACGTCTTTGGCCACGCTCCGAGCACATCCCGGCAACGGCTTAACGTCCTCGAGAGCACCCATAAAGGCATCAAGGACAGACGCCCCACCCGCCCGGTGGGGGTCGAAGGTCGGCCCGAGGATTTCACGAGTCTCTGCTTTCATGGACTCTGCCCAACTCGACTCGACTCGAGTCGACTCGGCTCGGCTTTGACTCGCTCCAGGAGGAGCTCCTCATGAGCGGCAACGACTGGCGCAATTACAAGCAGCCCATCATCACGTGCTCGTAATCACACTTGACATGTCGGCCGACCGTCCGCCGCCCTCCGGCCGCTGAGTGGGCTTGCGTGGAGCGTACGTCGTAATGATGGTCTTGGCCACGGGTCAACACGAAATTGAAAATTATGCCAAGGCAAGCAGATAAACTCCCCACTCGCACACACGAGCACAGAATCTCTCACACGGACGGAGACGAGAGCGAGTCCTGGAGATACGTTCGGCCAGATGGACGTCCAGGCGATGTCTTGGCCGAGCTCTCCTCGGGCGCCTTGGGTGAATTTCTTCGGCTGGCGAATGTGTTCCAGTGGCGAGAACTGCCCGTCGTTATTGCTGCTGTTATTATTGCTGTTGCCATTTATGCTGCTGTTGCTGCTGCTGCTGCTGGACACTGATATTGAATTATAGTCGTTTGGTTTCATGGTCATGTCCTCTGTGCGGATCTGTGTGCGTGCGGCCGGCTGCTGCCCAAGGGCGCCGGCCGTCGTCCGGACTGCGGGACGCTCCTCGGGCGTCCGTCTCGGCAACGGAGCGAAGTTTATTGAGTTAGAGGCTGAAGTGTTGAAGTATTTCGGCCACGGCATGCGGGGATGACGAGGGCGAGGCTTGTGTGGCCCGGGCGAGTTGTTGATATTTGATTAGGAGCTACAAGGGCCTCCCGAGGCTCGGAGTGAATTCGGCTCCGGACGCAGAGGAGCCTCAGCAGGTCAGGGTCAGTGGCGCTTGGCGGGGAGCCGTGGACTGAGACCTAAATCTCGCGGCGTCACACGACATTAGGGCGACTCTTTGGATGAGGCGTGACTTCAACAGCTGCTCAGGCGAAGCCAGCCCGGAGTTGGTTCTTAATCACCTAATCCCCTACTTCGGGGCCGCGAACTCGAGGGAGCAGCCCTGGGAAGCAGATCCCCTCCGCCCAATCCCCTGCCTCTCCCTCTGCTGTTTGGAATTCTTCGCACCCGAGTCTGCATCTCGTGGCGCGTCCGACAACGAGCGGGAATTCGATCAACGATTCCACTTTAATGTGGCAAATGTGCATCGTGCGCGCGTTGGTGTGAGTGGCTGCCCGGCTGGCCACAAGCAATACAATTGCTTTTCCTAATGCACGCTGCCAGCAGCAACAGTGCCACAACAACAACAATAGCATCTACAACTGCCACAACAACAACGACGGCAGCACTCATAAAACATAAATGCAGAAAAACGCTGCAAAATCAAACATGCCACTCACACAACCGCATCCAGCCCCGGCGCAAACCCCCGCACAGCACAGCAACTGCAAGAGGGCCGGCGAGGGCGAGCGGTGTGGGGATGTGGGGGGTGGGTCTGCAGCTTGTTACCTGTCTTCATTTGCAGCACATGTTCCATTGTTTCGGCATCGACGAGCTGCTCGTGTGCGAGTGTGGGGTCCCTTTGACTTCTGGTTGGCAAATATAACGTGCAAATGGCACTTGCCTCCCATCGATTGCTCTCGAGGTAATTCGCAGCCGACTCCGTCCTCCCCTCGCCGCAGCCCTCTGCAGACGAGCGCATTCGTAACTTGCGTCTGACAGCACGCCCTTTGGGCAGAATAATTAAAGCTCAGAACTGCAGGCATCCGAAAATATGCTCCACACTCGAGCTCACAAATCGTATAAATCTCCCCTTATTTCTCGAGCAACCGATACAACAAATCAGGCAATGACCAATCGGGTAGCCGACGGTAGTAGGGTGGAACAACAACGGCTTCCAGGGCAGCCAGGCGAGGACGTTGGAGCAACTTTGCTTGCAGATGGCCAGGGGAGGGGCGAGAGCCGGAGACCCTTTGATCCGAAAACCGATTGCAGCCCTGAATAAGCGAGGTGATAAATGTATGCAGCGGCGAAGCAGGTGCTGGAGAGTGATCGAGCCCTGGGAAGCGCTGGCGAACGGAACAGCAGATACTTGTGGACGGCATTCGAGTGTGAAACAAGTTGGAAGCGACTTCGTGGTATAGGTGCAAACCACCATCCATTGGACGGTTCTGAGTGTGGAACGCAGGCATGTTAGCTAGCTAGCACCGATCTGCAATACCGGAGGAAAATAAGGTGATTGCTGTGGGGGAATATGGTCCGGGGAAGTCACTCCGGAGACCGGAAATATGCAACTGTCCTTGGAAAGCCACTGCGGCCCAAGGTGGAAGCCCATCAAATTTTCATTTTCTCCGAAGCGGGTCTTCGCAACTGATGTGACAAATGACTGTGACTGTCGGGCATCTGTGGAACGCATCCCATTACTCAGAAGTTCCATTTCGTTTTCGTGCGACGTCCATGCAGACGCCACATACGCTCACCTGCGAGCGACGGGCTGCACCTCGATCTCGCCCGCCCCACCCTGCCGCTCCGCCGTTGCCAGACCAACGTCTGCCATCTGCCCCTCTGCAGCCCCTCGCCTCACAACTCGTTCGTGCGTTCGTTGCGAATTTATTTTTGAACATCAGAAAATGACTGGGCGCTCGAGTGATCGGGGACGTGGGGCGCGGGCGGGGGTGGGGCCGAGGCGTCTCCGGACTTCAAAGGAATTGTTCTTCCGAAGAACACTTTGCCCACTCTGCCCAACAACAACAAGAACAATAACAGTAACAAGGACCGCCCGAACGAGTGGAGCAGCACGAGGAACGGCGGCAGCAATAAAAACGGCCATGCGAACTATGGTTACCTCGCATAACAACCGGAAACGGATATTGCATACTTACGCCGTAAGTGAGTGTGCGAGAGGGAGCGGGCGGGCGAGGGCGGCTGCAAAAGACCAGGCGGCCGAGTGGACTGGAAGAGCCGGCGCCGGACGGAGGGCCTGCAATGTAACCGATTTGTTGTAAAATCAAAAGCCGATTAGATTCCATTTCAATGAGCTCTGAGCCGGATGGCCATTTCGAGTGGGCCGCCTATCGGGTACTCGATCGCCCTGCCGACCGACCGACAGACAGACCGAGGGACCGGACGACCGACGGACGAGTGTCCGGGTCCGGCAGGGCTGCCTGGCTCCGGCCGGCTGACGAGATGTGTGATGTTGTCAAGTATTTTCGGAGCCCACCACCACCGGCCTCCGGCCCCTCCCCCGACCCGGAGCACCACTCATTTGCCCGACTCGGCTGTGTTGTTGTCGCCCGTCGTCCTGCCAGTCGTTATCGTCCTCGTTCTCGTTCTCGTGCCCTTCCGCTTCCCTCCGCCGACCTCGCCCTCGTCGCCAGCATCGACGTCGTCGTCATAAGTTCGGCCGCGCTGGCATATGTTGTGTGCTTAGAGCTGTTCCGGCACGTGAAGGCTCAGCGTGGAACTTAACTAACCTTTGATTGTTTGCGGGCCGTGCGGCGAGGCGCGGACGGGGTGGGCCGGGTCGTGCCGGGGCTCGTCGTCGGCCTGTTCGTAGACGTGGCCAGATCCTTGTTTTCGGCAACTGTAATCAGGATATTGCTGATTCCTCACCTGGCGCAGGTGGTCGGTGGGCGGCGGGAGGAGCCTTTGATTCGTTTGCATGTGTTCTTTTATCCGGGACCCTTGGGCGGCCGGGGGCGCGGGGCGGGCGCCTGCGTTGAAATTTATTGGACCAGTCAAGCGTGTAGTTGACGTTATATTGCTTTCCAAGGCGTGACGCCCGGCCCGGAGGAGGGCTCCAAGATCGCCCGCCAGTCGGGACGTTGCATGCTTCGGGGCGCATGAAATATTGTTCTCGATGCGATATGATTGCGGTTGGCGCTCGGGGCTGGGTGCATCGGGCGCACGGAACCCGCCGACGACCTTTAAGCTGGGCCGCTATCGATTTTTCTGGGGATCCCCGGATCCCTTCGCCTCACCAACCCTGCTTTGGCCTCCGCATTTAAGCCCTTCCCCGGCCTCCGCACACGACCCGCCGGAAACGCCTCTTCCAATTTTAAGCTTCAAATTAGTTTCCTCCCCGAGCCGATCCCTCTCCCTCCACCTAGCTCGGAGTCCACGAGCCACGGCTCCATCTCCGCCGCGACGCCGCACCTTCGGCTGGCTTTGTTTCCGGCTCCGGTTATTGTACCTTGGTTTCGCCGTCGTTGTTGTCGTTGTTTTTCTGCCGCCGCCATCCTGCGGATTCAATTTTCTCGTCACCGGATGTGCGTCGCTCGCTGCACTGTGTCCTCACCAGTCGCCTCCGCCCTCCCGGCTGCTGCACCACGCTCCGGTCGGTCCTGCTCGGAGTCGTTTTGTTCGCAGCAAACAAAGTTTCGTGTTTAGTTCCCGACTAAATTTAGTTCCGTCGCTGGGCGGCATCAGCGACGTGCTGGGACAAAAGCAATAACAACGGCCGTCCGCAACAACAGCGTGGATTACGCTTCGATGAGTACGGCAGTGCATAAAATTTGTACGAACCGTGTTCGTGTCTGTCTGTCTGTCTGGCTGGTTGTGTGCGTGTGCGTGTGCCTGGCCTGGCCATCTGCATGAGTGCCTGTGTGTGACGCGCATGTGTTTCGCAAATATACGTTTGCGGCTGCATGCGCTCGTGTGTGCGGGTTGCGGAAAGCAATTTCGAGCGGAGGACAACGAGGAGAATTTAAAGACGGCGCGAGGACCCACCTTGGAAATGCATAAATAAACCGGCTACGTAAACGATTTTCGCCTGCACTCCGCTGTTGTTCGTCGTGTTTTCGTTCTGGTCGGCGACGCGGTTTCTCGAAAGCTTCAGCAGCTCCTGGTCCGCCGTCTTCTGCGGCTTCTCCTCGAGCCTGACGAATACTGTCTAGGATTAAACCGGGCTCCTCGCTCCCAAATCCGGTTGTATTTCCTCCAACTTCCGACCAAGAGCCCGGACCTCTCACGGGTCGTCCGTCACCCTGCCGGGTGCGCAATCTGCTGCCCTCGAGACCGCCGTCGTTTCCTCATTAAAATTCTCCCTCTCCTCCCTCTCTCTACCGTCTGCCTGCCTCGGACGCGATCTGTTTGTCTGTCGCGTTCCCTTCAATTAGTGATTTTAATGTCACTCTTCGCACTCGTCGCCCGCCACTCTTTCGCTCGCCACCTTCTCGGTTTGCTGTCCTCTTTCTTCTCTCATTTTCACGGGAAAAATCGCCCCACCTCAGCTTCCGCTTCCGGTCTGCGCCTCTTAATCGAACTTTTCCCGGTCCTTTCCCGACTCCTTCGCTTCGTTCCACGGCCGTTTCCTTCGGCTCCGTCTTCTCCATCGATCCCAGCGCCACCTTGCGAGCGCATTAAGTAATTAGAGACAATCAATTTTCCTTTAACGAACGAAAATGTGTCCTTTTTCAACTGCACCGCCTTCGACCCCAGACAAGGGGTGGGCGACGTAATGAAAAGCAGAGTTCGCTCTCAAATTGCATTTGCCCGAGGTGGCAGCGGCCCCCCGCCCCGCACGCCACGCCTCTCCCCAGGCGCCCACCGGCGCAGTCTCCGGACCGGATGTCGTACTTGTTACACGCCGGAAGTTAATGAAATTCACGTTTCGACATTCGTTCGTTCGCTCGCTCGCACGTTCGGTCGCCCGTCGTCGCCTCGCCTCGCCAGTGGTGCCAGAGTTTAATATTGTTTTTCCGGCGCTTAACACCTGCTTCCCCTGGCCCACTCCCTCATGCTCGCCCCCTGTCGGTCGGTCGTCCGGTGCCCGGTCGGCCTCCGATGGAGCCGTATTAGCGGCGACGCGGCGGCGGTGGGCGTGGCAACGCCGGCAGAGGGGAAATTATAGTGAAAATCGATATTTTATTGAAATTGCATCGGCGCCAGGGGTCGACGGACCGCGGCCGCGGCACGGCGTCGCAGTGGCAGGTGTCGGGGGCGCGAGAGCCCTCGGCGCTTCCTTCATTATGCGGCGAAGGTGTGGAAAGTGCAGCAGACAGTAATTTCCGTTTCGGACTGGCGAATTGACGGCCGGGCGGACGGAAGGATGGGCCGGGCTGGCTGGGCACGAGGCGATTATTTCATGAAAATTATGAGAAGTGACAAAGTTCACACAACGATGCAGGCGATCGGAAGAGCGATAAGGAAGGAGGGGGAAAGATTAGGGCGAGGGATCGCCAAACAAATAGCTGGTATAAACTACTATGCGGGTGTCGAGAGGGAACGTGGAGGTAGATTTCGCCAGGAGTGGGGAGGGCTGGAGTTGTGGAACGGACCAGGTTCGAAGTGTAGCACGGTCAGAGGGAGGCGCGGGAGTCCAAGAGAACTCGAAGCCCCAGAGGGGCCTCAAAGGGGCCTCAGAGGGGATGGAACGAGCTGATTTGTCCTTGGTTCTCGCACCCCTCCGCATAAATCTCTCCACTCAGCTCACGCGGCTGCGAATGGCAACGAATAGCACGATCCAATTGTCCTCGAAGCGCCCCGTTGCACATGCGAGTGGACTCGAGGCCCGAATTCTCCCAGGACCGTGCTGAGATCCTCTGCCCGCGGCGAAAGCGCCCTCGAAGCTCCTACGCCCAATCAGCAAAAGCGATTATTGAAATCTCGCCTGCCGTTAATTACACACTGCAGTCGGCACCCGCCCCCTACCCTGCCCCACCATCCTTATCCAGGACCCGGCCCCTCAGCGGGCTCATCACGGACACAGACCCCACACATTTATCCGCAATTAAACGACCGAACTTCAGGCCAACGACCACTTCGGCGCTCCGGCGATAAGAGATCCTTTTTCGTCCTTGTCGTCGTCGCCGCTGTCATCCCGGCCCCGAAGTCCTCGTGCTCGTTCGCTCCCTTCGGCCTCGCCGACGCCTTGGAGCAGCGCGGAAGTAAAGTCTCGAAATGATGGGGCATCACTTTGTGGGGCCCGGCGCCTGGGATCACGGGTGCAGTGCAGACGGCGGGTTGGGTCAGCGCCAGAGCCGGGCGAGTGCGCGAGGCTCCACTGAAGGACACTTCTGGGGAAATGGATGCCAGCGCGGAGCGCGCGGCGCAGAGGCCGGCTGCCCATGGAAGATGGAGCGAGAGCGGTGAGAGAGTGGGCCGAATTGGGGGCGAGAGCGGAGGGAGCCAGAACGAGGCAACGAGGAAGATGAGATGGGGGAGACGGCAACTGGGAGGCGATGAGAGAGAAAGTGATGGGACAGAGCGATAGACGAAAGGGCTAGAAGACGACGATTAGTTTCTTCTCGGCTTGATGTGCGGCTTGAGACGGGAGCAGGAGACGGACGGATTCCCGCCCTGGCACTGGCTGCAGCAGCACAAAGACAACGACATTGCAACAATATCAAAAACCCAGCTTCATTCCATCCATAACGTCGTCCAGAACACATCACGAGTTCCTGCGAGTGGATCGCGGCATCGCAGTCCAGGCCACGCACGAGCCCCGGACCAGCAACACCGCCCAACCCCTTCACCTGCCTGGGGTGAGCGCGTGCGGGAGTCGCTGACACCTTTTGCGCCGTGGAGCCACTGCCGGCCGAGCCCAGTGCGCACTGCTTGCATAATTTTAGGCGCGTGTTTGCATCGCTCTGCCTCGCACCCGACGGGAGGGGACGAGAGTATCTGTGTGCGCGTGTGCGTGTATGCGTGTGTGTCAGCGAGTGCCTTGCGGAGCGGAAGGGAACATCAACATCCAACTCATCAATCAGCAATTTGTGAACACGGAAAGGAAACAAGTGTGTGTTGCGAAGGAAGCGCGAAGAGCGCCCGGTCCTCGCTCTCGACTCTCGGCTGTCGACTCTCGGTGCGCCGATTGCGTGTGGCTGCCGCGACTTGTCGCCGCCCGCCAGCGTGTGTGTGGGCTTGTGTAGGTGCATGGGTGAGCCAGGAAGTGTCTGCGCTCGCACCCCGTTCGGCCCGCTTTGTGCAGTGCGCCGCATGAATTATGTATGAAAATATTGAATGAAACGCGCGCGAAAGTAGAGCAGGCCACGGCGAGGCGGAGTCGGCCCGTCTGGTGCTGGCGGCCCAGAGTCCTCCTCTCCTCCAAGTGCGGCGAAAATCAGCGAAGGTCGACGCGATCGATGGAGCCTCGAGTGGCAGCCTGAGCAGTGAGGACATGGGGAAGGTGAACGAGAGAGATTCCGAATTTAGTCACCGGGCCTGCGAGTTGAGAGCGATTTGACTCTCGAGCACTCGAAGGTTGTGCCAGAAGTTGGGCAGGCGAGTCCGTAAGGCTCCCGACTTCATCGCGGCCTCACCGGCTCTCTCGCTGCATCTGCTGAGCCCGGAGTCGTCTCCGCATTAACCGGCGTGTGCAGCTATTTCTCCAGCACTACTTTCTTAATTACGTCGCCGAGGTGACCGCAGAATGCAATTTCGCCACTTGGCAAACAGGGGGAGAGGTGGGGCAGTGCCGGAGGGCGGTGACGAGCAGTTGCAGTCGTCGGTCGCAGCGAGGCAAGGTTAATTAGTGAATTATTAATGGCCGGTTCCTCAGCGCGCCTCCCCGACACGCCCGCCTCACAGGACCTCGCCCGGGCAGTCGACCGGAAGCCTCGCAAAGCCAAGGAAGAAGGTGGCGGTGGCGAGCGGGCGGGAGAAGGGGGAGTGTGCATGTGTGTGTCTTATTATTATTACATTATGTTGGATTTTTCCTTCGCTCGCGCCAAAGTCGCCGGATTCCTTCCGCTCGCGCGTTGCAGCTCGTTTGTTGCAAAATAAATTACTTCCATTTGGCTTTGTGTGCACGCGCACGTTAGGGTGAGTGTGTGTGTGTGAGTGCAGCGGGGAGCTCGGCATGTGCTGAGCGCACGATCGCGCGGCGCTGCTTATAAATTTCACAATCCCCTGAATAATTCAATCTAATGAACGACTCTTTACTTTGCACCGCTC
Organism: Coelopa pilipes; assembly: GCA_947389925.1. Lineage (NCBI taxonomy): Eukaryota > Metazoa > Arthropoda > Insecta > Diptera > Coelopidae > Coelopa > Coelopa pilipes. The sequence continues at coordinate 283,209 of OX376696.1, forward strand.
TCGCTCAGCTTCCGACGGCGGTGGCGGGAGCTCGGGCCGAGGTAGGGGCGGCTGAATAATGCAGTGGGCGTGGCGTTCCCGTCTTCGCATTTACGCCACATGAACGTGGTGTGTGCGTCGAGACGATGGCCGCGGTCCGGAGGAAGAAACAGGCGTGAGTGGGTTCGCGATCAAATATTTTAATTGCACCCGCTCGCCCTTCGAGGAGTTCGCGTTCCAGTTGCGTTGGCTCCGAGGTGGTCGATTCGGCGAGAACTCGCTTCCTTTTCTCCATCGAACCGTTCCAATTCTGGCATTTTCATCTCGCCTTCCCTACGTGTTGCTAATTGGAGTTGCTCTTGACATCCTTGCCAGGGATATTCCTTGACCCGGTATCGCGGTCTCTCTCCGTACATGCCTTTCTCACCCGTTTCTTTCCCTTGCACATTCCCTCAATTCTGCAAAGAGACCCTTTCTTCCCTTTTCTAACTTCCCCACAACCCCTCATCGCAGAAGGACACGTCGAATGCTTCCAAAGCAGCACCCAAAAGCAGTCCACGGCGTTTCCGCAGCGAACTCCCATTCAAAGGTGCTCTGAACCGCACCCGCGCCCCGCCACCGGACGACGTGATTGCGATGCACCTTTGGCCCACATGCAAATGCACCGGGCTCGAGCGGGTCGTGGCGGGCTTTCAGGCGGATTAGTTTCGCTTTCGCTCCGCTCGCCGCGCGGCCATAACTCCAGGCATTAAAACATGAATTAAATGTAATTTTTAGCGCCATTACCTTGTTTGTTTGTTTGCGAACCAGCCGATCCGCGGCTGGGCCTCGGGGCGGGGCGGGCCGCGCGTTGCGAGGCGTTAACATGATTTAGAGGCGTTTTAGGCGCCCCTTCCGCCTAATGACATTTGCATTTATGCCTCCGCGTGAAAATCCACGTGTCTATAATTTATTTCGACCGCATCGCGCCTCATTCGCTCGACTCCGTCCTTCGCGGGGGAGCGACTCGACGCGAACCCATGCGAGTCGATGGAAACATTAAGCAATTTTAATTAAAATGCGTTTGAAATTCAATTGCGACCGATTCGATTACCGCGGTTTGGTGCGGCGCCCGAAAGCATGCAACGCGGACGGAGCGCGCCCTGAGGTATGCAACACGCACGAGTGCTCCATAAGTTATGCTCTTCCGCTGCCTGACCAAAAGCTCATTAAAATCGACTCCCCGCACCCCCACAGCCACAGACCTGCCCTAATTCCGCTTGTGTGCTTAGGTGCACAGCGAGCACACACAGACAGTTCCCGAGACCCGCCACGTTGCTGTAAAGCCATGGACTTATTAAAAAATAACGAGTTATTATAATTAGGATGTTTCGTTTTCGGCATACTCACCACGGTCGTTGTTGCTGGTGCGGCGCAATTTCGAGAGTTGTTCAGAAATGAAAATCGCTCCGGCCATCATCGGCGATGGAGAGCGAAATTTTAATAGAGGGGAGATTTTCGGATCGTTTTTCCACTCCAAACACCGAAGCATGTTCTGGGAATTCGGGTACCGCTAAATGAACATAGGAGTCAACATTTTTATTGGCGATTTTCTCACATTTTCGGCGTTGTTCACTTAGATGTTTGGCATTGCCAAACGTTCTTCCCGCAGAAGAAGCCCTGGATCAAAAAGTCAAATAGAGTCAACACACGAATTTCATATGAATGCGAGCAAGCAAGGGTATATCAGTAGATAATTGGAATATTCCCTCCGTGCTGCGCTTCTAAATGGCTGGTGGTGATCTGCACTGACTGCGAAGTCCATGCAACCCGACTGAGACAGGGAGGGATGCTAAAAACGGCAGTCCTACCACATACCTCGTCCATTCGTCGACTTCTTCAACTGCTGTAACTGTAACTGGAGCCTCCGACGGTCCCGAGACGCCTATGGAGGAGCCACTGGTAGCCACTGCTGGCAGAGGCAGACCGATGGCTCTCCAGGCTGGGAATTCGAAACACGAGCAAGAAGAGGGATAAAGGATAACAATGCCGTCTTCCGACATCTCCCTCGCAGGTCGGTCGGGATGGCGTGCATAGTTTGGGGCGCGGCGCCCGAGCTCGGACCTGGAGGTGTAGACGCGAGCGGCTCCTGCCCTTCGCCCGCTCGAGGACCACGGGGCGACAGGGATGAGCAGGTCCTTGGCTTCTCCAGGACGCGCGCTTTAATGGACCCACGGATGAAGTTCCTTTTGCGGTGGCCGCCCTCGTGCCCAGGTGCGCGCTTCGCAATCGCAATTTGTTCCCTCGTGGTGGCCGCGTGAAAAATGGTGCAATTCCTCAACTTTCGCCAGCTGCGGGGCGCAATGCAAACAAAACCCCGAAGGGCGTGAAAGGGTGCAAAAATGGAGGCGAGGGCAGGGTGCCGAATATTGAATAACCTCGCGCGCTTCAGTGCGCACCCTGCACGAGTCGACGCCAGCCATTCGGGGTCCTTCAAGCTCATGGCAGGATTCGCCACCCAACTCATTGGTTGCAATTATTACGCTTGGCTCACCAATCCGTCCGAGGCTCAACTTGCTCGCCAGGTGCCTCCGACCGCCCGTCCGCACGAGTGCCCGCCCCGTTTAAAGACCATTCAGCTCCGTCCCATGGTCCGGGGCAAGCCTCTGAAAATCAATGTGCCCGACGAGTCTCCCAGGGTGGTGGCGGGTCCCAGTGAAACGTGAGCCAAAGCCCACCTCTGGGCTTCCTTCATGTTGTGCCCGCTTTGTTTCGCTGCTGAGCTGCGGCGGGGTCGGGGGCGGGGGCGGAGGCACAGAAAGGAAAGAAACCCGAGAATCGGCTCCACCTGCGCCGCCCACTCACGACTCGGCAAAGGTCACCCAGCCGAGGACCGAAATCCGGGCTAATTTCGAGGTTACCTTTCAGAGTGGAATCTGCGGCTTCATAAACGGAGTCCTCGCCCACTACACACGGCCAGGAAACCGCACAAGGGCCGGTCGGCAGCCGGCCGTCAACCGCCCGAAAGCATGCAACAAGAGACGCCGCATTGAAAAACGAGGCCTCACCGCCCGCGCCGTCCGCGTTTCATCCGCTTCACTTCAGCCGCTGACCTTTGGCCACACATCCGTGTTTTCGCTTTCATGCTCAGTCGCCCCCGCCTTCCAAGAGCCTCGTCGTCGGATTCTTGGCGTGCGCCCCAACGTTCTGCGGAAGTTCAAGGCGCCCCAACTGGGCAGGGGTGGGACCCTCTCCTCTCCACTCCATTGACAGTCGGCGGCCGCTCGATGTGCCCTCCGAGGTTCGCCCGCCTGCTCGACGCTATTGGCTCGGAGAAGGGCGGCCCTGCCTAATGTGGAGCCCCTGCCGCCTCGCGTGCCCGACTGCGGACATGTCCTGGCAGCGAGTCCGAACGCGGTGGAGGTCGGGGCGGAAGGGCTTTGATATTAAAATGTCCAGCATAAGGTGCACGGCTTTCGGAGCCCAGAGGTCGGCGCTGACACACGGCAGCAGGTGGACACACAAATAAACCGCAGTCCTTGGGGCCGCCGTTGGCCGACTCCAGAGACCTGTCACGGAAGCGGCTCTGGAAGATGAGCCTGGCCCATCCACCGACCGACCCACTCCCTCGATCCCCGGCGGGAATAAATAGAGTTGTATTTTACTTTCATGTTTTATTTATAATTTCTCTCTTGCTCTCTTCACTTGTCTGCTTTGTTTCGTTTGTTCTTTGTTAAAAATTCGTGTTCGTTTAAATATTTGTTGTTATTGTATAGTTACATATGTTCTTGTTGGAAAATCAATAATCGCAGTAACTGCTCTAACCTTATGCCGTCTCCTTCGCACATAAGACAATTGATATAATTGAATAATGGAATAACTGAACGTAATACAATAAACCGAAAGTAATAGACACATCGACTCAGAACGAGATCGGGTGCCCTCTCGTCCTTTCGTCCGCTCCCTGTCCGTGTAAATCTTTGGGCAGTTCTGTGAGTTTGTTTGTGGTTCCTCCTACTCGTCTATCGTCGTCCGGGATAAAATGGTTCTTTATGTCTCGCTTAAAAATGCATCAGTTCACTTAGTTTAATACATAGAAACTTAGCTTGCTTTTAAAGTTCTTGTGGTTTTGTTCTGTTGTTATTCTAACTTTACGCTAATTTACTCAATACAATTTATTTAATTTCATATTTTTCATGCTTTGTGGTTTTACCGAATATATATATTTGTTAATATATATTTACGCAGTGCTTTGAAAGTATTACATAAATAAATTGCCTAGTGTTGATTCAATTAAAATTCTTGCATTTCATTAATTTACAATATGGTTCCTTAATGGCTTGTCCCATACTCTGTGTTGGATGTAAATGTGTGTTCTTCTAGAATTAGTATCACGATTGTCCTCTTATAATGAACTGAAAGTGTGGAGAACCCAAGACTCGAAAGAAACGGCGTGGGTCCGGAGTAGAGTCGTCGTTACGGGGCAGGTCCGCCGCGTTTTAGTCAGCTGAGCAGGACCTTGGGTCCGTTGGGGATCGCCGCGGCAAGTGTGTTTGGCAATGGACTTGTCGAGGCGGAGAAAACAGAAGGAAACCACTCTGACTCCGGTCGAAGTAGTGCAATTGAATCGTACATACTCGTCTAGTGTAGTCCTGGTAACGGTGTTCATTGTAAAAATGAGCTTCTCTGCTGCGTCTACGCGTCTACATTGGAACAAATTGCATACTCGTCTGTCTCTCGACTAATCTTCTAGTTAATTGCATTTGGTGAATTCTTATTGAGTTCTCGTACGCCTAGGCTTACTCAGTAGGTCTCCTTACGTCTACGCCAGCACCCCGACTACGTTACAACTACTATGTACAGAGCTCTTCGGGTCGTCCAGGACTGGCCCTTGCATACTTTAAGTAATTAACTATTGTTCAACTCTTATTGTCTACTCTTGTAGACCTAGCCTAGGTTACGAGTGTGTGTGTGAGAATGTGTCTTAGGAATCATGGCCCTTTAAACGCTACGGTTCTACCTCCGGTCTCTAGTCCTATTTATAGGTCTCTACATGGCAAGGACGCAGAGCAGCCTGCGGCCCTCTGCGATGGCGAGTCTCTTAATTTACACTTTACGCTACGTGGCTTGACTTGACTGGAGTGGACTTAAAATTTCGCTAATTCTATGACATCCATAGTCTCGGTATTTACAGCTCGTATTTACAAAATTCACAGGTCGACTCGCGGACTCCCTCGCGGGCGTCGTGAGTTGCCTCGGGTGGACCTCCGGGCGCTCCTTCCAGCTCTGCCATCGTCTCCCGTTCCGGCCCGCGCTCAGCCTCTGGGTCGCGCCTACGACGCCGGCAGCCATCAGAGCGACACCGTGAAGAGCGGCAGGACGATCGCCGCGAACGAGAGCAGGAACAGCTTCTCGCTCGAGCTGCTGAGGGCGCTCGCCTGGCACAGCAGGTCCTCGGGGAAGATCTCCAGGATCGGCAGCTTGCGGCCGGAGGTGGGGTCGTGGCAGGTGTTGGCACGTGCGCGCTGTGGAGAGCAGAGGGAAGAGGGAAGAGACAGGGCTCAGTAGCTATTCGTCGAGGGAGCTGGGCGGGGATCTATAACGAAACGAGGAGGGCTCTGGGACTCACCTGGACCATCCGCTTCATGTCGTCCTTCTGGATGACCTTGATCTGGGCCGACTCGCGCAGCCACCGCCGCAGCCAGTGGCCGAACCAGACGAGCCCGCACTCGCACTCCAGCGGGTTGAAGGAGGTGTCCAGCCCGCCCATGATGCTGCGCGTGCCCACCGTGTCCCAGTAGGTCTTGTTCGGGTAGAAGCTGTCGGCGGCCAGGGCGTTGATGCGGTTGTGCGAGATGTCGATCGAGAGGTGCGGCACCGAGCGCAGCGTGTAGAAGATGCCCGGCGGCAGGTCCGAGATCCGCGTGTGCCGGATGTGCACCACCAGCCGCTGGTTGCGCGCCAGGCCCGCGAGCGCGTCCGGCGAGATCGTCTGCACGTTGGCGCCGTAGAGCTCGACCAGCTGCAGCTTCGTGTTGTTCACTAGCCGCGCCAGCAGCCCCGGCCCGATGTTGGGCTCGATGCAGTGCACGCGTAGCTCCTGCAGCCCGGGGATGCGCGACACGATCTCGCCCAGGTTCGCGGAGGCCGTCAGGTGGAGGCGCCGCAGGGCGCGCAGCTTCCCGAAGGCGGCCGGGTTGGCGACCTTCACGTCCAGCAGGTTCAGCTCGGCCAGGTGCCGCAGCCCCAGCGTGTCGTGGGCGGTCAGGCGCCGCAGCGGGTTGTGAGCCAGGTCGAGGACGCGCACCGAGCCCGGCAGCTGCTCGACCACGCAGCTCGCGTTCACCACGCGGTTGTGCGAGGCGTTCACCAGCCGCAGCTGGCGCATCTCGTGCAGCGGCGACAGCTCCTGCAGGTGGTTGCCGCTCACGTCCAGGTGCGAGAGCAGCGGCAGGAACAGCTGCGGCAGCACGTAGAGGCCCATGGCGGCGGCGCGCAGCCGCCGCAGGCGCGGCGTGTGCAGGAAGACCTCGCGCAGGTTGCTCGTCACCAGCGGGTTGGCGGAGAGGTCCAGGTTGGTCAGGTTGTTCAGGAAGGCGAACGTGTTGTCGGGCAGCACCGTCAGCCGGTTGCGGGCCAGGTCGAGGTCGTACAGGAACTGCGAGTTGACGAACATGCTCGAGTCGAGGTACTCGATCGCGTTGCCGGCCATCTGGATGCTGCGCAGCGTGAACCCGACATCCGAGAAGGCCGGCACCGGCCACACCGACAGTTGGTTCTCGGCGATGTCGAGGAACTCGAGCCGCGTGTTCATGAACACCTCGCGCGGCAGGGCGCGCAGCCGGTTGCCGCGGATGCGCAGGATGCGCAGCTTGCGCAGGTTCGAGAACTGCTCCACCTGCAGCTGGTCGAGCCGGTTGTGGCTCAGGTCGAGCTCCTGCAGCGCGTTCAGGCCCTGGAAGCTGCGCCGCCGCAGCGAGGAGATGTTGTTGTGGGCCAGGTCGAGCACCTCCAGGAACTCGAGGTCGCCGAACGCGTGGTTGCTCAGGGCGGCCAGGCTGTTGTGCGCCAGGTGCAGGAAGCGCAGGCTGGGCCCCAGGCGCGCGAAGCTGTCGGGCCGCGCGAGCTGGTTGTGGCTCGCGTCCAGCTGGAAGATGGGCACCAGCGCCGGCAGCTCGTCGTCGAAGTGGGCCAGCCGGTTGTGGGAGGCGTTCAGCCGCATGGGCGTCGAGCCGTTCGCGCCCAGGTGGAACATGCGCAGCGAGAGCGAGCAGAGCGCGTTGTGCTGCAGCTCCAGGGCCGCCAGGTTGGGCAGCAGCGAGAGGGCGCCGTGCGAGACGTTCTGCAAGCGGTTGTGCGAGAGGTCGAGGTGCCGCAGGAACTCGAGGTTGTGGAAGGCGCGCGGCTCCAGCACGCGCAGCCGGTTCGACTGCAGGTTGAGCGTCTGCAGGTCGCCGAGCCCCTGGAAGGCGCCGGCGGCCACGCGCTCCAGCGAGTTGTACGAGAGGTCGATCTCGACCAGGTGCCGGTGCACCTCGGCCAGGAAGAGCCCGGCCGGTAGCTGCTTCAGCTGGTTGAAGCCCAGGTTCACGTAGCTGAGCTCGCGCATCGAGGCGAACGAGTCGTTCGGCAGCTGCTTCAGGTTGTTGTTGTCCAGCCCGAGCCACATCAGCTGGGAGAGCGGCTGCAGGGCCTCCAGTGGGTCGATCGACTCGAGGCTGCGCGCGGGGAAGACGGCGAACGAGAGCTCCAGGATCTTGAGGGTGCGCGAGACGTTCTCGAACACGAGCGGGCTGGTGAGCGTGATGTCGTTGAAGCTGAGCGAGATCTCCTGGATCTGCTCCAGCCCGTCGAAGGAGCCGAGGTGCAGGTGGGTGATGCGGTTGTTGCGCAGCAGGATCGTCTGCAACTGCGCGCCCCAGCCGCCGAACGCGAACACGCCCTCGGGGATCTCGGCGATCGTGTTGTAGCCCATGTTCAGGTACGAGAGCTGCGTGTGGTTGCGCAGCGCCAGCGCCGGGATCGCCGTGAAGTTGTTGCCGCTGAGGCTCAGCACGCGCAGGCTGCCGCCGCCGGAGCCGTCGTCGTCGCCCGCGGGCAGGTTGCTCAGCTGGTGGATGCGGTTCGAGGTCAGGTAGAGGTACTTGAGCCGGCGCAGCCCGCGGATGGCGCCCGGCACCGCCGCCAGCTGGTTGCGCTCCAGGTCGAGGTACTCGAGCGAGTCGGCCACGCCCTCGAAGGCCTGCACGTGGATGCGCTCGATGGCGTTGAACGAGAGCACCAGGTGCCGCACGCCCGTGCCCCTGAAGGCGCCTGGCGGCAGGTGCCGGATGAAGTTCTGCTCGAGGTTCAGCGCGCGCACGTGCACGTCCGAGTAGTTGTTCTGGAACCAGTCCGTCTCCAGCGCCTCGATCAGGTTCTGGCCCAGGTCGAGCTTCTCCAGGTGCATGCGCACCAGCCGCAGCTCCTTGCCCTGTACGCCGCGCAGCAGGTTGTCGCGCAGGCTCACGATGCGCAGCTCGTGCAGGTGCTCGAACAGGGGCTGCGGGAAGGCGGCCAGCAGGTTGCTCGACAGGTCGATCGTCACCAGCGAGCGCGGCAGGAAGTTCGCGGCCACGTGGTAGATCCGGTTGTTCGACAGGTCCAGCCACAGCAGCTTCTGTAGCCGGCTGAAGGGCTTGCTGGCCACGTGGTTGGCCCCGCCACCACCGCCGCCGCCGAGGCCGCCCAGGCCGCCCAGGCCGCTGGCCGTGCCGCCCGAGGGCGCCCCCGCGTGGCTGCCCTTGGGCGGGTCGTCGCGCGTCAGCGTCTGGATGGCCGCCATGCTCGAGGGGTGCGCGCCCAGGCCGGCGGCGGGGTCGTGCGGCGAGACCTCGGTGATGTCGTTACCCGAGAGGTGCAGCGAGCGCAGGCTGTCGAACAGCGACTCCCAGTTGCCCTCCAGCGACGAGATGTGGTTGCTGCAGAGAGAGAGAGGGGAGGGGCGATTGTCAGGGGTCAGCTCGAGGGGCTCCGGGCCGGGACTCACCGCTGGGCCACCAGCCGCGTCAGCGAGTGCAGCTTCTGCAGGGCCTCCAGGGGGAGGTGTTGCATCTTGTTGCCCGAGATGTCCAGCGTCATCAGCGAGTGCGTCATCGTGCTGCGGGGCAGGATAGTAAAGGACTGTTAGTCTGAACGAAAGGACGGTGCATCAGCGGGTCGACCCCTCGCATTCGACCCTACCCTGATGCTTCTTCTGCCCGCCGCACCCCGGTTCCACCGACGGACTTCGGAAGTCGGACAAACTCCCTTCGCGTAGGCATTTCTTTCAAAAGTAGAATTTAAGAGCTTAACTTCAGACGGACAAAACATTCTTTAATGCATTTAATAGTAATTATTTAGAATAGTTCAGGGACTCGATCCATTATGAAGTTGTAATTTTGGAAAACGGAGCAAATAAGCAAATGTGTTTTAATCCACACAATCGGTAATACAAGAACTCCTACGTCCCAAAATGTCCAATCCCGCCCCTGACTTCCTGTACTTGTGCACACCGTGCGCATGGGTCCGAAGTCCGAGCGACTGGCGACGTCACAACCAATTAAAATCGTAATTTTGGGGACCATTGCACATAAATTTCCACTTTACACACTGCGGCCGCGTGGTCGCTTCAGCAGCAACAACGTCCCCGGCAGAGCCACCAGCACCGAATCCAACCACACCAAAAACATCGACCCATTCGCGACACTCCGCATAAAACACTTAATTTAGCACAAGCAGGAAGCAGGTGGAGGCGAGGGCCTGCGCCGGACGGAACGACGGGTTTAGAGTGCGAACGCGACCGAGAGGGGTTGACGGGGGCGACGGCAATTACAAAAACCATCGAATTTCAGAGCCAAAGTCAACATAATCAAACGACCCAATATTTGTGGCCTTTGCGCAATTACGTCCGCGGACAGAGCGGCGGGTGCGGGAGCGAGGGGTCGGCGGCCCGTCGAGAGCGGCTGCAGCGCAAACCGCAGACACACTCAACTCGTCGCCCCCCACGCGCCACCACTCGCACGCGACTACAATTGTCAGAGGAAGTAGGAGTGGGGGGCTGTGCGTGTGAGTGCGGCGGTTCTTTGTGAAACTCTGTAAATTTATCATGCATTTATTTATGAGCTTTGAAAATTTTATAAACATTTGCATAATAAACGAAATTTATTGTCGAATTTCGTGTCGGCAGCAGCAACAACGAGCACGAACACGTGAGCTCTTAAATGTCCCTAAATGTGTTCCCATCCCCCCAGCCCCCCGCACTCATGCCGCACAGGGGTAGCGGACGGGAGCGGGGGTGGGCTGGTGTGTGTGTGTGTGTGCGTGGTTGTCATTTAATATTTATGAATTTTTTACATTCGCACATTTTTCACTCACTTCTGTCGCCCCTCCCCATTCCGCCGCTCGCCCACCCCACCTCGTCCTTCGGCAACGGCGACGACGAGGACGAGGATGTTGTCGTCAAATGGTTTTGCTCTCGGAATGATGACATTTGCATGTCTCCATGTTGCAATGCTCGTGCTGCGAGCTTCGTGTGCGCCCCGCCCGGCAGTCTCGTCGCTGCCGTGTCCAGGGCCGGGCGGTGACGTGTGTGAGCAGTGCGCATTGCAGGAGCAGAACCACAGGCACCCCTCGCCACCCCTGGGCGAATGCGATGGCTCTGAAAATTTGAGTGCCCCAGCGGGTCTGGGTCCGTGGGCGAGGGACGGGCGGGCGGCCGAGCGTGCCCTGACATACATCGCCTGCATTTGTCTTCTGTTTGTTGTGTTTCCGCCCGTCGCCGTGACCTCTCGGAAACCTCGGCGGACTGTTTTCAACTTTGCCATTGGATACCTGATGCCCACCTTGCCGGTCCCTCTTCGCCACCTCGGAATCGTCCTCAACTCGATTTGCTTCAACACTCTCTTCTGGACATCCAACCGGCCTTCCTACAACTGTCCCCAATACCGGTTTGTGTTTATGTCTGCCTCCTAGCTCTCGACGCGTTTCTGACTTCCGCTGCCCCCCACCACCACCGCTGCCCCCCACCACCTCCTTCACTAGAATCTCGTTCCCGTCCCCCCCTCCACCGTAGGCAATCTTATCTCTTCTTACAGCACGACCCCCACCCCAACCCCTTGAAGCCCCTTCCACCCGACGCTTTTGCTCATTACCTCTATTTCTCTTCCTGACGATCGACCTTCTTTTTTCAGAAATCATCTTCCGTCGTATTTGGCTCTGCTGTAACGATAATTTCTCCAAATTGTTTACTTCTCCTGCTCGTTGTGGCCTCTTTTTCACCCATTCCCTTCGAAACTCCCAATTTCCGCTCGCACACACTCAGAAACACACACCCGTACACATGGACACTTCAGTTGCTTCCACGCTTCAATTTCGACTTCCGGCTGACTGGGCGAGTCCGACGGTCTCAGCAGCGGAGCCTTGTTATGGTCGCTGATGATGCTGCCTCGATGATGATCTTGCTGCTACCGCCGGCGCTGATGCCACTCTGCTGTTGCCGATGTTGACGATGGTTGCGATGAAGTTGTTGCTGCTGATTACGCTGGCATTGTTGGCAGCGACTAATGTTGCCGCTGATGGTAATGATGATGGCCTATTAACGTCGACCGCACCCAAACAAGTCGACAAGCGGTTCAATCAGCAAACAACCGACCACTGGGATCCATCCCTCCTTCCCTCCCTCCCTCAATTCCCCGCACCGCCTCTGCGAGCGTCCGCGTTGCCAAATTGAATGCGGTGCAACAAACGAACTCATCTGCAACGGATGCCATGTGCAGTGCAACAAAGGCGGAAACGGATGCTGCCGACCAGGACAATGGCTCCTGTCGACGACAATGGCCCGACGACGACCCACGGACGAGTGACCGACGACGGCGCTGACGGTGGTGGAGCGACGGACGTCCACCCACTCACACGACCCCATCTTCAAAGAACTCTAGACGTACCGGAGGAGAATAACTGATCCGCAAACAATTCGATCACAACAAATTTTGCCTTCCACTCGGACGACGACGTGGCCGAGGAGCCCGGGGTGGCGCCGACTGGGAGCCAGTGGGTCCGAGCGGAGCATCCTGCACAGTGGGCTCCGGTTGGAGTTCGACTAAAGTTGTCAACCGGCGAGGTTTCGCCGAAAATCCCCTTTTAATTGGAAGCGTATTCGCCACGAAGGAGGATTTCTTTCTTTTCAATGGGTTCCAGCGCCCATGGACTCGGACTTTAAAGCGTTTATTTTCGCTTCAGTCCCGAGAGAACGCGTCTTGCGGAAGTCGCTCCTTGCGCTCCTGGTGGAGTCAACCGAAAGTATCTCTAACGCCTTTTCAATATTTTCTCGCAAAATAAATTAAATTCCAATAATGCTTAAGCCCGAGCTCGAGCCGGAACTCCAAGCCCAGGGATCTGCAGTGGGATCCACTCGCCCCGCCCTCGCGTCGCCACGCCCAAGTCCTTAAGACTTTTTCACTTTTCACTTCTGTGTCGTCGTCCTTTGGCTGGAACTCGAAGCTCTGCAAATTCTGTTACCAGAAAACTTTTCCGGCAAGTCACACAAGCCCCAGTCCGCACACACAACTCACTCTCCCTCTGTGTAGCACAAACATTTCCGTTTCCGCTTTATATCTGTCGTAGATGTCAGTCAAACAATCATAAGTCCGCAGAAATCCTTCGAAGAATCCAATTTAATGGCCACGGGCGATCGCCGCCTCCTCCTCCACCTTCGGCCGGCGCGCAAGCCTCGGAGCGAGGCCAGGCAGAAGCGGAAGTCAAGGCGGGCGGAGATGGTGCGGCAGGGCCAAGGATTGAGGACCGAGTAACGAGTGAGGTCGAAGTGTTTGCATTGGTCGCTGTTGTAGGTCAACTGGCTCAAAGTGTTGGAGGCGGAGTGTGTGAGAGCGAGGGCGACAGTCGCCATAAGTCGATGTCGATGGGGGCATAAGGAGCCGAAGTTCTCACAGATGGAAATTCATTTCACATTGAAGCACCCAACGTCCGCCCCACTGGAGTTGGCAACTCTGGCCGCCATGAGAATAAAAGTGAGAGATAAGGGAGCGAATACCGTTCAATTGGGCTCGAGGCAAGTGCGGCAGGCCGAGCGAAAGCTAATAAGATCGTCTCTATCCGCACGTCGTCGACGGGTGTGGGAAGGAGATATTAAATTCCATATCTGCCCTCCTCCCCTCCCCTCTCCCCGCCGACGACGCAGCGAAATTAATCTTCCCCAACTCCCTCTGAGCTTAGCATGCAATCTATCCCGCTCATCCATCCATCCGAACTTCGTCCTGCCTGCGTCTCTCCGTCCGTCCGTCCGTCCCCGGCCCCAGGCGTCTCGGCACCGCCCTCGTCGAATCGGAACACATATCATTTATTTAATTTTCAATTATTTCGCTCTCGCTCGCCCATCCGCCCTCTCTGTCTCGCTCGGAGCACTTAAGCCCCAGCTCAGCAGGTTCTCGGTCGCTCCGTTGCCACGGCATCCACACCCATCGCCATCCTCGCCCTCGCCCTCGCCCTCCCCGGCCCCATCGTCTGCCGTCCCGTCTCGCGTTCCACACGCTCCGCACCGTCGGATCAGACTCGCAAGCGTATCGAGTTGCAAACCACGGCAATAAATCATATTTTTATAATTTCCCCGGCTTATCCTACCCCTCCCGGCGCACGCCTCTCCACGGCGTTCTGCCAGCATCGAGATCGGGGAAATAAATAATAAATCGAGAGACGGCATCCTTTCGTCGTCCGCAGGAGACGAGCCCGAGACCCAGACCGAGACCAGGGGAAGGAAAGTTAGTTCCCTAATCTCTTGGTCAGCAAATCCATATTTCCCGCCGCCTTTCGCCGCTCACGAATCGTGCCTTGTCGTCTCCCTCTCCCTCCGCAGGTGGAATTTTCCGCTGCACTGCTCGGTGCAGGAGTTCGATCCGGATGGACCGGAGGACGGAAGGACGGAAGGACCGAAGGACGGCGTTCGGGCGACTCACCTGAAACTTCGCTCGGAAATATCCTGGAGTTCGTTGTCAATTAGTTTCAGGGTTTTCAACCGGAGTCCTTGGAATGTCTCGTCGTCGACGCTCTGCAGGTGTGTGCGTGACATCTCGATGTAGCGCACGGAACTGTGGATGAACTCTGTAACGAGAAGGGGAGAGTGAGTGAGGGCGATGGTCAGGTGAGGGGGCGATTGACGGAAGTTTGATGAATGGTTCGCTGAGCTTTCGCCGGTTTCGATTAGCAGTTTGAAAGGGGGCAGTGGGCAGGGCCAAAGTGGCCGGGGAAGAAGGCGGGACGTTCGGTGGCTTCGGGAAGGGTCGACCGTTGACAGCAGAGGTTTCTCTTCGTCTCTGGAGGTGATGTAGCTTCGGGGGAATTCGTTGCTCGGATTCTGCGGTTGCCCGCGCGAAGGCGCCAGATCAGAGGCCAGAGGGAAATCTCTGTTGTGCAGTTGGTTTTAATTGCATCGCCATTTCCGGGCCTTTAGGCGTTCGTCCTCTTCCCTCCATCCACTCGGCGCGGTCGGCCCGCAGCAACGCCTCGTCTAGTTCGGCCCCTCCATCGAACCAACCACACCGCCCAACCATGGCCCGCTCCGAGGAGCCCCAGAGACTCTCCGAAATGCGCAACAAAGTGCACATTAACGACAAACAATGGCGACCGGAACTCGTCGCCGCCACCACCGCCGTCGCCATCGTCGTAACCAGAAATCGAAACGACTGCTGTGCCTGCTGCGCTTTGTCCTGCGACCCAAACCCCAGCCGCCCTGCTCTCCTCGGGCTTTCATTAATGCAGTTTTCATTTCAATTTGATTGTTTCGTTATCTCCCTCCCACTCCTGTCCTTCGCGTAATCCCCCACTTCCGCCGTCCGTCATCGCCGCGCTCCGGTTCTATGCCGTCTCTGTCGCTGCCCGAGCGGAGTCCAAAGCAGTGTCAAGGGTAGTCACTGAGTTCGGGTCCGTGTGCTGTGTTGGACGTCGTGTCCTGTGCTGGCCACGTCCTGGCGCAGTCGCCGCCTTCGCTCCACCGCAGGCCGCAGAAACTTTGATTGCGCGCCCGGCAAATGTTTGAATTCGTAAATCGATTTCAAACTTCTATTGATGTTGCTCATTGCGGGCCGGTGATGTGTGGTCGGCCGCCCGCCTGGCGGCGACAGGAGCTCGGGCCTCCGAAAAACCCTCTCATGAGCGGCAGTCGCCGTTCGAACCGACCCGAAGTTAGCATCCCCGGGCAGCGGCAGCTGCAAGGCTTCCGCAGACCCGACGAGGTCGACATGAAAATGCACTTCGTCGACAAAGACGGGGTCACACGGGGCACCGTCACACAGAGGCCGCTCAACCGCACTTGTCTCAGGCGAAGGCTGAGCGCGTCCTCCCCCGCTCCTGAGGCTTCTGACTCGATCGGGGGCGAATGCGACTCGACTCCGACGGAGGGCGGATGTTTTAGGAGACCTTCGTTGTCAGCGCCGGCCCGAGCGGCTCGCAGTGTCAAGCTTTCAATTAAGTCAATTAACTGACAGCCAATCGCAGCCCAATTTGCATCTGGCCTTCAACCCGCGGCGACAACAACTGCCGAGTCGGCCCGACGGAGGGCAGACGTGGGGTGGGGGGCCGGACTACGGGCGGACTCGTGGAGGACTCGTTGGATTATGTCATTTTCAGCTGCATGCAGTTTTTGCTTTCATTTCAAACGAACCAGACGGAGACGGGAGGAGGTGTAAATGATTTTCCATTTCCATTCTATTTCTGTCGCCGTTGCTGCTCACTGGCGTGTTGTTCGTGTCGCTGTGTTTCGTGCTGATTCCCCCGATGAAAATTTTAAGAGTTTCCGAAGAGCATCTCGCTGTCAGCCCGTCCTGACGCCGACTCGAACCCGTCGTCGAACCTCCACCGACCCCCCGACCCCCCGACCGACCCAACCACAGCGACGCCAGCTGGAATTGACATTTAACACTGCAATTCTGCTGCCACAGACAGAGAGCGATGGGAAGGAACCAGACAGAGAGGGAGCGGAGGGGGAGGGAAAGCGAAAGCGAGAGCACTTAACTGGCAGGATAACAACTGCGCCAGGATGACGTGCCGGCGAAACAGTTGTAGGTCGAGGCGGCGACGGGCTGCAGCGCCGCATTAGAGGAAAACGAGCAATGACGGCCAGACACTCACGATCAGACCGGAGGCGGTCGGCGAGGAAACGCGAGGGAGAGAAGTGGAGAGAGGGCGGGGAGGTGAGGAGGTTAAAAATCCATTGTCCAGGCGTAATGACTGTCAAATGGCGGTGGTCGAGCGCCGACGCGTCCGCCGAGCGCGCCGCTGGCTGCAACATGTTGTCCTTTGGGCCGACAGACGAGGCGGTCGCGGGGCAGGGAGGGCGAGACAGCGCCGCGCAATTAGTGGAGCCCGCGTGGTGCAGTTGCAGAGCTCGATACAACGAAGCGAACCAATGAACTGGTTGCCTCGTCCACCACGGGCGAGAGACAGCAGACGACGTGTTGGAGCTGCAGCCTCGTCCTTTCCAGAGCAACTCGCACCCCTTTTGTCGCAGATTCCGCCACCGCGTTGGAGGAACCATTTACTATTCATCACTTACAACATTCCTCTCCTAGAGCCCTCAAGGGTCGTCGGCGACCCCGATCCCAAGAAGCGTCCGGTGCCCCCCGGGGACATGACGAACGAATTAATATCTCCTGTTTTCGAAATTCGCAGATGAAGTCCTCAGTGCTTGCAGGAAGCACGGCCATTAACCCGTGTTCGTCCGCCCTCCAGTGGTCCTGTTCGCCCACATCCGACCGGACCCGCGACCCTTCGTCCTCGCCCCGCAATCCCTTATCCGTTCGGTGTTTGTATTCCTATTCATCGTCGCCGTCGTCGCCGCCGTCGAGGTCGTGGTCGTCGTTGCCGTCGTCGTCTCATGGGTCCTTGTTGTTGCTATTAATTAACACATGCTCAACGAATCGTAATTTAATTGTTGTGTTGATGTTTCCCGAGGGGCCGGCAGGGGTGGGCCCGGCCGGCCGACGGGCCACCCTGTGACGATGATAACAAAGGGCGCCACGACACAATGACAGCAGTCGTGGAGCTGCCACTCCACACACACCCACCCACTCACACTCGCCCACACATGGGGGACGAGCAAGAGCGGAGCGAGCGAAGACAAAGGAGAACAAGTGGAAACTGAACCAGGACACGAGCTAGAAAAATGAGGTTTTTCTGCGCGTAGCAGCGGGAAGGACATTCAATTACGTCTGTCCGGGGGCGTGGCAGCGAGGACGAGGGCGGGCAGTGACTGGACTGCATCCGCCGACTCGGACAATTCAATTCCCCGCTCTCTGGTGCGGCCAACGTACTAATTACGGCTTCATTTGGAGTCCAGCACCCGGCCGAGAGTCCTTAATTATAGGGGCTCGAGGAAACGTCGATTCCTGACGGTTTCCCGCGTCGCAAAGCGCCTTTCGACGGATTCTTCCCGACAAATTTTCCACGCAATTGAAAGGTAATTAATTCTTTCAGAGTCCTTCGGCCGAACGACCTTCGGTTGACGAGGGATTCTTCGATCAATGAAAAACTCGTGCCAGTCACGGGGAAGACGACCAGCCCACGGCGACCTTTGACCTACTCCGAAGACTCACCGCGGCGGTGCCGAAAACGGGGCCCGGAGACACGCTCTGCCACTGGGGGAAAGGCTTCTTTCTCTCTCTTGTGATGACTCATGGCTGCGGATCCTCCTTCGGGGATAATAAGCTTTGATTCTGTAAGAAATCGGCTTATCACGGAAACTTTGACAACATTTACCACACGACAACCTCGGCACCACACACCCCCGCCCTTGATCACGCAGTTTCCCATATTTTTCATCCCCTCGTAATCGCCCTCCGTTGTTCTTGCCAAAGGGCGGGGGCGCAGGAGCCCGAACTTATAAATCATTTCCCCAAATCCCCGACTTGTTTTTCCCGACTTATCGCAGGACTGGAGACTCGAGTCCCCTCCCGCTCCCGCTCCCGCTCTTGCTCCTACTTCCCGCTTTTGCCGCCCTCATTGCGAGCGAATAACTTGCTGCCAAAAAGTTTATTGAAAATTATGATCTCGCACCAGGGGTTCCTGGGCGCCGGGAGGGACGCGGTGTGGGGAGCGGGCAGCGCCGAGATAGAACCTAGGTGGGGAGAAACACACACCAATGCCAAGCGTAATCGAACGATATCGAAGCTCTTTCGAGCGAGAACTCATAAACCAGCACCGGAGGAACAGGACGACGAGGACGAGGGCGACGAGGGATGGTGCTGGTCTTCGGAACGTGGTGGGAGGCGGGCGGGCGACGACCGACCATTGGTCATTAAATGAAGTGAGCTCCACTTAACTTGGCCGATTCTTCTGGCCGATAAAAGTCAATGAGCGAGCTC
Source organism: Coelopa pilipes (assembly GCA_947389925.1). Classification (NCBI taxonomy): domain Eukaryota; kingdom Metazoa; phylum Arthropoda; class Insecta; order Diptera; family Coelopidae; genus Coelopa; species Coelopa pilipes. The sequence goes on from OX376696.1 coordinate 301,556, forward strand.
AACATTGTTTTTGCGATCTGCACTGCGCTGCCCCCGTGTTCGCCCGCCCCTCGAACTCCACCCACCACCCACCTCCATGCCCGTGTTGTTGCTATTGCTATTCCCAGATTGTTTTTGCGCGAAGTGTTCAAGTGGAAGCAGTTCTGCTCCGCCCGCAGTGTGTGAGTGAGCGGCAGAGTTCGGCAGCTATTTCGGTACTTATTAATATTGGAAGAACAAGCATACACTACACACGAACACGGTCCAGCTAAAGACCCGGAAAGCAATGGAGGGAAACAGAGATAATGGAGGAAGATTTGCGTTCTGTAACAATTCTCTTGGTTTGCTGAATAAATAAGATGATAATCGAGGAAAGAATCTGGATTATTCGGTCTCCGAAACTTTATCATTAGCCAGAGAAGGCCAGATAATTTAAAGACTCGGACCGAGATGTGGCTTCCAGGAAGACACAAACACGACGAGGGACGAAGGACACTTAGGAATTCACTTCACGCCACGGCTCGGATCTGTTGAACATTCTGTCCGGTGTTCTTTATTGTACTAGTTGCTGTTGTTATTTGGCTTCATTTTTGTTTTCCTTTAATTTCGACCCTCCGCCAGCCCCCAGCCCTCAGCCCCTCGCCGCCCGCTCCCACGGCGCACGTCGGTAAACAACCAGAATCCCATCGCCTGCGGGCAATTGGCTCCGACCGGGCTGCCATATTTATTTATTTACATTGTCTGGATGTGTGCGTGCGTGTTTAAGTTTGCGCTGGTATTTGTCGGTCTCTGCCGGCGTGCGTGTGTGTGTGTTTGCCTTCCACTCGAATCGCCGGCCGGTCGTCCGTTCATCAAGTATTTACTTTGCCAGGCTCCCCCGGGGCCTCGTCGAGGAGCCCGGGCGGCGCCGGGGCGGCCGTTGAGAAAGTGTTAATGAAGATTACGCTTGACCCGATGCTACTGTTACTGTTACTGTTTTGCATGTGTTCGCCGCCCGCCCCCGCCTGGCTGGCTCCAGAATATCTGTCTGTCTCCGTCGCCGCGCCACCTCCGTTCGCTCGCCCGAGAGTCGGGCGTCTCGTCTCGTTCGGGCCCGGGGGTCTTGCGAGGAAATTGCGTCTGTAATTGCAGCCGAGCGTGCAGACTGCGGGTGATGGGCGGGCTCGGGGCCGCAGGATCGCCGGTGGAAGGACGACTCGCCGAGGGGCCTCCGATTGATCGGGCGGAAACTCAATGTCGCAGACGCAGCGCCTGGAGCAGGACTCGGGTTGAGGGCTGGAAAACCTCGAGACAGAGGGGGCGGCGAAATGTATTTTCTCCACAATGAGGGGCGAAGGGGGCGTGTCTCGTGCACTCGGGCGACGACTATTCGTGACTGTTCGTGCAACTGGCGTCGCTCAAATTCAACGTTTAAATTCAAGGCTGAACAGGCCGGCGACAGGCCGCAAGCCATGCGGCCAACGGAGCGAAAGAGTGCCTTTAATCGCCGTACAATTCCCATGAAACCCCAGAGCCCTTGAGGCTCATCCCTTCAACTCGCTAAGTGAGTGCCGGCGGTCGTCCTCGGGCACCCCCTGGCCGCTGGCCGCCCCGCTGCGACAAACCGCACCCGCGCTCTCCGACCGGCGCCGCCAGCAGAAGGCGAAATGAAAGCCCTCAATTGAAAGCCGCGCTCTCGCAGGACACCGCGAGCGGCACCTGATCCTGGCGCTGATCCTCCGCCGACTCACGGACGCGGCGTGCGCGGCGGTCCACGGGGAGTGCTCGGAGACGTCGCGTGGTCGCCGCTGCTTAACTATTTGCGTTCCGCTCGTCCCTCGCGCCCACCCGGTAGTTCGCAAATATTCGCGCAAATGTGTGTGCGAGGGGGGAGGGGGGCGACCGAACTGGGTGCCCCGGTGGAACACTGACACACATATAAGTGTAATCCTCTTTGCGAGTTCGTTGCGGCCTCGTTCTTTGCTTTCATTTTCGCCTCATTGTTGCCGACGCTGTTGTTATTGCGGTGCTATGGCTGTTGTTGCCTTGTGTGGTCCGTGCTGTAGCAGCAACAACGACAACACTGCGCCAACTACAACGACTAGAGCTGCCCGCACCGCATGTCAGTGCACGGAGCAGGAATTTAAAGGCTCCAAAGGACGCGTGGCCGCCACAAAGCGCCTGCCTGCAATTGTCGAGTGCCCGGATGTGTGTGAGTGTGAGCCGGTATGTGTGTCTGAGTGCGCCTTTGAGCGCCGAGTATGTGGGGGATTGGGTCGCCGTGCTTGTGTGTGTGCGTGTGTGTGCGGGAGTGTGCGATACTGAAGTTGTTAGAGGCAGCTCGAGTGTTGTTTTCGAAGTTGATGCTGCCCCGCCTCGCCGCATCCGCCTCCGCCTTCGCCACGACCTTCCTCCTCGTCCTCGCCCGACTGGCGGCGGTCAAAGGAAGCCAAAAAACAACGACACAACAACGAAACTGCAGCGGAATACTCTGCCTGTGACTGCGGCGTCGGGCACGAGGACGACGCTGACGACACGGAGGCAGGGCCGGTGCTGCGGCTGGGCGTGGCATGTGTCATGGCACAGGAAAAATTAGTGGCGCACGCCTTGGGGCTCGCAGGGTAGGGCAGCGGGCGGCCGGTCAAGGACACCGACGGGGAGACGCACAATGGGCGCCTTCGCCTTCGACCCGCCGCAATTCGGGCAGCGACATTTTAAAGCATATTTTGCGGTCGCTGTGAGCGAGACAAGGCAGGGGGCCGGACGAGCGGGGCGTGGGCGGCTGACGGCCGACTCGAAGGACGCCGGATGTCGCGGAGACTTTAATGCGATGTCAGCCACGCGTAGTTGCGACGCCTGCAGCGGGTCGCGCTCCGAACACAAGTCGGACATGGGATTTCAGCACACATTCCCACACACGACAGGCACGAGACGAGGGGAGGTGGACGGAAGACGAAAGTGCGAGGGAGGACTATAAATTCCAGGCATTTATTCGCCGGGCCCGGCCCCGAGGCCCGGGGCGATGCGTCGGCTTAACGTGGCTTTACCAGGGTGGGAGACGAGACGGGGAGGCGAGGCGGTAGTCGTCGTTCTAGACCACACACAGACACACGCACGTACGCGCCGGAATACGGCGACCAGGCCCAGACACAACCGAAGTGGAGCAGACGCCGGACGGACGAGGGCCGGGCGTTGGAGGCGTCGTAAATTAAGTTCACGGGCGGAAGCGGTTAAAAATGAATGATTTTGTTGGTGCCGTACATGCCGCTGGTGTTGTTATTACCACGCCATTGTTGGTATTAATAACTTAAGCCGCTTGTTGTTCCACAGCCAGCCGACGAGCGCTTATTATTGCTGCTGGCGTGGCGAACCTCCACATGTTCTTCGCCGTCGGCGGACGGCGAACGCGGCGTCCTGCAACAGGGCGAAGCCCGGATGATCCGCGGCGATGGCGGCGGCGCTGGCGGTGCCCGTGGCGGGGTTGAGCCATGGACAGGCGGCGCAAGTGTCGGTGAGCGGATTCACTTATCGCCCCTCGAGGCGGGCGCCACGAGGGCTGCGGGCCGATTAGTGGTCTGGGCAATCGAGTCGCCAATGGCTTGGAATCGATTGGATCCCCGATCCACGGCCGGCCAAGGCCTTCGAATGAAGTGCAACAAGATTGCACTCATGGACTTCGGACAGGGTTCGGAGAGCAGTAACTCGCATTCCATGTCGTTCAAGTTGAAGGAATCTCAATTAAACAGGCTTCAAGGACACCGACTCGGGGGTTGTTGAAACAGCCGGGATCGTCTTGATTGCTCTCGGCAATTAGAGACTCCGTTGTGAGGAAATCAACGTCCGGAGGGTCCGAAACAGGGACGAATTCCGGACGGTCGTGCTGAGGGAAGAGCGGGACGGCCGCACGGGGACGGCGACGGACTTCGGACGTCTGCTGGCCGAGAATGCACTCAATTGGGGGGAACGAAATAAAAGCCGGGGATGCTCAGTGGACGCAGGACTCGCAAGGACGGCGGGATCGCGGCGAGGCGATGTCCTGGCTCTTCTCCCAATTTATTTAAACTAAATGCAAGTGTGCTCGTGTGTGCGCGCAGCCTTTATGAATGTGTCAATGTGTGCTCCGAGTGTGTGCGTTCCATGCAAATTCAGGACTCGTCCTTGGCTTCCGAGCTCGTGCAGCCCCTCGACTGCGGCCCGAACGTCTTCGTCGGGCACTTGAGGACGACGCACACGGAGACGTGTGCACGTGTGTGTGCGCGTTGGAGGACGTGCATGTGTGTGTGCGACGCATCTGCGAATGTCTAACAAATCGTGAAGAGGACGAGACCCGGACGAGCCAAGGAGCCGGAGCGGACTCGGATTTGCATTTGATGCCAAATTTAATGCATGCAAAATTCATTCATTCATTCTCCCCCAAGAACAAGAACAACACCAGCACCAACACCAACACCAACACCAGCTCAGGGAGGAGCATAAAATTCAGATTTATTTAGTTTCGACTTTTCGTCCCCCTGCCAAGGACGACCTGGCGACGTGACAGCTCCGCCGACGCCTTTCGCTCTCTCGCCAGCCCCGCACCCCTCCCTCTTTCCTCTGGCCGCCCTCTCTCTCTGTCTCCCCCTGTCTCCGTCCCTGGATATGTCTTTGTCTGGGTCTTAAGTGGATCCGAGCACAAATTGAACATGTGATGCGATTTACGCAGCAGCGCCGGATGCCAATGAAGGGTCCGCGTGCCGCATCTGCCTCCGGGTGACGGAGGGCGATACGCCGGTGGGCGGACGTCGTGCAGGCGGTCGGAGGACGAAGGGCGAGCGCGGAGAAGCTGTTGCTACGACACCACTTCCTAGGAAGACGTGTTCGCGGTCCTTCGCGACGTCCTTAAGCGGCTCTCGTCAATCGGCCTTCGATTCGCCCTGGCTCCGTCTCCGCCTGGATGCCGCTCATTCGAGGACGGCTGCTCGGCCCAGCTGCGGCTGCTCGCGTTTATTAATTCATCCACTTGCAGGACTCATTCGCATGCAAATTAATACGCGGCCACCTGGGGCGGAGCGGTGCGAGGCGACATCCTTCACCGGAGTGCGAGCGAAAAGGAATGTGTGTGAAGCGGGTTTCGCCCAGCACGGCTTCCACCTGCCACCCAGCGGCGGGGACGAACGGGAGTGGGAATGAGGAGGGAAGCTAAAAATTATCCAAAACAACGAGAGCCAGGGGGCGGGCGGTGCGCGGAGACGAAGGATCAAAGAGATGTCAAGGAATTAAGCATTTACGGAACGCAGGAGGCGAGCGGACACAGGGACCGAAGTAATCGGAGTACGAAGGGCCAGGGCGAGTCGAGGGTCAACCGGAGAGACGCACAACGAGCTGAGAGGGATTAGATAAAGAGCGCCAACGAAGAGAGGAGACTGAGCCGATTGAGCGGATTGCGATCGGAAGGATCACGGCAGGTCGAACAGCAGGAGCCCTCGACGTTCGAGCCGCGCTTTCCACTTTACGTGTGTTCGCGTTGGCCACTCAGGTCGTTGTTGTTGTTTCTGTTTGGGAGTCGCAGCAGCCGCGAAGGCAAACACGGCGAGCGAACTAATCCCATAATGGAAGAAACCAAGTGTTGGCGGGGTTTTGGGGGCCCGGAAAATGCAAGTCCTCAGTTTCGCCGCTTTAATTAAATTTCCACCTAATGGAAAATGCACGCACACACACACACGCCGAGGTGTACGCCAACACATGCTCACGGGGAATAAACCCAATTCTAATCACTCTCTCAGGACGGGCGGGCCAGAGCGCGAGAGACAGAGAGGGAGGCAGGGGGCGACTGAGCTCTCCCGACGAACGCTTAAAAATTGATCGAAATCTCGGCGAGCGCTCGGCGCGATTCGCTTACGTTTCAGTATCGCACACTCGCACACCCACACCACGCACTTCAAAGGTGGCGCGGCTCAACCGCTCCTGCTCCCCGTGCTCCCCACGACCTCCGCCCACCCCGTTTAGCGCATGATTTATTCAAGTGCGAATTTCAATCAATTTTACCCCCCACCCCACCCCTCTCGCGCGCTTTTGGCGAGCGCCGAAACCTGAACGAAATTTGACGGACGTCGAGAAAGGCAACGGGAACCGGAACAACAAGAACAACCCGACCGGAAATGAACGAACAGACCCGGCGGCCGGCACCGTCAGGTGACCCCATGTCGACCCTGCCCCGGCCGAATCGCGCTGATGAAGCGCGACCCGCTGCACCAAAAACAGACAAAAGAGGACCAGAACCAGAAAAAGGCGGAAAAGAATTCGTTCCTGGTTTTGAATTTTTCAGTTTGCGTCGGTTTTCTAATCTCGCCTCGGCGTCTGGCACCGTCGTCCGGAAAATGGCCTGCGTCCGCTTGCTCTCTCCCCCTTGCTTCACGTTCGGAAAACCACTGTCGACTCTCGAGGGTGTCGAGGGACATTATTTAGAGACTGCCTCAGAGAAATTTCCAGCTCCACACCTCGGACGCTACGCCTCTTACCTTCCGCCTCCCCTCCACTTGCTCTAAGAGACTCATAGCCAACGCCTCGTTCTCTGCGACAACTCCGTCCCTTGCCCATGAATCGCGACCCCTTGAGGCTGCCAAAGGTCGTCGAACCCGCATTCCGACGACAACGGGCCAAAAGGCCCCCAGGACCAGGCCTGACAATGAGCTGCGCCGAGAGGATTCTTATCGGGCATCACGAATCGCACGGCCCGGTTGTCGCCCCGTACCCGGCGCACGGCCTACTCGCCCCCACCTGCCGTAAGCCGAGATCCTTTGTAATCAATTAATCACGAGGATCCCTGCCGAAAGGTGGCGGCCTTCGTTATCTCTGATTCGGCGCTGCTGATTCGGTGGAGTCTGCGAACGGCCGTCGTTGCAGATGGGTCTGCGGGTGTCGCTGTCGATTGAGCCGTGACTGTTGTCGCCGGCGCCTGGACATGGTATCGCACCGCGATTGATCGCTGGCATATTCTGGGCACGGCGCGTCCCCGGAGTGTCCTTAGCGCGCATCGGGCGAGTCTCCGCGCCCCAACCCGTCCCTGAAATCGATAACCAAAAACCCCCCCGTAGTCGGGAACCCCTCCATAATCGCACGTTGTCCTCCCGCCCTCGCCGCCGACCCTGCGCCAACCAATCAACGACAATCGCCACCCACCCCACCGAGAGGGGACGTCGCAGAAATTGGATCGCATTCGCGCACGGTGGAGCTGATGAAATCGTCGCGAAATTGCCGCGAGGAACGAACGTTCGTCCGCTGCTCCGCGAGCTCCCTTTGACGGGTCCGACACGTCCGCCGCCCGGGAGCACGCGATTGCCTCCGTCCCGGTCGCCCCGCCACGCCTCACTCTCTTCGAGTGGCAATAATAATCATCGCCGGTGACCCCGACGACGGCCCGCGTCCTCTGCAGCGATCCATTGAATACGATTTCAATCACAGCCGCCCCGCCGATCATCATGGGCAACACTTCCACCACCCAGGCACGCTGTTGTCCGACCTCATCGTCTTCATCAGCCGCGCCTCGTCCGTCTTCGTAGTCGTCATCGGCAGTCCGACCCTCTGCCCTCTTCTCAGTGGCAGCCGAGCTGCGTCCTGTGCCTTGAAGAAGTTACTCGGAGTCATCACGACGGCGCATTATCCTCACCACCATCATCGCCGGGACGCCAGTTGTCAACACCGTCGTCTCCATTCGCTCGATCAACATCATCATCCCCGAAAGCATCATCGTCGTGTTTAAAATAACTTTTATTTCGCCAACCGTGAGGAGCAGCGAGTGAAAGGCGAGACCAAAAGCAGGGAGAGAGAGGGAGGGCGGATGAAAGAGCTCAATTTCGTGGAGTCCTCGCTTCAGCAGGACGCGCGCTCTGCAATCCTTTCGAGGATCTGAGTCCTTCGCTTTGTCCTCGTTGCTTTCGGCGATATTTTGGCCGTTGTTGCCTTTGTTTATATTGTTAATGATATTATTGTTGTTTGCTTTGCTCTCGTCCTTGTTCTTCGTTATGATTCTCCTTTTTGAATGTTTCTTGAAAATAATAAAAATTTATTTGTCTCGCTCTCCACTCAGTGCCGAGCAGCTGGAACGGGGTTCGGACGTTTCGCGCGTTTCCTCATTTTCATTGCATTTTCGTCCGCTCTTTGGGTTCTCCTTCTCCTGGTGCTGTTGATGACGATATTGTTGTTGTGGCATGTTGTTATTTGTTATTGTTATCGTTTCTGTTTAATTCGTTGTTATTTTTGTGCTAGTGCCGCATTAGAGATTTCAGCCATCTCCTCTTCCCCCCCCCCCCCATCCTCCTCCTCCTCCTGCGCCGCCCGCCGTTCCCCAGCCGTGTTTTTGCTGTTCAAATTGGGATGTTGTTGCTGTAACATTTCCCATTTCCACCGCTTTTCCGCTGCACACTTCGCCCCGCTAATGCTTCCGTCAACCCCTCTCCATCTCCTCTCTTCACCAGCCCCGTCCCGGTGCCCGTCTCCGCCCCACGGTCTCGCCGCCTCCTTCGCTCAAGGACATTGCGTTTGCATTGTTGTTCTTCGCCGTTAGCATTGTCGTTGTTAGTGTTGCTGTTGTTTTTGCAGGGCAGCGCGAAAATGGATTACCACAGTGGATGCAAAGACAACAACGACGGCCAGAGAACTACTGTGGCAACAACAACGAAATGAGTGAGTACACGAGTGAGTAGGAGCAACAACACACAGAATAACAACAACATTCGGCAGAGCACTTTAAGCGTCGACTAGTTCGCGCTTTGCCCAAATGGATGCTTTATTTTCACGCTCTACTTCGGCGGAATTTTCCATTTGGCTCTTCCTCTGCGTCATCCTCGCCCCTCGAGTCCCTTCCTCGCGCTTTCACGGGGACGGAAGGACCTTCGTCCGCTTTAATTGAGGCTTCAAAGGACTCTCGGCCTCGGGTGGTTGGCTCAAGCCGGCCCTCGAGGCCTCGGGCCAGGTTCTTTTATTCGACAGTCATCGTCAGATTCCACTCGTCCTTCCGCCGATCTCCTGGCCCGCACCCCTCGGCCCCAACTCACGGCGTATGATTGACATTTCATTAAAAATTTAATTGAAATTTCGCCAGTTCGGCCGATGCACGCTGTATCGAGGTCGAGGCAGAACTTCGGACTCACGCAAACGTATGCAGATGCTGCGGATTCATTGTCGCACAACCACACACACACACACACGAAGAAAGCTCCTCTCGACCGTAATCAGATGCCGATGGCCGGGCGGGCGATCGAGTCCTTAATCGTCCTTAAAACGTGCTGTCATCCGTCTTTGTCATTCGTCTTGTCATCCACTCGGATGCGCGGCGGATCCCGGACGCCGTCCGTGCTGCGTCAGCGGGCCGCGCGAGTCACGGCTCGGACTGGCGAAGGTCGCAGCGTGGCCACCGTCTTCCAGTCCAGTGACCGGGCCGCAGGAAGCCACTCGATGCCGCCCCGCTCACCGCCGCGTGGTCGAAGGTCGCCTTTGTCCGAGGCTCCGAATTCTGCGTCCCCGACTACGGTTGCCACCGAGCAGGAGTCGGAGACGAAGATGCGGGACGGCGAAAACTTCCGACAAAAGACAGCGATGCAAGAAGAGTGAGACAGAGAGGGAGGTCGCGAGCGGCAGAGTGAAAAATAAAGAAGCCGGGGGAGGCAGAGGCGAACTTTATTTCGAAACTAATTGGCAAACTTTAATTCGAGACTTAATTTAGTTGGCTCCGCGCGTTTGGGTCGTCGTCACCGGCGTTGCTGTTTCGTGTTTGCTGTTTTTGTTGTAGCAATTGTCGTCGTTGCCAATGCGCCGTTGTTGCTGCCGTGTCTTTGTTGCAGTTGCCTAGCGAAGGACATTCGAGCAGGCCCTTTATTAGTTTCTTTTTGATTTACGACTCCGCTGAAAAGTCCCCAACCTTCGGGACAAACGACAGAGGCCGAGGGCAGCGGGGCGTCGGTATTTGTCCTGATTTCGAACTCGGGCTCAAGGATGCTTGGCAGTTTCATTAAGCTCGCTCGGACGTCCTTAATGAATCTCTTTTCGGCGAAGGATTCCCCTAAAGGGCGGCGATTAATACGAAGGACGTCCTTCGTCTGGTGTAAAACGGCCTACCCTCGCTCGTGCGGCCGTCGCGCCCTCTCGCTCGAATTAATTCGATTTCGCGCACCGTCGTCGCCTCGGTCCTTCCCAAGGAGGCGCCGTCTGACGAGCCCTCGATTGACGGCATTTCAGGTCGGTGACTCGCCCAAGCACGCACTCGAGGATGCCTCCGAGACTCGCATTCACTCGACGGCGGCTCTGTTCGAGATGCGCGCGACCCCGAGCAGTGGCCCTCAAACTGAGCACGCCCACCCGACCCACGGGCCGGCACACGCGTGCCCACTCGGCAGGTCGGACGACAAAGGCGCAAACTGCGTCCTCGCCGCTGGTTAAACATTCAAACGCCATTATCTGTCGCTCGCAGCCACCGCGGCCGCACAGGCCGATCCGGGCGCGCAGAAGCGAGGGCGAGCCGGCAACGATGAGGACGACGGCAGAGCGCGGTAATTAATTATTAACCGTTGTGGGGAGTCAACACACGCACACACACGCACACAGAAGGGCACGCGGACTCACCTGGGAACTTGTAGAGCGCCACCTCGTTGCAGTTGATCTCGATCAGGGTCGACGTCTCGTTCGGCAGCCCCGCGCACTGACACATGCTGTTGAGGGGGCAGGCGTAGAGCATGTCCTGCTGCTGGGCGCTCAGCAGCGCCGCGAAGCTGCCCGACAGCGGCACGGCGGGGGGCGGGGGCCGCTGGCTGCCCGACCCGCCGCCTCCGCCGGCGCCGCCGCCCTCGGAACCGACGCTCCTCGGGACGCGCGCGTGATGGTGGTCGCCCACGCCCGGACCCGGCCCCAGCACGCCCTCGATGAGGTCGGCCCCGCCGCCCTCGACGCCGCCTCCACCGCCGCTGTCGGAGGCGAAGCGCGCGTCGAACTTCCAGCAGTCGACGGAGCTCTTGAACCAGTAGAGCATCGAGATGGAGATGATGATGAGATTCGGACGATGGTGCTCCATCCTGCAAGAGAGGAGAGAGAGAGATCGGTGAGCGAGAGTGTGAGGAAGACGCTTCGATATGCATGCAGTCGTGAATAAATTATTTTTATCGCTAAAAAGGCCACGGCGTCCAGCGGACGGCCGCAGGTGGTGTGGGGCGAGAGGGGTCGGGCAGGGACCAGTGATGGATACAATATTAACCATGAGTGCCAACAGACTCGATGCCGAGGCCGCTGAACCGTTGACCCCGCGGCCCGCTTCGTTGCATTTCTAATCGACTCCACCTTGCACTCGCCGGCACTCGGGCTTCAAAACGTGGACGAAGAACATTAATTGTAATAGAAATCTGATCGAGAGTCGGTTTTGGAGGCCCCCATCTAGACATGACCAAAACGCCATTCGACGAGAGCTTCCACTCCAGTGGAAGTCCGATTTGGAGCAGAGCGGCTGCCACCCAAGGCCGTTGTTTTCCACTCGCCTCGCATGCGACCCCCTCGAAACAATGTTCGCGCGCTCGAGTCGCATGCTTCCAGGACATTCGCGCCGCCCGGCACGCTGGGAGGCAGCCCAACTCCCTCCCAGCCCTCGGCGGGCGGAAGTCGCCATATTTCTTTATGCTCGCTGCATATTTATTGCTTAATAGACTTCCAAGCAGAAAAGCGCTCATAAACACGGAGCCGGCGGGGTGAGGGCGAGTTGGGGGCGGGGCGGTCGGGTGGCCCGGAGCGGAATGGAATTGAGTGGAGCGGAAATGAAAGTTTTGCATAAAACGAATTGAAACTTTCGCCGAGGCAGACGCGCGGCTATGCGGAGCGAGGGGGGCCCGAGGTGTTCGGCTCTCGCACAGACAGCGGAGGATACGAGCGCCGGAGGATACGAGCGCCGGAGGATACGAGCGGGTTCCACCCCATGCAAAGCGGCGATAACAATAACGCTAAAAAATAAAAGTTACATGCAGTTCCCATTGTTGGTCCCCACGTTGTTGTTGCTGCTGTTGTTGTTATTCATATTATTATTATTGTTATTGTTGTAGTTATTGCTGCGCTGAAGTCGCTTTACGCGCTCGTTAGCTGAATTCCCCCTTTTCCCCTCCCGCCCGGGTGGCGAGTCGCGTTGCGGGCGCGAAATGAAATCAAGCAAGCAATTTGTAATCGAGTTCCGGTTGAACGCAATGGCGCCGGAAGTGGCGCCCGCCAACGACGAGGTGCGAATTTTAAATTAAAATAGCGTCGAATCAAAAATGTTTACAGTCAATAAAAGCTGCAGCATTGAAACAATATTAGCATAGAGTATTATTTCAAAATGAAAAAGAAATATTTAGACAAAATTGAAGCGAAAATTAAATTCAAAACTGGAAACAGTTTGTCCAAACAAAGCTTTAGTTCGCAAACATCGCGCTGGCCACCCGACACACGTGCGCCCAGTGGGCCGCGGCCGCCGCCGCCTGCACGGGCCCGTCCGCGGTTCGCTCGCACGCAATCGCAGCAACAACAGCAACAGCGGAGGCCACAATGACAACAATGCTGCACGGTTTCAATTTAAAGCCGAGGCAATCGTAAAAATAACGATGCATACCTTGCGGCGCGACTCAAACGACTTCGCCGCAGGCGAGGGGCGACAGCGACAACGGCCACGACAACTACAACTACAACTACAACAGCTCGCTCGTGACCTCCAAAAATACACCCGAGTCGGGGACAATAAACCAGAACAACAACAACAACAACAACGACACCCTCACACATTAGCGAACTCGGTCTGGCTCTCGCCCATTTGTTTAGGAATTTCTGCCCGTCCACCTGGGGGCTCCGAGGGGGCCGGGAGAGAGGAAAGGGGAGGGACGCGGTTCGAGGCAATCACGTTAACGGCAGCAGCCTCTGCACCGGGCGCCGGCCGTGGCGTTGGCGAGTGTCGACGTCCGACGGCGGTCGCTGGGCGTCCGGTGGCGGCGGCGAAATTCGGGCATTTGCATATTTTTTACGATTTCCGCTGCATACTCCGGGCACTTAGAGCGCGGGGTCGGGGAGCGCGCAATTGACTTTAATTAATTCGCCGGGCGTGGAGCGAGCCGGAGCGGGGTGGGGAAAGTTAATGGAATGGAGCATAATTTTAGGCGCTCATAAAGTATACACCTCTCACGTCATCCACTACTGCGGCGGAAGAGGACCCCCAGAACCCCCCACCCCGCCCCAACACGTGGCTCTTCCTCCGCTTCCAGAAGTCTTCCCGATTAGAAGTCAATGTTTTCGCCCAATCATCGTTCACAATTTTCCACGTCCCTGGCTTCCGCTCAGCTCCGGTCCGTCCACACACTCACACTCGCTCCCTCAAAGGTGGGAGCTGCGAGATTAAGAGGCAGCGGAGATACTGGGACAGGGCGGGCGAGGGCGAGAGCGACAGACGGAGAGCGACGGCGGGAGCTCCGAAGCATATAATTGCGAAAATTCGAAGATAAATTATGCCGGACGGGACCTTTGACCCGACTCTGCTTCCGCTGAGCAAGATTAATGACGGAGGCAGCTCGCAGCGAGCCACCGGCGGCCAAAACTACAACTACAACACCAACTATTATCTCGGCAACAACATGTCCAACAGCACTGAGCCGGCTCGCTCGCTCGCTCCACGAACTATGAGCGAGACATTAAGTAGAAGTTGCCGAAGCATTTCCTTCCGGCCCCGACCGCCTGCTCGGAGCCCGAAAATATGCAACGTTTCCCGGGAGCGCAGCCGGCCGACCGGGCGGCGGGGAGGTCGTAAAAAGCCGAATCATGCACGGGCCGAGGTGCCAAAGTGGCGCCCGGGAGGCAGCCCCGAGCCGCATGTTCGGTGGGCGCGACCGAGAGAAGGGGTGGCGAGAGCTGGAGCGCGATGGGGCGAGGTCGGTCCCCGGAAGCATGCAACAACTTCGTATTAGGCTGATTAGCCGCATGTTCTCGGTGCTCATGTTGCTCCCGTTGTTGTTGCAGCCGCTCGGCGGTGCCCGCAGCACCTCGATTGACTGTCTGACAGCGCCACCCGCCCGCCGCCTGCCTCGGTGGCTGTCGCGTCGCAAAGCGATGTAAATGACACAAGCCGCGGCTCGAAAAACATTGCATACCCCGGGGCGGCGGCAGGCAAGCAGTGTACCAGCGAGGGCTGGAAGGTCCCGAGCATGTGTTAGCAATCATTTCGCGATTTTTATCGCGCAACCTGCGGGCGGGGCGCCTTTGGGTGGAGGGCCGAAGTGCCTTCGTCTTCGTAGACTCCCCGACCCTCGGGACCTCCCCCGAGCTCCTTCGACTCCGGGCTCTTGTCCTCTCACCCTGCCACTCACCCTTATCCCAGTACTCACCTTCAATTATCCTAACTTGGGCCCCTTCTCAACGTCTCTTCCGCCCACCCTCCGGCCCGCCGACACTTCTCCGAAAGCCTCGCTCAATTTTCCTGCCATTCGTGTAATGCGCCAACCGCCCACCGCCCCCTTCCTTCGAGCGAGGGCGCCGAGAGCACCTTTGTCAAAGCCCTTTTAAGCACGTCGAGCCGTGTTCACACGGCCAACCACTGCAACAACAACAGCAGACAACGACGAAGAAACACCGGTAACAAAGCAAACAGCAACAACCTCGGCAATAACACAAACAAAAACAACAGCAAGAACACCACCAACAACAGCAACAACAACAACGCCAACGACAGCAAGAACATGAGCAGACAGAAAACTTTCTGACTCCCACGCAATTTCCAGGGGTTTCGTTGGCTCCCTCGGCGTTTGCTAAACTTTTTATCCCGCTTTAAAGAAGCACGGAACAACAACAACAACAACACCCACAGCAAGAATGGCAAGCAGCGAGGTGCGAAGGCGAGAGGGCCGGACGCGGGTGGCCGGGTGGCCGGGAAGGAGCTCGCATTATGATCTCATTACCCATAATCCTAATGAAATTAAATTTCCCTCTTCGCCCGCCGCGACACGGTGAGCCCGGCCCGGCCGGATGCGTGTGCGAGTGCGAGTGTGGCACGTGTGTGGGGCCGCACGCACACAGCCAGACTGTTGGCCTGTCCGCGGGAGTGTTGAACGAGATTGGGTTCCAGGACGTGTGTTTGAAGTTAATGTGATTTTATTCGGCGCCAGGAGGAGCGGTCGGCACGGACGGGGAATAGAGCGAATCTTGGAGCTAATTGCCGACACTTGAAGGTGACGCCATCGGCCGAGGGCCGCCTGGAGTCGGGGGAATCGATCGAGTGAGCGATTGTAGGCGCCGGCATCGCGTCCTGGAGCCCCACAAGCCTGGCAACCATTGCAGGGGCCGGACGAAAAGACGAAAGGAACTCATGAACTCCCCACGTTCTCCTCTGCCCAGCACCCACTTGCAAACTCCTCAAAGTCCTTTCATGCCTTTCGTCCTCGCCGCTCCGTCGGCCCTGCGCAGCGGAGCAACAACCTCTGGCCCGGATCCGTAACCGCAATTTGTCAGCCCCGCCCTCCGCTTCCCCGCGCTCAAGGGTTGCCAAGTCACGCAGAGACTCCGCCGGCCCGGCTCCACTCGAGGCTCCTTCGGTTGTTTGCGATCCCTGTTTGTTTCTGTTGATGTCGTCTTCGAGTCGCCGGCCTCCCCTCTCGACACGGTCCTCGGGTCCTCCGTGCGACGACATTTTGTGTCACTGTGTCAGAGCCTGGGAGGCTCCTCGTCAACAACAACGCAGGAGCAGAGCAGGCGGGACGACGAGCACCTCGCCGGAGGAGCGGCCCGGAAGGCGACCGCTCTCAAAGGGTCCCTTGACCCGCGCCGCCACAAACAGATCTCGGGTCGGGAGGCTCGCCACGGCTCAGGACGAGTTTGCGAAAACATTTAATAAACTTCCCTCGAGGCCTGCAGAGGGTCCGGAGGTTGACATGCGCCTGGCTTGTGTCGACGTTCGACCCACAGGACGCCGTCGAGACCGTTGTTTCCGGGAAAAGGTCGGGTGCCCGGACGGACGCTGGTGCGAAACTTTTCCGCTTAGATCTGAGCGCCAGGTGGGCCCGAGTCCTCCAAAGCCAGACAAACTCTGTCCTACGCGCCCGCCCTCCCTGTCCCCTAGTTCGACGGCGAAAAGGCGAGAGCAGGGATAATTAAAGGATGGCCCGGCGACGGCGAAACAACGACAACAGCGCGAGGTGTCAGCGTCGCTGTCGCGCTGTCGTCCTTCGGCGCCATGACACCCGGCGGCGTGTCCTTCGTAATTGCAGCTCGTTTAGCATTTTTAATGAATCGTCCTGCCAGGACCCAGCTGTCCCGCGTCGCTGCCTTTGTTGCCGCAATAAACGAGACGCGCGGAGCGACGACTGTTGATTTTTTCGCACTTGACCGGACTCGTCCGCCTTTAATTTCTTCATTCCTACAGGGGCCCCTCCGCCCCGCCGTCGACCGCCGCCAATTTTTTTAATTACCAGAAACAGACGGAACGAACGACTGCTCGTCCTGTGGCCGCTGCTTCCGTGTTCCTCCCGCGCCCCGCAGCCCAGGGCGAGGAATGTTGAATGAGTCGTCGCTCGCCACGGGCGGCGGCTCCCCGCAGGTGTCCGTCCGTCCGTGGGCGCCCCTCGAGCTCAATCGTCCACTCCACGTGCTCCTCGGTATTTTTAGAGCTCCATCGATCCCTGTCTCGAGCAGGATTTGAGCAGGAACTTTGAGGAGTCGCTAGTCGGTGGGGAGTCGGGCCCAGTTGGCCACGCTGTACCGAAAGTAGCCGGCGGGGCGGCCGCTGAGGAGGACGGTGTTGGTCGCCTTTGGGGCATCGCGGAGGATTTAATAAAAAGTTCGCTCGAATACGAGAACGCGAAGGGAGACCTGGAGATGTGGGAAGCACTTTGATTTCTGGAGGAACTCGTTTTATTAATGTCGCGTTCATCTTTCCACGGCCTCTTCTTCCTGCACTCAGGCTTTGTCGCGCTCCTCAACCGCGACTTCAAAGGATCCGCACTCAATCCTTTCCTCCCGCCGCTGCCCGTTGATCGGGTGACATCCTAATAAAGCGGGATTCAAAACGAGCTCTTCGCAGAAGCACACACGCACACGTCTTCACTCACACACGGACACACGCTCAAAGAGCAAACGGGGATCCGCGGCGGCAACAAAGCGGGGAGTTGAAAATAAATACGAATGACAGACATTTCAATTTCGTTCAACGCGCCATAACAAAGCCTTCTACACACACTCCGCCACGCACACACATACACATCTCCACTCAAACGCACTCGGAGCGAGACCCACACAGCCACGTGCGCGGACTAGAGGGCTCCGAACCACAACCCGACGTCTCCATTGAATCGCGACAACTGCGCCGCCTTCCTGCGTGGGCTCGTGTGCTCGTGTGTCGTGGGCTTCCGACGCCGCCCTCACACAGCCGCACCCCCACCACCTGCCGAGCGCGGCAGGTGTCGAGGCGGGGCTCCGAAATCAAAACAGTCCCCCACAGCCCTCGATCCGACGCCGTTAAACCTTCCTCCGAGCGGGGGTCGGCAGGTGGCCAAGGGTGGGGCAGGCCCAGATAATCGGCGACCTTCGGGGATTTTACGGGCGCCGCTGGGGGCCATTTGAGGCCGTTCTCGTCAATTGGCGCGATCTTCGGGCGGATCCGCACCGAACCTTCACGAGGCTGTAACTTGTGTCTTCCCGCGCTCGACATGCAAAGCCCATTCATTGCGAGCAGCTCACGAAATCCATCAAGGGCGTCTCCCCCGCCTGCCCTGCGCATCCTTCAGATGGCTTTCAATGGCGTCCAAAGGTCGGAAGTATCAGAAGTTTTTGTCATTCGATCGCTCGACGTAGTGCTCGGCCAGCAATCAATTGGGATGCACGCTAATTAAGGGCTGCGAGATGAAGCGGGCTACGGCGGAATGGAGGTCGAGTGAAGATTCATAAAAATCATAAAATTCAAAAAAATTATAAAATTTTGACTTTTATCATGAGTCGAAAATTGTAAATCGAAAATTTTAAGCCTGACATTGATAACGAAATATAATCAAATCACTCTTTGTCACACATTTCAAGAGGAGGAAAACATTCTGGGTCACACTTAGCGGAACTTCTGCACTGGATCTGACGCCTGACCTTCCACACGGCTCCTCAGGAGCCAAATCGACGAGCCTCCAATCGAGCGCCATTAAAAATTAGCGAATCACAGACACCGCTCGCAATCAAATGCGGGGATTAAACCTCGGCCAGGAGCCTCGAACGACCACATGCACACAGGCGAGGCGCGAATTATGAATCGAATTAATATACAAACAGCACGTCTGAGCCATGGAAATAAAACGCCAAATACGAACGATGGAATTAAATCCTTTCGACAAATCCCACCGCATATGCACGTGCATGGAGTTGACGAGCGTGTGCATGTGTGTGTTCGCCCAAAGATCACACGCACACACGCTGCGGCGGCCGCGACTCGCGAACAAACAGGCGGCTTTGACCCGTTGTCCGGCGCCGGTTTAAAGATTTATGCGTCGGGCTGAAAAATAAAAGCTAATTCAATTTAAGCGGAATTAATAACAGCATCACAGAGAACAAATAGAGAACGTGTAAAACCAAATAAAATTGCGAGCAATTACATTCATTTGCAAGTACCGCTGCAACAACACGGCCAGCGCCGTAATAATATTCTAGCAACAACTACAATTACCGCCGAAACAACTGCTTTAACCACAGCGCACAACTTGCTCGAAGGCCCCCGCCCATCCTCGGATACGCCGCCTCCTTCGCTCGCTGTGCACGCGAAAATTGTTGCTCGGCTTCAATTGTTGTTGTAATTATTCGCGGAGGGCTCTTGTGCGGCGGCAGTGTTGTTATAATTGTTGTTGGTCTGCTGGTGGAGTTTGCCCTGGGTGGCGCGGGATTTTCGAGGATTTGCTCGAAATTAACATTCGATGTTGATTTACGAGAAAGTAAACGCGTGTTTGTGCTGTTTATTTATAGGCTTCGAGGATTTCCGCACAAACACAGGAGGATCAGGGAGAAGCCCGCAGCCTGATCCTTGACACAGATGCGAGCCCGCACCGCGGGTCGGCCGGATCTGGCTTTCGAGGTCCCAGGGACTTCCGGCTTACAATCGTTCACCGTAATCGCAGTATCTGCGATCTTCGCCGAAAGTTCCTACTGACAGTGTCTTCTGCTGATCAGATTGAGCCGGCTGCCAACCGTGTCCCGGCACCCTCATCGTATGTTAATGATGCTCGCCGAGCTGCCCTACATTCATTCGTCTCCGGCCTGCCTCTCCTCTGCTGCCCCTCCCTGCCATTCGCTCCCTACGGCGACGAAGTGAACACGCCGATTATCGGGCCCGATACTCCGACTGGGCGAACAAGTCGAGTCGAGGCGGTGGCTGCGTGGATGAGTGAATGTGTGAGCGAGCGAGGGAGTGAATTGTTTAGTGGGAGATCGCGATATGAGCGCAAATTGGACGGCAATTGAATCCAGCCGACGTCACCCACCACAGAAAGCAACGACTCATGGCTGCATCCACGTCGACACAAAGGACGCAGGAGCAACCAACCAGCTACAACACAATGACGACATCGGCACGAAGACAACGGCTCCATGCGTCTGTGTGTGTGCTTGTGCACTTTGCTGTTTCAGTTACATGTTCGCGCGTTGTTGTTGCTGCGGTTGAACCTGTCGGGTTGTTATCGTTGTTGATGACGGCGGCGATGACGAGCACGGGGACGAGGACAATGATGATGATCCTGTTGTTCCAGCGAGGACGGCGGCGGCGTCGATGACAATCAAATGGGGAATTTATACTCGACACCACCGGGATCGACAATTGCCGTCTCCCCTGCCCACGCCCCAACCGCCGCCCCCGATGGCGCCCGCGCGTGGGTGTCGGATTTTTATTTATGCGAAAATAATTGAATCGCACGCGGTCTGCGGCGGCGGAGGACGTCGAGCGACCGGCGGGACTTTGACACATTCCTCCTTTCGCCAGCGGGGCGGCGGCTAATTTGCATTGGGACTGGAAAGACTGCGGCGTGCTCTGGCGACAGGCGACTGTTTGTGCAGGTAATTGAAACCTTATCGCCGGGGTCCGATGGGGAAGGATAGTTGGAGTTTCAAATTATTGCATCGCGTGTCGATTCAATCGGACCACTTCCGGTTGTTTCTCTTTGTTCCTCATTTCTGTGTTATCTCGATCCACATCACCGAAATGCACAACTGTTGCCGGATTAGGGGAAGGCAATTAGAGCGAGCGGACGGCGGGATTTCAGAGGTTTGGAAACACTTTTGCAGATTAAATGTAAATATCAATAGCAAATAGATTGTTTACGGAAATCGAGGATGAAACATTTAATTATTTTTAATAACCAGTTGGGTAAAAAAGGGCAGGTTCCCCTTTAATGTGCGGTTCGACTGCAAGCCAGCTCCGACTCGAGTGCACTGAAAGCCACGAAACCCCGAAACCTCTTGGAGGAGGCGGCGAAACTTCTTTCGCGGCTGGCGTTTAATTTTCTAAGAAATTAACTCGACTCCAGGTGTCAGAGACAGGCGGCAGCGGCAACGGCGTCGACGTCGGGGAGGTGACGTCGTCTAATGAAGCAAACTTTTAATTTCAGAAAACACAAAATTAATGAACGCTTCTCCGAACGCAGGCCGCGGAATTAATTGTTGCTTCGTCCTCGTCGCCGTCGCAGCCGCCGCTGCTGCTGCTGTAGACCGAGGTTCATTAAATCCAAATGGACCTTGGACCGAGGTCTCGGTTACGAGTGAAATCGATGCGGGCGACGGCCGCTGGGGTCGGAGGGGGCGCATCCGACAGACCATAATTTCGATCCGTGGGGTTCGCGAGACGGCGGCAGGCACAGTGGAGTGACCTGGGTCGTCGGAGCGCCGGGCTGACAGATGGTCCACTTATTGATGGCCAGCGAGGCGGCGACTGTCCGAGCGGACGGGGTCAAAGGGTCGCCGTTGAAGGGACTGGGTGAATCTGGATAATTTATTCATCTTATCGTCGACCGCAAATGCATGCAAATGCCTCATTATGAATACGGAATGAGCCGGGCCACAGGGCGAATGAGTGACATGTCAATCGCCCCGGATGAAAACCACTTGTCACCAGTGCGGGCGAAAAAATAACGTCAAATGTCAGCTGCAGGCCCCGCCCAAGCGGAGGCGGATCAACACGACAGACCCGCACCGACCGCGCCCTGCCCCTCGCCCCGACGTGCCGGCCCGGGCCGGAGTTCATTTCGGAGGCAGTTGCACATAATTAAAATAATAATTATTATCCTAGCGTGTCCTGTCGACTGGAGCCAAATTAATAACAACAGAGCGAGAACAAGAGTGAGAGCGAGATAGAGGCGGTGTGGAGAGCGAGAGGGACGGCACGTGCTGCAGCAACATGACAGAAAATCCAATTAAACGACGACAAATACGCAGAAGTTGCTGCCAAATGCGTCCGTCCGGCCGGCCGGCCCAGTGTGGACGCGGGCGGGCCCGGGCCGAGGGCGAGCGATCCGGGAGGCCAAACAAATAAACATGGAGATGTGCAGCAACAACAAGGAAGTGTTAATATCCAAATCGCTCTCCCTTGCGCTCGGGTTGTTTGCGGACCTCCGATTATGCTCTGCTTATCGAATTGTCAACTGTTTTGATGTCGGCTGGGATTCTATTTGTTACAACAAAAGCAACACCAGCAGAAGCAGCAGGAGGACAACAACTGATATGATAATATTTGCACTGACAGCAGCTAGAACAACAACAACGGCCGTAGCAATATCATCTGTGGCAGCTTCCCAAGACGAAGGAGAGGTGGGAATTAATTTCTGTGGATTTCTCGAAGCAAACATTGCAGGCTTAAAGGATTCACGACAACACGACGCCGACACCTCGCAGTGCGCCTGGCATCGGCGGACTTTGACGGAAATCAGAGTTTCGAATATCGGCGATTATTTACGGCCTGCTCGGGGCTCGCGCTCTTTCCTGTCATTAGCAGCCGTCGACAGCCGCCCGCCCACGATGACCTCGACCGCCGTCTGCGTCTGCTGTCTGCGGCCCGCGCCCGCGACCCGGCTCTGGGAAAGTTTCCGAAATGTACGGTAATTGGCTTTTAATTAAGTTTCCCAAACATGTCGAAACTTTTCGGCCGCCCCCGAAAGCATGCAGTGGAAATTTGAATTGTTTACATTCGAGTTGCGACTCGCTTCGATCTCGGCCCTTCAACAATGTCGACAACAAACAAAAGACGACGACGATGGGCGGGCGACAAGTGTTCGGACGAGTTTTATTAATTATGCACGCCCGGAAGTACGACTCGTCTAATTAAACGGATTTCGTTGTTTGCTCTGACAACGGACGTCGGCGGACATCGAAAGTTCCGACTTCAAAGCGCTGCCAGTCCATTCGAGAGTCCGAAAGTGGGCGTGGAGGGGCGTGTTCTCTCTCGCCTGAACGGGTTCTCAATCGCTGAAGAGCCGCTCTGAAGGACGATTAATTAGCAGGCTTTTGATGCCCGAACTTCCGGCAGATTCGCGGCTGCGGAGGAGGGACGGCGGCTGACTGCAGGCCCTGCTCGGCCCCGTCTCGAATGCCGAGCAGCGAAACACCGTCGACCTGGCGGTGAACCAGGTCCATGTTCTGGGCCTAGTCCTGCGCCGCTGTAGCGACAGTCGAACAGCGGACGTACGGGCTTCAGCGCCACCCGGCCCCACCCCAGGACACACACGAGGACGAGGATCCGCCCCTGCCCCCGTCGCCGGTCGGCGCACCGGAAATGCAACTTATGTCGTGACAGGACCGGAGCTGGCGCAGCGGGCCCAGCAGCGGTCGGCGCGAGCGGCTGAGGCAGAGGCTGGGGCGGCAGGGCACGCACACAAACAGCCATAAATCTGCCGAAAGAATAACCGAACGAAGGAATAAAATGAGAAAATTTCCGCAAGAAACAAAATGCAAAACACGCAGAAACTCGCCGCGGATCGGAGAAACGCGAATGAGGAAGAAGGGCGCGGTGTGGAGACCGGATGCATTTTGAAGTACTCCCGTTTCCCGAGGACGCGAGGGGCGTGGCCCGCCTGCGTCGGGTGCCGCAGCGTGCGCGTGTGTGTGCAAATAAATGTTGTCACAATGTTTATTGTTTTTCGCCTCTGTTTGCGCGCCTTTCGTCGTTCTCTTCCGTCCCGCCGGCCCGAACACGCCCCGCGCTCCTGTTTAGGGAATTGCGAAAATTAATTTCAAAAGTGCTGCGCGCCATGAAAAATACGTCGCAGGATATTTATTGATCAGAGGTTCTGTTTGCGGCGGGAAATCGCTCGGTGTCGCAGCGCGGTCCCGGACCCCTTAAGCCGAGCGTGGCGTGGCGGGGCGGCGGTTTATGAAGGGAAGTCGGTGTCGGAAAGACATGGGAATTTACATGTGGGCGGATTCCCGGTTATGCATGGCAGTGAACGACACACTCAGTTTAATTCAAGACCGCTGAAATTATATCGATCCACCGTCGAGTCTCAAAAACTGCACACCATAATATTTAGAAAACTTGAAAAAATTATTCAAAACTATTTGGAATTTGCTGGGACTCAACGTTTCTACAGCAACTTTTTACAAAAATTTAAATTCATTTTCTTTAAAAAAGGACATTTTAAATATTTTTCGCACACCGGCGTTTTCATGACCCTGCTGTGCGCCCTAATTTCGAATAAAACACAACTGCGACTTTTATTTTCCAGTGGGAATTCACGAGTGACATCAGCGCGTGCCACCCATCAAAGGCTGATTTGGCGGAGGCGGGGCTGCGTCGAGCTGAGGTGCGAACTCGACGACGCCGATTCGCGTCCGCCATTCACCGGAGTGCAGCGTTTTGATGAGCCATAAACTTATTTGCGAACACGCCCCACACCCCACACCCCAGGCCCCAGGCCCCACGCACGACAACGCCGAACACTCGACTTCGAGAGCAGCAACAATAGGAAGGAAATGAGGAACGAGGAGGTCCTGGGGGGCCGCAGCGCGATGCGCCCGGCGCTCCGACATCAATTCCTTTTGTGGCCGCCATAAAACAGAAATATCCTCGCATGCTGCAGCCACGGGCCCCGTCCGCGCCGTACGGCCCGGCCCCTGTGCACCGGGCGCGTCCGTCTGAGGGAGCGGAGGTAGTGAGTGAGCGAGAGTGTTTGGCGTGCAACAATATCATAAAAGCAAATGAGCCAATTTGAAGGCGATTCAGTCGAGTGCAACTGCAGCGCAAGAACAGCGGCGGGAGCCCGTCAATAACAAGAACCACTGCTGCACAGGTTCGCCAAGGAGCGCCCGAGAAGGAGTTGGCGCGGCTGCTGCTGAAACGCAGCAATTCACGCGCTCGGGCGCATTTTACGGCTCTTGGCTAAGCAGTTTATAAGCGCTTCGATCTTTATGGCTCTGGGAATTTATGAAATTTATTAATCGGACGGAGGAGATAGAGAAAGACGCATTGGGACGGACGGGCAGGTGGAGGCGGGCGCCGCAAGGGCCACTCGGGGAGGAAGTGGCGAAGGCGGTCGCTGGGCGCGAAGCAGACGGGATGCAGCGAAGTGAAGGCTTCGCCCAACTGCAGCGCGCACCGAGGCGAATGAGCAACAATTAATAATTGCAACCGAATGACGAGTCCCTCGGGTGGGAACCGAGCGAGTTATTGAGCTATTGACGGCATCGGCGAAGGCACCTCAATGCGGAGACACTGCGTATTGACTTCGATCGAACGACTGAGTTCTGGAAGCTTCCATGAATGGATTTGGAATTCAACCAGCATAACGTATTCATACATGTGGAAATAATTTCACTAGATTTATCAATAAAGCATCGACAGTTTTCGACTTCGTGAGTTCCAGCTCGAGTTCTGTTCCCCGAACCAGTCCAACCATTGAGGGAATTTTCCCACTCGCATTGACGTCACGGCGCACACACTCACGTAACACAGCAAGTGTTTACTTATTGAAGGCCCGGAGTTTTCGACAGCGGAAACGGAGCGCCGCACCCCCGCCACCCTCCCGCACCCCGCCTCGCCGCCCTGCCGACAACGGGTCATCTCTAATTAGAGAAAATATCACTCGTACGTCAGAGTGATGAATTATTTTCCACCTGCGGCCCGCCCCCGTCGCAGTCCCCCGGCAAGGAACCGAACTTAATTCTGTTGTAATTAATATTTATTAGAAAAGCAAACATCATGATGAATATTCAAAAGCGCGGCAAGCGGGTGGGGGAGAAAAGGTTAATTAGGAAAAGGAGAGTGGGGAATGGGGCAGCATCCGGAAGCGTAGAGTCACAAATTAATC
Organism: Coelopa pilipes; assembly: GCA_947389925.1. Classification (NCBI taxonomy): domain Eukaryota; kingdom Metazoa; phylum Arthropoda; class Insecta; order Diptera; family Coelopidae; genus Coelopa; species Coelopa pilipes. The sequence continues at coordinate 326,788 of OX376696.1, forward strand.
CCATAAAAGAGCGGGGAAAGACGCACAGAGGGGTCGCCGCCACCCCTCTGGTGCGGCCGGGCTTCCCTCCGCCGAACAAGTCACCACCAGACGAGCAGCCCGTCGAGCGTCTGCTAATTAATAGCGCGACAGCTAATCGCGAGCCCCGGCCCGGACCACGCCGAGCCGCAGCCTCGGCGATCTGTCAAATGTTTGGGCCGTGGCAGCGACGGCCACGCCCCGACGCCCGGGCCGGCCGGCGATGCACGATTGGCTGCCAAATTAATTACGTGCATCGCCATCGATTACAATCAGCCGCAGGGCGGGGCGGCCCGACCCGGCAGGCGCTCCAAACGCGGGTAAAACGCAGGTAAATTCGCCATTTGTTTCGATACAGTTGCGACTCCGGGCCGCGTCGACGAGGTTCTCGGGACGACCGTCGGGTTCCAACCGCGAACAACTCGGGACGCAATTTCTCCTATTTAATTCCACTGAGGTATTCACTCGGCGTCGGACGGGGTCACGGCAGGGGTTGGTCGGGGGTCGGGCCGAGCGGCCTAATGAGGCTGGCGCTCAAACGCCCGAAGGACACGCGCACGTTCGGGGAAAATTACGGCAAATTAAAAAGCCGCGAATTCCGCCGGGCTCCCACCGAACGACGGAAAAATCCACGCGGCCCGACTTCGAGCCATGCATGCGAATTATAATTTACAGCTCTTCATGCCACCGGCCCGTCCCTTGACCCCCTTCCCGGCCCAATACAGGTCGCGCACGCACCTGCCTGGGTCGGCGGTGTCTGTTGTTTGTTTTGCTGCAAACTTGTCGCACACATGTGGGCCGGGTGGGTGCTCGAGAGCGGTCTCGTTACGTGCGCCTAGACGCAATTAGCATTTTCCGCCGTATTTATTGCGAACACGCCGGCTGTGGTTGCTGCCGCCGTGCTTGCCGCCGTTGTGTGGCGACTGAGGTTGTTCCGGCGCGCCTTTGCCGGCTGACTGCTGTCGGCGTCTATAAATCCAACGCCTCCGCACAATCCGCCGGCATTCGTGTGCAGAACTGGATAGCGCCAATCGCGATTGGGCTGGGGCGACAGACGCTTCGCCGGGCTGCCGGAGGTCTTTAAGCGGCGACAGCAGGTCTACAAAGACCTAGGCTGGAGCGACCTCCAGTTCCGAACGGGAAAATCCTGGTATAGAAATCACACTCCTGCCGCGTCTTGAGGCCGAGACCAAGCGCTCACCACGGATTCAGGAACTGGAGGACTCGACTTTCCCATCCCTACCCACAGACTTAGGAACATCCTCAAGACGAGCAAGTCCCCGAACTCATTACGGATTTCAATACAATTCCATTTGGTCATTAATTATTGCGATTGTTGATCGCCGTTCCAGGCCCCGCACCCGCACTGGATCAAGGGGCGGCCGGGCACGAGTGGGGACGGAGGCGGAGGCGGGCGGCGCACTTGCTGCGCATTCATTAATTTCATTGCGAACACGTAGGCATTAACGCATTTCCCGCGAGGGTCATTGACACACTTTCCTCATACACTCCGTTCGCACACATTCGTTCGCGCTCGCTCACACATGCATGTCGGAGCCCTTCACACACACTCCAGAGCAGCAGCCTTCACGGGGCACGGCGGACAGATGGAAAGACGGACAGACCCTTTCGCGGGTGGCCGGCCGCGATGAAGGGCGCTCAAAGCATGTCAAAGCCGGCGTTCGTCGACCAGCGGCTTCTTCAAGGATCGCCAAACAGACGCCCAACCACCAACGCCAACACCGACAACAGGCCGGCAACAACGCGAAAGGAGCAGAAGAGTGGGAGGATTCCGCACCACAAGACGGCAGATGTCGGAGGAGGTCCTTGGCGTGCCGTTTGCCGGCGCTTGTTGTCCCTGCGCCGACTGCTGTTGTCCTGGCCATGTGTTGATCTCGTCAACAACTGTTGTTGCTGTTTGTTGTGCAATTATCGGCCGGCAGGTGAGCGAATTGGACAGCGCTGCCAACTGCCGGAAGCGCCGCCGAGTGCGCCAGGCCGCCCTCGCGTCCTGCCCCGGGCTGCCCTGGGGCGCGAACTGTTTGCGACGAGCAAATAATTTGCCAAAAACAGCGGTGAGACGCCGCGGGGGTCGCTTGGGCGGATCGGGGACGACGCGTGTGCGGCCGGGGAAAACGATTCCCGCAGTTCTCCGCCTGCTGGAGGAGAAGATAAATAAAGCGACTGCGAGGAATGAAATCGTTAGCGGGGAAATTGTTTTGTTTTGTTTCGCTTTCATTCTTATTTCATTTTCATTTTTATTTCCTTCGCCCCCCTGCCATTGTTCGGGGATCCCTTTGTTCTTTGCGGAGTTGTTTTCGGAGTTGTTGTTCGGGGGTTCGTTTGTTTGGTGGTGGTTGTTGTTGTTGCTGTTGTTGGTCCAACCGCCCGAGGCAGAAATGCGTGTTTTTCTTTAATTTCTACTTTTGTTTTCCGCTCGCAAGTCGGCAGAAGCAGCGCAGGAGGCGGCCTGCTCTTTTCGACGGGCGGCGGTATCTCGTATATATGTACGAGGACTCATTGCGGAATCGTAACGACCCCTTCCGCGGCGCCCGCAAAGGTCGCGAAGACAGCCTCCACCTCCTGCCAGTGAATTATTTATGAAGAAATTTGCATGCTTCTTTTTATTCGCGTTTTTATTCGCCTCGTTCCCCTGCCTTTCGGCCCTCGTCTCGCCCTACCCTCGTTCCGTTTTGCGGCAGCCTTCGCAGGCCGCCGAAAAATCGCTCTCGTAAAAACGAAATCCTGCGGCTGCCGTCGGGCTAATTTTATGTCGGGATAATGGAGCAGAGCACTCGGAGCTGGGGTGGGCGCGGTGAGAGGTGAGTGACTGATTGACAGACGGTTTATGCGAGAGGCGAGGGGCGCGGGTCGCTGGAGGGACGAGTGAACTTTATAACTCCGAGGACAGTTACGTGGGACGACCGCGGCAAGGGCGGAGCAGGGGCGGGGGCGGGAAGCAGGGCTCAGGATAAAAAATGACGTTGAGCGCTTCCACTGGATTTGAGCAATTAAACTGAGTGGATTCCGCCGGATGAGTGATGGCTTGATGTCCCACATCCAGTCGCTCCTTTAAGTGCTCACAGACCCTGGTTTCGCCGAAGTGCCAGTGGAAGACTCCGAGCCCAAAGACCTCCTTTGGTCATTCACAGGGCGACCTCTGCGCGAAACTAATGCATCCGCCCAGCGACCGCCTCTCGCTCGTCTCCGGAAACGCCGTGTCGTCGCGCCTCGCGAGCGGAATTCGAAATGCAGGCCAAGACGCGGAGTTCGTTGAATTTTAATTTCAGGCGGATTCAATTTGTCTCCCGTGCAGAATTATGCCTCCGAGTCCTCTTCGCTTCCGGCGGCCCTCGTTCGCTGCCGCCCGCTCTACCGGCCGTCCGCCGCTCATGCATAAAGGATGCAATGCGAGCGAACATTCAAATTTCGTGCCACTTCCTGGCGCCCTCCCCACCGCCGCCTCCCTCCCGCCCATTGTCCGCGCTCTTTGTTCCCGCGCCACCCACCTGACGGCCGCCGTGTCGAGCTCCGCTGTCGGCAGTGGGTCACCGGGGGCCGCCTGCGCCCTCCCGGCCCATCGCCGGGCCGCTACCTGTCGGCCGGACTTGGTAGCGACAAAGAGAGGACGCAAAGGACACTGCGCGCGGACAAAGGACCCGCTGCAGAGGGCGAGGCAGCGGATGCAGGCGGCACAGGTGGAGGCGGAGGCCTGTCAACTGCAGTCGGCTGTGACTTCGGCGTGCTCGTTGTCGTCGTCGAAGCCTTTCCGGGAATTTAATAAAGGTCGAAGAAAGCAGGAAGTGGAGAGGGCGTAAGTGAGTGAGGTGAGGGGAGGGCAGTGAATGGAACCTGAGTGAGACGAGGCGAGGCGAGACGCATGTGCTGAGGTGTGGGCGGATTCTGAGGCGGGCGAGGTGGATTCGAATTCCTCCCCAGGCAACACTTTCGGCCCACATTGTGACGGCTTTATTACGCCTTACGCAAGACGGAGCGCGGCGTGTGCCGTGGAGCGCGGATCGGGTGCGTGAATTCGAAAGGCGCCAACAACCACGAGAAAGCGCACAATTTCGTTTTTTACGGCCGCAAAAAGACCGGAGGAAATGAAATAAATTCGACTCGAATCTGGCTTCGGGCGGCGAGTCGCGGCGTGTCCTGGCGTATCCTTGATTTTCGCTCGCGAATTTCGCGTCCTTCATCCATCTTCCTCTTCACTCGCGCCCCTTTCCCGGCACCACAGTTTCGACCATTTCCTTCTTTCCTTCAGCCGCGTCAAGTTCTTGCCGGTCGCATGTTTTATTTCAATTGGCAACACATTGCCGTGGTAGTTGTTGCTGCCACCCCAGGAGCTGCCGCTGCGAACCTCGGCCCGCATATTAAGAATTTATGACGGCGGCAGGAGCGAAAACGGCGCCGACACCGGCTGAAATCGCGGAATTCGAAGGAATTAAAGAGTGAGAGGAGGAAGCAGGAGAGCATGTTATGCTGAATTACGGGGACTGGGGAGAGAGAGGGTGAGGGTGAGTGGAAAGGCCTCGAAAAAGGTGGAAGTCGAAGTTCCGAGGGGAGCTGTCGGCTGAAGATGGAGACAAAGGATGGATGGATGGAAAGAAGTCTGATTGAGGCCCTTCTCCTCCAAGGATCCGCATGCGATGTCGAGTTATTTGAAGTTCAAAATAGAATTCGTCGCAGCGAGGTTTCTGAAACGGAGGCAAAGAAGCTCCATTTGTCTCCGCCTAACGACATCCTGAGACCTACTTCCTAGTAAATCTTCGTCGCCCCGACCCCAAACCTAGCCCGACTCCGGCCCATCCCCGCCGCAGCCTCGTCGTCCTGCGACCGTCGTGCTTCATTGCGTCATCACTTGACTTTCAATCCCGGGCCGGGCTGTCGACGGCGGCAGCTGTCCGTCCCACACGTCCTCAGCCCCGCCCGGCCGTCCGGCCGCCCTCTTCGTCACTCGGAGGAGCCGTCGCCGTGATTGCTGCCGGTTCCGCTCCATCGGCCACTCAGACGAGCAGCAGCAACAACACCTCGGGGAGCAGCAACGAATCGAGAGCAAACCGGAGTCAACGACGGGGCGCCGCACGAGAGGGACGGGACGGGACGGACGGCTGTCATGTTAACAACAAGACGAAATATATATTTGATGCTTTATCATCGCAGCAGTTGCCGGCCCTCGTCTGCGGCGTTGGTCATTGTTGTTGCCGCTGAGGCTGGTGCTGGGGCTGCTGATGCTGCTGTCCACACAGCATATGCTACGGCGAGCCCTCGGCGCCGGCGACTCCACGAGCATAACAAATAGTCGCCACTCATGTCGTCCCAATGAGTGCCATTTGTCGCTTTATTAAGATGTCCTTTGTCAAGGCCGCAGCAGCCGACATTCATTCCTTGGCCGGGACTGCGACGCAGTGCGCGAGGGCGACGCCCAGAGAGCGGAGCAGCTCCGCGGGAAGTGCGAGTGGCTCCAATAAACGCCGATCGCAGACCCCGGCCCGGTCGCCGTCGAGGGTTGGGTGATCGCGAGGCAGCGACCGAAGGAACAAATTGGGCGGCAAATTCGAGCCGGAGAGGGGCGTAATCGAATTCCAAATGTAATTGGGTTTTTGTCTTTGCCCGGGCCTTTGGCGATAGAAATTTATGAGCGGAGTATAAATTAAATGGTTTGTTGTTGGTGCTGCTGTTGCTGTTGTTGATGGCGTTGGTTTTTCATGCAAATCGATGAAGGTTCGAAGTCGTTCGTCCGCGATACCGTGCGCCGCTTATCGCAGCAATTAATTTATAATTAATTAGAAGCACACACAGCCACACAGCCACACGCCCGTACACGCTCACATAGACACAAGGGCAGAAAACAGACACGCATAACAATTAAAATAATGCACGTGTGGCACATAAATTAGCGACACACACATCCACACCGAGCGAGAGACAGACGCAAGCGCACTAACACACATGCCGAGGCGCTCAGTGGGAAAAAAATGGGAAATTTATTTTGAATGGATAAAATCAGCAATAATCGTAATAATTGAGCTATAAACGAGCACTCGCTCACTCACACACACGCACACACACGCACACACACTCACACACGCGCGCACATTCGTACTGACAAACGGCAAGGCGTGGAGGCTGTCACAATTACCGTTATGCAAATATGGGAACATGCAAAAATCCACACCAACAACACTTACAATTAAGCAGCAATAAATCACTCGAGCAACGAGTCGAGTCGCGCCATCGAGTGACTCCGGGTGAGGGAGAGAGAGAGGGAGCTATAGACAGAGGGAGAGAAGGAGGGGGAGGGGGAGTACGAGGATGTTGGCATAATTTAGCCATTTATTTCCGCACACCCCCACGCGAACACGACCAGCGCCCGCCCTTACAGGAGACACCGGGAACAACAGCGGCAACAACAGCAACGAGCCGTGATTAATCAGGCCGAGGGACCGAAATTTCATTAGGAGCGCTTCAGGAGGCTGCCGCACACTCGTCGGGGCCCGCCGACGCGGCCACAAGGACCTTGATTGCCAGAGCAGCGGCGGCGACTGGAGTACCCGAAATCCGTCGCCGTCACCGTCCCTGCCGCCGGGTCCGTCGCCCACTTCCGCGGTGACCATCGAGCACGGGAGGGGCGGCTGGGGCGTGGCACTGGCTGATGAACACGTCGTAAAAGCGACGCCCGAGGCGAGCTGCATTAAAAATAATTTAATGCCCGACTGGAGTTCATCATCGTTGCCTGGCTCCTGGTGTGGTTGTTGCAGTCGTGTGGTTCCTATTGTTATTGGCCCCATTGTTACTGTTGCTGATGTTTTGTTCCCGTGCTGTTGTGTGGTTGTTGCTGTCGCTGTGCTCGTTAATGTTGCAATGGGTAGGCGTTGTTGCTGCGGCACGCCGGCTGTTGCTGCCGAACAACACGCGTCGAGTGCAGTTTTGATTTATGTTTCCGAGTGGAAATTATCGCAAAAGTTGTGCCAAACTTTCGAGTGAGTTGCCGGTGAGGCCGACCGGGATCCTTGCCAGGACTCGCCCGGCCTCCCATGCGTCGGGGGTGGCCGGAAGGGAATAAATCACGGCGAGGAAAGACTCCAGATTCACGTCCGCACATTAGAGCGCCTTCGAGCGGCGCTGAGAGGACTTTAAGGGCGGAGGATTAAAGTCCGAAACCGGCTCGGCTCAACGCGCCGATCAGCCTCGTCGCCCAGGTGTGCAATGGGCGGGTCGAGGCGGAGGCGCTCGAAGTTAATTCGCGGAGCCCTGGAAGCGCGCCGTAACCGGAGACGAGGCGAGACTCTCGCGGGCCTGGAAGCACGCATTGAGCGTGCGACTTTCGCACGCCCCAGTCGCACACACGGAAATTTATTAAAAACGACGGATCGAGTGGTGCGAGTAGGGTTCGAGTGGTGCTCGACGCGGAGCCCTGAGAGGCTCTCGGGCGCATATTACGAAATCAATCTCTGGAAAATCGTGCTCCTCGGCCCCCTCTGCATCCCGTCGCCTTGTCCCAGCCGTCGATCTCTGCCTCCGCCGAGAGGAGGATTCGACAAGCCGAGGCGGGAGCAGGGACGGGGCCGGGTAGTCAAATCCCACAGAGCCACGCGACGCCAAGCGGGGAGCGAGATCCGAAATGAAATGAGATAAATAAAAGGCGACAGACATTTTTCGACGTCGCCTGGGAGCGGTTTTCAATTGCGTGCGGCGCTACGGCGAAGTGAGCGCTTCGGGGCTGCCGGGGGACTGGATCGGTCCGCGCCAAGCGGTGGAGACAGGATGGTCGGGCAGATTTTCATTCAATTTCAATGCGAGGCGGGGCCATCAGAGCGTGCGGCATCGGCTGAAGCGGAGTTAAATCGGAGAGAATTCGCACGGATCCCCAAGCTTGAAGGGATTTGCAATTTTCGGGAGTGGCTCCGGAGTTTAATGGACCGAACGAGTTCTGATGGGGTTGACCCGTGAGCGAAAGGACTCACTGACAGCTGCCGCAGCTCACCTGCAGCGACATCGTGCAGCACACGGGTCCCTCGCCTTGGCACGGGCTCGGGCCACTCGTCTCGGTTGCCTTGGCAAATATTTGTCGATCGATATAATCGGAGCTCAAGACACGGCGCAAAGAGCGGGGCCCTCGCCGTCGCCCGTGGACGCCGAAAGAAATCTGGCCGGGACGGACTGATTCTTGCGTGCATTATTTTCCACACCACATCCAATAAATTCCCCCCCATCCCCACCACCGCAGCCCTCCTAATGGCCTGCAGCACATCCTCAACCCCTCCTCCTCCGTCGCTCTCTGCAGCGTCTTCGTCTCCACCCTTGCGTCTCCCGCTCGTCGCCCCTGCCGACCGAAATCCCTGCATTGTGGATGCACGGCCTGCAACCAGGATCGAGCAGGATCTGCTCCCCTCCTTCCCGCCCTCCCATCGCCCTCGCCGCAATCGGTCCTTTCTTCGCATTTTCCATTCATCGACATCCGTCGGAAGCTGCGGCCGGAGCGGAGCAGAAGCGGCTTGGCCGATCGGATCCGGCTCCAGGATGCGAATGCGAGCGTTTAATACGCTTTCGTGAAATATTCCTCGCTGCGAGCGGCGCCCCCGCCCTCCGCCGAGCCCTCGTCTGCGGCCGGGCCACCCATGGTTATTGGCGCATTATCGGGTGCGACGCTTCGCCCCCGTCGGCGCCCCTTCGCCCGGCGTCTCGTGTCGCCGCGCAATGCGATTTAAATTTGCATCTGACACATATTGGCTGCACCGTACAGACAGGGCCAGAGGGACACGGCTGCAGGCGGGCGACGGCGGTGGCAAGTGCGGAAAATATAATGGAAAGCTAACGCGATTAGCATATTATTTGATTTTGTTTACCTGAGCGCAATTTCAATGGTTTCATTTTCCGATGCAGGCCGCGTACGGGACCGGCCCGAAGGCGGGGGGCGCCCCAGATTGACGACTCGCAGGGCCGTCAAGCGAGCGTGGGCGGAGAGTGCGGTGGGACTGAACGACCCTAGAGAACGCGATATGAAAGCTCGATTGGCCCTCCAGAGATGAGAGACGCCGATAATGCATCGCGCACTGACAGCGGGAGACTGGGCGCGTTGAGGGAGCAGCCAGAGCGCATCGCCAGCGACTCGATCTGGCGACTCGAGTGGCCCTCGAGAGCGAAGTAATTGGCCTGGGGAGCGTTGATTGAGGGGCGAGGGCGCTCTGGAGCGACTCGGAAACAAGTGCGTCGGGGCTGCTTAGGCACAAGTGACTGAGCCAGGCGAACGGGGCCTTGATGAGCGACTTAAATCGACCGGATCGACTGGGACCGGAAGGAAGCCCCGCCAATCGCTCGCACCGGCATCCGCGGAATGCCTAAGCCGCCGCCTAAGACCGCAATCCGCACGGAAAGACGAAGAGCCCCGGAAAATCGCCCTCGACTCCCGCGGCTCACCGGGGCTCAGCGCGCCGCAGCCTTGAACTCGCCACAATGCCGGTCCCGACCTCCCGCCCGGCTTCGAGAACATCGGCGTGTGCTAATCGCTTTAATTCCGCCCTTCCCGCCACCCGACCACTCCCACACAAACACACACACACTCGCTTGAGCCAACTGGCTGCCGCCGAATCCCGCAGAAGCAACCTCAGACTCGCGAGCATGCGAGGATTAACGTGTCGTTATCCGCATCTCCTCCATTCTCCGCCACCCTCTCCTCCGCTCTGCCGTTTGTCGCGCTGCACTCGGGTGCTTTAATGAGCTCGTGTTGCCGGAGATGTTGATGGCGGGCGTTGAGCGCTTTTTTCGCGTCTCCGCTGACCGTTGTTTGGCCCCGCCGGCGCTGGAGGACGTGGCGAGAGCGCGACGAGAGGTTGTTAATTCGACGCCTGGCGATTAGGGGACGCCGCGAGGTCCGTTCGCTCGATTTCCGGCTCCACGCCTGGTTTCACACGGCGTATGAGTGACTTTTGGCCCAGGGGATTTCTTCTTCCGCCAGCCCCTGCCCTCCCTCGGCGATGTCGCCATAATTTTCCGCTGATTTACAGTTTATTAGCGGGATTTAATAAAATCGACCCTCCCTCCGCCCCCGGCCGCTCTTCGCAGCCTGCGCCCGCATTTGAACGCGCTCCGGCGACGCCTCCCGGAGTTGTTGCTTTTGGCGGCGATGTTGTCGTTGTCGTCGTCGTCGTCCTACGGCTCGTTAGTCTTTGGCGTTGTCACCATAACTCACGGCTTGGGCGCGCGAACGCGTCGCGACACAACCGCGACTCCGCCGCCCTCTCCGAGCCCCTGGTTCCGGGCCCGCGTGGTTTTCGCCTTGTCCATACACTCCGTTCTACCCTCCCCTCCCCGCTCCTGCATCCCGCCCTCCTCAGCCAATTTCCGCCTTTGTCGGCGCAGCCCTGTCCTGCCCTCGCCTCCCCTCGCTGCGGCCGGGTTTGTTTGTCGTCGCTTGCTTTCCTCGCCCCTCGCGCGTCCCGCCACGGCGCGCCCGTTGGTGTGGTTGGGCTCGGGTGTCGCTTGTCGGCTTTCGCGACCTCCGACCACGGCCGAGCTGGAGCGGATTTCGCTCCTGGCTAGACGGCGTAATTGTATTTGGCAGACGTCGGCCGTGGCTCGTCGCTGTCCTGCTATTGTTGTAGCTAACGACCTTAATGTCCTTGTTGGTGTTAATGGCGGCTGAGACCTTCATAATTCATACGTCGCAATCGGGCTGCGTCCGACGTCGACGTCGACACCGACTCTTCCTCCTCCACGACCACCTGCCCTGCGAGCGACCCCGAAAGAGCAGCGGGTGGGAGTCGGCAGAAAGGAGCGTTTAAATGCCTCCAATTCCGGAAATTGAAACAAAGCCCGATACTCGGCGACCTCGACCTGCCCGCCCCGAAAAGGACCCCAGCCAGTCAGTCGTGAGAACATCAAATGTATCTCATTTCCTTCTGCTCGAAATCGAAACAAATTTCAATTTTCGATTCACCGAAATCCGACGCTCGGCCACCCCCCCACCGGGCTGTTCCAGGAATTCCCGGCCAGGTCGCACGGCAGCCTCGGCTCCCGGCCGACTTCCGAACACTTTGATGAATCCCAAAAGCCCAGCCGCCAACCGGCCCGACCGACATGCGAGATTTGCCGATGTTCCTCCTCACATTTAAAGGCTTCACGCTTCCGTGAGCCCCGATTCTTCCCTAATGACCGCGGCCAGGGATCCCTTCCTCGTCCCACCAGGCAGCCACGGCCACAGCCGCAGAAACAACAGCAACAAACTGACCTCAGCAGGTGCAACTCTTGTCGCAAATCACACGGAGAACAGGGAGAGCTCCAAGTGGGAATAAAAACTCATTTTCCGAAATATTTCCATTCTCGAGCCGAACGGGGAGGGAGGAGGAGGATAAAGAAAACAATAGCAGGGGAATAAATAAGCAAAACAAGTAAGCTGCAAATAGTGGGCAACCTCTTTAAGGGCCCCTGCCCTTGTGGCGATGGTTTCGAGGATTTCCTAATGATTCGCACAACGGTCCAGAGAATTTAAGTGGCTTTGCTACTTATAGCGGGACCCAATAACTACATGTATTTTGGATTTCCACGAATCAAAAGTATAAAACGCAGTAAAATAGTGAGTGGAATTGTTTTCTGCTTTGAAGCAACTCTACAAATGTGTACCAAAATTAGGCTATCACAATATCTCGCACCAAAGTACCCGAGTTCCGTTGGATTTCTGCGAACGGAATGACTTAGTGTCAGCGAAGCAGGAGCCGAACGGGCGGGTAGGACGAGCGACGACTAAATCGAGGGTTAAGCATCTTGCGTCTGGCTCCACAGGACAAAGAAGAGGGAATTTCCAAGCATGTCCCCCGCCCCGAGTCGCCGCCTCTCTGCTCACGAATAATATTTCATTCTCCGGAGGAACAAAAAGGGACCCCGCGCCATTCAAGTCAATCGCCACAGGATCTGCTGCCACACAATCGAATTTAAATTCATTATTTAAACACACACACACACAGGCCCACCCACAGACACATAGGCACGCACAGGCCTCACGCAGCATTCACTGCGATGATGAATGGCGGGCACACGAAATGCGAATATCACCGGAATCCATCACAAAGACCTCGTTCTCGCCCTCGTCCTCGCACCGCGCGACACACAATGGAAGGATAATCGATTCCTCGGGCGCAGGCGAACGCAAAGCAAACGCACAAATAAAAGGAAGCCAGTCAATTCTTCTCCTCTCCATCTCGCTCTGGTTTATCTCGTGCCCATCATGGAGACGAGATTCCATGTCGATCCGGCCGAAAGGGATGCCGGGTGTGGCCGGAGGGGCGGCCGGGGCATGGATGCGTTGCCAGGAAATAAATCATAAGGAGTGGCGACGACGTCGACGCAAATGCGATGTTGATGATAAAATTAAATTATGTTGATGCCCGGGGTCCGGGACGGATTCAGATTCGGATAGAGATCAGACAATTACTCGCACGGACCAGGCAGGGCGAGCGAAGAAGAGAAGAGGTTTCGCTGCCCTTCCCCCTGTTCGGAGCGATCCGGCGAGCCTACAGAACCGGCGTTTGACCGGGTGTCGGCTCTCCTTGAATTAGACGTCACTCATACGTCATGCAGCCGTGCGGCAAAAGGGATTCACTCCACCGTCGCCGCCCTCCCTCGCCGAGTGCTTAATTGCGATGATGAGTGGGAACTACTAAATGCCCCTCGAATCGTCTAAAGACCTTCGGCCTTCCGGCTGAGTGCCGACCTGGCCCTTCCGCCACGCCCCTCCCCGGGCCGAAGGCTCAAAGTCATTCCAAATGACTTGTATAAACGTCGGCATGAATAATTCGAGAGGTGCTCAAGTTGTTGTCGTGCAATTTATTGTTGTTAAAAATGTTGTATTCACATTCGTGAGCGGAAATGTGAGCCGGCAGTGCGTTCGTATGAGTGACATTCAATTTAATAACATGTCACTCAGACGTCATACTCGAACTCCCGCCGCTACCACCGCTCTCCCGCCCCTCACCCTAAAATTGGTCCACACACTCAAAGGGAATTGAATCGTTGCGAAGGCGGAGGATCGGAGGATCCTTCGGGCTTCGCACCGGGCGCTTCGACTACGACTGCTATTTTAGAAACATCGACTTTCGCCTGCAAGCGGGCCGAGAGCGAATCGTGGATTGAATCAATATTTAATTGAACTTCAATCAGCGACTGGCCCGCGGCGAGTCCTCGCCGCCTCGCTCCACCTGCAGGATCCGGCGATTTGGCCGCCAAAATCCGTCCATCGACAGCGGCCAGTTTTTCATCAATCAGTGGCGTTTAAAAGCCAACTGTGATTGAGCGGACGTCCTTCAGGCGTGTGTGTATGTTTGTGTGTGCGTGCGTGTGTGAGCGCGTGGAGGGAGGTGTGAGGGCGGGGCAATGGGTTCGAAAGTGTGTGTATAAATGAATTTTGAATAATTGACGAGGCGCCGCTCGCGCACAACCGAATTTGACGCAGCTGACGGTTCCAAGTCCAAAACGCTCCTGCTCTACTCAATCTCTCCCGTCATTAGTGCTGCTGTCCGGCGCCTGTGCGCCTATGTCTATCTAAGCGAGTGGATGTGTGTGTGTGTCCGTGTCAGGCGCCGTGCTGTTGGTTAATCAATAATTAATGGGGCACCAGCGACGCCGCCAAGCCAGCAACAACAGGCCGGCGGCACGGACGCAGGCAACACCAGTCGGAACAATAGCGACAAGGACGACGCGTGTAGCCTGCATTATTAAGCAGGCTAAGGCTCGGCCCGATGTAATCCCTCGCATGTATCGCTAGCGGCCCGTGTTTTTCCAAATAATGATCAATCAATTGAACTTCTCCGGCAGCGGTTTTAATTGAACACGGAGGCGGGACGTACGCGGCCGAGTCCAAAGGACATGGGCTGCAAATTGTGTGGGCGCGGAGAGCCCGGGCTCTCGCTGCTGTCCCGCACTTGGATCGGGGAATGGACGAAGATGTCCTTCTAATTGCGGACGTTTGTTCCAGCCTTCGCCTTCGAGCTGTTTGGACAGCTGCCAGTTGAAGGTCAGGCGGCTGAGGGCGAAGGCTTCCACGAAGCCAACCGTCGGCTGGAGGGGAAGGAATGTAATGCAGCGGCTCTCGAGCACGCCTGGTGATGTTTGTGGTGTTCATGAGAAATCGGGAAGCCGGCGGTTCCTTGGAAGAGCTGTCGAAGCCGCATCCAAATATAGTTTTAATAAGGAACTGTCCGAGAAAGGACGAAGCCCGCAATAACGAAATTCAACGAAATTCAGAGTTTCGAAACACAAGATAGAATGGAATCTGACATCTGGAACAAAAGATCGGAGAAACATCGAGCAAATGCAAGACGAGGCGACGTGAATGTCCAAGTTCAGGCATGTGGGCGATAAAATAACGGAGTCAATTTGAGGGAGTCGCGGAGATGGCGGAGTCAGTGCGAAGAGATGGGGGCAGGAGGAGAGCGGCGTGAGACGACCGCAAGGGTTCGGGCGAAGAATGCGGAAGGACAAAGCGATGCGAAGATATCCGAGAGATGCAGGCGAATTCCGAGGAATCTAAACTATTATTAATTTAATGAACAACGATGGGTTCGGGAATCCAACCAACCGCAGGCCAATAAGTGTGGATCAGAGGACGAGCGGGTCGAGTGGAGCGGACCGGGGTCGGGAGGAATTCGAGTCATCTTGTGTCACCCCAGGGCGCAGGGGCAGGCACAGGACGAAGGTATGTAATTGCGGGGGAAATCCGAGGCCGACCGCAGGACTCGGAGCGCCGGAGGACGGGCCGCACACAATGGCAAGCGTTTGTGGACGGGGCTCAGGGACACACGCGCCCGCCTCGAGGGCACGGCAGGGCAGGGTGGCCGGCAACGAGGGTCGCGCGGCAATAGAATTACAACTAAAATAAAATACAAATATTTGCCGAGGGCTCGCGGGTGGGGGAGGGGAGCGGATGTCTCTTATCAATTGCAGGGCTTCGCAAGGTACGGAGTCGAGCCCGGATCCGAGTCGAATGCGCATTTTGCATATTTAAATATTAAAATAAGTTTGTGTTTGTGAGAGGCCACACACACGGCCTCACACGGGCCCAGATGCGAGGACGCCGCCGCCGAGCAGATGCCAAACCAATTTGCAAACAAATTCCATTTCGTGCGTCTTTTTTTCGCCCTCGTTTCTTTCGAATATCCTTTTAGCCGCAAACACATGTATTTATTGAATTTATTGAATGGCTCGCACACACACGCCCCGGCCCACGAGGGGCGGGACCACAATCAGAAACACAAACACAAACGGCGCAGACAGCGCCCGGGCCGTTTTGACAGACGAATTTGCATGTCCTTAGAAAGGACACCCGTCAGGTCGGCGGCCGCGGGCACGAGTCGGGGTCGGCGGACGGACGGACGGACAATGGGAACCGTTTTGCATACATTTATGAAAGCACGGCTTTGACTGGCTGCCCAGGCCGACGGGTCGAGGACGCGGACGCGAACGAGGCCGGGGCCGGGGCCGAGCACGCGAATCCTTTGAGGCCGCGTCCGTCCGAGCAGCGGCCACGCGGCGATTGCGGCCCATTTTCGGGCGGCCAGAATAGTTGGTTATTTAACCTTTCACAGGGTGATGAGCGCGTGCGAGTGTGTGTGCGTCACCAGGCCCGGCCGCCGCTTGACTGCGAAGCCGCTGCCGCTGCCCATCGCCACGAGCCCTGGAGCGGCAGCGGAAGCGCTGCCATCTTCGCCGTCTCCGCCGCCATCGCCGG
This sequence comes from Coelopa pilipes, assembly GCA_947389925.1. Classification (NCBI taxonomy): domain Eukaryota; kingdom Metazoa; phylum Arthropoda; class Insecta; order Diptera; family Coelopidae; genus Coelopa; species Coelopa pilipes. Next base: position 342,530 of record OX376696.1, read on the forward strand.
CCATATATTTTATTATTCACATGCCTTTCCGGCGCCCCGAAGTCTCTGGCTCGGAAAAATCGGACGATTTGTTGCGTTGCCAGCAGATCCTTTGTATTTGTTTATTTTGCATTTGCTCCCGTGTGCGTGTGTGGGAGGGTCGCCGGGCGGTCTGTTGTTGCTGCCGGGAAGGGTTCATTCGGTTTACGAAATGAATGCTTAAATAAGTCGGGTGCGCGCGACGTCCTCGAGCCGCCTAATAAAGGGTCCTCGCCCGGGTCCCAACCATTTGTTGAGCATATTTTAAGCCAGCAACAACAGCGCCCAGAGTGGGGCGGAGTGGGCGAAAAGGCAACTCGGCCCGGCCATTCCGAGGAATTTATTCCGCCTCCTTTGCGGCCATTCGCCCGTCGCCGGAGACGGAATCGAAATAGATTTTTAATTTCGCACATAATTTCAGGCCACTCGGGAGGCGGAGAGGGGCCGAGTTCCTGGCGAGAGTGCGAGAGGGGGCAGCGCGTGGCGTGAAGGGTCCAGCGAGGGCCGAGGACCGCCGAACCTCTTCGAGTGGGCACTTCCGACTTCCCTTCGGCTCTGAGCTCGTGCTGCCTTCCCGGGCGGGCCTGGAGGCAAGTGCAAGCGCGGACCCCTTTCATACCGGGCCCATTAGGGTAATGGCCGGCGAGAGGAACTAATTCGAAATTAACAGGCGTTTGCAGACTGCGTGCATCCTCGTTCCCTCCAATGTCCGGCGGCCGCAGCAGCTCCTGAGAGCGACCGCAACCTCGCAGCGACCACGACATCAGCAACCACGACGACGACGACGACAAGAGCAAGAGCGGTAATTAGAGTTTCCCGCTCGTGCCTGCGCCTCGAAGAGTGCGGCGGAGAAACTGTTGCGAAACACATGTTGACATGTTGTTTCGCTGATGACGTGAGCGGAATTTCCAAAGCAGCAACAGCCCCATAAATAACTGCAATTCAACAAGACCGCTACCACCAACAACAACAAAACCAACAACACAGAGAGCAGCAACTGCAGCAACAACAGGCACTGCTAATGATACTTTCGCCTTCAAATGCAACATTTCTCCGGCTGCGACGTGTGCGAGCGCCTCACGTTATGCCATAAAAGACGCCGAGCACTGCGAGACTCGTTAAGACGACGTCGACGACGACGCCGACGACATGCAATCAACAGCGGCAGCAACAACAATGGAATGCAGTGCAACAACTAGAGCAAATGGCAATTTCAAAGACGCGGCGAAAGTGCATCAAAGCGCTTTTAATTCCCGGGCTGAGCCGAAAAGTATGCAGCGCAATATTTCCATCTTTAATTAAAGTTTGCAGAGTCGGCGCTCGGTCGCGGCGACGGCCCGCGTTCTAACGGCAGGGCTCCGCTCCCGACCCGCCTCGCACATAATTGCAATGCTTGCTGTGACCTGGATTCCGGGCGCCTGGAAGTATGCAGCCGCAGCCCGATGCGACGGCAGTGCGCCGGCGAAAGGTAAACACAGGGCGGGCCCCGGTCCGTGTCTGCGCCCAAACTCCCCGATGGGCGTGGCAGGCCCTGAAGTGCCTCCGGCTGCCCCAAAAACAACCGGAGTCGCTGTCTTCAGCGAATCCCCCGAGCCGACGTCCGACTGCCGAGCCAGCTGACCCTCAAATGACGACTGGAGCGATTTTTAATCTCGATTTATTTTAATTTCCCCTTAAATGCTCCACGCTCCGAACTTTTCGCATCTCTCAGACTCGGGAGCATCAGCTGGTCCCGCTCGCTTCCTCTGCTTTAATAGCTGCTCCCGGGCCACGGTCCCCGGGACCCGTCGCCGCTCACGTGCCGGCCGCCCGCGCACTCCCCAAACACTTGCCGAACTCTCAACTCTCAACTTCCTTAACGTCTTTTTTCACGTCGCCCAACGATTTTTCCAAGAAACTTTTCGCATTTTTTGTCGCAGCCTCTGGATGTCCCCTCGCGGGACCTGACAAATGGCGGACGTGCGGGGAGCGGCGTCGGGAAGTCGGTGTCGGAGGCGGCTGCAGGATCAGCGCTTAATCCGGCGCGTGGAGTCCCGGCGTTCAGCTGCATTTAAACGGGAAATTGAATTAAATTGCCCTCTCGCTCTCTCGCTCTCGGAGGGATGGCTCGAGTGACGCCGTCGCGGGTGAGTCGGCAGCGTTGTTGCCGCTGCTGGCGGTCGGGTCTGGCAGCGGGCGCGCACGGACAGTTGTCGGCGTTGTTGTGAAAACAATGCGATTAGAACTAAATTAACCGAAATTAAGCAGCTGCTCCGCTCCCCACGCGGGAACGGGGAGAGCGGTGGGCGCCCGACTCATCGCGTGGGTCGAGCGGAGTCGGGTCGGGTCGGGGGCGGTTCGGCTCAAAGTTCGGCTCGCATTTCGATTTCGAATTTTCATGAACTTCGGAAACTTTCGAAGCGCACTTTGCGCGCTGTCGAGTGGGCGAGTCGAGAACGGAATAATCGGGATTATTCCTCGGTTCGGCTGGTGTGGCCGAGGAGGACGATCTCCATTATCGCAGGACTTTCAAGAGCTCAGAGCCGTTGAGCGCGTCTCTCGAGGGACCTGGGTTGAGAGGTTGTGCCCCGGGTAAAAGTGATTGAAATCCCCAATTTCGGGGCTACTCACATCATGTGATTTGCGACCAGAAACACCTCCATGACGTTGAATACTTTCATCGGGGTTTCGCAGGATCCGGCGCCTTCACCTGTCGCCGCTCGCCCCTGCGCCTTGCTGCTGACGTCCGGCACTCGTTCGCGTTGTCTACTTTCAGGCGCACTCTAAGTCGCACTCGTCTCTGCCCTCGTCATCAAACTTCACTTCTGCACTTGTTTCTTCTTTTTCACTTTTCGCACTTCAATCGCACTTTGTACTGCTGTTCGTTCTGCGAGTTTTCCAGTTCCGCAAACACTCACATTTCAGCTGCAAAGAGACGAGAGAGAAATGTCAATGCAATTGGAGCATATGTCGATTGAATATACATCGGATTGGCGTGAAATTCGCTGCATAATTCCGGGCACCCCGACCCGGTCCTGCTTTGCGGCTTTTGGTTTGGGGCTCCCCTGTCGAACCGAGGGTTTGAACATATTTTTTCGCACCGAGCCTCATTTAGTCAGCACACCAGAGGGGATGAGGCTGGGTGTGTTTAATATTTGCTAATGAAATGGTGCTTGGGATTTTTGCGCGTTTAAACAAAAATAAATCTGAGTTTAATGTTCGGGCTCCGGGAAAATCCGTCAATGGCCTGTGCACAGTTCGTGATTGCAATTGTGTTTTTAACAAGGGGCGTGTGTGTGTGTGTGTGTGTGTTTGGTCACTTAAAAATTTATCGTCGTAATTATTGCTTGATCACTTGATGTAATTAATGCAATTACTACAACGGCCGCAATCAGCCGGTATCGCCAGCCACCCGACCGCCATTACTACAACAACTGCAGCCAAATAAAACCTTGCCCGCAGCAGCGCCGACCGACGAGGAGTTGGACGTGGTTCGGCCGCTTTCGATTTGATCGCAATGAATTTAATTTCACCGGGCTGGGCCCAGGGCGTGCCAGGTATAACAGTAGGTCGTAGCCGACAACTTCGAGCTCCCAAGGTCGAGATTGCAAACTGCTGGGCGTCGTGCCGAAGGGAGAGAATTTAATTTGGGACTCGTGCCGAGAAGTGGGCAATGCATAAGGAACGAGTCGCCACACGATTCAAGTGCTGTGGCACTCTGGGCAGATGGGACCGAAAATTCAATTTCCTCAATTGAATTTCATATTCGGCCCAAACGGGTTCTGACGCGCAAATTAAAGTCCTTCGCGGTCCGCCGCCGCCCTCGGTCCCGACCCGCGCTAAGCCCCGTCCAGCCTCGGACCGCGCTCGGACCACCCGAAAACAATTGCAGCCCATTTGGCAGGGGCCAAATCCCTCGGGCCAAAATAGGCAAGCGCAAACAACGACAGGAGCGAAAAGGACAACGCAAAATGGATTAATTTGAAAACCTCCCGGGCGGGCGACTGAGGGACGGGAAAAACGAGTTGCGCAAACAGGACGAAATCAAATCAATTACAGATGAAAAAGTTTGCAAAGCAATTCAGGCGGATGTCCTGCGCTCCTCTGTCCTCTCTCTTTTCTCTAGGTGCCTGCTCTCCTATTTTCGAATTTTTATTTATCGCCAAGCGCGACCGCTCGCCCATAAACACAGCGTCCCGATCCGTCCCTTCCTGGCCCGATCCGTCCCTTCCTGGCCCTCGCCTTATCCGCCGCCGTCATCGCGGACCTCGTCCCGGCGCCTCCGCTGCCTGGACGCGCGCCTTCGACTGCTTCTCGTCTCGTCCGGCGTCCGGAGTCCGGCGCGGACGGGCGGGCAGGAAATGAAAATTTATTGCTTTTCCTTCCGCTTTCGCGTCAGTCCTTCGACGCCATTTTTATCAGCGTTCATCGCCGGCGATTATCCTTATTATGAGCGATTCCTGCGCGCTGCAGATTCGCGTTTTCGCTCCTTTATCGCGCGCCTTCCCAGTTATTAGAGAGCAAATTGTTTGCCCAAGCCACTTTCGCCTGTCCACCTCCGCTCTGTGGCTCGTTCTTATCCTTCGACTTCTCCCCATTATTTTTCGCTTTGCCTCCGCCCCTCCCTCCTGCGCGCTGTCTGTGTTTGAGCCTTCGAGTGGAAATGATTTTTCAATCAAGCTCGGCCCTCCCGAACCGAGCTCGTCGATGGGCGATTATTTACTCCCAATCATCATCATCGTCACCCATCCTCGGTGCTTGCTTTCCCTCTGTCGTCGCCCTTCCGTTCTCCAGCAGCAGCTACTTGTTTGAATGACCTACACTTGCTCCTCGATAGGGACTACGAGGAGGATACGAGAAGGATTAGGCTATGGAAGCCGTCGTCCCACTGGCGTCGCTTTTGAGTTCGCGACATTTCGACGCTACAGTGGGCAGAGTGGGCGGGTGGTAGATTCAGAGCAGAGGCCAGCAGCTGACGGGTCTTCTCGAGATGTCTGAAGAGGAGATCTCTTTGAACTTAGCTTTTCGATTGCGACACTCGAACGAAGGACCGGACAATACACGTCGTACTAAGTACTGAAGCCATCACAGCAATCAGAACTGAAGTCTAAACTCACGATTCTCTTGACCCCACAGCCTGTACTATAAAACAACCAGGACATCCCAATAAGATCAAACGACGGTCTCTTCTTCAGCACGTCCAACCGCAAATCCATCGATCAAAAAGTCAGTGACGGAATCTATCGAAGCAGTAGCAGACCTCGTGGGCACTAGTCTACCCAGGCCCAGGAGACCCCTGGATCCCACAGGTGGCCGCGCTTCAGTTCAAGTCCATGAACCCATAACAGCCAAATTTATCGCCCTTCCCAACAGCGTCTCTTCGCCTCTCAGGCAGAGGCGGGTCGGTTCCTTAACCTCTGACACGCGGCCGACTTCTGGACGGCCCCGACATGCAAATGTCCTGCGCACGGGCAGCAGTTTCAGGACTACCGCTCGGCACGGCACGAGACGTATTTCATTTCGCATTTGATTCGATAATTTTCGACGATTTACGTGGCAATAAAAACAAACAGGCTGGGGACGGAGCCCGAAAAGCGGCGAAACTGAAGCAGAAGAAAAGGCAGAAGAAATGAACAAGGCGAAGGGAAAGGAGGAGGGGGGGGGGGGGGGGGGTGAAAGAAAAACAACGTCACAGAAGTCGGAAAAGTGATTTGAAGTTTTCTGGGCTTTGTCTTTGAGTTCGTGTCTAAGTTGGCTCAAATGTTGACAGCAACAACAACAACTGGGACAACCACACCGTAAACTACAACAAGTCAACGGCAAAAACACGCGCCGCCACAACAACAACTGCGGCGGCGGCGGCTCGTCGTTGCTTCGAGATGTCGCCCTGTTGTCGCACACTCGCAGCCGACAACAGCAGCAGCAACCACAACAACAACTGCGAGTGGTGGGGCCACATGCCAGCAGACAGACCGACCCGCTGCCGAGCGCCACTCGACTGAAAGCATGTTGCAGAACTAGTTAACTTCCGGCTTTTGTTTGTTCGCCTTTAAGTGACATTTGTTTGGACTCCGCATGGCGGCGAATGTCGCAAGAAAGGAATCCGAGGCCGGAGCGGGTCGGAGACGCCGCGGAGCAATGACTTTTTCATTGTCGTCGCTGGACGTCGCGCTGGTGTTTTTGTTGGCATTGGCGGAATTAATGCAAAGTGCAAACAAACGGAAATGTTTGCTTGACTTGCAGCGAGCCGGCGCGGGCCGACGAGCTCCTCATTCCGGTGGCCAGTGATAGGAGTCCATTTGCGACGTTGTTGTCGTTGCTATCGTTGTCGTCGTTGCCTGCAACTAATTGCACGATGTACTTGAGTCGGCTGACGAGGGTCCGACGGCGCGAACCTCGCATGCTTCTCGGCACTTGAGACGCGGCCAACGCGGCCCAACCCCAGAACACCGCCAAGGCGCCCCCGCCGTCCCACTGAGTTTCAGAAGCACAGGGAGGTCAAGGCCTGATTGCGCACTCAACCCTGCGCTCGCCCGCGCGGTCACCTCGCGTACCTCGTTCACTGATGGCGCCGCTGCCTGCCGCAGTCCCTGCTGCGCGAGGGAACCGACGGACGAATCCTTGCGCTCATCGCGCCTGCCGGGAGATCAGACGAACGAGGCCACGACACTTCCTCCTTTCAGCCGCGGCTGCCGGGCTCTGGTTCGCGTCCACTTGCGACTTCACTCACTTCGTCACGCGGGGTCCGCAGTCGACGAGGCGGACGCGGCCAATCGTTTTACTTTCGCGATCGCGGTTCACTCTCGGCACTTTGTTTGCTCCTCTCGACTGCGATTTTCACTTTCGCGCGGCTCTGAATCCACTTAATCCACGCTTCCGCTTCCGTTTCCGCTTGGTCCCGCTCCCGTTCTCGCCGCCGGTGCCCGATCACGCCTCGGTGCACTCGCCTCGGATGCGACTCCCGAGTGGGTGAGCGTGAGCGTGGGCCTGTGGCAGTGTGTGTGCGTGCGTGAGAGTGTGTGAGAGTATTATCCTGGGGCCGACGCGCATCGCACCTCGCGCGCTCGCGTGTCCTGCAGCAGCAAATAACGTACGGATACTGAAGGCGCCGCCCGACGATTGTCGCATTTTATTCGACGTTTCCGAACGACTCGACGACTCTTTTAGCACAACTGCGCGAAACCCGAGGTTCGAACTCGAAACCCGACCGCGGCACGAGCGCGACGAGCCGAAACGAGGCGAGGCGAGGCGCCGAGTCGTCCATTCAATAGTAAAATTGTTGCCCTAGTCCCGATGCTCCGGTGCCCCCATGTCCTGGTTGACGCCGCATCCAACGCCGCTCGGTGTCGCAGGACGCGCTGAGCCACGAATGCCGAGCCACGACCGGCGAGAACGAAGCTCGGTGGGCGCCAAATGCACGTTTTCAAACTCGAAAGCGACCGGAGGAAGAGAGCGCGAGCGAGAGCGTGCGACGTATCTGAGAGAGCGGGCGCCACTGCGCAGGCCGGTGCCGGTGCCGGTCGTGAGAGCGAGCGGCGGTGAGAGCGTTGCGAATGTTCGAATCCAGTTGAATTGGCAGCACTGGGGGCGTTCGGTGCTGCTCTGTTTACTCGGAGCCGCATACGTTCGTCCTGGAGCTCTGATCCTCCGCCTTGGCCATCGAGATTTTCCTAAAAAGCGAGTCATGTACACTACAAATTCCTCAAGCATCCATTCCGTAGACGATGGGCGATGGTCGATGGTCGGCGATCCCATCATCCCCGACCTCACCACGTGCTCCCTCCGCTCCGACCCCCGTCCGCTGACCACAGCCCACGTGGTCCTCTTAATTTCTAACACTCGCCCATTTCAATTACTCCATCCAGCAGCTGGAGCGGAAAACCTCGCCGACCCATCTCCGTCAGCCAGCGTCAATCTGGAGGCCTGTTCGAGGCTGTAGCAGCAGGTCCCCGGAGATCGATTTCCCGCTCGTCGAACGAGTGGCTTGTTCCATAAAAATACAATCAAGGCGCCTCCGCCCCTCTCCCTCCCATATCTGTCTCCTCGCCACTTGGCTCTGAAAGCGTTGTCAGTTCGTGAACCTCGGAATATGGTTCATAAAATCACAATATGTCTCGTATCGTACCGTCCCGCCCTCGTCGCGGGCGGGTGGAGGGATGGAATTACATTCGGTGTTTATTGAACTCCAAGGAATTGGACCGCGGACGGCCTGGAGGCCCGGAGTTTCGAGAACACGAAATATAATTGGAAAATGCCAACTGACTCGATATCCACCAAACTCAAATTGAATTCCTGAACGACGGTCGTCCAGGCGAGAGCGCCGAAGCTTCGATCGAGGGGGGATTCGGAGGTTCGGATGGAGCGGACCCGCTCTAGCCGGGTCTCCGAAGCTGGGCACGAGGCGTTTTAATTTATTCCCGCCGATGCGCTCCGCCCGTCCCCGGCGTCGCGTCCCGTCCCGTCCCGTCCGTCGCTGCTGCCCCGGCTCCAGCTCCGACTCAACATCGTCCGATCCGTTCATTCACTCGCATGTCATTCATCAATCGCACGTTGACGGCTTCCTCCGCCCCGCTCCACGCCCGCTGCCGGAGACGTCACTGTTCTCCATGCAGCCCCCGTCGCCTACCTCGGCATCCGCTCGGCCCTCGCATGCTGGCGGGATTGTGTTTTGAATCTGCGCTGCGTGGTTTCATTGAATTCCTTGTAATCGATATCTGGTAGGCCGTCCCCCGCCGCCCTCGCGAGCCTCGCCACGCCTCGTCGTCGGAGGAAACTAATTTGAATGGCCAGCCGAGGGCCAGTTGTCACCGGAAGCGGCAGCGGCAGCGGCACCGGAAACGGATATGCGGCCGACAGGCTGCCGGTGCCCGGATGCTGGAGTATGACGTGGCATGACAGAAGATGGACGACGAGCAGGTGCCGAGGAGCGGGGAGAGCGAAACCGAAACCTGTGCTGGGAAATCGGAGAGGCCGGTTCGGCGACCGGGGCTGAAAACCCGATGGCTGAGGAGGAATCAAATGAACGAATCACGGAAAGAGGTGAAGACACGGAGGAACGAAGAAGGGGAAATTAGCAGCACCAAAGGCCAGGACAAAGAGAAAGATACGAGCAGTAAAGGCCGAAGGGAAAGCAGGAAAGATCGAGATTGTAATGACTAAGAGGGAAGGGCGGCCGTCGGCTTCCGACGCGCCCCCAAATTACAGGCTGTCCTGCGCGCAGTGGCAGGTCCTTATTACGGCGAATCCTCGATTAATCGCTTCATTTGCACGCGACCGACAAAAGAGGAGGCCGGGGCGACCGCCTGGTCAGCGCGAACAGCGACCGCCACTTGAACCGCCCCCGGCAGAGGCGGAGGACGGGGCGCCGCCGGGGTCCTGGCGGGCGTAATTCGGCTCGTTTGTCACCGTGACAGGCAGCTGTCAATAAGCCGAACACGTCCAAATAAACACGGCTCGCGGGCGAGGCGCGGGGCGCGGCGCGGGGCGAAGCGGGAAATTGCGAGGCGCAGCCAAGACGAGCCGACACGAGGAGCAAGGACGACGGCGAATCGCGCCGGCCGTCTCGTGATTAGGGGAAAACATCCGAGTATTGAGTTCGACGGCCCCCGCGCCGCGCCTCGTTAATTGCCACAATTAATGCTGGCCACACGGCGGAGACCCGGCCGCAGCGGGAGGACTCTCCGAAGACCCTCTCAGACAGCGACGCCGCCGCCGACCTGTCCAATGAATTGATGAGTTGTCATTACGTTCGTCTGAGAACCGGCCCTCCGTCTCTCAAAGGCCGGGTGATAATGAACGCAAACTGCGAGCACGACGCTGGGAATCCTGCAGACTCATCGATGCCACGGCCGGGCGGGGCGGGGCTGGACGAGCTCGCTCAAGAAGTTGTCAATTACAGGCGATGACTGTCGTTATTTTTCACTTAGCAGGCACGGGGCGCGGGCTGGAGGGCGCAGCCACCGCGTCCAAATGAAGTGCCGAGCTCGGACCCGTGGTGGATCGAGGGCCCACCCTTCGCAATCGGATGGAGCTGCAGTGGTTTCGCGGTCGGAGAAAGGATTGCGTCAGCCTCCGCCGCCGACCTCCCTCAGCTGGGGTTTTGGCCGAGATTCCTTTCCCTCAACATCTCGACTGGCTCGAGTCCCGCTCCGACGTTGATCCGGGAAATCACTCGGTTCACCGACAGGATCAGAGGGATTTTCGTTGCCGTCAATTGAAATCAGGTCGGGGGAGGCGACGTGGCTTAATTGGGGAACGTGCCGCAGACCACGAGTTCATAAATCCTGATTCCCGAAGTCAATCAGGGGACCAGGAAGCCCCGAGAAGGGAGAGTGATGGGGTTCGGAGAGGGCGAGGCGGCGCGGCTGACCACACGGCGGTCGCTGCAGATGTCATTAGGCGAGTATTTATTGCGAGGATAACGTCCGATCAAGTGCTGATGACTCGCGAAGGACAAGAGAGCACTGCGATAGGGCAACAACAGCGACCGGCTGTAAAAGCAACAAGAATCGCAGTCCAGCAACAACCTCGCTATGAACACGGAGAGAACACGGAGACAAGAGGAGCGAATGACGCGTGACTGACATTTTAAGCGCCGCGCCGGGATGGGGAGCACGACAGGATGGCGATGGTGGGGGGGATGGGGTGGAGGGCAGCGCAAGACGCCGGGATGGAGCCAATGACGGCGGCGGGTGCCCGTGGGGGCGGCGAGTGGAAGAAGTCGCCTCGGTCGGACGTCAAGGAGCAGCTTAGCGATGACGTGAAGGCATTCAATTGACTGAAGCGCCCGACCGAACGCAAACGGCGACAGCGAAGGGATAATAAAAGGATGCAGCGAGGAGCTGAGGGAGGCGGGATTAAGGGGGTGAAACCAGGGAGCGAAAGGGCAGGGGAAGGCGAGTTCCTGGAGAAGAAAGGAGTTCGCGAATAGGCGACGCCGAGAGCAAGCAGGGAGGGGGGACTTGCAGTGCGGACAAAGGGGCTAATTAGGGACCGAGGAGACGTCCCGGCCACCGTCTCCGCCCCTCCCCACCGCCAGAGTTCGCAGCCCGAGCTCGCCGAAGGTCAACGAAGGTCAGGCCATCTGGGCGAACAATGCGAAAACCGTTTCCCCGGAATGGAACGAACGCGAACCCATTTAAATATTGACTTCGAATTACGCCGCAAATCACGCCCTCCCTGCTCGGTCGCCTGCAGCCGCCGCGGCAACAGGAACATGAACTCAACAACAACAACTACAACAGCAAGAGTAACAACAATTGCGTGGTGAATGTCGAGCCATTTATTAAATCGTTGCGCCATAAAATTAGCTCGTAAAGCAGCCTCCGCCCAGGCCCAGGCCCCGACCCGAGCCGACCCGCGCCGCCCTCGGCCGTTCCGCGCCGGAATTTATTGGCGTACTTGGGGCGCATTTAACGATGTTTGACGTGTCCCCAACCACGCGCCCCACCCCGTCCCCGAACCACGACCCCCACCCCGACTCGCGCCAGGCTCCGGCGACCCCGTCAGCCGGGCGACGATGATGGCGATGATGAGCTCATGCCAAACACAATGCACGACCCGTCCTCGCCGACTGCGCCGGGGGCGGCAGCGACGAGGGCGCCCCGACATATGCGCGACGCCCGCGGAACGTCGAACCGAAACGGTTTATGACAGGCGAGGGCAGCCGTGTGGGAACCGTGGCCGGGCGGTGCTTGTTTTACGAGTTACAGCCGAATTAATGATGATTTGCTGGGTGCCGGGCAGGTCCACAGTGTCTTCGGCGGGGAGGTCGAGGTGGGCGCGTGTCGAGTGATGTCAGCGGGCGCGTCGAGGGGGGCGCTTGGGACGCCCACGGGGAACCAAAGGTCGTCCCGAACTCGACGCAATCGGGCGCGCCAATTGCCGCCAAATCGGAGCCCACGTCGGAACAGGGTCCTCAGGGCCGTGCCGAGAGGCCTCGTCGGTCAAGCATCGCCGGTAGTCGGTGCCGATATCGCGGCGAGTGCCGCATGATTGGGTTCCCTCTAAGCCGGCGGTGTCTTTTTGCGACCCGTTTGCAGCGTCCCCAGCCCGAGCCTGGCTAGAGTCGGAGCGAGGGGAAAAATTCGCCGAGATGCTGGGCGCGTCGCCAGGGCAGGGAGGGACCTCGACCGCGGAAAATCCCTAATTTGCATCGCGGCCATCGATGGGGCAGACACAGTGGAAGCTGTCCAGGCCGAAAGGGATGAATTTATTTCGAGAGATCTGCAAGAAATCCATTCGGAAAACATTTGCGATGAATTATGAGATTATTTCGCGAATTTCCTTGCATACGATTGCGGTTTCGCCTGATCTGCTCCGAAGGCCTGGTCGAAATCCTTCCGAATCCCTAAATCGCGTCTCCCTCCGAAATCTCTGGCCGGGAATCCGCGCGCCGAAATTCCCCTGATTAAGGATCCAATTACGTTGCCACCTCGGCGCACACGGCGCGCGCGTTGCCAACTGGCGCCGGCCGCAGCTGCAGCCACTGTTGCTCGTCGCTGGGCGAGGAGGGCGGCGATCGAGCAAACGAAGTGCGCACTTCGACGCCCGCCGCGGACGCCTCCGGCTCCGACACCGATTCGACCCCGAGCCAAAGTTTTCCCAAGGGTTGTTCGTCGCTGGCGCCCGACCCCGTCCCTCGTCCCTCCACCAAGATTAGTCAGGGTTCCGAGTGCGGGCGGCGCGGTCCGTCCGATCCTTTATTTTGCGAGTCCTTTAATTAAACATATGCGTCGTCCTGGCTCGCCATGTGGGCGTGAGGGCGGGTGAGAGGGCGGGTGTGAGGGCGGGTGTGAGGGCGGCGGACGCTCGGAGAGCTCTCGACTTGTTTGGAGACTCGACCGGGTGGAATCGAAGTCGAAAAACGCTGTGGAGGGGCCGGGCAAAGGAAGGAACTCGAAGGACTCGAGGTTGTTCCAGGTCCAGGGGAAATTGATTGGGAATTAATTTGCATTTCACTTGCGCTTGATTTGACTTTGATTGGAATCCGGCTTGCAATCGATTTGAATGCAATCTGATTTCCACACGACTTTGAACTGATTCGATATTGACTTTGAATCATTTCATTTCGACTTGTTTCATGTGAATTCCATTTAAAACTCTGCTCGAGCTTTGCTCCAAATTAATTCCAGTTTGATTTGCTTTTTTCGAAACTCGTCCCATGGTGTGGGAGCTCGAATTTAATTTAAAATCGAATTTATTTTATTCGTCTCGCTACCGATTCGATTTCAGTAAATTAATTCCGAATTGACTAATTTCAATTTCATTCGGCTTTATTCGGGGGATTCGCCTTCCAGCCGAATTCCCGAGACTCGGCATCAAGTATGCAGGCAGTCAATCACTCGGCACTGGGGCCGGCCGGACTTCATCGGCTGCCCCCCTCCCTCCCCACGTCCGCTATCTGTCGGCCATTGCGAAGACGCCATGCATTTTTGATCTCGCTTTGAAATGCAGCAAACCGAGCGCCCAAATAAATTTCCTTTCCCCACGGAAGATAAAGCCAAAGCCCAACACCGCCATGTATCTAGGAAGCCACCAGTGCGTTTACACACACTTGTACACAGAGAAAGAGAGAGGGAGAGAGAGAGAGAGAGAGAGAGAGAGAGAGAGGTGAATTCAATCAAACAATCAATAAATAAATGAGAATCAATTCAACGGCGCCTCCCGGATGCAAATGTCTCCCATATCGGCGGGTGTGTGGGTGAGCGGGGGTGCGTGTGTGTGTGTTGGTTTGTGTGTCAGCAGGTCCTCGCGCCGAGCAAATTGAAATCCGTTTTAATTTTTAACAGATTTTTCAATTTACACAGATTTTCAATCGCTGCGGTCGCCGCGCCACAGGATTGAAAACGTTTCCGAGTCGGGCGCCGCGACAGGGCGGGCCGTGGACGCCATCAGGGATGAGTGGAAATCGCGGCGGCGTAAATGCAAATGCGCGTCCCTGATTGATGCGGCCGCGCATAATTCATGAGCCCGGCCGCGGAGCCGGATCGGGTCGGGCTCGCCTGATCAACCAGGTGCCGGGACCCGCGTGCGTGCGGTGCGCGACCTCGGCGCCGAATTTATGGCTCTCGCGCCCTCCCCGCGTCCCCGGACCCTCCCGAGGCCCCGTCCGCGCCACCGACTGTCTCCGGCGGCACGACTCAGGCTACGAAACCGACACCGTCCCTAAACCGCAGCACCTCACGAGGCACTAAAGAAGACGCGCCCCCGTGGGCCCTGGCGCCAAGGGACCCGACGACACGAGCTTCGCACCTGCTGGGCCCCGCCAGGAGTCGCCGCTCGTCCCCGGAGGACTGCTCATTTGGCCCTGCATGATTCTTGGCGTCCCGACCCACCGTCCCATTAGGAGCGGGTGATTCAATGCTTGCAGTCGATCTGACACATTTCCTTCATCCCCCCCTCCTCCGCATCCACCTGGCCCTGGCTCCCGGGTTCGCCACCCCGTGCCCCGACCCCGGCCGCCGTGCTCGCTCATTTGTTTATTTGTTTTGATTGGCTTTCGTTCAAGCTGCGAAAATCGTTTCTGACACGAAGGACAGCAACAACAACAACAACACAACGACAACAAGACAGCACGAGTTGCCGCGACAACAACAGCGACCGACATCATAAATCTTGCATTAGCTGCGGTAACGGTAAGTGTAACGGCAACGGCAACAGCAGGGTAGCGGTAAACGCCGAGCTAATGGCGAAGGCAACGAGCGGCGCCAAGGACGACGGGGGGGGTGGGAGGTGGGAGACCGTTATCGTGTGCAGCGCCCATAATTGGCCCCTGAAAGTATGCAAAACGAGGAATGACGGGCGGGCAGGGCCCGAGGGCCGCGCGGACGGAGGGCGTGCAAATTGTTGACACACATCGGAGCCAACTGCTTCGGTTTGTCTCGGCGATGATTGATTGATTGGTTCGGGAGGACGCGGATTTCGAATTGATTTCAAATTGATAGGCACTCGGCAACGACTCGAGGACGCTCCCAGCGCCGCGGATTCCTGCGCTGCACTCGCAAAGGACTCTGAGGAGGACGGCTCGGGGGCGGAACCGGGCGAATCACGTTGGATGCGGTCCCTTCAGTGGCGAATCGATTCTGGGATTGAGTCCGAATTAATTGCCAGTCAAGCAACTAATATCGAATGAAAAGCGCTCAGAGTTTGATTTGATCCAATCTGATTTGGCCCGAACTCTCGCCCAATTGTGTTTAAAATCGCGGCTATTTCGAGAATGATCCGAAATCATTGACATGTTGTTCCGGGCGCACTCAACACTTTGGGGAATCAATTTGTCGAAGCCGAATGCAATTGAAGCACCGCAATAGCGATAACGAAGGCACAGAAAAGGATCCGATATCCGCTAATTTACCCTCTCTCTCGCTCTCGCCGCTCCCAATGCATGCATCGCTCTGGGATGGCAGCAATTATTGATGGGCCCCGGCTAAAAATAGTGTAATCAATCGCGATCTCCTCCCCGTTTAATTTATTCAATTGCACATGTTCCATTAGTCTCACCCCACGACCCGCGTCCCACCCGCTCGCCCGCTCCTTGCGGCCACGCCTCTCCTCCTGCGCCTCTAATTAATTCATACATTTTTAATCAATGCAAATAAGCGAATCAAATTCTCGAATTTCGCACTTGTTGTAAAACTCCATAAATAATGAGTTTAAATCGTGGCCCACACACCCACCCTCCCACTCGCACCCTCACGCCCACCACGCACACGGGCGCACGACACGCATATGCTCGTCGCGGCGACTCACCAACACACTCGCAGGCGCACTCGCCGTCGCTCGCTGCGGCCGCCCTCGCGACAGCTGGCGCTCGTCATTCGGCGCTCAATTAAATTTTAATTTCGCTCTTAATTCAAAACAATTATGGGCGAGCGAGCGTGTGCGCTCCCAAGCATGTGCGTGTGTGTGTGGGTGTGCGTGCGCGAGTATGTGCTAATAAATGTACAAAAATGAGACCCGGGTGTCATGCAGTGCGGCCGACTTTGCCATCGCGTCCTGTCCCGCCTCGGTCGCTTCATCGGAATCCCAACCGCTCGGACTCAACCCGACCACTTGTCGACTTGTTGTTGCGTGTGCTGGTATCGATTGCTTCCCAAAGTAGGTCCTCTGGAATTCGCCACTGACCCAGAGACAACCACGAACCGCCCCTCGAGCTGCCCCTCGCCTGAACTCCTTAATAGACCTCGGTGCTGGGCTGGAAATTAACTCCTTCGACCAGATCCCGCTGCGGCCGTGGGTTCTCGAAGGGCCGTCCTCGTAAACAGCGCCGACTGGAGGCCAAGGATTCGAAATTGATGGCCCTTTCACGATGCCGCCCGCACCTACCCGGCCCACCTCACTCGGCGCAGAAATCTTCCCAAACTTATCATCCGCAAACAACAGCCGAGGACGGGGCGGCCGACCGCAACCTGGAGCCCCATTTGTTGCGGCGACGGTCACTGCCAGGGCCCTGATTGAGCGCCTGCTGGGCGCGGGGACGGCGGCCTTTGCATGCGAGATACCAGCGAGGAAAGGTCCTTCGGAAAGCCATTAAAAATTTAATGCAAACCTCGCAGCGGGCGGTCGGCCGACGCACGGACGGATGGGCGGCTCGAAAGAGAGGAGGCAGGGGAGGGTGGGCGACGACCATTAGAAGGGTCCGCTGGAAATTGACCCGAGAAGATTTGGGACTTAAGACAAAGGTCCGGCGCTACAACAACTCGGGCCGGCCCCAGCCGTGACCACGAGCTCCTGGTGCGAAACAAATGTTGCAGCAATTTGTCAGGCTTCAAGTGCCAGCCCAGGGCGAGAGGGCGGGGACCGGGCATCGGAGATGAAAAATGCGGGGAGTCCTTTTCCAGGTCCTGCTTTTATGTGCCACCCTAACGAACGGAAGAACGGAAGCTGGTCCTGGCGGCTGGAAAACCCTAAAAACCGAACGGGTATCGCCAAGCGATCGATGCCGAAGTAGGCGGTTCGAGCTCGGCCGGAAGCGAATGCAGGCTGCGGCCGCCCGGCGAATGCAAATGCGGAGCAGGATGCGCACCCCATTGTCCTTTTCGGTACGGACTCCCTCGGTTTTGCTCCCGGCGCGCCCAGAGGCAACGACGAGCATTTTTCTATCGAGCTCCCCAATCGTTTCTTCTTCCGACCCGTCGTCGGCAACCGCAAAATCAACACCAGGCCCTGTAATGAACGCCCGCTCCCCCGACCTTCCCCACCCAACCCTGTTCGCCTCGGAGGACGGGGCGAACTCGGCATTAATCCAATGTCCTGGGAACCCGTCCTCCTCCGCCAGAGGACTTCTTTTAACCACTCATCGCCGTCCGTCAGCCCCTCGCAAACTCCTTTCAAACCCAACTGTCAGATGCATGTAAATATTTGCGAAATAATGAATATTTCCCGGCCACAGCTGTCGGCGTTTTTTCGTCCTCCTGCGGCGGACGGACGGCGTGAGCGGGTGCGCCTGGGCGGGGTGGACGTTATGAGCTGACAACGATTTGTGGTCGACAGTTCGATCAAACGGCTGGTCACCTGCCGCCGTCCGCCCGTCTGTCTGTCTGCCGGTCGTTCGGTTTGGAAGGCTTGCGTTTTCACATGCAATTCATTTAAATTTGTGGTTTCCGGTGGCTCCCGCTGGGACGTTGTTTGTTTTGTCGTCGGTTATCGGCCGTCGCAGGCACTGGTCCCAGGAGCAGGGTGCGGGGGGCGCCGTCGACACTAGTTTTTAATTGGCGGCTGATGGGGGAAATCAATTGAAATCGGAGATCCATCCTGTCGAGCCGTCAAGGAGGGCCTTCGCAGGTCGTCGCCTCAGATGGACCCGATAACCGATCGATGGCCCCTGCTAGGCTCGAGGGCGGCCGCCGAAATTGGCCTCCCCCAATCGGGCCAGCCACCTGTTGCTCGCACGCAGGTGCTGCCATCGATGCTCGCTATCGGTGATGAAAACTGACAGCTGAAATGGATTTATTGGAGCTGACTTTTGGCAGCTCCTCGACGTCGATGATTTGTCGCCACTTGCCGCAGTTGCCGCGTTTAGGGACCTGCGTTGACAGGCGACGATGCTTCTTGACACCGGTGACAGCTACGTGGAACAGTGCAATGGCTTCCGCGTGCGGGGGGCTCCACAGGAAGGATCCATTTCTGCGAGTGCGATTCCTTGAACTGCGGCCTGCAGCCAGGCCTCGACGGTTCGACAGACGTTCCTTCATTATTTTCCTCACGTTTCTCCCCCCGGGCGCGGCGTCTAATTATCGCCCTCATCATGGCCGGTCGTCGAGGGAAACGACCATCGAATCCGTTTGGCAGCTCCGTCGTCCCCGTCCACGCCGCCTCTCCTCGTGCCCTGCACCTCCACTCACTTCCTTTGGAGGGCCTCCTGCACCTCCTCCTCGGCTCCTGCGCCCCCCACCGCTCGCTCTCCTCCTGCCAGTCGTCAGGTTCCGAGACGCCGCGCTGCACCACGCACTCAACCTCGACGCGCCGCGTATCAGTTACGCCTGCTTGGCCGCCGTCCGCCGCTGCTCACCTCCGGCCGTCTTCCTTTCGCCTCCCACTCCCCAGCTCTTCGCTCGTTTTTGAGCAATCGTCCGACGTGTTGGCTGGCGTCTGGCCGGCTGCCGGTCGGGTCTGCTGCGGCGCTAACCGGTGGTCGTTACTCCGGTCGGTTCACGATTTGGACGCCCTCCGCCCGGCGACCTGCACAAAACGACCGACACCTGCCGGCTTCCGCTTTATTTTCGCGCGGTGCAGAAGTCGTTGATAAGGGTTGTGTCGGTGCCGGGGCAGCGGCAGGAGGCGGTGGTTGTTGCAGTGGGAAAGGAGGAGTTATTGTAGTTGTAGTTGCGGTCCTTGTTGTTGCAGTCGGTGCACGGCAGCGCCGAAATAGCTGGAACTAAAGTCGTGCACTCGACCAAGTTAGCGGTAATGTACATCGGCGGACTCCGCATATCAGGCGGTGGGGCAAAACCAGAAGAGCTGAGCATTTTAAGGGCATTCCGAGCCCTTCTCGAGCCCTCGGTGCGTCCCACTGTGCGCTGGCGGCCACTTGAAGTCGCGTTCGGATTCGAGTTTCGGCTTCGAAAGCTCTTATCCCTTTATTTCGTTTATTTTCGGTCAACAATAACAACAAACTTTGCCCTTCCCCGATTGCTATCTCGCTCCCTCTCGCTATCGCTCCTTCTCGTTCGCCCCTTGTTCGCCAAGTTCTCCTCGACGAGTCCATTGTCCGAGGTCCTGAAGGACGCAGAGGTCTAACAAAGTGAACGGCTTCGTTGCAGGAAGCAGCGAAATGAAGTTCAATGCAGAGGAAAAGGAAGCGGGAGAGGGAGAAGGAGAAAGCTAAGAAAGAGAGCTAAGTTTTAATTTCCAGCGCGGAGGAGCGAAGACGGGGAGAAGAAGAAGCACTCCGCGAAACAAATCCTTTTACCGCCAACCCTGCTCGAGCTCCCCCGGTCCAAGGGCCCCCAGAACAAGACGAAGGGGAGGGCGTCGGGCAACAAGTCCGAGAAATTTTAACGCTCGAATCGAACTCGAGCCGGGGCCTCGCGCCGAGCGCCCTCTCTTCAACGGCAACTTGTGTCGACGGTTTGTCGTGGTTGTTGCTGCCATTGTCCTTCAACCGCTCAGCACATCCTCGGCGTGGACAGCCACTGGAATCCCGGACTTCCCAGGGACAACACGACGAGGAGCGCAGGAGACGCACATTGAGGGGCCGAGCAGGGAGGAGAGGCAGGGAGTCGTGCCGCCCGCAGAGAGTCCTCGAAGTCCTCTTCAGCTCGGAGTAGCCGCACAGCACATGCGAGGAATCGCCGGGGGCGGTCGTGGGCGGCGAGAGCTCTCGAACTCGCCGAACACTTCCGCCCGAACTTCATCTGGCTTCGCACCGCGTCCTCCGCACCACGCGCTGCGATCGTCTCGCCGCCGTCCCCGTCCGTCGCCTCCGTCGCTCCCTGCGCGTGGAGTTTTCGACAAGCAATTTTTGGTGGAGCGAACTCCGGCCGGAAATGCGATTACACCGGAAGTGCTCGGAGGCCGGCGCTGCTCGGGGACAATTAGCAGTGGAGCGGAAGTCCTTCGCGGGAAGGTCGGCGAGGGAGCGAGGAGGACGGGTTCGCTGTTGTCTTCAGCGGACGCGACCCGGCGCCGGCTCAAGCGGATCATCGGGAAGCTCCGGCGAGTCCGCCGGTGATACGGGAGAAATTCCATTCCCGCCACTGATCCGTCCGCCATCCGCACCCGCGTTTGCGAAATTCGTCGCCTTCGTTGTCTTCCTACTCCAGGACGATCTCCTGACCCGCCAACAGGTCAGCCCGGCATCCCGGACCGCAGCGCCCCACCCCGGTCCCGGTGGGATCCCCTGCCTCCGGCCCAGCCTGTGGCTTCGTAGCTGTCCAAGTTTCTCCGGCCAGTTGATAGATTAATATTTCCCCGCACGCCCCGACCGCCGGGTGCGACGACTTCTACAATTCAATGCTTTATCGGGACACGGGGCCTCGGCCGACCTCCGTTCCTCCGTCCTCCGCCATCGGCCCGCTCCGACGGACCGAACTGCGTGCGAATCATATTAATGTCCGATAATAAAGATTGTTTACAAAGCGATTTATCTCGCATCGGGCGAAACAAACAAGAAATGAAATTTATGACCCAGCAAAACTGACCATTCGCTCCCCACCACACCCACACACACATGCACACTCATTTATATACTCCCCCGACTGGGATCTCGATAATAAGTTCGCTGGCCACGCTGGCAATAAAAGTTTCTGCGGACCTCGAAATAATCTTCGAAAGTTATATTTGCGAATGAAAAGGCATTTCTGCGAGCATCTGCCCGCGACCCCCTCCACCGCCTCATCGCCAGCGCCTTCGTCACATCTCCGGATCCGCCCGGCCGAGGGTTGTATTAAAAACACATACAGAGCTGTAAAGCTCCTCGCGGACTGGAGGGGCGGCGGTGTCAGCCCAACAACCACTCTCGAGGGACGAGCGGACCCGTGCGGCCGGGCTCGGCTGCTCCGTCGACTGATAAGCCGCTGACCCTCTCAATTGCTTGTCGTTTGCTCCCGGAATTAGGAGATTTACGACCCGAGAATCATGCTGACGGCATCAGGTGATTTAACACTTTGGGAAATCCGAAGGAGCCGACGCAGTTCCCTGTCCGCCAGCACCGCCAACAGGGCCGGACGGATGGCCATAAAAGGCCCCGTTCGAGGGCTCCTCGAGTCGCCGCCGACCTGGCGATGGGTCAGGTTTGATAGAGTTGCCCAACGTGCGCGGCCAGAGGTCGCCACACGCCTCGTCCTGCACAGAAGAGGGTTGAAGAGTGAAGGGGGTTCGGCTCGCACCCGACCTCGGGACCGTCTGTTTGTGTTTATTTATTTCGAACTTTAAACTTTTATTTTCCGCCCCAATTGATTTAAAGTTGGAATTCTATAGCTTAATTCAATTTCCAGAGGCTTTTCCTCAATTAAATGCGAGGTTATTTCCACTCCCCTCCATTCATTATTCATTTCCTTAATTTGTTCCTTTCAAAAATGCATGACACGACTCAGCGGGGGACGCAAGTGAAGGAGAGAGGGAGAGCGAGGGAGAGAGAGCTATACGAACAATTTCCCACAATTAAAAGTCAAAATCCTCGTGAATAGATCCAACTGTTATAATTTTCTCTTAATTCTCTTAAGTCTCTAAACTCCCTCCAACACTCCCCCTTCTTCTTTCACGTCTTCTCCTTTCCCTTTCTCGCCTCTTTCGCCTGCCCCCCGCGCTCTGCCGCCTCGCAAATCCTTCGCAATAACTCTGCATTTTTATTGCTCCCCCGGCCGCGGTCCCCACGGATCCAGCCATCGACCGACCGACCACCCGCTTCCGCACTCGCCGTCCTCCCGCCGCGCCGTGTCCCTTCTCTGCATTCCTCCGCCCCGCGGGCCCTGGCGTCGCACACAACTTTGGCCAAGAGGATTTGCCTTTGATTTGAGCGGCTTTTGTGTCGTCCTTTCCTTTTCATTGTCGGTCCTGCTGTTGTTCCTGCTGCTGGTGGCGCTTTGCTTGTTGTCGTTGTTGTTCTTGTTCCTGTTCCTGTTGTCGCTGTCGCTGTCGTTGTTCCCGATTGTTCGAATCTTGTTGTTGCTTGTCCTGCTTCGCCGCTTGTTTATTCCCCCCGTCGTCCGCGGGGCTCCTTGCGAGGAAACGCATTCGCTTCCTTGCCGGACAAGGACGAAGCTGCACCGAGCCTCATTGTCGCTACCGGGGGCTCCCCGTTGTTGTTGTTGTGTGGTCGGGACTCGCCCGGAATTGCATCGCTGAGTCTCCCTTTCGCTCTCGCCTTCTCGCTCTCTCGCCCTCTATCGCTCCGTCAGCGTCTTCGCTTCGACGGCCGCTGCGCTTCCTCGCTAGGAATCGCTCCCCACGGACCCGCCGTCCCTTTTTCGGTAATTGTTTGCTTTTATTGCTTGATTGCAGCTCCTTTTGTGCTCGCCCTCCGTCTGGCGTCGCGCCGTCCGGCGGTCGCCGCCAGGACATCGGGGTGTTTTCCTAGTCTTAACGATGGACAAAAATGTTTGGCTTTTGTCGTCGCCCTCGTCCGCCCACCGTGCCGAGTGTCTGCGCGCCCTCGTCCCCGCCGCCGCCGCTGTCATTGTCATTGCCGTTGTCGTAGTCGTTGTCGCCAGGACAATGGCGCCTCGCTGCCCACGACTGACCGTGGCTTCCGCCGGGACGACGCCGCCGAGATCGATGTGCGAGGGCAGGGACGGGGCAGGTGAAGCGATGCGATTCCAATTGATTCGTTCGCTGATTAATGTGTTTTATTGCCGCATTGCAATTCCTCGTCCCGAGTCCCGGTGCTCGGGATGGACATGTGAGCGGAATCCTTGAGCAGGACACGTCCGAGCGGCGTCTGGGACCTGTCGCCTACTGGACGGCAGGCGCAACAGCGACATCCCTTCTTTCCGGGAAACTTATTTTCCAATTTCCCGATTCAATCCTTTTGCCGAGGCGGGGTGGGCAGTTGCAAAGAGCTTCGGTCCAGTGCCCAGAAGAATCGCTTGCCATTTGGGCCTTGACTTTGAATTTCAGATTTACAGGATTCTTTTGTATCAAGTAACAATACGATGTTTCTTGATTGAATAATTTCATTATTCCTTATTAAAATTTTCCCAGATTTCCTGTTCCCGTTTGCAAGATCCCTGTAATTTACACGTGTCGACTTTTCTTCGTTTCCATTAATGAATATTAAATTCCTCTGTGCACTCTTTCGACCCATCAATCATTATTAAAATTCCGCCATTGCCCCGCATTGCTTTGATTCATTTCACTACGGGATCCGGTTTTCCTTACCAAAATCCTCGCTCCGTTTTTATGACCACATTACCCCCTTCCGGGCCCCCTTCCGCAACGCCCCACTGACAGGATTCGCCAATAGCTCCTGGCGGCACGCGGACGAAATGCCTGCCGCCCAGGATTAAGAGCGACTCCGGCGTTCGCCGCAAAACAACAACAACTGCCGACTACACCAGGGGAACTATTTGAAAAAATTGAGTCTCATAAAAGCTGCAAGATTTGCGTAAATTTTGTGACAAGCAATTTTTTGCTTAATTGCCGGCAAAGAGTAAAAATATTATTTATAGCAATTTCAATCAGGATATATCGCGCCTCCCCCACCCTCTGCCGCCGACGGCCGCGAAGTTGCCGTTAAGCCCGAAGGATCCGGGCCGCCGCGGCCCCCAAATGGAAATTTATGTAATGCCTTCTGAATTTATTTCGACTAAACCGGATGCGCGGCCGCCGGCCCGTCGCTCGGCGCGGCCTGGCGCTCGTGACAGCTGTCGCGCTCCACAGACGCTCCGCCGCACACACACACGCACACACATGTCTCGCGGCCTCGACGCGGCAAAAAGCATAATTTATTGCGATCGAATCGGGCGACAAGGACCGCCAGAAATGAACGAGACCGTGCCAGGCAGAGGCGAGTTTAAATCTTCGCCAAAGACGCTTAAGTCAAGTCGAGCCAGGTCAATTTAAAAACAGGAACAGAATTCGAGCTCGGTGGCAAATATCTGGGTATTTATTGATAGAATTGCAACAAAGCAGGCCCGCCTCCAGAACTACGCAAATGGAAAAATCTCCCGGGGAGAAATACCAAGTATTCATCATCTGCGTCTGCAATGTTTCTTGCCGAGCGCCAGGGCACCGCCAGTTCTGGGCACTCCCTGTGCGCTCGTCCTTAGCACATTTTCCCGACATATTTGCACACAGTTATCTCGACTTCCTGCTCCCGGCGCCCGCTCCCGGGCCATTTGCGCTGCTGTTGCTGTCGGTTATGGGATTGTGTGATTGTTGTTTTCTTTTAATAAACACAAACTTTGCCCTGGCCGCCGACAGAGAGGATCCCCGGATCCCTGCGAGGAGCGGCCGGCGGGCAGATGGTGATGGATGGACTGCGCGGCAATCGAAAGGGGGTGGGCGGCCGGTCGGCCGAAAGACACCGGAAACGGCCGAAAAATCCGACGGGGGTCCCGACATGCAGCCAGGTGGACACACGGCAGGTTGTGACAGACATTGATTATCGCTCCCGCTCTCGGCCTCCCAGACTTTTTCGAGGACATGCAGGCTGCAGCCGGAGGAATCCCCTGCCCCGAGCCTCCAACCCTGACCCCATCTCCCGGGGCGAACCTGCCCTGTTCATGCTTCCACAACATTCCTCTTGGAGCACCAGCACCAACACAACATCAACACAACAGCACGAGAATAACAACAAAAGTTAACGCAAGACAAACTGAAAACATTTAGCCTTCAATCTCTTGCCTCAAGGTCTCGGCACGCATTCCTCCGCCTGCACCCACCCACACACACACACACAACCGCACCAAGAGCTCCAACGCACACACACACATGCGTCGTCAGGCATGGGAGCACCGACTGGGAGGGCCCGGGGTGGGCGTTTGGCGAAAGTTTAGCAGCAAAAACAAATAAAAACAAAAGAATAAACAACGGAAAGAACCCGGGGAGAAATGTGCTGCATACTTTTAGGGCTTTAATACCTTGTTGTCTGCGTAGCAAGAGTCAAAAATGAGCCCGGAGCAGCGGGCAGGGGAAGGTTGCGGGACGGCGAGGGCGACCGGAAGCCGCACAAGTGAAGTTGCAACCTGCACTCGAGGAATGCCCTGGGTTCTAGAGAGAGAGCGGGAGGGGTCGGCGAAGCTCCCCAAGGCCTGCTCTCAAATTCCTTGGTCCCGCTCTCATCGCGCGTTCATCGGGTTTTTAATGTCCTCACAAAGGACTGCTGTCCCCTCCCCTCGCCTCGCCACGGCTCCGGATCACGATCGAAACGGCAAGGTTATGGCGCATAAACCGAGCCCATAAACCAGGCACAATGTCTTCTTCTTCACGAATGCCGTCGCCTACAGCGGACTACGTGGACCTCGGGGACCGCCGGGGAGCCTCCGTCACCCGCCCCTGCCCTCACCATCGCCCTGGCATTAACTCGTGCGACTGTTGTTGCAGCCATCGACGTCAAAATGTTGCCGTTGTTACCTTATTATTGTTGTTTCATTTCCCTCTCCGCGGCCATGTCGAGGCCAAGTGCAGGGTTAATCATTTCATCGCTGTTGTTGTTGTTGTTGCTCGGATGGCGTCGTTGTCGCTTTTACTTGCGAGTGAGAGGGACATTTAAAGACCTCTTTTTATGCCCCGCATTCCCAGCAGAGACGTGAGGAGTTCAGAATGAGCAGCACTCGGGCCTTCGCACACATTCACGACTCCATTATTTTCTCCTTCCTCCACCTCCACCTCCATCTCCTCCCTTGACTTCGTTTTCGTCGCCTTTCCCTTCCATCGTCGAGTGCCGTCCTTCCGCCTCCGTATCAGACTCCTCTTCAATCCCACTCGTTCTCTGAGGGCTGCGCTTTCCACCTGATCGTGTCCTGTATTTGCCTCCCTCTGTATCGAGCTCGCTGCAGCCGCCTCCTCCGCTAATCCTTTCCAGCGCTTCTTTCTCTCTCGCTCTTTCTCTCTGCCGCCATTCCCCTGAGCTCACCGTCTGCCGGGACCCCTCTTTGGCCGCATCGCTCTCTCCGACGCTGGCTCGATGTCTCGCGTCCTCTCTCGCCGTGATCCCAGTGCGCTGAGCGCTTTACAAACGCGTCCTGTCGCCGTGTTCCCCCCTCAGCCTCGGCCTCTCCCCAGCCGCTCCCCACCCCCACCCGGGCCCACACCTTCCGCGTGCCTCCAGCGGGTAATGAACAAAAAGTCCTGCAAACAAATGCGAATTTATTTTCATCCTTTTTAAACACAAACATTATTTTCCGTTATCCTTGTAAATAAATGCGCTTAGGGTGCACGCCGGCAGTCGACGGGGGCCGCGGAAGGCTGAATACGAATCGGGCCCCGCCCGTCCCCCGCTCGCTCCCGACGGAACACAACGGACGAGGATGCGTTTCAGTTTCAATTGTTGAGCTGCGCATCCGCTGACGGCGCCACAAGCCAAACACCGACCCGCCGCCGCCCCACCTCTCCAGGGCCGCCCTCCCTCACTTGTCACCTGCATCGGCACCGCTGCTGCGAGTTTTAAACGACGAGCGACGCGAACGACGAGCGACGCCGGTGGAGGGCCCCGTGTCCTCGTTGTTGTTGCTGAGCGAGGAAGTTCCTCACTAGTTGTGGAGTGGCTCTGGCGAAGGTGTTGGCGTTCCGAGCGGCAGCTTGCTGTTGTGGAAGTTATTATTATTTGTTGAATTGCAAGCGATTGCCGGCGCAGAACAAGCTGGCGGGATCCTTCCGAGAAAATCCCGGCAAAGTGGTAAACAATATCGCTGCCGCCGAAATCCCCAGAAAGCACCAACAGCAGCAACAACAACTCCGCAAACATCCGCCTCCGTTCGGCTAAATTATAGTTTCTCTCTCCCGACAACACACCGCGCGCTCGGCTTCCCGCGCTCCCACGGGCCCCGCGAAGAAGTTAAAAATGGCGAAGAGAACTCGAAGGAAGGATTGTTATCCTCGAACAAACACCGGCATTGATTTGCCTCTTTTCTTCGCGCTGTCTCTGTCACTCCCAGCCCCGGCGAGCGCGGGAACCGGGCCCAGAGTGCAATAAAAAGCTATAGAAGAGCACAGAGGGGGCGACAGCGGCGGCAACTGGAGAGACATCAGTGGGCCGATCGAGGGAGGTAGCAGGAGCTGCCGTTCACGACTCAATGAGCAGCTCCAATCGGGAGCGTGGCGCGAGAGTGGTAGTGAGGCTGGGGCGAAGCCGGGGACGCAGCAGCGAATCGCGAGGCGGAAGGACCTCGGGCGGAGGGAACGAGGTGATCGTGGATCGACAGCCGAGCAGGATGGATGGACGGCGGGAAAGGTTATCATAAAAACCGGCAGATTCTGGAGCGCGCGCGAGGACGAAGGAGCGACGGGGAATGCAAACATAGCGGGAATGGACGGGAGGGACGTGTGGGGCAGAGAACGAGACGGTTCAGCAGAGACAACTATCTGTCGAAGGAGGGCGAGCGAGAGCACCGGCGAAAGTCCTAGTGAACGGACGAGCTGATGGAGGACGGATTGGCAAACGGACGGACGGACGGACGGCGGCAGGAGGCGGCGGAGCTGGAGCTGAAAATACTCAATAACGTTCGTGTAACTTCGGTGCTTCCTTGCGTACGTGATCTACGTGCGATTGTGCGGGTGTGGGCGGTGTGTGCGCACCTCTGTCTCAGCGGTCGAGGACGTGCAGTGGTAGTGGATGAGAGTGTGAGTGTGAGTGTGTGTGCCCGATGTGCCAAAGGATTCAAACTGGCGAACAAACAAATCAGTGGAAATATTGCAAATATTTCGCTCGAACGATTTCAACAATTGAAGTTTATGTGTTCGTAGGTGTCTGCTCTCTCTCGCCCTCCCTCCGGCACTGCCCAGTTCTCCTTCGCCTGTCCGCTCATCCATCTCCAGCGCTCGACCGTGAGGGGCACTGGCGTGTGCAGCCGGGGAAAAGCAAATGGAAAAGTTGGAGAATCCTCCGAGGAACTCCGAGCAACCAAGAAACCGAAAAGGGAAAATTGAGTACAAAGTAACTTCCGCAGGACTTCCTCGCACCCAGGCGGCAGGCGGCAAGCGGGAGGCAGGGTGAGGAAGAGGTGGTTGTTTCGGGATAATTAAATTCAACGAGCTCGGAAGCATCTCCCCCGACTTTAATCACTCTTGCCAGATCGAACTCGGGCCAATTTCCTCACTCGAAAACTAAGCTCTCTTTGAAGCGGTCTTTTACGATCGGAATGGGTCGAGACTTATCAGGGCTTTTAGGTCAGATGACTCGGCCTCATGTCAAAGTATGAACTGCCGCGAGTTTCCCAAACCCCACCGAATTCCTTGGACCTTCGTAGACCTTGATTTAATTCCTCAATATTCTCTTTAGCTTCTGTTGCTTTCAATTTCCTTTATTAATTTCAACTCCAAATGTTTATTGCTTTATTCTTTACCTTTACGACGTTGAATGAACGAGCCACCGAGATGGCGAGAGAGAACGCGACAAAAACACGACGAATGCGCAGAGAAACGGTGGAGAAAAAAGGGAGTTTTTTTCTGATTTTCCGAAGAAAAGCTCCTCGGAAAACGGAACTGAGCGGAAACGGCGAAAACACTTGATATGGCAATTTATTTCAAGGGTTACTTCTGGCAATTTATTTACTTGTAGTTCCTGCTACCGGTTCTGCAGCAACTCCATTACGCTTGTTCTTATTTCGTTGTTATCGTTGCTCGACTGGAGAACGCTTGTAGAGCTCGTCGAGCGCATCGAGAGCACAAGGCCCTGACGTAAGCGCCCAAAGTAGGCATCAACTTGATCGAACCAGCGTCGAACGGCTCGGAGCGCTTGAGATGAGCGCCGGTGAGGACGGGTTCATGACGCAGACCAGCCCATTTTGGACCGCAGGAACGCAGAGAATGTTACAGAAATATCAATAACTGCGCTCCAAGTCCACAGGACTCGGGCGAGGCTGAACTCCCGAAGTGAAGTGAGCTGAAAGTTGGCCAGGAATCCTCGCTCCAGATGGCACGAGAGCGCCGAGTGTCCTGCATTTTTTACAACGGCATCGACCGCACCGCCCGCCCCGCCTCCAGGACCCTGGACGGGCCCGGCCAGTTCCGCTCGAGTCGAGAGTTCAGATTGTTTTCTGAATTTTCGAGTGGATCCCATTTTGGAATCGTCCGAGCACTTCGGTCGAACATCCACAATGGAAGATGGGGAGGAGAGGAGGAAAGAGCGAGAGTGAGCGGCGGCACCACCCACACATTCACATATAATGAACACACATTATTGTTAAGAAGTCCTCCCTTGTTTCCGCTCATCAGGATCAAGAAATTCAAAATGCAAATGACATCCCGGCCGGAGCAAAGTTTCAAGGATCTCGGCCGGCCTCGCCTCGAAGCAGAGGCTGGCGAGCTCCACACAAGCACAGACTCCATCCTGGGACATGGACGCACACACACATTCACGGCCGTGTGGCCGACGTGTCCTGCCCTTCCGGCCGTCCGTTCCGCCATTTAACCCAGTTCCCCGCCCGATAATCAACTTCCACCCTGGCCCCGGCTGGAAACCTGTTCTGCCCTGTCCCGTCCCCGACTTCCAGCGACCGACCGACCGCCCGCCCTCGGCCGGGCCGGAAGTCGTCGGGGAAATAATAGAATTTTTCTCGCATGAAGTGAATAAAAATGTGCAGAAAATGAAATTTCGCAACAGCAAAGGGGAAACTGGGAGCGGAGGCCTTGTTGGGGCGAAAAACATGCAGATTAGTTTTTGGCCGAAAAACTTTGCCTACTTTCGGGCGCAACGGAGTCACAATCATTTGTTCGGTCAACACGCAGCCAGTCCGTCGGCGAGCGGCGACTGCGAGGCGCGGAGGGCGGGTCCGACCCATCTCCGATGAGCTTAAGTGGCCGAGTTGTGGCCCGAGTGGGAGCCGCTCGTCGTCGTAGTTCCGAGCGTTGCTGCTCCAATTTATCGCATTACACCAACAAGCCCATTATGACATTGTCTGCACCCGCAGCGCCGGCGCCGTTGTTGCGGCAGTGGCGACTTCAAGTGGTCGAGCCGAAGTTTAAATGAAAATTGTTTGCGAAATGTTTGCGGACGAAACGAGATTTATTTGCTTTCCCACTCCCCCTAGTCCTGGTCCTGCTCCTGCTCCTCGGACCTCCGCTCGCTCCCACTGTTGTTCTGGGTGTCTGTCGTTGGTCGACGTGTGTGTCCAAGGCTCCGAGTCGAGGCCCTTGTCTGGCCCCCGAGCGATTGGACAGTTGGCGGTTGCCGGAAACCTCGAGGCCAGGACCGATCGCTCGGAGCTCGTCGGAGGAGATTCTGCTTCTGCTCCTGCTGCTCGCCCTCATGCCTCCCGGTTCCCGACTGCACGACGACATGGGTCCAATGCGGCACACGGACGAGGGGCAGTGGGGGAGGGCGTCGGCAGCTGCCTCGTAAACTAACGGCCAATAATTGTGCGACATTTATCGCCGCCGTTTATGCTGTCCGTTTATCGCCGCCATTCGGGCGCACGTCGCGCCCCGGAGCTTTAACGAGCCCGCGGCGCTGCGCAGCAACAGCAACAGCACCAACAACATCGGCAACGTCAACACCAACGAGCGGACAAAAAAGTGACCGGACGTCGAGAGGACGGACGGCTGGAAGACGGCGGCGGAGGGTGGACTGGCGGACGGGCCGAGTTGCTAAATAAAGACGGCAGTAAAAATCGGCCCTATCATTATCTGCAACAGGATATTTTTGCGCTTAATCTCTCGACCCCCACCTCCGCCGCCGCCCGACAAGGACGGGGTCGGCCGCCCGTTTCACGTCCGCGCGAAGCGAGAAAAGGGCGCAGCCGAAAGGACGCGGGACACTTCAGCCGGGAATATTAGAGATTGGAAATGCGATGGCCGTCGAGGACGAGGAGGGGCGAAGGGCCGCGCGATAAGGGCTCCCTGCTGGAGCTGCGCGCGGTCCCGAGGGAGCCGTTGCGAGCTTCGGAAACAGATAAACACGGCGAATTAACGCACGGGCGGCGGCCGGAAGTGGATCGGAAGACATGGAAATAAAAACGAACGATCTGAACGTGCGGTGGAGGCCGGTGGAGGGCGGGACCGGCGCGATCCAACTGGCCACCGGGGATGCTCCGCGGGCCCCGTAGCGGGAGTTCGCTGGAATTCCCGGCGTGGGCGTGGCGGATTTTCCGCCGGCCCTCGCGCCGCAAAACGCACGATTTAATAATTTCTGCACGGCCGCTGGAATTCGCAATCCGAGGAATCCGCCCAGATCATGCCGGAAAATTCCCTCTGAGCCTCCTTCGACTGCCGAGGTTGCCGCGATTCCATTCTTCGCCCGGTGTGTGGGCAACAGGGGTGGGCAACGGCGCCAGGTGTTGTCGGTGCGGGACGTTCAATTGAGTCTGGGCCACCCACACACCCTCACACGCACACACAGCGCTGGCGATACATGCGGAGACAAGGGACGCCGCCACAAGCCAGGGCAATTAATCGAAATAAATACCGGCTGACTTTTTTATGCCCGGCGGCGTTGGGGTGGGTGGGTCGGTGGCTGCAGTTGTTGTCGCCTTACACCACCGTGTTGTTGTTTTCATAGCAGTTGATCTTTTTCTGTTTGCTTTCGCCGGCTTCATTCACTAAATTCTCGATCGCTGTCACAGCAACAATGGCAGCAGAACAAACGCATGGTGAATTTATGTGCGCCGATGTTGACAACAACAACAACATCTACGAAAAACAATTGATAAAACAACAACAATGGAGGGCGGGGAAAAACGAAGAAAAACAATATGGCGGCCACGCTCAAATCCACTGAAATGCAAATGTTTCGCAGTTTTTCCCTCTCGCTCCCCTCGCGCTCGGCGAGTTCTCGCTCGCAGTCGACAGCGTTGTTGTTGCTCGGGGTTTGTGCCATTGATATTCTAGTATTTGTTGTTTCTCGGCCGCTGTTGTTGGCGAGTAAATATTGAAAGCGATATTGAAATTCAAATGGACGCCACAACCTCAAATGTGTCCAGGGCCAACCGTCCTTCCTCTCCCTCCCTCTCCCCCACACTCTCTCTCCCGCTCTCTCTCGCCCCTTCTGCTCGGCTCCTGGTTGTTTTCTTCTGTTTGTTATTGTTTTTGCCACTGCTGTTCTCGCAGTTGTTTAAAAATAAATTCCCAACAGTTGCACATCCGCTTCCGGTCGCCATTACTTTGACCGTCTCCGTCGCTCCCTCTCTCTCTTCATCCCCCCCCCCCTCGCTGCGCCGCGCTCGCCCTCTCTAGTTTGCAATTTATTTCCTCCCTCCCCGCCAGCCGCCCTCTTCCGGCAAAAAGGGCGTCGATTCAAATTGAAGGACATTCGTGTTGGTGCCGCCGTTGTTGTTGCAACAGTTGGCGGTTGTCACTGCATTGTTGTTGCCGTCGCCGTCTCTCACGCTGGTGTCGCATCGTGCACCGTGTTGCATTCGCAAACAGTTCGAATTTGAATTGTTTTTCGTCGGGTTCGCCCGTTGCGAAGTTGTCGACGTCGTTGTCGTCGTCGTCGTCGCCGTTGTTTCAGTTGTTGTTGTTGGGGTTGTCGTTGGCGCTGTTTTCATGGTTGGCGTTTCACGTCGTCCGACCGCGTCCTTCCGGCGCTCCTTTTTTCGCAGTCTCTCCAGCGCCCCTCACCCCGACGTCCGTCCCAGCGGGCCACCCCCACCTCTTCACCCACTCCGCTGCCACCCTGTTGGTCCCCTCCACCTCGCCATTGTCGTTGTCGTCCTTTGAGCCGCCCATTAAATCGCATTCAATTTCTTGCTGGAGAAGATTTCGCCGCAAATCCCTTTCGAACTCAACAAATCGCATGTCACAGGCAGAGCCAGCCGCAACAATAACAATTCGACAATTACACCAACGACGACAACAACAACAACAACAGCAATCGCAACTATCGGTAATGCCCTGACGCTGTGGCCTCAAATCTTATTAAACATCATTTGAGCCGACTGCGAAATCCCTGCATTTGAGGGACGGCTCTGGGCAGTGTTGTAGTCATTGCTGCTGCTGCTGTTGTTGTTGTTGTTGTTGCGGCTGTAAGAATAGCTGTTGTTGGTGCGGTGCCTGGTGCCATGTTTGTTGTTATATTAGTTAAAGTTGTTGCCGTTGCCGCTGTTGTTGCTCCGTCAGTGGCTAATGCTTTGGGATCGCACTCCGAGCACTCGCAGCGGACGCCTGACTGCACAAAACATTTCAATTGCATGTCAAGTATGCTTTTAGGCGCATTACAAACGGCTACAACAGCGCCAACAACAACCCCGAGCGCCGTGCGGGTGTGTGCGTTGGAGTGCGTGTCGATATCGGAGCGCGGCTTCGGCAGACCCGCCCCGCCCGTCGCAGCGGGCCGGGCTCGGTCGAGCACCAGCGCCTGCTGCACAACAACAACTGCAGGTGGTCGGAAAACGTGTGCTACCAACAACAACGAAGTGTCCAACAAAGCTCGCCCCCAAAAGTATGCTCCGACCGCCCTCCGGAGAAGGCGTCGGGGCGACGTTGCTGTCGCCCTGCCGGTGCCGCGGCGGTGCGACGATGACATTCAGACGGGCCCCGAGCACGCTGAAAAGTATGCAATTTCATGCGAGAACGAGGCAACACGACGGCTGCACGCGGCGGCGGTGACGAAGCCGGAAAAATGTATTTTCAATTGCAATTGTCATCCTCGTAAGTGCGCCTAAAAAGCTGCACCGGGACCGCCGAGTCACCGCGGCCCGGGCTGGCGAGGGCAAAACAACGTCGACCTCATGCGCCGCAATTTCAGGGGATTTTGTGTCATGCGAGCCAGTCGGCGCTGCGGCCGTTGTTGTTGTCGTGCTGTTGCCGGCCTGGCTCCGTCGCCAGGCGCGCCGCCGACCGCCAACCGACGAGCGCCGAGCAACGCCACAAAGTTAATCTCGGCGCAGGGTGCGTCGGCAACGAGGGGTCAACTGCGACTGCGACGACCGACCTGACAATAATGCGGCGTGGCCAGCGGGACGAAGCCAACAAACGGTGAGAATCCACGAAAACAAATCGCGAAATGCACTTGCCGCGTATTGTAAATAATTGATCGCGCCAAGGGCCGGCCGAAGGGCCAGGCGAGGGGCCGTGGATAGAGAGAGACACAGAGCGAAGAGACCAGACGGGAAGAGAGAAGGAGACCTGGACGTAGGCCCGGTGTTTGACATAAATTTCCACTTTCGACGATGGCGTCGCGGAGATAAAGCCTGAAGTGCTGCAATTAGCGACGAAAAAGCGTTGCATACTTTTGCGTGCTGCCCTTAATTAAAGGCCGCGTGGAGGGGCCTCGCACGAGCGGCGGCGGCGATGGCCACGCGCCGGATTCAAAGCAAACAACAATAGGGCGAAGGGCAGGCAGCCGCCGCGGCGAAAAAGTAGCGAAATAGCGAATTCGGAACGTGTAATGTTTCATTGTTTCGCTGTTGATTGTTAATTGTTGCATACTTCGGGGCGTACTCCACATTCGCAATCGAGCGATTCAATGGAAAGCGACTCCAGCTAATTGCATACCCTTAGGCGATTCCCCGTATCGAGGTGAGTGGGCAGCGAAAGTCGACAAGGGTACGCGAGAGTGAAACGAATATGAGTATGAAGTGCTGGCTACATCGAGCCAGTAAAGTACCCGGGTCGAAGGCTGGGAGCTGGAACCTGATCCCCGCTGATTAGGCCCGGCAGCCTCTCGCCCGCGCTCCCGCCCCCTATCGCGCCTATCGCAATTAGTTCGGTAATGCCGAGAAATTAATTGAACATGTCAGAGAAATCAAACGAATGCCGGTGGCGGCCCCTCGAGGCCTGATGCGAACAAAGACATCTCGGCAGCAAGATGTGGCTACAAGGACTACACGCGAAACGAGGCCGAGAGGAATTCGCCAGTGACAAGGACGACAATTGCCGGGTCCTCATTTGGCGCCGTGTCGCCCCCCGGCGCTGCGGTGTCGGGCCAGGACCGATGGCGCCTCAGAGGGCATCATAATAGAATTAATGTTGGCGTCACACGCGGACGGACGGGGCCCGAGCCAGCGGTGGAGGGAGGAGGGAGCGCCAAATGCCAATTAACTGGAGATTGGGGAGGGAGAGGGGCGCACGAGAGAGAGGGAGCATGAAAAAGTCTCAAACTAATGGACATGGGAAATGATAGTTAAGCAGGCGCTCAAAGGGCGGGACAGGCAGCAGGGCTGCGGCCAGACAGGCGATCGAGAAACCGACAGACGCACAGGCGGACGGACGCACTGCAAGCCGGACAGTTGAATGGGAGAGCCGACGGCAGCAAATGTTTCAGACAGAGGCAACACAAGGAGCGTGGAGGAGGGGCCGGCAAAGATGGGAGAGGACGGGAGGGCGCGAGGAAGGCATGCGAATGCTCCATTTATAGTGGCAAAGTTTCAGGCGCTCCGAGTCGAGCCCAGCCGAGCGACAGATCGTTATCGTTGCATTGCATTCACACTCTCCGACTGGCAGACGGACGGACGGAAGAACAGGCGGACCGAAAAACGACAGGCAGACAGGCGGCGGGCGGGCGGACGTCTACGGGCGACATGAAGTCGAAATGTGGCCACAGCAGGAGTCGGCCCTCGGAGCCTGTGATTGCATCGGGGCTCCGGAGATAACGTAATGAGCAGGCGGCACCCAGGAGGGGCACGGAGAGGACTCTGCGTTGCATACTTTGGGGGCATCGCAATTAAAGAAATGACTCGTGCTCGCCGGAATCAGTTCGGGCCGATGTCGAGCGGGTGGGGCCGGCGGCGGCGGGCAATTAAATTGTGGGAATCTCTGCGGAGCCGTTGGTCCGTCACACGCCCGACGTATGCACGGAAGCAATGAGGGCGAATCGCTCCGCTCGGAGCTCGCAGGAAGGCCTCCAGCCGGCCCTGCGCCGCCCCGCCCCCGACACCCTTCCGCATCCATGGCAGCTGCCGACCGTCATCGCAGCCCGGGCAGCAGCGTCTGCAGCACACATGCTCGGACCCAGACCTCGCTCTCCTGCACGGGGTGAGAGAGAGGGAGAGACAATCAAACTTCCGCTCGGCTCTCGTCTGACAGCCCTTCAATTAATTGAAAAATTTAAACTTTCCAACTCTCGAGCGCTTCCTTCTGCCACGCCATTGTTTTTGCGATGTGTTCACTGCGCGCTTTGACGTTGTCGGCGGCAAAGCAGCGCGAGGGGAGAGTAGGCGGGGCTGTTGTGGCTTCTCGCACTGTTAATTTAAATATTTGCTTCGAATTAAAATCATAATGGAGTCGAAAATATTTGTCTAGCTGAGCGAGTGGAAACCACGGCTCGACGCGTCCACGCCGTCGGCGGCGACGCCAGCGACGACCGTCGACCGCACTTTCCGCCGGCGACCCGTACAAGAGCAGCAACAAAGCTGCAGCAACAACAACTAGAAAAAGTTCAACTGCTGCAACAGCAACAGCACAAGCCCGACTGTGGCAGCTCGAGGGCCTCGAGGAGCCGTCGCTCCTCCGTGCGGCGCAGGGCTGGAAGCGGGGCGGACGCACGGAGAGGGGCGCGAAAGAGCAGAGGGCGGAGCGGGCCGCGCGCTGCAATCGCAGCGCCGCGCATCCGAAAACATTCGCAGCCCCGTCCGTGCACAGTAAGGCAAGCAGACATGTGGTAATGGAGGCAGGGGCAGGGCCAGGAGCGAGGGGCCTCGAGACGCGGGACAGGGGCGAGAGCGGGCCGACACATGTACGAAAACACTTCTATATCAATTATTTCGCCCCTGGCGGCGACTGCGGAGGAGCAGAGGCAGGTGGGGGAACGAGGCAGAAGGCCACGAAGATGGGGAACGAAGAAGTGCGGATGAAGCCGCGGAGAGTCGTCAACAACAACACAGCGGTCGGAGTCGAGGGGAACGCGGGCAGCGACAGACGACGACAATGGCGAGGACGGCGAGGATGACGGGGGCAGCGAGCTCAAAATTATGTGCAGCATACTTTGAGGCACTTGCAAAAAGCAGAACGGTCGAGAGGACAGGAGAGGCGAACGCGAGTTAGCTAAAGGGACATAGAGAGAGAGAGAGAGAGAGAGAGATAGAAAAGCGAGGAATTAACATACAGTAAAAGTTTCGCAAATGAAGCTCGACTTCCGCGAGTCCTTTTTGCACTCACGGTCGCTTCGGTTCCTGCTGCCCGCTCCCCCTCTCTCCATCCCTGTCCGCTGAAGTTTTTTGATCATTCCGATAATTTTGTGAAAAGCGAGCGAACGCGAAGAGAGGGAAGACGCGAGGAAGAGGGACAGAGAGAGAGAGAGGGCGGTATTCATTGCAATGAAAGCGACATGTGTGAAGAACGACCTCCTCCTCTCGCTCCCGCCTTCGTCCCACTCTGTGTGTGGCTGCGCACGTCGTGTCGCACATGGAACGGCGGTTGTTTGTGTGGTTGTTGTCTAACTGGAACTTGTTGTAGTTGTTGTTATTAACTCGCAAATAAATGAATAAAGTTTCCCTCGCTCTCCATCAAATCACTCTCGTCCTTTTTGCAGCGAGCACTTTGCATACTTTCAGGACGAACAGCGTAAAAGTTCACACTTGTGAGCACATCCCCTCTCCCTCTCACACCCTCTCCGTCACTCTCTCTCTCTCTCACTCTCGTTCCCGCGTAGAACCCTTCTGTGTGCTGCTTTTGTCCTGCGCTTCCTTCGATGGAGCTGCAACTGACGCGAGTGTTTGGCAGTGCACGAAATCGTTGTTGTTATTGCGATAATGCACTGAGCGCGCTGTTGTTGCGATTCCGGCGCAACACACGCTGCTCACAGTTTCCCATTACAGCCCTCGGCCCCTCCCCTGGCCTCTCGTCCCTCGAATGTGTAAATTAGCTGCTCCTCGTGTCGTCGCCGTCCCGTCGCTGCCGCAGTTGTTGACGCTGTTGCGGCGCACTCGCTCCGCCCGCCACCCGCCGCCCCCGTCCCACGTCACGGCCGTCGCGAGAAGTTGACGCCGGGAGCATGTGCGCCGCCTCAAAGTATGCCATGAAAATCGAGGAACCAGCAGAACCACCGACCACCGACCACCGACCGCCGACCACCGAACGGGCCGAGATGGCGGTGGGAGGGCGAGAGCAGTCCTTTATGCGCTCTCAAAGAGCTCTGCTAATAGAGTTGTTGCCGGGGCCCTGACAGCGCCGAGCCTAAAAGTAGGCAGCGCGGATCTCCGGCGAAATTACATTGGGCAGGGCCAACGGTCGGACGAGGCACCTGAGCGGCTGAGGGCCCAGAAAGCCGCCTATCGAGATGAACATTTTATCACGACGCCTGGACCGTCGCCGAGTCGCAGCATCTGCTGCCGCCATTTGTTGCGCCGGCGAGCCAACAGTGCCAGTTGTTGCCGTCGCCCACACACACAATTACACGGAAATAATGGACCGACACGAGCCACCCTCGCACCCTCGCACGCCGCCCAAGTGGGGCGAGCCTTCAACGCTCTGGGAGTGGGAGGCGGGAGTCTGTGATTTCAGCTGGTGCCGTTGTTGTTGTCGGTCACTGCCGAGAACTAAAAAGCGCTAAAAAGTATGCTCCGGGCTCGCACCGCCTCGCCCTCGCCCTGGCTCTCGCCGTCGTCTCGCTTTATTCTGTTGTCAATTGTGCGAAGCTGCTTACGGACATCACGCCCTCCTCCCCCTCGTCGTCGAACTCACTCCTTCGTCCTCGCCTTCGCCTTCACCGCCGTCTGCTCCTTGAGGAGGACGTGTTTCTGCTGGCTGGGTGGCTGTGGCTGTGGCCGTGTCTGCGTCTGTCGAGGGCCGTCGGCTGAGTGGCAGGTCCTTCGGAAGGTTTTTCGCTCTTCAGCCACTTCTTTCGAGATTATTGTCGCCGTTGTTGCCGTCGTGTCTGTAGCATGTGCTGTTCTGTTGTTGTTAACATGGCGTAAACCCGGGCTGGTTAACGCAGCGTGTTTACGAGTCCGCGACTCCCGTACGCGAGCCGAGGAGTTTGGCGACGAGCAGCAACGGGCGAATCGTGCAGGACGACTCCGGTGGTCCAGGGCCCAGAGAAACCCAGCCGAGGCCGCGGAGTGTTGCGAAATCACCCGAAACAAGACGAACGACGAGGTCCGTCAGTCGCTCGAACCGATCGCCAGCCAGCACCCGACTCCGGAACCCAGAGGATGGGCAGGACCCCATTCCCGCGCTCCTCTCCGCCTTCCTCCGGCGCACCGAACTTAAATTAATTTTCGATCCGTGCCCGGGGACACTCACAGCCGCCTCAG
This sequence comes from Coelopa pilipes, assembly GCA_947389925.1. NCBI lineage: Eukaryota > Metazoa > Arthropoda > Insecta > Diptera > Coelopidae > Coelopa > Coelopa pilipes. The sequence continues at coordinate 381,757 of OX376696.1, forward strand.
AGAGAGGAATTAAAAGTCGCTCATGCCAGCCGGAATCCGACGGCGCGAAGGACGGGGGCGTGGCGATGAGAAGTCAATCCTCGGGAGCCGGCGCCCTGGACACGGCAGCCGAACATTTGGAGAAAATTAAGCGGACGGACCCCGACTATCGCTCGCGCCGCCTCTGGCTGCGAGCGGGACGTGCGGTGATGGAGCCGGACTCGAACGGTAGGAATCTCAGCACGACGTCAAATGAATTCCATTTCGAGAGGGACGGGTGGAGGGGCAGCCGGGAGGGAGAGAGAGGCGTGGCATTGTGTCGGGAGAGTCTAAATAAATATTCAGAACATGAACGAGGACTTCGAGGACTTTCGGAAGATGGGATGCAAAGCTACGAGCACAAAGGCAACAACAGCAACAAAGGCAACAACAGCAACAAAGGCAACAACAGTATCCGCTCCCACTCCGACAAAGCGTCCGGCACTGCACGAAATACATCAGATGGGAGTGTCAGTTGCAGCAACGAAGCCGAAAACAATATGCAACAATAACGAGGACCGAGAACAGCAACAACAACAACAACAATAATGACGACGACGGCGACGACGACGACGAGGAGCTCCACATTCTGGAAGACAACTTTTGCACCTCCTGCCACCCCACCCGCTCGCCGGCCGCGTCTCCGATGCGAGGACCTCAGGAGCGTCTGGAGGATGCTCGCCAGGATGCGGCGCTTGTCGGAGCCGTCCTGCCCCTCCTGGTCCTCGTGCCCCGAGTCGCCGGGCGCGGGCTTTGCGTAGAGCTTCAATCGCTCTACTGTTGCAGTTGTTGAAGCTTCCTCTTGCCCTGCCCAGGGTTTGTTGCTGCGACTGGTTTCGTAGCTGTGCAAGTTCTGCTGTGCGGTGGTCCTTGTTGTTGCTGCGATTTAACTGTCGGCAGTTAAAATACTATTTTGCGAGGCAACCCATTCCGCCCTCCGCTCTCCCACCCCTCGTCGTTGTTGCTGCGCGGTCATTAGCCAACTTCTTAATAGAATCGCAATTGCTGCTCGAGTCGACTCCAGGCTGCTCAACCGATCTCACCCCGGGGGCCGAGTGGCGCTTTATAAATAATTCCCGCCCAAACTTCGTCCACCCCCGGGCCAGGATCGCGAATAGGCAGGACGATGGCCAGGCTGGCGTCAGTCCGAAGGACGCAAGCAGCGATCACTGAGGGAGGGATGAGGAGCGGGTCCGTCGAACGTGACCGAATCAAGGGCGGCGAACGATCGTCGCCTCGTCTCGCGCCCTCGAAGACCCTCAACAGATTGAAGCCTACAACTACAGAACGAGGCCAGCAACAACGGCGGAGGGTCGGTCGGCTGCACTCCGGGAACATAAAAATGCCGGCCAACAGCGCCAAGGCGAAACTTTTAATTGTCGATCGTGCGCATCGGAGCAATGGAGTCGAATCTGTTCGCTCCCGATATCGTTCCCATCGCTCCGTTTTGCGCGTCCGCAGCCCCACCTGTCCATCGCTCTGCCCTCTCCCCTACTCCGCCGAGGCCCTTAACACGTGCCCCGTCCCGCACTGCTCCGCCCCGCCCGACTCTGTCTCGCCCTCTGTTGCTCCGGTTCTTCTTCCGCTTTTTCATAATTTTTTGCCCGCTCTCGACAGACGAACTTTTGCTGCAGTTTCTGATGGTTGCCATTGTTGCTGTTGTTGTTGTCGGCGTTTTTGTATTTTTGCAAATTTTTCCACCATCATCGTCTTCATCGTTGTTGTTTGCATTACTTTTTGGCCAAATATCGAGCGTAGAAAAATTCGCGCTTAAGTGAAAAACTTTCCGACACGAGTTTCGAGTTAAAATAATTTCGAGCCACTGCAGCGGCCGGCCCTCGCCTCCCCTCCCCCCTCGCTGCCAGGACCCTCGTACGTGGCGTGGATTTTCTGCATTAACGGGAGCCCCGCCCCCGCCGCCGCCCGGCCAACTTCGCCTTCAACGTCAATAATTGTGTAGTGATGTGTTTATTGAGTTCTGTCGAGTCGAGTCGAGTCGTGTTGAGTTGAGCTGAGTTCCGCGAATACAACAAAAACCCGGGCACCAGCCACCAGAACAACAACATCTGACTCCCCTTCCCCGCGGAAGCAGGGGCGGGAGGCAGGCAGTAAACAGAATTTCCGAAAATTAATTTGGATATTTCGCTAAAAGTATTAAAATTTGATGCAGCGTGTAAATAAATCGACAAAAGTTTCGCCCTCCGACACGCCCCGGCGCCCGGCCGCCGCACAGGACTCCGGGCCGGCAGGAGGAGGCGGAAGGACGCGGAACGAGCGAGTAACTTTGTTCTCGAACGGAGATCAATTTAGCTCGAAGTGTTCGGTGCCGACTTCCGGTTCCGGCGCGGGCGGGACGGAGTCGCGGAGGTGGACCGACGTCGGGCCTCGACGTCGACGATGAGCGGCGCTTCTTCTTCTGCCTCTCCCCACCGACGAGACCCCTGCGACAGGAGCGCCAGGGGTTCGCTCCTCATCACAGGCGAAGGAAGTAACGAGAGATGTCTATTTTTTTACTAGTTGCGAGAAGAAAAGAGTATTTACAAAGTCTTCGTCATTTAACGGCAATTGCCTGCTGGCAATTTTCCTGTGGAGGATTGTCGAACTCCGAGGTGGGTCCGCGACAAACAAACCCAGACGAACTTCCGGCATCGGAACGGAAGCCTCGGAGCTGAGGCAGCCAGATGTTGGAGCCTAGTCAGGCAGCTACTGGACTTTTCGGAAAGAGAAGGAGGAAGAAACACCACGATTGACTCCGTCTCCAGCTTCCCATCAGTTGGCCTTCTCATCCACCACATCCTGAGCGACAAATTGCAGATCTTTCGCCGGAGCGACAGAAGGCCTAAGTGGAAATGAGTGAGCGAAAAGAAGGCGAAAATTCACAACTTTTCAGAGGTATAAACACACCGCCAACGGACAAAGGCGGGGGTGAAGGGCCGTGGGGAGAGGAAGCCCGACAGGCGAGGGCAGTCCTCGGCCCTCCTCAAAGTGACCTAGCGTTGGAGAACCGGGGAAAGGTGGGAAGCCAGAAGAGGGAAACCCCCAATCGGCGGGAAAGGGAGTGAAAGAGTGGCGATGGCGACTCGAGTGCGAGGGAGGGTGCGAGGACGGAAAATGCTTAAAATGCAATATGCACGACTCGAGATTGAAACAAAACCAGAAGCAGACCGAGACGAGAAAATGCTATTTTCGTGGGCACAACAGCGCCAAGGCAGCACACAAACGCAAGGCTGCGACACAAAAAACTGCCACGGGGGTTGAGCGCACACACACACGTACAATGGGAGGACGGAATTATTAAAGGAAGCGAAATGAAACCGAACGGGAACGGAAGAGACGCGAGCCACGAAAAACACGGAGCGAGAGGAACCCGAGGCCGGAGGGCTTCCGAGGCTGGGCAGAGAAGAAGGAGAGGGGGCGAGAGAGAGTGAGGGAGAGGGACGGCTGAAGGTCGGGTTGCTGGGCGTGTTTTCCAAATAAAGTTGTTGCTGCTGTTGAAATATTCTCGCGCGATGATTTATGGCCAGCTCCGCCGGAGGCCGAGGGCCGGGGCCGAAGTCCTGCTCCAGACGCCTCGCCGCTCGGCTGCTGCTCCTGCGACGCGTCCTGGGCCTCGTTTCAGACCTCGCCTTCGGTCCGGGGCCCCGCCCGTCCCACCGAACCCCCCCAAAGCGATCCGACCCGCCCTCGACTCGCGTCTTGTCGGCCCCGATGCTCGACTTCGCTTATTCATAATGCATTCGCTTTGATGGTGGTGTTGTTGATGTTGGTGTTGTTTTCCTCTCCGAGCGGATGTCCGTGTGCGGCCATGTCGATGTGTGACCGTATCCACGGCGTGTTTGTGTTTGTGAGAGCGTGTTGTGAGAGGACGAGGGCGAGGGCGAGCAAACAAACCTTCACACAAGGCATGCATGCATGAATGCATTGCCCTTGTTGTTGCTGTTGTTCTTGTTGTTGTTTAGGGATCGGGCACTACAGCACCAATAGCAGCGAGAACAACAATAACAACACGACTACCATCAACTCCGACGAAAACACTGCAAAACTACGGCAGCAACAACTGCAGCAACAACAACTGCGACAACAGCAACAACAACAGGGACAACGAGAAACCACCGCAAAAATTGAAAAATTTACAAAAAACCCTCCTAAAAATATGCAACAACTGCAACAACAAAACGGTCGGGCGAGTGAGAGAGAGAGCGAGAGGGAAAGCTCTCGTCTTGCACCAGCGGAAGCATTGAGAAAATATTTATTTTCATGTTAGCTATTTTGTTGTTGTTATTAACGCTGTTGTTGTTCCTGTAGTCCTGGCCGCCTCCGTGTCGTTTCCCATCCGCAGGCCGAAATAAAAATGGACTCCGGGCCGGCGTCCGCTGCAAAACTTGCTGCTTCCGGTCCGGTCCGGTCCGGGCCACCCCGTCCGTGCCGTTTTGAATCAGCTCCGACGCGACAGGACCCTCTCCCCGCCCGCCGCCTCCACGGTCCGTTCCCCGGCATTTTTGGAAGTCGGCTTTTCTATTAAGCCGGATGCCAGCTTCTGCCCGAGACCGAGCCCGAGTCTGTCTGTCTGCGTGTCGGGACGGCGTGTGTGTGTGGATCGAAGTCTTCCAGCCCCAGCCCCAGCCCGAGCCCCTCGCGTGGGCGTGTGTGCGGCGGAGGGGGCGGAGGGCATCTAGGTACGTTATTTAATTTATGATCTGAATATGAACCGGCCACATGCATTTGCTGCCCCCGCCGCGGCCCAGCGGACGAGATGGGAGGGGGCGTGGGCGTGGGCGTGGGCAGGGCCGCGGGCGGTTCATAAATTAAAAATGCCGAGTCGTCGTATCCACGATGCATAAACTTTTTAACGGCCGAGCGAGCCGGCGAACGACTGGACTCGAGTGCATTCGGCGACCCGCCTCCTTCCGCGGCCCGAGCGAGTGAGGCGGCTGCCTCCTTGCGGTCCGCCGACAACGCGAATTCCCGGCTGAGACGGCCCCGGGCCTCCTCCGTCCCCACGGAGCGCCTCCTGCGTCCACTCGGCCGATAATCGATCTCGGGGCTTCGGGGAACCGTGCGCGGAAGGCGAGGCTCCGTGGTCAGCCCGCAGACGGGTTTCCTCCGCCTCGCCCCCTCGTCGTCGACGATTCGCAGCCCTGCCGTCGTTGCTGGCTTGAGCGTTATTGTGGCTAATGTTGCAGTTGTTGCTGGATTCCCGTTGCTTCTTTTTACGGTGTTGTGCCTAATGCCATTATAATGTAATGCGGCTGACTGCGAAAACGTGTCAACATTTGCGAAAACTTCCTCTTCCGAAAGTCGGCCACGCTGCCAACCGCCGTCCGTCCATCAGTCCGTCCACCTGTTCGCTATCCAGGACTAAAGACGGCTGCTCTTGCGGCGTGTGTGGGCCTGACGGGCTGGTGTGTGTGTGCGTGTACGTGTGCGCTGGCTTTTAATTGGTTTTAATTGATGTGTGCGACGTCGTTGGCGAAGACATGTGGTCTGAAGTGCATCGGCCGGCGCGGAGCGAGAGAGAGAAGGAGCGATAGATTGCACTGAGAGAACCATTCCATGGCACACGGAGGCCATGAAGTGAAGGAACGGAAGGCGGAGACGAGCACCAAAGACAAGGAACAAAACCAAAGCTATCCAAGGACGGAAAACAAACACAAGTGCAAGGACTAACTATGGAAGAAATCGAAATTCGCTCCGCTTATTCCAGGCGAAACTAAAGGATTGCCTGACTTCGTGAAGAATTCTTTCACTGCATTTTCTACAATAACTTTGCGAACACTTCAGGCCTCACAACAACAACCACTCAGTGCACCGCGCTTCCGCCTGGAAAAGAAGAAGCGATGAAAACTAATACTAATGCAATTTGCATTGGAGGACGGCACACACACTCGTAAACGGGCGTGTGTGCGTGGACGGGACGAGGAGGTCGAATAAAACAAGCTGCTATTTCGCTGCTGTTGTGTTGTTGTTGTTGCTGCGATTGTCATGCAAATGGAATATCTGAAAGGAACATAGAAGAAGAGCACAAATAATGGCGAGCGGGAGAGCGGGACAGACTTCGGCTGAATGAGAGGGGCAGAATTGAATCGAAGGAAATGGAGACGGGCCAGGGGGCGAAGGGAACAGCAAGGAACAACAACGACAGCACCACCATGGGCAGATGTGCGGCTCCTCACATGGAACAAAAACAACGGCAGCGGAAGCAACCAACATACGACAGCTATAAAAACAACGCCGGCATCAACAGAAACAGTCATAGAACATCGAGGACTTGGCGGAACTTTGCATCGTGGAGGTGTGCGTGAGTGTGAGCGGCAGCAGCAGCAGGAACAACAACAAGAGCTACAATTACAAGAATAAGAGTAACAGGACCAACGGCAGCAGCAACGGCAGGCAGCTATGGCAATATCAAGTTGAACTGCAACGCGACCCGACGCATCGCGTAACGAGCGGCGTAACGTGCTACGTGAGTGCGTGTGTCCGTGCGGCTGTGTGAGTGAGTGAGCGGGAGCAACTCGTGCCCGTGTGTGTGGGTGTGGCCTGTGTCACGTGACGGCGCAGGTCGCCACGTAACGCGATATGCAAAGCGTGCAAGGCGATATTTTCCCCAGTCCGTCCGTCCCTCCGTCCCTCCGCCCGTCTGTCTGTCTGTCAGTCTGTCTGTCCGTCCCTCTGCTCTTTTTCTCTTCTTTGTAGCCCTGAACCTGCCCGCTTCCTCCCGTCTCCCGCCCTCCTCCTCTCCGACCCTCGCCGTCGCACTCCTCGGTGTGTGCGTGTGCCGCAAAGGTACGAAGTGCGATGTTGTGGCTTTTGTTACAACATATTGTTGTTCTTGTTGTTGTTGTTGTCATTACGGGCCCTTTGTTGTTGTGATTGCGGTTGGCGGTATCGCTATTATTGTTGTTGTTATTTTATACTTATAATTGTTTATCCCCATTGTTGTTGATCCTCCTCTGTTGTTCCTACCATGCCATCTGCATCAACAGCACATCCAGAGCAGCAGCCACAACAACACCAACACCACCACCAACAACCACACGAACGCGCAGCTGCGGGCGTGTGTGCGAGAAGTTTTCGCACTCCGTCTTTATCTGCCGCTCTCGCTCCCGCTCCCTCCTCCCACTCGCACTCACTTCGACGCAATAACAATTAGTTTTTCCTCCTCCCTGGCTTCCTCCGCCGTCGCCGCAACAGCTGCTCTGCTCCTTCTTCGCGGCACACGCACACGCACACGCACGCACACATGCGAACTGCCAAACTTCGGGATAATGAGCTAAAGTTTACAGCGAATCCCTGTTGATCGTTGTTTTTTGTCGGTTGTTGTCTTAGTTCTTGTTGCCGCCGCCGTTAGCGCTGTTGCTGTGTTACTGTGTTGTTGTTGTTGTTGTTCTGGTTGCCCCTGCAAGTCGGGATCCTTTGAGGTTCTGCGTGGAAGCGTTGCAGGGAATCGGCTGAAGCCTTGTCAAGTGCGTGCGTGCGTGTGGCGCGAGCTTCCGCTGCAGCCGGCTTCGGAATGAGGTGCGAACGGGAGGAAACAGCGCGAGAGGACGAGCACGAGGGTGGAGCGAAGGAACGAAAGGAGGTCCTGCGAAGGCCGTTCCAGCCTGCTCCACTTCTACCTCCTCCGGTCCAGGCCACTCCAGCTCGCAGCACTGACTCCCGGTCGCGGGGCAACGAAGTTCGGCCGCGGCCACCCCTCGATCGACCGCTAGCGAGAGCAGCAGCCATGGAATCACGGGCTCGGAATCTCACGGTCAGCAACATTCCGAGGGAGAGGCCAGGAGCCGGGTAGAAGGCCTTGAGGTGCGGGGGCGGCGACTTGGCCGACAGTCCTCGTCCTCGTCGTCGGCGTAGTTGACGTCTTTGTTGACACTTTGATGAACTTTTTAATTTGTGTTCGCCGCCGAGGCGAACAGCAGCAACAACAACAGCCCGCTAGCAACAACGTGCGGAGCAGCAGAAGCAGGGGCGAAGGGGACGGCGACAGCTGTTGTCAGCGGACACGAACGAGCGCACCAGGGGCGGCCGCACGACGCCAGCAGCAGCCTCTGTGTCGGCGGGCCGAGGGAGCCGGACAGGGGGAGGAGGAGGCGCGTGGAACGGGCCAGAGGCGCGGGCGGTCGGGCGGGGCGGCGTCTTTGACTGTGCGGCCCATTCGCAGTTGGGTTGCCGCAGGTCAGGAGCGAGCGTATGTGTGTGTGCGCCCCCCCTCTGCGGCTGTGTGTGCGACATGTCGCAGCAACCGGAGGGGCGGACGGGCGCCGAGCCGCAGGAAGTTTCTAATTCACTCACGAGCAGAATTATTTTCCGGCTGCACCTCGCCGGACGAAACTTGCGAGGGCTGTGGCTTCATTCGCCTTCAGTCCTGCCGTGTTGTGCCTGTCCTTGGGCTTTCGTTGTTGTCCCACCTCCGTGGTTGTTGCCTCACGAAGAACTGCGCCTGTGTGCGCGTCTCTCGTCGTTGCCGTGGCTGTGTGCGAGGACGAGCGTCGGTTTCTTTGTCGGCGCGCACTCACTCTCAGACTCAGCCTTCTCCCTCAATCGTCCCCCCCCCCCCCTTCCGATCCTTCATTTACATTACTTTTTTGCGGGTCGCACCCGGTCGTTGTTGTGCTGTTGCTGTGGTCGGTGCCACGCTTATTAGCCCGGAAAATTCGTCAACAGGCAGTTTTCGTGGCCAGCCCGTGCCCTCGTCCTCCACCCGGCCCCCGCTCCGTGTTTGGCTTTTCGTCCTTCGGTCGCCACAAACGCCGTTTTGGCAGCGCCCTTCGTTGCTCGTCCGGGCCGTGACCGAGCCAAAGGCTTCCCAAAGGCCGCTCGTGCACCAAGGACCACGAGCACAAAGGGACACTCGGTCTACTGGACACCTTGGCCAGGACGGCGTAGCGTGCAGTCCACATTCCGCGGTCAGCCGAAGTGAGCAGCGCGGGCATAGCAGGCCAGGAAATCAGAATCGAACCACTTTCGGACACATCTGGGACCCTGAGACCCCGAGAACCACAGCCAGCCAAGGCTCTCCTTCCTCTGCCCACACTCCGGCCCCTCCTTCGGCCTCGCCCAGTCCCGATCCCATTTCCGAAAGCGCTCCGTCTTCCGCCGGTCGGACCTCGCCGCGGTTCCGCTTCCAATTTCCCCTTGCAATTAATTCAAGGGCATCCCGCGCCGGCCACCACAGGGCCATCGTCCATCGCCGGGTCGGCCCAGGTGAGCGGCGGCTGATAAAAGGCTCGCGCCGACGTCCGGCGTGCGAGGCCAACATTTGCGGAGTCGCCACTGGCAGGGCGGCGAGGGCAGGGGACGCGGGTCGACCGCAAGGAATCCCGAATGATTTATGATCCATGCATTGGCTGCGGGTCGGGAGCAGGGAGGTCGACCGATGGAGGAGGCGGGGTCCAGGCGGGGGAAGCGCACCGGGGGCCGGACGGGGCGGACGACAAGGGCTGAATTCGCGGCACGCAACCTGCGTCTGCGAATGTAGAAATTAACACACTTTATAATTAACATTTTAAACGCACGCCCACGCGTCGGCGCCCGGCCCCGCCTGGCCCGCCCTCTGCCCACTCGCCCTTCCACTCCCTCTCCGCCACTCAACCCAGGCCTTGTTATTCCGGGGGCGCAACAACAACAACCGTAGGAGCCACTCGAACGACCACTCAATCCCTTTTTAACAAACTGGACCTTCGCGTGCGACGCGTTTCCGGCCCCTGCTCCAGCCCCAGCCCCAGTCCGGCTGCCCATCGTCGGCTGCCGAAATTCTCTCGTAAATCAAAAATTCATATTGAGTCCGCGTGCGACGGGCGACGAGGTCCAGGACGGACGCGCATCCTGCCGGGTCCCCGACCGGGGCCGGGGCCGGGGTTTCGTGGCCGCGTGCGAATTCCATCGGCGTCCGCTCGGCTGTTGGCACCGCCGTTCATGCGATCCTGGAGCGGCGAGTGTGAGTCCCGCGACCGACATTCGGATTTAAGAGAACAGGAAAGCGAAGAGAGGTGCCGCCTGGTGAGAGCGAAGAGCGGAGAACAGATAACAGAGAGCCGATTCGCTCTCAGAAGGATGTTCGAATTTCGAATATCGCGAATGCAGCCGATGGAGTGGCGGGGTGGGGATTTAGAATAAACAAATGCTAATTGTAATTTCTCATATTTACTTCAAAAACCGACAATTATTCCTAAGATCGAGCACATTTCAAAGTGAAAATTACTAAAGTATGCAAAAAAAAAAACATCACACTGGGGTTCCAAAAAAAAATAAAAATAATATAAAACAAAAATATTAAGAATATTAAAAACAAATTTAAGCAATATTTTAAATTAAAAAACTAAAAACTAAGATAATAATGTTTTGCCAATAAGATTAAACCCTAATTTACAAACACTCGTTCGTTCTCTCCGTGCAATCCGGCTCTCACGAATCCCGATGTTCTCTGGCACTTCCTCTCACGCTCTCTCTCCCTCTCTCGTCGTGTTCTAAACTCCGCGCCGCGCATGCCCTGCTCCTCCACCGTGACCTCCTCCCTCTCGGCGCCCTTTAGAACTCCCGTCTCTCTTTCGAACATCTGTTCGGTCGTGGCTGCAGCTGTTGTTGTTGCCGCGCTCGATGTTGATCTCGTGGTTATTGTCACTGTCGCCCACGACGTTGTTGCTGGTGTTTCTGTTGCACCGCGTCGCGTCTCCGGGCCGGCCCGGATCCGGCGACCCAATGTATGCAAACATCTCCAGGTCGCTGCTCCACGGAGCTCATTTCAGGACGACAACTCGCGCGGCTGCCCGGAGAGGGCCGCGGCTCAGAGCGGGCGCGGGTGCATAAAATGTGGCGAATAATTTATTATTTATGAGCTTTTGTTCGGCGACGAAGGGGTGTCGACTGGGGAGGGGCGCGAGGCGGGCGACGCCGTCGCAGCAGGGCGTAGGGCGGAGGGGGTTGCGCGAGCTCGGCATTTGCATTCGAATCGCCGCGTCCCGCCGTCCTCTCCTCCCGCGGGCTGTCAGAGCAGCTCGCATGCACTTCGTCACGATCTCACTCAGCGAGAGCGAGGCCGCGGGACGAGGACCTGGGATTTCCCAAGCCCGGTGTTCGTCGCTCCTCCTCCCGGCCCGCTCCACTTCCCTCCGCGGCTTTCGGCGAGGGCAGCCCACCTGGCCATTGATGATGTTGTCGCTGTGCGTGCGCCGTGGATTTCCACTAATTCTGTCCGTCACCTGCCACGCCCCACGCACGTCCCCGACTCGCCAATTTATCATCGGCCGCGTCCAGGCGCCCGACGCAAAAACCCAATTATTTCCCAGCCGCCCTCGCCCTCGCCCCGGCGAGCCGCGGCCACACCCCGGGCAGCCGATGTGGCGGCTCATTATGCGGGCCAGTGGTGCATGTGTGTGCGACATGTCGACGTGGGCCGCACTATCACACACACACATACTCGCCAACAAAGCACGCACGCCGCGCGACTCGTTGCCGGTGCCACGTTTTTATTGCAAGCGCCCGGCGGCCGCGGGTCGACCTTCGTCGCCGGCGCTGGCGCCGCGGCCTCGCTGTTTATGCGCCGCAGTCATGAACGACGGGCGCAGGGAGGGGGCCTGGGGGACCGCGGGGACAGGCAGTGTTGCATGCGTTTCGGCACCCGGAGTCGGTGCGAAAAACGCCTGTTTCCGATGGAGCCCATCGGCCGCCTCGCCACACCCCAGTAGACTCTGCCCCGGTTTCACTGTCTCACTATTTTCGACCCCTTCGCAATTTCCCCCACTCTGCTGAAGTCCCATCCAGGTGCTCCTTATTTCCACCGTTCGCATTTCGCGTTTAACATCGCTTTTATTTCGCGTTCCACGGTCGCTGATTCCCCCAGACCGGGTCGACAAGTTACAGCAGCAACTCAACTACAGCGACCGAAACTACAATGGCAGCTGCGCCGATAAATCACAAGCGCCGGCCAGCAGGGCCGAGCACGGGGATCAGGATCGGACGTTGACGATCGGCGCGACGTGGCCAGGTCGGGGCACGTAGCGGACGAGCAGGTCGAGGGGGGCCAAGAAGGACGCGGCGACAACGTATCGTAGCGGGAGGGGCGAGGGGGCGGGGGACGGTTGTTTACCAACTCATTACCTGGAATTAAAAGCCAAAGGAGATTAAATTGAAAATATAAAAGCACCGGGCAGAGGCGCCAGGACGACTCGGGGTCGCCGCGTCCAGCTGCAGGAGCAGGTCGGAGCGGTGGCCGACTTAGACGGGGGAGAAGGGAGGGGGAAGCACTTAATGGCAACAACAGCAGCCATGATTTTATTACAGACGACTCCGGGCTCCCACCCGCGCACCCGGCCACTCGCCACTCGCCCCGTCGACGGCATTTTAATCCTTCTTGCGCGATTAAAGCGCCCCTCATGGGTTCGCTGCACCGTCCAGGCGGCGGCGGGGTCGAGGGCCGGCGACAGCAGGAAATGGCAGCCAGATGAAGTTTTAATCGATAGAAGAACTCGAGTGCGGGGCAGCAGCGGAGATGAGTCCACGAGGCGGAAGCGGAAGCGGAAACGGAGCCGGAAGTCGAGGGTGTTAACGACGGGCTACGAGGGCTGGGGCTGGGGTTTGAGAAGGCAAACACGTGACGGGTGGATGGTCTATTTTATTGACGAGTTTCTGAACGACTTAGACTACGGCTACTCTTAAGGCTAGACTCTACTTTCGTGTGTTCAAAGTAGACGGCGCCAGGGTGGTAACAAAACAAGACGGTAACAAAAAGAAGACTTAAATTTACAGACACAAGCAAGACTTATCGGCAATAAATACTTTACGAGGAGAATCGAAAACAGTGAAGAATAGAACGCGGAATACGGGGCGAAAATATAATACGAATAATAATGAAACTGCGAGATCCGCGCCAGGGACACGAACGGCCAAGAACAAAACCCGAAAAATCCTCCTCAGCTCGCTTTGTTTACGGCCCGGAGTCCGGAGCTGTTTTTGTGCGCGACTTGGAGGGATTTTGCACACTTCGTCCTCGCTGCCGTGCCGCCCTCGCCCTCGGCCGCGTCCGGCCCTACGTCTCTGGCACCGTGCACTGCTGGCAGCTCTCCATCTGCGGCGTGAAGTCCTCGATCTGGATGGTCGTCTCGAAGAAGTTGTAGCGCAGATGCACCGCCCGCGTCGCCTCCTGCAGGATCTTCTTCGGGTTGGCGCCGGGGCCTGCAACGGCAAGAGCGAGAGAGAATAAATAAGAAGGTGTTTAACCGAACCAGCAACAACACCGACACCAACAACACAGCAGCAACACTGACAAAACTCCCGACAGCGGAAGGAGCGGAAGGAGAAGACGTAGGAAAAAGCTTAATCAGTAAATAAAGTTGATCAGCAGCTGCAGGATTTGCCAAACAGCCTGCCAAGGACGCACAGGGAAGCCGTGGAAAAGAACGGGACAGCCGATAAGCTGGATGGTTGACTCCTTGGCGCAGATTTCCAATATCGCCACTCATGGGACTTTTGCTCGGACCATCTTCAGCAGTAGAGGGGAGAGAAAGATTGAATTTTTGATTTCCCCTTAAATAGACATTTGCTCCATGAGTTCCACTGAACTCTTAGCAGACGAATCGGTGGCGAGGGCCAGGAAAGTGGATCCACGCAGCCTTCAGCGACCTCTTCGCAAGGCGATGCGGACCCTGTACCGCCCTTCGCATCGATCAACGTCGCCGGGGGCAGAAAGTTTCCACCCGACTGCGCGACACCTGCAGGACGAGGGCCGAGGGCAGACACTGTCGTCGACGACGTCGTCTCAATCCGAAAGGACGACTGCGACGACTGCGAAGCTCGCAGAATGCAAATTGCATTTCCGCAGGCGCTGAGAGAAGGAGAGGCGAAGGCGACGCCGGATCCAGGCCAGAAGGACGTCGTCCGCCCGTCGATCACTGCGACCCAGAGCGCGCCGTGGCAGGAAAGTTCGAGTAGTTCGGCAGGGCGCGAATATTCTCGCGTTCCCTCGACTCCGCGCGACCCTCAGGACAGAGTGCGACAGGAGTCGTCCTCGTCCTCGTCCGCAGCAACCCTTTAAGGCGACCCGATGACGGCGAGCGGAGGGGCGCCAGGTGGGCTCGCCAGGCGGGGGCGGCTGCCGTTTAATTGTGCGGCGCCCTCGCGACCCACCGACGCCCCGAACTGCCCCGGGCGTCCGCATGTCGTCGGCAAGCACAATAAAAAGTTGCACCCGAGGATCGCACCACATGTCCCCACTCGTCGGAGCCCGAGGCGGCCCCGTTTACGAGCAACGATTCCAGTTTTATGCGCTCGAACAACAGCCGTCCGATTGTCCCTGGCCGACCCGTAGCCCCGAGCGATGCTGGCGCACTGCCGACGAACGGGCGACTTTTGTTCGACGTCGCGGGGTGGGACGGCGGAGACAGAAAATGAGCTCGAGCTCTCCTGGGCCAGACGTGGCGTGGCTCTCGACTTTGGAGGGACGGGTGCCCTGTCCCTGTCCCCTGGTGTCTCCCATTAAGTTCCGCATTCTTGTTGAAGGCGGCGGCCTTTAAGGTCGCCTCCCTCCTTGGGTGTCCCAACTTCCGCTCGAGTTCATCTGGAACCGCGCCCCGCCCTGTCCCAGCGAATATAATTCAAAACTTGCTCGCGCTGCTTCCTCTTCGCGCATAAATTACCTTGTCTCGGTCGATAGCTCGTCGCCGCCACCCGCCCTTCGTCGCGCCCGCCACCCGTCCGTCGTCCGTGACTTTCGGAGGTTCAGAGGTCAACTTGCAGCACCTCATCGCTTGAGCGAGCTTCGCAAACAAAATTTTCTACTCATTATCTCGAAACGTCGCCCAAAAAAGTTCGGGTCCCGATCTCGGTCCCGGTCCCGGCCCCGATACCCCGCGTCGAGCCATAACTCGTCGTCGCCTGCAGCTCCTCCGGCGGCATGGAGTGGATGGGATGGGGTGGGGTGGCAGCAAGGGGTCGTGTGCATCGAGCACCGCAGAACAATGGCTGCCGTGCACGACAACTGCAGCAACAACCACGTGCCACGGCAACAATTCCACAACTCCACTGCTTCGCTCCCCGGACGAACTTCGCCCCGGTCTCCGGCGACGACATCGCAACCGGAGTCGGAGCCGGAGCCGGTGCCGGAGTCGTCCTGCAACATTCGCAGACGCAACGATGCGTGCAACAATTTAAAATTTATTTCCGTTACGTTATGCTTCACTCCGTCTGTCTGTTGCTCTCTCTGTCCGCCACGGCCGACTGTCTGGCTGTGTCCGCCCGTGCGATCCTCCGAAGGTTCCGAATGACTTTCGGGCGTCCGTCCCGAAATCCCCGCCTGGCTGTGGACCGACGACTGCTGCGTTCGGCCCTCCTCTGTCCCCACGGCGACAGATCCTCGCCGGGCCGCTCGGGCCCCGGCTCCGACTGTCCGCCTGTTGGTCTGTCCCGTCGTCGTCGTAAATAGAAAAGTTGCCGTCAAAAGTTGCTGCTAATAACGACGGGAGCGTTAAATGCAGAAAATTCTAATTGACAAAAATTTCGGCAGCGCATTTCCGACAGTTCCCTCCGAAGGTTAGCAACCGACGAGTTGACGGTGGAGACAGAGATAGCCAGCGAGCGGGAGAGGGAGTGGGAGACGGAATGATTTCATTTGTTTCCGGGAACAGAAACTGGAGGAATCCCTGCTGTCCGACTTCCGGCTCGTTCGCATGCCCCGGAAATGGAATGCGAGATATTTATGATTATTTACTGTGCCCGAAAAGTTTCCCATGGAACTTTCCAACAAATCATGCGCTTCCGAAATTTCTGATTTATACAAATTTGTCTTAAATTGTTTTTCCGAATTTATTATTTTGGTGTTTACATTTTATGGACACTTTTACGACAGGCGAACCTCGAACGATGTCCTTGACTCGTGATGCTCCCGCCTTGGCCGCGCTCTGACCGCGACAGCAGTTGTCTGCGGAGCCAATCCCGCCACGCCCCCACCGGCCCCACCGACACTGGCGACCCGAGGGACTGCGGCGTGTCGTTCGCGCAAAGTTTTCCACTTGCACCAAGTCGTTGCCAGAAATGTTTTCGTCGTTAGTGCGAATCGCTTTCCGAAATGCTCATTACCAACACACACGAGGACCCGCACACGTGGGCACGCAACTCCCACACGCGCCCCACACGAGGCAGGACTCGTTACGGTCGTTGGCGGAGCGGAGCGCGACAGACAGGCGCGAAGGGGTCTGGCATATGGTCGAAACCGCCGCGGCACGGGTCGGGACGAGCCCTCAATTGGCTGCGGTGCGTGCCCGCCGCGGCTGCCGAGGCACTTCCGCTTCCGGTTTATGTGCCGCCAGCCTGACAGCGCGTCGCTTATGGATATTCGCCCCGCGAGGTGGCCGAGGGTCGCCGGTCCGCGGGTCATTTCCCCGCATCCTCGGTCCCGAGCTTCCAGCGAACTACAGCCAAACTTTGTCGCTCTCTCTCTGCCCGTCGCGCTTGCTCAGTTAATGGTTGGTTGGTTTTTCAATGTCGAACGCTTTGCTGGTAGTCGCACTTGGCGAGCCATGTTAATAATTGATAACGAGCGACGGAGAGGGAGAGCGAGGGACAGAGGGAAAGACCGACCGACAGTTTGGTGAACGCGCAGGCGGGAGGTGTTCTGCTCAGGTGGACGGCGAGAGGGAGGAGCTAAGTTTGTTGCGGCGGAAGCGACTCGTCGAGAAACGGACATGCAGGGCATGGACTCTTTCGAAAGCCGGCTTTAATTCGTTACCAAATCGCCGTCGTCGTCGATATCCCTCGAAGTGAAATTGAATCATTGGATCCAGGAGCGCCCAAAACAAAAACCCAGCGACGAGGGACAAACAGACACAAAAGAACATCGAGGACGATTAATTAAATTGAGAGAGACAGGTAGACAGTAGTACTCACCGATGGCCAAGTGGACGGACAGCGCGATCTTGTTGATGCTCAGGGCCCAGATCCGCAGGTTGTGGACGCGCTCCACGCCCTCGATCTGCTGGAAGATGCCGAGGACCTCCGTGTAGTGCATGTAGCTGGGGGTGCCCTCCATGAGGACCTATTTATCATCCGGAACAAACGAGAGAGAGGGAGAGCATGAGAATGGGAGGGCGAGTGAGAGGGCGGGGGAGAGTGTTGAAAAACGAGGGAGGCCAGAGCGAAATCACAATTGTTAACAGAATAATCAAATTCAGCCGCAAGCGAAGACAGCCAGAGCAACAACGGCCGGAAGAGGACAGGCAAAAACAAAGCCACAGCAGCGAGGCGGGGCGTGGGGAAGGGGAAGGGGGCGTGCGAGGAGCACTCCGAGCAGCATTCAAATTAAAAACAAAGCAAATAAAAACCAATGTAGGCTGCCGCGAGGGCGAGGGCGGGAAGAGGGAGTGGGAGGCAGGCGAAAAATGATAAATTACAGTTGTTGCAGGAAGGCGGGCGGGTGGAGGGCGCGGGCCGGGAATGGGGAGCCAGGAAGCGAGTGAGTTATTTGCAAAAGCGGTTCGGGTGTCAGGGCTGGGTGATGGCGGGTCATGCGGTTCTGCGGTTGCCGCGGTGCGCAGGAAGGCAGGGGATGGGTCGAGGAGAGGAAGAGGCGGGAGGCCGAGGAGACTCACTCAGAGGGACGCTAGGGAGCCGGTCAACCCGGCTGGAGAAGGACTCGGGACGAGGAAGGGGAGTTGACAGACAAGGGAGGCAGGCGGCCGAGTCGGCACACAATGGAAGTCAGGGTCAGGTGGGACCAAAGGAAATTAGAAAGAGGAGACAGTAAATGCAGGGGAAGCACATTTTCAATGGAATCACAGAGGCAGTCGTGAGTGGACTCGGCAGGTGGGTGCGGAGGGACGGGTAGGGGGGGGCGGTTGTCGGTGGGGAGGCAACTCACCAGCAGCGCGTCTTTCATGATCCCGAAGGTGGTGAAGAGCACGATCACCGAGAAGAAGAACGTGCAGATCGGGTCGACGATGGCCCAGTCCGGCCGGAAGTAGATCACGAGGGCGGCGACGAACACGCCCAGGCTCTGTACCATGTCGCCGAGCACGTGGATGTAGGCGGCCCGCACGTTCATGTTGACCGCGTCCTTGGCCGCCGCGCCCCCGTGGTGGTGCGCGCCCGGCGCCGTCTCCGCCAGCACGGCCGCCAGCTCCGCGTGCGCCTCGCCCGGCGGCAGCGCGTTCTGGTACGAGAAGGTCTGGAGGCCGGCGGCGGGCAGCTGGGCCTCGACGACTACACCGTCCTCCAGCCGCTCCGTCGGCGAGCAGGGGCAGGCGCCGGCCGGGGCTGCCTCAGGCTCTTCGGACGCCTCGGCGCGGACGTGGGTCGGTTTGGCCGTCCTCGGCGTCTCGCAGCCGGCGGGGCCCAGGGCCAGGGGGCCGTCCAGTTTGGCCGCGGCGGCGGGGATGGGCGTGGGCTGGGGGGCGTGGCCGCCGCCCCCGTGGCTGTGGCCGTGGCCGCCGCCGTGCGTGTGTCCGTGCTGCAGCTGGCAGCCCATGCTGTGGAGAGAGAGAGAGAGAGAGAGAGGTGGTGAGAAGAGAAGGGAAGAAAAAGGGTATGAGTGTGAAGGAGCGACGTCGGTGCAGCGGCCCAGCACCCAGGGACAATCGGCGCTTTGTCCGCCCGATTCGTCCCTCGGCGCCGCCCGTCCTGCGATGTTCTGTTGCATACTTTGCGGCGACCATGCGGCGTGCGGAGAGAGAGAGAGGCGAGGCGTGCTCTCGCGAAGAATTACGAGCTTTTTAATCAGGGGCGGAAGCGCAGAATTAAAGAACAATACGGAAACAGTAAATGGAAAAACAGGGACAACAGCGGGAGAGGGAAGTACGAGAAGAGGGACCAGGGCGGGAACGGAGGAAATGCCGCTGAGGCAGGAGCAAAAAATGTTTGTTTTTTAATTTAAATGGACGATAATGGAGGAACAATTGAAGCCTGTTGCTTTGCACTGCGGCAGACGCTGGAGGGGACGGCAATAAAATAAAAATTGAAATAAAGGAAACCAGGCAGTGCGCGAATAAAAATTAAACTGAAAGCACAACAACGAAATATAATAATACGAGTAGACCAGGAGCAAAACTCAAAGATAACTGAGCAAATATTTAAGGAAAAATACAACGCGACAGGAGCCGTTTAAAGTTCCGTTCCGGGAGATGGCGCGACCCGTGTCCTCGAGGCGTGGGAAGCACCCAGTGCTGGGCCGGACATTAGGCTCATCGAGAGTCACGAGTCGATGAGCCGAGCCTGCCCGGAAGCGTCCCGAAGCCCCCACCCGCCACTCACCGAGATCCTTCGCCCCCAAAGTCCCCTCATCGCACTCCCTACGTCGGTCTGTTGGGTGCGGACCCATAAAAACATCGTTCGACGTCGTCAAATTGTGTCCCCGACATAAATTCAGAGCCTTCAGACAGCGACCGAAACCAACAAACAACAACATAAACAACAACTAGGACAACAAGATGCGGATCAGGAGCAGGGTGGGGCGAGGGGCGCTGAGAGGGGGGAGTGGGAAGCTGAGGAATGACACAGATAACAACAACAATAAAAAGCAATACCAGGCAGAAGTTTTCAAGTGACGATAAAACATATTCACAGTCGGCTGGAAGCCCGGACGAGAGGCGGAGCGAGACACAGAGGGAATGCGGGCTGCGCCCACGACACGGCCCGGCCATAAAAAGTCCGGGCCGTCTAAGCGAGGATGGCACGGACACAGCAGCGGAAGCACAACTGTCAAAAAGTGAAAGAGACCCGACGAAGAAGAATGGGAAGCTGCCGAACAAGCCGAGAAGAAACACGGAGAGCAGGCAGAGAGGGAGGGAAGGGGGTTCCTTGAGGGAAGGCGAAGATATCGACGCATGAAGTGAAACAAAGCCGAGGTCGAGGAGCCAACGAAGGCCAACGAGCCGAGCGAATCGAGGGGGCGGCGTGCGCTGGAGGGGCGGTTGGGTCTGACGAGCGGTCGGGCGGACGAAAGGGCGGTCGGGGGGACGGGGGGACGGACGGCGCAGGCCAAGTTGTCCCTGAAATTGCAAACTGCAATAAATCTCTCAGGCGGTCTTCGAGTCGTCATCGTTGTTGCTGCTTCCACGGGCTGCTGCTGCAACTCCGCACACCCCGCCGGAGGGGCGGCGGCGGCGGGAAGACAATGGAGAAGAAATTCGAAAGTTGTTAAAAAATTGCTTTCCAATTATTCCCAGGCACGATAAGCGGCCGAGGTCGGGAGGGAGGGAGGAGGCGGTGGTCGACGACGTACGGCCGCAAAAGCGAAAGCCGTACAATTAAAAGCCGCCATCGACCCCTGCCTCGCCCGTCCGCCTCCTTCGCTCCTCGGGGCCTCGCAAAACCGTCCGATGCGCAAAATTTACAGCGGCAACCCTGGCCGCAGCTCATTTTCAGCTCGCCGACGACTGCGAAAAGAGAAGCCACAGCAGCAACGGGGTGATGGAGTGAGAAGGAGACTCCAAGGGGGCAGGGAGAAAGCGAGAGAAGCCATGGAAAATGTAAAAAAGGATAGCAGCCGGAAGGAAGCCATGTTGACCAGAGGCTCCTCACACAGACGGACGGACAGACAGCACCGAAAACATTTTCAATCCATTAATTTTTGTCGATGTTTCGACAAAAATTGCATTACGGGAGGAGGGCGGACGGAAAGAGAGAGAGAAAGAGAGAACGAACGAAAGGAGGTTGCCTTCTTTTTCCCACCAGACGGGCAGGTCAAGAAGTCAACGCCACGAGCGCGTGCGGAGAGAGCGAGAGAGGAATCGGCGGCGGCAGCAGGAGATGGCATTGAAACAGAGTTGTTTAGGAGGAGCTCGACGTCCGCCCCCATCGCCGACACGCCAACACGCCGCCAACCACCTCGGCCCGCCATGGTCATGACCACTGTGGCCTCCGTCCGCGGCTGCAATTTCGTCCTGTGGCCCGGACGTCTTCGCGCCGGAAATAAATCTCGCTCGCCTCCCCTCGCCGAGCGCCTGTCGCCACCCGCCGCCGTCGACGCGACCGCCACGAGTCGGAAATCACTGCGAACAAAGTTGTGCATTTTATTTAGCATTTATTATGCAACATGTGCGAACGGACCAGGGCCGGGAGCAGCGCGGCCAGACCAGAGAGGACGAGAGGGCCGAGGACGAGGACGAGTGGGGCCGAAGCAGGACAAATGCAGGCAGTTAGCAGCTTGGCACATTCCGCTTTTATGTGGCCGACAGCGAAGGACAGGCGAGGAGAACCTCAAAGGACGGCCGAGGACGAGGAGGACAGGGAGCAGGAGCAGACTGAGGAGAAACGAGCAAAATTCTTTGCCGTGAGACCAACGGAGCGAATGGGAGATTTCTCAAAATTAAAGTGAATTTATGGCGAGAGTTAATTGAATTCAGAGGCGGATCGATGCCGACCAATAGGAGGGCGAAGATGGAACCGGTCGACAAGGAGTGGAGGAAGAGCGAATGAAAGGAGTTCACTGAAGCCGAGCCGCCAAGGAGAGGCGAAGGAGAAAATAATCAGAGCAATCGCAGTCAGCTGAGGCGAGCGAATGATTGAAATGCATTTCAATATTCGGAATAACGCCACCATGAGTATCGAGGCGAATATCGATGAATTTACGAGTCCATGTTGGGTCCATTAAATTAGCTTTCCAATGACGACCGACCGAAGTGGCTGCGAATGGATCCCAGCCGGCGAAGAACCCTGAATGCGCCTTTTAGATAATGGAAAACGAATCGAATCGAAACGAAACGCGAAAGGAGTCGATCGAGCCCCAGGTCCGAGCGGAATCGTAAACTATCGAAAGTTGACAAAGGAGCCAATCGTTTAGGAACCAACGAAACGTCGTGGCCACCAGCGTCCTACGATAAATCGTCGCCGCTATACATTATCCTTTATCCGTCGTCCACTATCCTCGACACATATTTCTTCATAATGAAAGTAAAAAAGCGAGCGTGGCGACGGCACGACCGCGGCTACGAGATAAAGAAACATCACGTGATGAGCGAATCGAGAGAACCGGGCGGAGCGAGAACGAGAACGAGCGAAGGACGCGCGGCGGGGGAAGGAGGGAGGTGGGTGGCGGTGGGCCAGAGCGAGATATTATAACGTGGCTTAACGAAGCCATTCGCTAATATTTATGTTGCTGTCAATTAAATCAGGACATTCCTCGGCGTCCAGTTCGGAGCGGCCGGGGCCGTCGTCCTTGGTCCCCGGCGTGCGTGGCTGACCTGGCGAGTCCTGCCGCGACAGACGGACGCGCGGCGAGGCGAGGAGAGGCGAGGAGTCGGCCATTGCTGCGCTCCGGGCTCCGGGCTCCGTTGCTCACATTACAAATTGCTTTGGCCCGTGGCGCACATCCGCTTCCGCCGTCGTCCGTGCCCGCCAGCTGCACCTTCGCCTCGTCCGCCACCTCGTCCTGACGAGTCTCTGGTCCCGGCTGCTGCTGCTGCCACATATGGCCAATAATCGATAAAAGCGTCTTTGGCAATCGGATGCGTTCCGAGCGAACGGGCGGCAAACGAGCGAACGAGCGAGCGAGCGGACGTTGTGTGCGGCCATTAAACCGGCGACCGGAAGTCCACATATAATGTGAGATGTTTGCAGTTGCGGTGGGTGTCGTCCTGCTTGTTGTTGGCCTGTCGTGCTGTTTTTGTCGATGTTGTTGATGTTGTTGATGTGTGGATGTTGATGTCGGGCAGCGGGCAGCGGGCCGGAGTCTCGTTGCGGTCGTTATTTTTGGAAAATAATTGAAGTCGTCACACAAACAACAAGAGACAGCGAGGCGAGGCGGCCACCGTCGCTCCGTCTACTCCTCTCTCTCCCTCTGCCTCGCTGGTGGAGCCCGCGAATAGCGCAAAAGTCACGACTCGCATTGTGACGAATGCGACGAACGAGTAAACAAGGACACACACACACGCCACCCACCCACACGGACGCACATCCGCCGGCGGAGCCAGTGTAATGGAAAATTGTTACGGCGCGAAGGAAGCGCGTTCAAGGATACCAACGCCCCGGCAATATATCGCCGACAAGGAGACCTAACGAAGCGCTCAATTTTTCAAAACGAATTCCCAGAACCTCCTCAGCTCCTCAGCCGAGGAGCGAGCGAGAGGGAGCGACCGACGACTGGCGAGAAAAGTCGCTGAGGAGATTTTATCGCCGCGTCGTAAGCAGTGGTGGCGACGCGTGGTTTATCGGATGAGTTCCGGCTGAAGAAGTTCGCCGGGCCCGAGCAATTGCGGAAGAATCTTCAACTCGGACGATTGCCAGGACGGAGCTCCGATTCGGAGGCGATTGGATGCGCCATGGACCGGTTGAATTTCGAATGGGCCCCTGAGATGGATCGGAGGAGCTTCCAAGAAGCTCTTGTAAAGCCATCGAGTTCCCAAGCATCATTTAACGTTCGAGGACGGCGCCTGGTGTGGATCCAGAGAAGCTGCAGCTATTCAATGGACTTCCCTTGAAGCTATTAAGAATGTGCAGCTTCATGGGCCGTCGACCGTGGACCTTCAGCCGTGAACCTTCGCCGAAGGACCTTTTAATCCCGTCCACGCGCATTAAAGGCCGGTCAGGACGACGGCGCTGCCGAGATTCGCGGACACGCGGAGCACCGGAAGGAGACGGAAAAGACGCGGCACCAACGCGCGGCAGATCCTCAAACTGCACACACACACGCACACACGCAGCCCCTCGTACTCTATCCGTTGCGAGACACATGTAGCCGTGCAAGGAACACGGGACCGACCCACGCACACGCCCAGACACAACTACGAAGCCAACAACAGCGACAGCGACGACAAGGACAGCCATCCAGAGCTCAACAGTAGCAACAAGAAGAAAGGGACGACGAAAAGAAGCGGGTGGAGAGTGTGGGAAGGGCAGACGCGGAGAGGAGGAGAAGCGAATTTCAAGTTCCCGCCAGAGACGGCGACGCAGCGCCGACGCCGACCGAGACTGCAATTAGAATGGGGAAAGCGCAGTTCACAGGGATTTTTAGTGGTTTTTATTTCGCTGCGAGGATTTTTGAAATTCGCGCCACTCCCCCACCGCCTCCTCCTCCCTTCGTGTGCGTGCACCAGGCGTCGAACCAATGATGGAAACAGCGAGACGAAGGAGGGCGCGCGGGCATACATAAAGCAAAAATGCGTTTCAACGACGTCGCAGAGTGTTTTTGTTGCAGCCGTCGCTGTTGATGCTTCTGCTTGTACTCGCTGCTGTCGCCGCTGTTGTTGTTGTTGGCGTGGTTGTGTTGCAGTTGTCGTTGCTTGTCGTCGCCCCTGCCGTGTCGCGTCGTGTTGGGGGCGCCGACATCCGCGTAGCGATGTTTCGTTTTGTGATGCTTCCCCCAACGGCTCCGAACCCGCACCAGCTTCGAGCCCGTCTTTGTGTCGTCTTTCAGGCGCTCGCAGCGATTTGAAACTGCACCACGGAGGAAGCGGAGGCTGAGCCGCGCAGGAGCAGCGGGCGAAGGGCGAGGGCGAGGGCGGCGTTCGCTTAAAGTCCTTCGGCTGCGAGTTAAGGCTGATGTCGAGAGTTCAGTTGACGGGGTCGAGAGGCGCCTCCGACCCGCTCCCAGTTAGAGCGCACTTCCGGGCGGCCCGCGACGACTTCAGCGATTTCCCAACCCGGCCACGTAATCAAACAATTCAAGTGGCAAACACCGAGATGTGGCGGCGCCAAAGTGAATGCTAACGATTCATGCGCCACACGACGGCCCAGCGGCTGGCGAGGGGCGGCACGAGGACGGGGACGAGCACGAGGAGCTGCGTCCGAGGAGCGCGCAGAATGCAACAATTCACGGATGCTGTTGACACGGATCCCGACAGGCCGCGGACGAGCAGTGCGGGGTCGGCAGCTGTGGATTGTTAGACCGAAAAGCCAACAAGGACGAGGAAGGACATTTTTTGACATCGCGCTCCGGAGCGGAAGCGCGCGGCTGGGAGCGGGAGCGGAAGCGGAAGCGCAAAAGATGGATCTGCAAATTCTGCTGACGAAACTATTTCCGTCCGTCGTGGTCGTCCTTGCGGCTCCGGCCATTGTCGCTGCTGCCGCTCTTGTCGATCTCGTTGTTGGCCACTTACGCCAGGGCATTCATTAGGCGGGCGAGTCCGTGGCAGCGCCGCCACAGAGCCAGACCCGAGCAGGAGCGGACGAGGAGGCGTCGTCCGTCGCACTCGCACGTAATGCGCGGCCTGGAGGAGGCGCGGATAAATCTTAATTTCTTGCCAGCGGCAGACCAATGAGTTGATGCCCCTCGCCCGGTGGAGACGGAGGCCTTCTAAAACTAAACCCGGGGGCTCGAGTGGCTGGAGTGATATTTATTCTCCACTCGTGCCGGCAACTGCTCCAAGTGGCCGCAGCAGCGCCGCAATTAGGACCAGACAGCGCCCTGGGAAGGTGTCAGTGCCGGACGCGCTGCCGGGCACTCGAGGGCCTCCAGGTGCCGGTGCCCAGGCGCAGAGGAAGGGGTGGGCGGCACAGGACAGCCGCGGATGGATCCCGGCAGAACAAGAGTTCTCTCGGCACTCATCGAGGATCGCCCGGATTCCAGCGGATGCCGCAACCGGAGCAACTTGTGAAATCAGAATTTGGAGCCGACGCGGGACACGTCGCCATTCTAATTTCGTCCGCCCTGCCCGAGCCGGCCCCTCGTTCGAAACGAGCGCTTGGCACCGCACCCTGTTTGCCATTCGCAGTCGCTCATGCGGGCCAACAAAAGCCGACCAGAGGAGCCGCGGCCGCAATCAGCAAGCGCGGCGACAGCACAAGACGTGTGGCGGAGCTCAGGACGACCGGCCGCGCCCCGGCCCGTGAGTTTGTTCCGCGCATGAGGCGAGGTCCTTCTTGACGACCTTCCAACTGGACGGCTGCCTAAAACAATGCGCGCAAAGTGCACACGGACCACGGAGCCACGGAGCCGCCGAGGAGCGCGCGCCAAAAAGCAGGCAACAACGCGGGCACGTGCTCGTCAACGCCCGGGCGTCGTTAGCGGGCCGCGACCAGTTAAAAACACTCACGTCAGCGCGACGTCCAGAGCGTCGCCTGATTGCGCTCGTTTCAGCGATTCTCGCTCACTTCCTCAAACACAGGGCTTGCGGTTCTCATCGCCAACCGCCACGCCCCGCACCTCCCCGCGCCTCCGCGAAAACCTTCAGGCAGCCCGTAAAAAACGACGCAAAACAAGGCGGCCACATTTTGTCACATTGTTGGCAGCAGCTGAGTTTTCGTTTCCCGAATTCCTGCAGCCAACGAGCGCGGCGTCCCCAGAAAGAGAGGGGTGGGGGGAGGCAGAGAGAGAAAGAAGGAAGTGAATAATTTAATCCTTCCAGCCGCGCCCGACCGTGCGCCGCGGCCCTGGCGCGGTCGCCGCCACTTCCTTTTAATCACACTTCGATTTACGACTTCCGCTTCCGCTGAAATAAATTGAATTTCTTTCCGGAAGCGCGCCGCTCTCCTCCCCTCTGTCTCTCTCTCTCTGTATCTGCCAGATTGCGAGCTGAGCGGTGCTGGGGGAGGGCAACGGGGCCGCAATACTCACATCAGGTTCACGAGGATGGCGAGGCCCGAGGTGATGAGCATGATCGGCGCGTTCACCTCGAAGTCGCGGTTGATCAGCCGCTCGATGGCCAGCCAGACGAGGATGGCGGTGATGAACCAAATCATCACCACCGAGGCCAGCGCGCCGATGACTTCCGCCCGGTACCAGCCGAAGGACATCCTGCAACGAGAAAAAACACAGCCATTAGACGCAATCACAGAGCTTCGCTGGTAGAACAGGGGCAGCACGGCAGGGTGGGGATGGGGATGGCGCGGGAATCGGGGGAAATTGAATGATTATCGAATATTATTGCACATGCGAAGGCGCTCCGTCGGCCTCCAGAAGCCGAGTTGATTGGGTTTTTCTCCGCTCTGCGCCACTTCGCTTATTTCCTCGCGTCCCCTCGCCCCTCCCGCGCTCGCACCCGATCGATCGGAAATAGATTAACTCGCGGTTCGCCCAGTGCCGGCAGCTGGGCTCGCGGGGCGGCGGATGCCAGACTTAATTAAATGGGGAGCCGTCCGTCGGCGCCTTATTAAACCGTCTTCGCCCACTCTCTCTCTCTCTCTCTCTCTCTCTGTCAGACCGAGGCATCTGCGAGGCACGGAAGAAGGACCTTTCCTCCCGCTCCAGCTACGGAAGGCGGCTTCTGTGCCGGGCCGAGCAAGCGGCCGGGACTCGTACAAATTGAGATCCGGCCACGCCCGATAACGAATGCAGGCTTTGTGTCCACCCGGAACCCTTCATTCGGCATGCAAATCCCGGCCAGCCGGCCGCGAGTCGGACCCTCCCGGCGGCAGTTCCGAAGTCTCTCCCGGACGTGCTGAGAGCAATATAAATCAAAACCACGACCCACTTTGCGGCGCTTCCGACTGCACGGCGTCGCCTCCGGGCCCCTCCGCCCCATCCGCCGAGACGCGGAGGCAGCCGATGACTTCTGAAAAACAATCGAACACACGACAACGCCGCGAGGGAGGGGGCGACGGGGCTGTGAGAAAATGAAAGTGCACATCATGCGGGTCTGCGGCTTGCGGGCGCGTCTCGCACAACAACCGGTGCCCTACAATAACTTCGGAGGAAACAGAACTGAGAATTCACACGGCTCAAAGCACGACGGAGCGGCCTTGGGGCCTCGGGGGGGCGACGAGGGCGGTGGCCACGAATGAGCGCACAAAACGGAATGAAATGAAAATTTGGTAAAAACTTAGCAAAGTGCCTCTGAATATTTCATGGAAATGAGATTGGTTTCCGACGGGAGAGAAGTCCCTCCTCTCGCCCTCTCGCTCCCTCGCTCGCTCCCGTTGTTGATGACGTCGTGCTCGTTGGTGTTGTTGGCGTCGTAAATGTCCTCGTCGTCCTTTATTTCGTTTTATTTTGATTTCATTCGAAGGCAGTCGCCGCGATTCGCTTTTGCCTCTTTGGTTGCCTCGAAAAAACATCAGGAGAAACCCAGACGAATAAAAAATTTCATTTGGCGATTTTTCACTTTCCGTCCCGCTCACGCCCTCTCCGCCCTCTCGCTCTCCTTCCACTCCCTCTGCTCGTTGTTGTTGCGCCCTTGTGATTTGTGGCTGTTTGTGGAAACATTGTAAAAACTTCGCAAATGATTTTGAAGAACGGGGCGCGGTTGTTGTAATTGCAATTCGTAGCGAAAGTTGCGCCGGCAGAAGCTCGATTATGCAGCATATTTCGCAAATGAGTTCAATTACCAGGCTGCGGTGCGGCGGGGGAAACGCCGAGGTGGGCGAACGCGAGCTCCGTCCTTGAGAAGTCCCCAAAACGCGAAGCCGACACCCACTGTCGACCCTCCTCAGGTACAATTTTTCCGCGAAAACAATCCACAAGCAAAACCTCAAGCGCGCTAAGTGAATGGAAGTCCATTTAAATGGATCCCCTGCTCGCCGAAGACGACGAGGGCGAGGGCTCTGTACTGAGGACTACGTGGACTATTGCTGTGGTTCTATTGAAGACTCCGTGCGATACTACCGTGCGATAAGCCGAAACCCCTCGACCGATTTCGGAGCTCGAGGCCCGCTGGCGCCGAGTCCCGCAGTCTGCCAGACAGGCCGTCCCAGAGGGAGCCGCAGTTGCCGCCACTCGTCTTCGGCCAATTATTGGCTCGGCAGTGACGGCTTCCGGCGGGGCGTCAGCGAAATCTCAATTATTCAGCACTTCGCAGCCGCCGAGCGAGACACGGCGCTGGAATCAATTTCCCATCCCCGAGCCAGGGCTGCTCCCCCGCCTTCCGCCCTCTGCCTTCCGCCCTCCGCCCTCCGTCCGGCGTGCAATTTGCATGAGCTCCGAACCCGTTGCAACGAACGTTCGAAGGACTTGAGGTCGGCGCCGGCGCCAGAAAGTAGGCAACGCTCGCCAGGCCCGCCGCCGCGCCCCGAAATTTCCCTAATGTCCGACCGCCCATCTAATTTGGGGAAATTTTTGCACATTTCCGCTTCCTCGACAGGTTTCGTCCCCCGCTTCCGGCGACGGCGGGCAGCGACGTGCTCGGCTGCGCTTCGCCGCCCGACCGCTGCTCACTCTCGGGCGCAGAGACAAACAGGCCCATCTCTCTCTTTCGCGCGCCCTCTTCCCGTGCTTCCCTCGTGTCTGCCCTTTCAAGTCGTCCCGAATCAAACCCCCCCCCCCCCCCGGCCGCCCGCCCTCTTTCAATCTCGTCCGCCGCAAAGTGAAAAATGCAGAAGTTTCGCAATTTGCATGGCGCAGAGTCTCGGGGACGAGGCGGGACCGACTGTCGTTGTGTGAGTGCCTCTGGCGCTCTCTGTGTGCTTGTGTGTGTGTGGGTGTGTGTGTCATTTCAATGTTACTTGCCTTTGCTGTTGTTGTTGCTGTTGTTGTGGTTACTGCGCTGCAATCGCTCTCTCGACCTCAAGTGTCGACCTCGGCCCAGGCCGAGACGCTGGGCCTAATTTATCAGAACAACTGCACGGCATCCAAAAATGACAACAACAATTATAACCGGCGAACAATATCACAACACACACACACCACGAGCAGCCGGCCGCACACAAACACGGCACGAACACTCGTCGGCAGCTGCTGCTGTTTACATGTTGCTCGCCGTCCGTCGCAACTCGTCGGCTCCGTGTGTTGGTCGCACCGTGCGAGTGTGTGTGTGGGACGAGGAGGGGGAAATCTGTTTACGCGGGTCGGGGCCCAGAGAGTACGAGTGTGTGTGGCGAAACTTCGCCATTCCGTGGCCGCCCTCTCGGCGCGCAGAGAAGGCTGCGCTGCTGCATTCGCTCATTTATTATTGCACTCTCTCAGGAGGTGCAGTCGAGCAGCACCCAGCAGCAGCAACAACAACAACAACATGAAAACAACAACTTATGACGGGCCCACCGAGGCCCGAAGCGATTTGTAATTCGAATAAAAAATGGCGCGGCAAACAATGGCTGCAGACGAAGCGGCGACGACGCCGACGACGTGGATAAGGAGCGAGTCTTGCATGCTTTCAGGCAGGGAGCAATGGAACTGAATCGCATTCTCAGGGAACCTGGCGACCGCCTTCGGACATCGCCCAGTGTCGAAGCAGAATCCGAAAGGGAAACCGAACTGAAAAAGTTGAGTTAAAAACAAGAATGCGAACCATTGAATCGCAAGGTTGCCCAGTGATGAAGGGAACGGAAAGCGAGGTGGAGCCACTCGAGGGAGGCTCCGAGCGGGAGCAGAAATCGGAACCTCGCGATTCAGTGGAGCGCCGAACACTCCCGGCACCTGCGCCTGCACCTCCGAGCAGCAGCAGCTCAACGAACAACCAGCAGCAACGAACAGAAGCCGACACGTTGAACGAATTTCCCGTCGATCGACCGACGGATGAAGGGACTGACGGACTCACGGACTGACGGGCGGACGGACGAAGGGGCAGAGGCCGAGCGCTTCCGGCGAACGGACACGGCCACTGGGAGCTTAAGCTACTTGAGCTCCAACTAACAAGCCGAAGCCCACTCTCTCCCACTCACACTCTCGCCCAGCCTCGCGAATTTCCGTGCGCCGACTTCAACTGCCTACTCGGTGCCACGCCCCGGGACCGGCTGCAGATAGCGAGCAGCTGGCGCGCCGGCGAGAGGATGAACGGGGAATAAACGGACGGACGAACGCGAGGGAACGAACGAACGAACGAACGAACGAATGAGTGGCTACATTTATTTAAAGAAGTAATCAACTTACACCGACGGCGGGTGCCGCAGAACGGTACAACAGCGAAGAGGGAAACACCCAAAGAGGGGGAGCGAGAGAGGGGGAGGGGCGCAAACAACGCATTTAAGTAAAATTTAAATGAAATGCAATTGAAATTCCTCGGCGAAATCAACAAAAGTTGGGCACACACACACGCTCGGCACACTCGCATCAGCCCGGCTGCATATGCATGAGTGGCGGACGCCAGAAAGTATGCTACGCTTCGCATTCGAAACCAAATGAGCCACATGCGCTCGCCTGCCACCGGCAGCCAGCCGCCAAGCCCAAGAACTCGGCGGGCAGGGGCTGGGGGAGGGCGCTGGGGATAAGTGAGTGGGGCAGAACAATAACAGGCACGGCCTCCGGCGCGCGGACCGAGTGAACTAAATTACTCTCGGTCCATTGTTCCGCCCGATGCAGCCGCGCCGACGAAGGAACCCGGCTTTTGCGAGAGAAACGGCGGAAAGTACTTTTATTGCTATCCGTTCTCTCGCTCTCTCGCCCTCGCTCCCTCTCGGCGGGCAAGTGCTGCGTTGAAGTGCGAGGGACGGGACCGGGAGCGGGACGGGAAATGGAAGTCTGTGCTCCGCGCCGATCGCTCAGGCGAAGGAAGCGTTATTTTGAATGATAATTGCATTGGCAGAAGGATTCCCCCTGCGTCCCCGCCGTCCATCTCCGGGACGCGGGAAGCGCGGGGGCCAGGGCGAGGTTCGGAGAAAGTGCTCGCAGAGGGCACCCACCTCATGGCGGCCTGGTTCCCGAGACTCGCCCGCGAAGAATCAGCAAATGTTCGCGTGGTGCCAAATCCCGACCGGCATTGTGATCGGAAAGTGAAAAAATTGAACTGGCCACGGAAAGAATCGATTAAGGGCTCTCCTACGACATTCTCTATGTTCTATGGCTAGAGTCAAGTCCGTTTAATCAGCCCACTGAGAGCGATAATCTCTAATAATTCACTCCGCACCGCACGTAGAGCCGCCTGTAATTATCGGAGCACACAAATTATTAGTCAAATAACTCGCTTATTAATTGGTGTTTATGGAATCGGTGATGGAAATTTTCGCCGACCCTCGTCGGAACCGAGTGAATCTCCGGAATAACTTCGTTAAATGAAACGTGGATGAAACAATACAGTTATCGATTTGCAAAAATCACAAATAACCACGAAGGAAGGGAAAAAGGCAGAACGGATTTAATGGAAATTATAATCTGTGCGACGTGACCTGGGG
Organism: Coelopa pilipes; assembly: GCA_947389925.1. Taxonomy (NCBI): domain Eukaryota; kingdom Metazoa; phylum Arthropoda; class Insecta; order Diptera; family Coelopidae; genus Coelopa; species Coelopa pilipes. The sequence goes on from OX376696.1 coordinate 413,668, forward strand.
GAGGGGCGCCTGACTTGGCCGCCTGTTTGCGCGCCCTCCGCTACTTTGGCAACAATCAGTCCCCGACCGACCCCCACCCCTTAGCAGCCAACCCCTCCCAGTTCGTCTCATCAAATCAAATCCGATCAGCAGGAGGACTTCCCGACACACACATCTGCGGCACGGACATGCCGTCGCAGGACAGCGCGCAATTGGCAATAAAATCAAATCGCAGTCCCGCTACACGTGTGAGGGTCTGTCACTGTGTGGGGCCTGTGCGGGGACGGGTGGGAGAGCATAAAAGTAACTCACCGCTGCGTCGAGGGCCGTCCTGCGATCCATATGGCGAATAAGGATATCATAAAACTGGCGAAATCTGTGAGCAAGTGAGCGGCATCTGTTGCAATCGCCAAACTGTTCGAGGCGATGCCACCTGCGGAACACACGCAGACCCTCACAGGCAGGGACGCCGGGACGTCGGCAGGGCGCGGCAACAAAAGCGGTTTTCGGCCATTGTGGTTGTTGCAATCGCAGTCGAAGTCGCAGTCGAAGCCGCAGTCGAAGCCGTAGTTGTTTTTGGAGTCGTAGCCGTCGATGAAAAATAACACGGAGCAGGGCGCAAAGTCATCCGGTGGCCGGGAAGGCGGGACGGGCAGGCGGCGCGCGGCGGTCGAGGACAGCGAAAGGGCGGAGTCGTCGAGTGACGAGCGATGTCGCAGCGGGGGGCGGCGACAGCGGCAGCGGTCGGATGTCCGTTGGCAGCACATGAAAAGAGAGAAAGAAAGCGGGGAGAGAGAGAGAGAGAGAGAGAAAGAGAGTGAGCGAGTGAGAGCAGGGTAAACAGAGCGGCAACGGCTTCGGTTCTGCTCGTCCGGCGCTCCCGCGACGCACCTGAGGCAGCAGCAGCCATGCAACAACAGCGACAGTGGCCACGACGACGACGACGGCAACACGAGCCACCACGCCGACAACAACAACAACAACGACAACAGCACTGGAAGATCCTTCAGAAATAATCAACTGGCAAAAAATGCCTGGTCATCATTGTAGACACAGACAAGGGGCACCTTCCCGCACACACACACACACAGGCACACACAGGTAGAGGGGCCATGTGGACATATGGACACACACCGACGCAGGGACTCGGGCACGGAAGCCGTCATTGAATGTTATTTCCGCTTCCGTCCATTTCCGGTTGTGCAAAGATGGACGCCTGGACATCGCTGGACCTGCAGCAGCCCCGCATCTCGCCCTCGGCCGACTCGACTCCATCTGTCTGCGTCTCCGTCCCTCCCGCGCGTGTGTGCTTCCCACAATGTTGCAGTTTTAAAATTAAACTATGTTTTTTCTTCTCCCGGCCCTCCCACTCGCACCCCTCGAACTGCTGGTCGACCGGCGCCGCCCCTCTTCGGTCAACTTCGCCATGTCGTCCGGTGCGTTGCTGTTTTTTCTGCTGCTTCTGCTTCTGCTGCTGCTGCTGCTGCTGCCGCTCCTAGTCCTGGTCCTGCACTTGGGATAACAACATTTTTGGTCAGTCGTGCATGAGAAATCTCTGCCATATTTGCACGCTTGTTGAGAATTTCCCTCCGGGGGATATTTTCTGTTATTTCGCAGTTTAAAGTTAGAAATGGAAGAAGTTTCCATTCGGAAGCCAGAGCTTAAATTAATTTCCCAATGAAATTTCGAACTTCGATAGGGAACGCACGGCACGGCAGCGGCACGGAAACAGAAACAGGAACTTTCTCCCATCACCGCGTCCGTCCTCCCGGTGTTTACTGAGGGAGAATTGCATAAAAACAGCTGCATCTCTCGCCCATAATCGACGAAACAGGACCCCGAGCATGCATTCGAGATCACGATCGAGAGCAAAATATGCAAATCGAGGGACGAAAAACACCCCGGCTGTGTTCGACTGTTGTCGAACTCCGGGAAGCGTTTCGGGCGGTCCGTCACTGAAAAACCCGGGGATCGCTGGGAAACCCTTCAGGAACACGTTTCCACACGCGCTTCGCTTAGGACCGATTCGAACCAACTTTGAGTGATGCTCACGGAAATCGCCCGGACGCACCGCTCCAAATTCTGCCCGGGGGAAAATATAACAAGCTCGTCGACAGCCTCGTTGGCCAAGTTGCTGACTGAATTGGTTCCCCGAAAACGGGCGGGAGCCGTTCGCAGAACCCGTAATTAATACTGCTGACACGCGAGTTCCCGCCCCACCTCCCCCTGCCCATGTGGTTGCCGTTGTTGCTGCTGCTCCTGCTGCTGCTGGCGGTTGGTTGTTGTTAGACGGCAATTCCTTTGTCTCATTATTGCATAAAAAGTGGGGGTTTTAATGAACTCACCAATAATCTCGCAAATCATGAAGACCAAGCACAGCACGCTGGCGATAATGAGTTTCTTCCTGGCCGTCACATCGACGCCCTCGCTCCTTTGCCGGTGACAGTGATCGCGCACTGGAAGCCGAGAAGAAAAAACACAGTAACCACAATGAGAACCCAGCAAAAAGTAGCAAATGTGGAGAGCGCCATAACAAGGATCTTAAATTTGGATACCGAGGGCACGAGTTTTATTTCGCGAGTCATTAAAGGACCTTTCAAGAGTTTCCCAGAACAAAGAGCCAGACTATAAAAGTATCGAACTACCGGTCGGAGAGAGGACGGGCGAGAAAAGCGCGATGGGGCAGCGGCGGACGTGGAGGGAGCGGAACGGGTTGATGGACCCGCGTGGGGTGCTCTTTCCCGATCCCCCGGAGAGAGGCGGATCGGGCGGGGTTGTGGGGCCAGAGGGTGGATTCGGCGCCTTTGTCTCGTATGCAAATCGGCGAGTAGACAACTATAAGGGCAATTACTCGGCGCGGTGTTTTGCGCGACATTTCCAGACGGAAATTCACAACACGTCTCGAGGCGAAATGGGCTCCTCAATCGATGGCTCCCAGGCGCAAACGAGACGTGCGTCGATGAACAGCCATTTGGAGCGGCGGCAGACGCGGCTCAAGGCCGTGGAATGTGGGTCACCTCCGGCGGCGGGCGCGACAGCAACAGCGCACGGGTCGCGCCTTGAAAGGAGCCGCTCGCAAGCCGGTTTCTTCGCCCCTGCCTCCGCCACAGCCGGTGCACCGGCCGCTGGGTAATTTATGCAAGTCGTACAAAGTGTTATGATTAAAAATGCGGAAACGCGGAGAGGGCGAGAGCACGGAGAATGAATTAAACTGGAATTAATTACTTAAATTAATTATCGTTAATTAAAATATTGCGAGCGCGTTTTCACACGTGCGCACTCGCCCCGCCCCCGCCCCGCGGCAACGCCCACCCTCCGCGACACCTTCACGGGCCACCGAACGAGTTCATAAATTTCCGCTAACGACGCCGCGAGTTTTTACGCCGAGCGCCGCGGAGTATGCAACGGAAAACGCAAATGCATCGATGGGCGTCGCGGGGAGGCGCTGGGAAGGCGGCAGCAGGCGGGCGACGGGCGACGGGCGGACGGCGGCGAAAACAATTGCAAAGTAGATGAAAAACGGCAACGACTGCGGATGCGAATGCGTCTGCACGGAACGAGAGGACGCGCGTCTGGTCGCCGGGCTCGGCCAGATGCGCGTCGCGCGAGCGGACTCGAAGGGCGCCACCGGTTGTCGCAACAGAAGCAGCAGCAACAGCAGAGCAGCGACAGCGGCACCGGGCAGGACCAGGACAACGGGTTGTGTATGCGTTTAAGGCGTGAAAGAATTATGAGGGAACGCAAAAAATAAATACAATTTATGGCTGGCGCAGGGCTTGGACCGCCCGAAAGTCCTGCGAATCCTTTTATTTATTCGCGAAGCACATTTCCCTTTATTGTTTTCCCCGCCTTGTTTGCATTGAATTAAAGCCGCGGCACGCACGGAAGCGCCGCGGTTTAGTTCAGCGGCATTCGCTTGGACACAACATAAGGGCCATTCTAAACAATTCTGAAACACCTCGAGCCGGTTCCCTGGTTCTGGTTCGAACTCCCAACCACGTGACACAAATTCCTTCACCTCTTCGAACTTCCTGGGGAGGAAGTCCCGGCCCACTTCGCGCCCTCACCTCCACCGTTGGAACCGGCGATCGGAAACCGTCCGACGCCAGCCAGGCCGCGAAATCCGCACCACGCCCCCTTGGGAGGCGGCGACGTCTTGATCGATTTCCCACCTGCTCGTCCCCCACACATGCGCCGCCCATGTGTGTGCGTGTGGCGGCCGCATGTCGGGAAGGAATAAAATCGGAGCGCGTCTTCGGTTCGCAGAAGTTCGCCCGCGACGACCGCGGCGCCGGGCAGGCAGCGAGGGTCGCTGGCGAGACCAGGACGCGTTGTCGATGGCGCGTTATGGCGACGGCGACCCCGGCGCCTCGGGACCAATCGCGGCCACGCCAACGGGCCTCGGGGACACCGGAGGGCGGCTGAGCGCGAGCCGCGGTCGCGTTTGACGGAAGCCGCGCTGACATGCAACCCAGGTGTTGTTGTTCTGGGGCTGTTGTTCCTTCTGCGGTTGCTGCTGTTAATTAATTTCACCCAGTTTATGGCCAATAATTCGCACTAAGCCGGAAAAGCCCTGTCGTGCAGCCGAGACTCCGTTGACACGTTCGGCCCAGGGAGTGGAGGCGGGGCGGAGAAGGCGGATAAGGGTTTCGAGGAAATTGATCGACAACATGTCACAATTAACGGCGAACGATATTCGGCCAGATGGCGAATTAGCGCGGCTCCAGGAGGGAGCCAAATGTGTTTTCGATGATCCGGAAATTGTTGGGGGAAACGCGATTACGGCTTCGATTATTGGGACACGTGTTGCGGAGGAACCACTTAATTACGGTTTTGGTTCGAGCAGAAAGTGGGGCTCGAGCTGGATGAGGAGGCAGCCGGCGCTTGAGAGAGGGACACTGGGGGATCGAAACTGACCTGAATACGAGTTGAGCTCGATCCGTATCTCCATGGCGACGACTCGGTTTCGCGGCCTTCCTCGCCGCCCTCACCGCAGTAGCGCGCCGAGTCCACTAAAGCCGACCAGAGCTCGAGCCTGACGGCCGAGTTCGAGCCAGACGCGGCCAGGAGCAGCCTCCACTCCCGGTGGGATGCGACTCGTGCCGCTCGCCCAGGCGAGGCCAACCGCGCGAGGGACCGCTTAATTTACAACAGAGGTCCACGCGATTTCCGTAAATTATCCTGTTACACGCACGCACTTGGCGCCTGGCCCTCCGTCCTCCTTCCCGCTGTCCGTCCGTCCGTCCGCCCGCCCGTCTGTCTGTGCAGCGATCTCTCCGTCGAGCGTCCTCTTCACGAGTCCTTGGGCCACACTTCGCGGTCGGCGTATCCTCGCCGATGGAGTCGGGAATTTCTATCGATAGCGCGCCGATGTTGTTGTTTTTGTTTTTGTTCGATTCAATCTGGTTGGTGGCCGGAGGTTGTTGGCTGTTGGTTGTTGGCTGTGGTTGTTGCTGCTGCTGCTGCGCCCCGACTTATCGACCCTGGCAATCGAAGCTCAACTGACTCGCGGCTCTCGCTCGCAGCGTCGACAGCAACGAGTCGTCGAGTAGCGCCGGCAACAACAACGGAGACAACAACAACACACAGGGCAGCATCAGCGACTGCAGCCGCCGCTCCGATACGGCGCGACGTCGCGAGGGCGTTGGACGCCGTCGGCTCGAGTGGACGGCGGCCGACTGGAAGAGGGGAGGCGGCCGAGCGGCAGAGGGGCGACTGGTGTGGGGAGGGGCAGGGAGGTAGGGGGAGCCCATTAAGCCTAATCGCTCGGAAATTATAGCGCTGAATGATATCTTAATAGATACTCGGAAGGGCGGACGGCGGGCAGGAGCCGAGAGTGGGACGTGTTGGGAGCTCAACCCGTTGCGATTACGATGATTTGTGACGTCGAAAGGGACGGAACGTGACGGAGGCAGGGGCGGGGCGACGGGCGGTGGTTTCGGGTCATTTGAGCTGGGGTCAGTCGGGGACGGGTCAGTCGGGGTCGGGTCGGGCGAGCTGCAGGGGGCGGAAATAAAACTCGCAGAGGTGAGTGAGACGAGGGGGAGGGAGTTTTCCCTTATCAATATCTCGCCAAGTTTCCCCATAGCTTGTGAAATATTGATAGCCGTCGGGTCCCGGCAGCGACGACAGCCACTAATCCCTCCCGCTAAGCCGCGTCAAACGGCCGTCACTCGCTCAACAGTCATTTCTGCAATCAATTAGCAGCGAGGCATCGACAACCACACCAAGTGCAGCGGCCCCTCCTCTGCTTAGGCAGCACAACAGCGGCGAGTGTCGTCGCAGAGTCGAGCGAACATGTGCGCATAAATAATGAGAGCAACCTTTTGCGCACGTTCCACAACAGGCGGCGGCCGATAACAGACAACGATGGCAGAACCGCGGTGGCAAGTGAGACAACAACAGCAGAGCCCACTATCGAGTGCCACGATTGCGAGATCGAGCCAGGTGCGCGGACCGCCTCCCTCCCCCTGTCCACCGCCCGTCACAGATGCCAGAGACAATTTTCCAATCCACGCGGGTCAATCAACGACCAGGGGACAGCGGACCCTCTGCCGTGATAGGGCCGTTTATCGGTCGCCACCGCCAGGCGTCGGAAGAATGGCGCGGGATGGGCGACGAGGATGAGGAGTGGAGCTGGGTCTGACAGAGAGAGAAAGGGGAGTCGAGGATGCGATCAGCGGCAATCAATAGCCAAAGCGAACCCCGGTCGATCGGAGACCCACGAAAACAAACGGGTTTAAAAAATCGAAAATCACTTCCCTAATGACCTTCGCATCTGCCGGTCATGGAAGGGGGTCGAGCACTGGAGGGCAGGAGTGGGAGCCGCAGAGGGCGACATTGTGCGACGTATTGAAAACGAGCACTCGAAAGGACCAAAGGACGACTCGACCGACCCACTCGAAGCATCCGTCGAGCGCTCGTCAGCAACGACGAACCGCGTCATCCCCGCCACTCGTTGTCCTGCGGACCCTGCGACCCCTCCGCCACCCCTCGCAATTGTTCCTCCCGCTGCCGGAAGGGCTTTTGAATGAAAAACGAATTTTCTTTCAATTTTGTTTGTTCGAAACTTTCGCCCAACAAAGAGATGACATTCAATTTATATCATTCGACGAGCACGACAACGACCAGGACGACGACGTCGCAGCAGAGCCGGGACGGGGAGCGACACGGCGGGGCGGAGGAAGACTGTGCCGGGAATGTGTGCTCGTGTCATTCCGTCCACCCCGTCCGCGCCCCATCGCGAGCCACTCCGCCCCTGGCGACGCCATGAAATGCAACAATCGCCCTCGTCCTCGCTGACTCACGCTCAATCACCCGCTCTTCGGATCCTCTGCACCCCTGCACCAGCCGTACCTCTCTCCCTCTCTCCCCTGGTCGATGGTGCACAAAGGAATGTCGTCTGCTTCCGCTTCCGGTAATGAAATTGATGCTGTTTCTAGTCCCGATGTCCTCTCACTCGATCGATCGCTCGCCCTTTCCAGTTGCGCCCCCTCTCTCCCCCTCCGTCCCTGTGCGTGTCATTGGCAGTGCGGGTGTGTGGGTGTGCGAGCATCCGGTTTTTGTGCGCATTGACTTGTGACAGCAATTGACGGCCAAATTAAACGCAACGACAAGAGTCCATGCGACTAATGCCGACGCCGGGGGCGAGAGAGAGAGACAGCGAGAGAGAGACAGCGAGAGAGAGACAGCGAGAGAGAGAGAGTGAGGGAGTGGGGGAGATGCGGTGGGCCCGGTCTGGCGGCAAGCGGGAGCAATGGCTGGCGATTTTTGTAATAAAATTGCGATTGGGTTTCGGGGCGAAATTGTCAATAAATTAAAATTCCCCATGGATCGCATTAAAATTCCTTTGTTGCCGCCCGCCATTCAGCCACCCGACGGCCGTGGCCATCCTGCTCAGTCTCCCGCACCCCCAAATGCTCCACCCGCTCTCTCGACCGCCTGCCTCTCCGTCGTGTCGCCGGCGCCTGAATAGAGATTTAATTGAATTGCATTTCCCCCTGTTTTATTGAATGTATGCGCGCCGTCGAAAGCGGCTCCTTCCGTCTCGTGAGGCACGCCGACTCCATTAGAATCAATGAACGGTGCTCAAGTTTAATGCACCATGAAGGGACAGGCGACGGACCCGGGACGCGCCGGCCGATGGAGCGGGAGCGGAGCCGGCCGAGCCACGAAGGCGACAGCGACGACGCCGACGCCGACACGCATGACGGCGGCGAAAACACACAGATTAATATGCAAATGGCGCCCGCTTATCTCGCGCAGTCGGCCTCACTGGGTCCGGCCCCTTCGCTCGGACCGCCCACCGCCCGCCGCGGGGCGACGAGGCTCCTCGGCGACAACGAAGGCGAAGGTCGCGCGGCCTTCAGGACGGAAGAACGGAGTAGCGTGAGGCGGATGTGTCGGAGCGCGTCTGAAGGTCTTCAGAGGGAAGTCACGGGCTCCGGAGGGTTGGGGGACTGTGGCGGGGCATCCTGCATTCGCAGAGCTACTGAGGGGCGGAGATGTTCAAATGGCTGGTGGCAATTAAATTTAAAGCAAACCAGTGGCAACCGGGATCCGACATATGTTGAATAGTCGGAAGGTCGCGACAGGTCGAACAGACAGGTTCAGCAATTTATAAATAATTATTTGAGAAGACAAACAGCACGGATTGAAGTAAATGGCGAATGACGACGATGACGTCGCGACAATGGCAAATTGCATCAGCTGCCAAGCAACAACTATTGTAAAAACACATTCGATTTAATAGGGATTGCGTGCAAAGCAAAGTCAATATCGACGCGAACTACAACACCAGCAAGAGCCAGCATTGCGATGTTTGTAAGCAAATGCAACAGATTAAACTCACATCGCGACAATAAATCAAGATCGTGCCAACGGGCCGGGCATTACAGCCATTAGGGAAGACATACGAGAACCACGGAATTTGCATTTGAATACCTTGATTATTTCATTCATAAATCCAGTTGCGAATTCCCAGAACGCCAGTGATCACCGCGCAGTAGCGGACCTGTTTGCCGATCTTTGTTCGGCTACTTTACCCCGAGAAAAAACTATTGTGCAAGGTTGACATTTTGTTAAAACTGCCTTCGGACGCTGGCAACGTCGGCGCTGCATCCGCCGGGCGGCTGGAGACAGGTCCAGGGGTCCTTCACGCTTCCCACTTCCACGACACGCTTCTGCACTTACTTTCATTACGGAAGAAGCGCAGAAGCGGAGGCACAACCGGGCCGGAGGTGGGTTCTGTGGTGGAAATACTTTTTGGACGGAAATAAATTTCAATTTTGAGGGCCATCAATCTGTGACTTTTTCCAACACGCTGCGCCGCCCCTCGCCTCTCGCCCGGACAGAGGGCCCAAGGACCAATTTGCGGACCGTGTTGTGGCTGACGGACAGCGGGCCAGTGGACAGCGGAGCAGTGGAGGAGCGGGCGGGCGGGCGGTGGCGGCCAGACAGCGAGCGTTGCTAAACGTTGACTAATCTGAATTTATAGTGCGCTCGGCAAAAGGATTCCAATGTCGACGACGATGACGACGACGCCAACCACGAGCAAGTGCGGCGGCCGAGGGGCGGTGGGGCCCGTGGGCGGTGGCGGAAGTCGACGAAATCAGAGGGCAATTTCTCATATTTAAATCGGTGCTCTTGCGGACGACTCCCTCCGCCCGTCGTCTGCCCGAGCTGGCTGCAGCGACGCGATCCTGCGCTGGTCAGGGTGGAGAAGGACATTAATTCTTTGGTCGCTCATAAATCGCAATGAAAAGCTCGTATTTTAAAATAATGCGAGGGCCGAGAGGGCGAGAGGTCCTCGAGGGGTGCCCGACTCACCGAAGGGCCGGGCGAGATGCGGATGCGACTGGGAGGAGTCGGCGAGGAAGTGTTGCGATGATAAATCAGCGCAAAACCAATAATAATGGTGCGCGCCAGACTCGGCGCCGACTGCTGCGAGGGCTCCGAGGGCTCCGACGTCGGCGCGATCCCGACGACCCCGGCGACTGGCGAAAGTGCGGGAAAATCAATTTCTAGGCCATAAATTCGGCGTTCGCGGCCGGTTCCTCCAAGTGCGTTGAACGTCCTCCCGGGGTCGGTGGATATGGAGATGGGGGATGGGGAGGGAGCCCAGGGACTGCGATGGCTTCCGAGGCAACGGCAATCGCACAGCTATTCGAAAAGCCCCGAGGGTGCTTCGAGGCAGAGTGAGCTCTTCCGAAATGGAGGGGATTTCGAAAACTGGCTGTCGGAGACGAGGACATTTCAATCAAAGCCGGAGCGTGTTTCGTGAAAAGCCCCAATTTTGTACCCCAGTTTAATCCCCAGCAACTTTTAATCAAGCCCCGGCAAAACTCAATTCGCCCGGAGCCGACATCCTCGCGGTATCCCTTTTTTAATTAGAAACTAACATTTGCCGCCACAGATACAACTACACGGCAACGACAGCGGCCTCCGCGACGGCGACGGGGAGAAACAAAAATGTCCAACTTCTGCTCACGTCCGGGCAGCTCCGCCCGCCAGCCGGCAGAAGGATTAGCGTCGGAGCGCAATCAGCGCCGGGGGCTCAAGTGACTCCAGGCTCGAATCTCTCTTCCGATCGTCCTTCCGCGGCGGCGAGGTCGAGCGGCGAGCGGCGAGGGGCGAGGGGCGTGTCACGAGATCCGGCATTAAAAACGAAAGTCATGCGATTAAGAGCCGCCTCCCGTCCGAATTAAATTGGCGGCCTCTTCGCCGACCGCGCCCGACCCACGACCCGTAATTGGAAAACCCATAACTTGTCGCGCGCATGCACTACTCAACTCGGCTCTGCTCAACTCAACCGGACTGGACTGGACTGGATTCGACTCACCTTCGACGTGCGATTGCCCGTGCAGGCAGTAGAGAGTGGACGGCGTGGCTGGCGCGTGGTTCTCGTTGTTGTTGTTGGTACCGCCGTTGGCGCCGCTCCCGCCTGGTCCATTGGCGGAGCCGTAGTTGGCGCGGCTCCTCTGCTTGAACTCACTGCAAAGAGAAAGAGGGGCGACGTGAGTTTTAATTGCTCGGATTTGAGAATCACGGCTAATGGCGGGTGGTGGACGGCGTAATTGCCGTTGGGTTTGGGGCGCCAAGGTCGGCCTCGGTGAAATTGATTTGAGGTTCGTGTGGTCGAAGGGCTTCGGCGGCTCGAGGATGTCAAACGCAGGCGAGTCGACTCGAGTCGAGTCGAGGACAACTGGGTCCCAGAAGTGGGTGACGCCTCGCGAGGCCGACGAGCTCCGCAACGAATCCAATTCCACGAGCCGGCCTCTCTCGCCCTCGCACTCAAGTTCATTTCGCATCCTTCCGGAAATATGCAACATCTTCCGGCGGCCTCCGAAAGAGCAAAGTTCGCTCCCAAAGCAAATGTCGTCCCAATCAGAAGTTTTCAAATAAAATTCCGAGGGAAAAAGGTCGGAGAACAACAACAGCAACAACTCCGCAAATGCAACTTGTGGAAAGTGCAACAACAACAACAATAACAACAACGACGACGACGCATGTATGTTGAGTTTCACGGCGCTTTTCCCCGGGTCTCCTTAAAATAGAAGCAGGGCAAATCCATTGCCGACTTTTTCTCGGTTGCGCTCGCCGTTCCCAACTTTAACCGAATTTTTCGGTCTCCTTGTCGTTGCCGGTGCCGGTGCCGTCGTTGTTGCTCGTTTCCCCCCGGACCCAGGAGGCACAATGATGCAGCAACTGCGGCCCGCCTCGCCGCAAAGCAGGCTTTGATTTACTGCAGCCAGCGTCTACATGCGTCAGGAGATAAGCAAGGCCTTCGCCCCACGCCGGTCTCCTTCCTGATGCCACCCGCTTCCCGCCCGCTCCTGTCCCGCTCCCCGTTCGTCACTCGTACCGAAGAATCCCCACGCGCCCGCCCCGGCAGCTGTCGGTTCTTTATTTCTAGGCTTTCGACAGGGATTTCGGCAGGATTTCCTCGCCCTCTCCTATTTCTCCGCTGCGCCAGCGGTAGTCGTGGTGCAGTGCAAGGCCATGGTTATTTGTTTGCTCCTCGAAGAGTTTGTGTTCCGCGTAACAACCTGGGCCGGTGGGGGCGGGCGAGGTTCGCTTTTTGGCCGCACGTGGGCGCCCTTGACACGATCCAATTTGGTTGCAGAAATTGCGCCACCTTTCGACCTTTGAGTCGTTTTCGCTTGCGTTCTCCGACTATTACGACTACTTGGTTTCAGCATATCGTGTGATTATTGTAAAACCATTTTGATTTATTAAATTTCGGATCCTCCTCTAATCATTAATAATTGCGAGATCTCCAGCTTCTGAATTCCTCTCTCTCCATAAACATTTTTCCTCCCGACTGGAGGTTCATGAACCCCCAGAGATCGAATTACGCTCTCCCCCGGTCGGTCCTCGATCCCGACGAGCGATTTTAATTAAACGCCGCTCTTGCCACACGGAACCTTCCGTCCACGGTCGTTTATCTCCGCGATATCACTAACAACCACCTCGCCAGCCCCACCTCCCCAGCTCCCCAGCTCCACCTCGCCCCTCGGGCGCTCACGGAGTTTGCTTTTCGACTGGAGATAAGATCAAATGAAGCTCGCTGTGAGCTCAAAATGGTTTCCACGCTGCCCTCAATCATCACACATGATCTCCGAGCATTATTTCTATTTTCCTTTCGCGTCTCGTTCATGCTGTCTGTCTTGCTCGCTCTGTCAAAGAACCTGACGCTTAAAGCAAGCCCCGTTTTAATGCAATTTCAATGGGGAAGAGGATGCGGATGCGGAAGCGAAACTTTCGCCCCCTCGACTCCCCGGGACCGGCCAGGACCGGACTGGACCGAACCGTTCTCGCCGGTGGTCAAGCGAAAAGTTGCAATTCCATTAGAATCGTATTTCCAGCTCCGGCCAAAGGGCCGTGGAGGAGGAGGGAGGGCAGCGGGCGCCACTGAGCAGCTGTTCCATCAAGCTCACCGTCAATTTGCCAACTTCTGAAACCCACCTCCGCCGACACCCGCACCGCACCGACCCGCCCTCCCCCGCCAGCTCGTATTGAATGAGCTTCGCAATATAGGAAGCGGGAGCGACGCCAAACGAAATGGAAAAAATCCGCACACGGAGAGCAAAACCTTGAAAACCCGAAACTTTTCAACGCCGGCTCCGTTTCTTCTCGCTTCTAATGCACTTTTAAACCGACTCCTCCTCCTGCTCGGCCGGCCCTCGACAAACACGGGCTCATCAATCACGTCGGAAGTGTGGATCCCGTCATTGATTGCCGTCTGAACGGCTTGTGGGGCTGCAAGGGTTGCAGGGCTGCAGGGCTGCAGGGGGCGGGTGGTCATTTAGGGGTCTGCCGGGAGCACCGTTGCTGGAACGCAACGGTAAAAGTCCTCCCTCCATCGCTCATATTTATTCCTCCGGTGTAACTTATTGGATGCGGCGAAAAAGTCAATCTCATCAGGGCGGTCGACGTTGTTGCTGTAGTTACTTGTTGCTGTTGTAGCGAAGGGCGACGACGCCAGGGCATATACAATGTCTCCATTCTGACTCCAAGGGAGGGTGGAGAGGTTTTTCATCCCCCGCCCTTGGGTGCCGGCCGCAGCCGAGGAGGCTGTCATCATGGCCGTCAACCGGCTCGTCGGGTCCGACGTTGTTGTCGAGCAGTTTTTTGTCATCATCAAGCCCGACATCATCGCCGTCGTCAACATCATCATCAAACATCAACATCCTCCACCACCTCGCTCCCGCCGAACATCCGTCCAACCTCGGCTTCATCATCGTCCTTGCATCGACCTGTCGTCGGCCTGACCGCACCTTCAACCCTTCTCTCGCCGCCACCTGCAGCGCCCTTCCACGGCCCGCTCCGTCGTCCTGTCGTCAGCATCGATGGATCCGAAGCTCGTTCTCTCCACCTCCGCCCAGTTGCTGCGGAATTTTTACCATATTTCAACGATTATGAGGCGCCTGATGAGAGCCGGGGGAAGCTGGCGATGTTGGCCACATAAACGTTAGCATTGCTGCCGGTCCAGACGACCGTCGTCTCCGTCATCGTCGTCGGGGCCCTGGCCGTGGCCGTTGCCATTGCCGCCAGTGGACGGTGTCTGCGCTGATGCCTCGGTGGAGACGGGTCGACGGGAGGATGGGGGTGTGGTTCTGGTCCTTGTTGTTGCCGTTGTCGGTGGGTTTCCCAGAATGTCGATGGATTGATTGCTCGGTCGATTGTTGGCTGAGCTTGACTTTGCTCTTCGAAGTTGCATTTTTGCCTCGATCCTCGGCTCAGCCACCCTTCCCCACGCGCTTTCCATCGGGCTCCTCGACCGGAAAATGAAGGATGGAGGGCGCGTCGTTGTTGTTGTTGTTGTGGTTGCCGCATTGTTGGGTTATTTAGCTGGGCTGTCAAATAGTTTGAAAATTTATCGATTTGTTGACATTCGCCCACTTCCCCCTCTATCGCTCGCTTCTCCACCTGTCACCGATGACTTTTTGATGAATTGTTGATGTGTCTCGGTTGGCAGCCCAGAGACCAGGGCCGACCGAATGTCCGGCGAGACCCTCATCATCCGGAAAGTGAATCGGCACTGCTTCAGAAGGAACCCGGGGGCCTCTCTGCGGAGGTGAACCGGGTCAGGCGAAGCTCCCCGCCTTGGGGACTGCGCGACTCCGCCTGGGCCACGTGACCGCCCCGTGTGCCGGTCTCACGCGGCGATTTAAGCCGCTCGAGGCAGGGCTGGTTTTTCAATTAATTAGCAGCATCTCTTCGTCTGCCATCTGCCTCCTGCCTCCTGCCATCTGCCTCCGTGCCGCTCGCGGCGTGGGAAAACTTCCGGCGGAAGTCGCCGTAATGCGCTCTCCTGGCGGGCGCCCACGCGCTGTCATCTTGGCCAACGAGATTATGCCAATCAAAGGCGCTTAAAAGAAGTAGTTAAGCGCGAGACAGGAGCGAGCGTCGCGGAGCGGGAGCGGGCGAAATTAAAACTGAAAAATCAACGCCTGCAGCGAGCGCCGCGTCACGTGACTTTTCTCTCACAAGCCTCGGGACGGCGCGACTCGAACCTCCAGCAGCGCGAGGACCGCCGCGAGCGAGACAGGCAGATGGAGTGTGTGTGTGTGTGTGTGCTAGTTAATCTTAAAGTAAAGTTTTGCCGCCGCCTCGAATCGTGCGCGGAAATTTGCATAAATAAGAAATCATCCGAGCGAGAAGCGACGACGCGACCAGCGGAAAGGATTAAGAGTGCGACAGAGACAGCGAGAGGAGCGGCCCGGCGAGGGAGGCCCGAGTCTCGTCACTTCCTTTTGAGGCAGAATAATTTTCGAAAAGCGAAGCTGCAGACGCAGAGACGAGGACCGGGAGTGCGAGAGTGCGGACGGCGAAAAAATGAAACGAAAATGAAAACAAAAATAAAAAGAAGTTGTGAATTTTTGCACTTCGTCGAAAAACTAATTTAAACTTTGCATTAATCACAGCAAGGATAACAACAACACCAACACCAACACCAACTTCACCACCGAGAGAAGCCGAACCAGAACTAGCACAACAACCACAAGACAAAGCAAGAACAACACCAACAACCTCTCCAGCAACAAACAGTTCAAGGCGTTGGCACAAAGTTTAATTTCGGCATGCGTTTGTTGTTGTCATAGGTTTTGTTCCTATAATTTTTGTTGAAATTTCAGTTGAAAGGATTTGCGAGAAAATTGAGAATTTGTAATTATTCCTCGCTATCTGTACGGTCCCTCCCTACGCCCCGCCTTGGGAGTTGTTAAGTGGCGACCCTTTGAGGCCTTGATTAAGTCGTCTCTCCCGTCGCTGTCGACCCTGCTGCTCCTGCAACGACGTGCCGAATCGAATTTTGCGTCTATTGGACTCCTCGTTTCTCTCGAAATCGTTCGTTTAATTGGGGTTCTCTTTATGACTTTGCCACTGATCCCTACTATTAGAGATGCACATGTTTATGTGGAGTTATCTTTGACTGCTGCTTTGTATGTTATCTCCACTTTCCTCCCTCCGCAAGTGCCTCCTCGCCGACTATCCCTGATTATCTTCGGCCCATGGTTCCTAAACTGCTTTATCCAGGGATCGTACTCCCGCACTTATCTCTGATTATTAAATCCACCGTCATCTTCCACCGTTTCTTCACCTCGCTCGACTCCTTCGCGCTTACATTACTCCGATCGCGCCTCTACCTCGGTCCCTCTCTCTCCTTTCTCTCAGTCTTCATGCTGGGCTTGCACAATTCTCTGTCCCTTCCTCCACCTTCTCCAACTTCTTCATCTTCGTACAGATCCTCCGAGTCGGCTCACAAAGAGTGTCGTCCTCGTCCTCCCGGACCCCACCCGCATGGGGCAGGCGGATCAGAATTCAATAATGGCCTGACACCTCCTCCTGCCGCCCCTTTGTTTACCTTTCAAGTCCGATCGATCGGAGCTGCCTCGGAAACTTAGCCCGTTCGCCTCCCACACGACGTCTTCGGCACCGCCACCGCCACCGCCACAGCAAGGAGCAAAAATTTGCAAACGAAACTTTTCCAATAAAATTTCGCCTCCTTCCCCGCAGCCGTCACCCGTCACCGTCGAACCTCGCCCGCCGTGCGCCGCCCTCGCCGGTGTTGTCGTCGCGCTGGTTTTGTGGGAAATTTTTCCGCACTATTATTTTCCTCAATTTGAGTTTAACACTTTCCTTTCTTTCTCTCGCTCTCGCTCTCGCTCTCTCTTCCTCTCCCTACCTCGCCTGCCCTCGCTGTCGCCCGGGTCGGCGGCGTCGCCCCTTCTCGCTCGCACATGGGTCTGTTTGTTGATTGCGAAATTAGCACATCACAACAATTTGCTACAAATTTATACCGAAAACGAATACGAATGCGATGCGAATGCGGAAAGGAAAGGAAAACTTTTCACACTGCAATTTCCACAAGTTTTCATTTTCCGTGAGCAGTTTTCAGTTTTCCCACCCCCTCCCCTCCCCCACTCGCCGCATTGTGTCCTTTGGGCCGCCTTGCATTTTTCCTTTCTTGCCTAACGAACGGCAGCCTTTTTCTGTCTCGTCTCCCGCCTCGTCGCCCGCCTCGGCGTCCACCGGCCTCCTCCGACTTCCAACTACTCCCATTGTGTGCTGCGTTAGGGTTTCCTCTGTGCTGGGAGTGTGCTGCGTGCGTGTGTGTGTGGGGGGTGTGTTACAAGAAGCGGGTTGCAAATGCGAAACAATTCGAAATTGAATTTCTTTCAGTTTTGTTTGTCGATCGCTGGAAGTTAACGCAATTTTCAGGAAGCAACTTATGGCGTAATGGGGCAAAATGGCGTCGACAGCCATCAAACTGAGTCACAGCGTGATCAGGGGGCAGGTGAGGGGGCAGACAGAACGGAAAACGGTCCCATCGGGCTTCCAACTTCTAATAACTCTATTTGTGGCAATCATTCGCGATCGAACCGAAGCCATGACCTAGACGATTAAATGGGGAGAGTGAAAAGTGAGCCAAAGCAGCTGAAATTGTGTCAGACAGATGAACTTAGTTGATAGAGACTTAGATTTAGGTCAGGGAAGGCCAACAATGCCCAGATCTCCTCGAGATTCACTGCGATCTCATCGCAATGCGCACGTGTCTGTGTCTTTCTGTCGGCAACGCGTAAGATCGGAGAACGTTGAATGAACTCGAGTGCTTCACTCACATAACGAACGGCGTGTCCTCGTTGGTGGCCATGGCTGTGGATCTCTGGAGTGCTCGTTCAGCAGGCGAAGCAACACAAATATTTATCTTGAAAGAATCCAGGAAAACACAAAATTCGCAATTGTCCGTGGAAGTTTTTACTGCTTTTCTTAAAATGTGCACTCGAAATAAAAGTTCAACAAATCCTCTTCAGGAAGAAACCCGAACAGCACATTTTTTTTTTTTTTTTTTTTTTTTGTGATGGAGTCTTCGGTACACTTTTTTAGGCAATAAGTTTAATTATTTGTAGAACTTTTGCCATTCCACCGATTGCGTTAAATTAAAGAAATCACAAAAAAGAATGGACGGAGAACGCGAAAACAAGAAAACTTCTACTCGAGGGAAGCTGACAAATTTTCAATGGAAGCCGGATAAATTTGACTGGCTTGACAAAAAACGCAACGTGGTCTTGACTCCTGGCCTAGTAGCGAACGGGAGGGAAGAGGGAACTGCGTCGCGACTCTGACAGCCGGCAGCTTCGAGGTGGAACGCGTTGCAGTGGAAACTGGCGACCGTGGCGACCTCAAAATTAATTTAAATACTCGGAATTTAGGAGGAATAGACGAACAGAGAGCTGATGACGATGAGGAAGCGACAGTTGGAAGATGTGCACACACATAGTCGCAGGCGAACGTAAGAAAGAGACGGACTACAGGGGAAGATAAGGGGATTTTGTTGTTTTCCAAGATTTTACTGTACTTTGAGAGTAACTCCGAAATGTGAAGAGAGTCGAAAGGACGGTAATCGGTGCAATCTTGGTTGGGTCCCCACGATGTGCAAATAAAGGAAGACAAATCGTTTTACTTGTCTCCTCTCATTTTCTCATATTCACCCCCTCTTTTCATTATCTTAATACTATGTTCGCGTTTACCTCCTCATTCTATCCGTCCATCATCGCACGTTCTCCCATTCTGTTTATCTCGACTGCACTCATCTCTATTATATTTCGACGCCTGCCTCACTCCTCGACTGTCGTTGACAAGGTGTGATAAGAACAACAAACAATTCCGATGATCATCTACATTCCTCCTCACATTTCTTCACAACCTGCTGTTTGCTTTGATTTTATTGTTCACTCTTCACTCACTCTCGAGGCTCCAACAACAAGGGACTACGTGCACACGATTATTCATGACTTTTCGATGGCAAATCCCCTCTTTCAAGTAGAATTGTTTCTCCAGGTTTGGGGAAGGAAGTGTTTCACCAAATAAGAATCTGAGTTCCGCGCGCAAACACTTATTTCGTGGGCATCAATTCTTCTTCACCTTTGCGTACTTCATTTTTCTTTGTTCGATGTTTCACAAAAAAAAAAACAAGAAACAAACAAAATATTACAGTATCCGATTTTAACACATCAATAATAAGATTAACCAACTATTATTACAGTCATATACTTCACTTCACTTTCTACCATTCCAGCTCTATTATTTATTTTATTAAATAAATCGGTAATTTTCAAATTTCGTTTTTTCACGCGTATTCACAATAGACGAACCTCGAATTGAAGCTTTTCTGTTAAAAGTTCTGCAGGGTTGCAATCAAATAAACTTTTTCATACGAAATTTTCTATTTATATATTACTTCACAAGTCAATAACATATCTAAAACTAAATAACGAGCTTCTCCTTCACGAAATGTTCGGACCGGTTGAGGTGCACGAATAACACGGACGCAGCCAGACGCGCCTGCAACTCCTGCTGGCTTAGGTCGTGCGCCCACTCCACACGTCCCCAGAACTTCGTCTGATACTCCTCCTCCAGGCGAGCTAGCGAGACGGCTTTCTCCACGGAGATGCGTTGGTCTATTGCCGCGCAGGCGAGCACAATGGACTTCAAAGTATCCACCGCATAGACGAATCCTTAAAATATAAATTTTTATTAACTGATATATGTGGTTATAAAAAACCGCCGAACCATGCAGCACCTCCTCGCTGTTTGAGAAGAAGAATTTGGAGATTTTCATTTTATCCTCAGCGGAAATTTGCGGCGGCATGATGCTCAACGTCTTCTGTAGGTTGGTTTCATAGCGCTGGTTGAACCACTCAATAATGGGATCCCACTCTGCACGCTGCAAATCGTTGAGGTCCTTCTCGTCCTAACGGAATGAGTATTAATTAGAGATGAACTTCTTCAAAGTTCATCACCACTTACGTCATACTGAAAGAGCACTGTGTCAGTGGGTATGAAGTTTAGCAGGTAGTTGATCATATCCGTTTTTGTGTGGTTGTTAGGATTGTCCAGGGCGGTGAAGCACAGTGCTGAAATATGCATTTTTGATCGATCAATAATCTCTTTCTGATTGTCGAATTCTGTGGCCACTGCGATGGCCAACGGCTCGCTTTTGACGGTAAACAATGTGCCTTTCGGTGTCTTCAGTTTCCGACTGTCTAGTGTCACTTCGTACTGCCCATCGTTGTACAGGACAGATGTCTGTTTGTAGAAGCGCTTAGGAGGAGCAGCTTTGGAGAAAATCAACAATTAAATAACTAATGACCACAAAGATAATCTGTACCCTACCGTAGAACCGCTTTGTCACCGGCAGCGGATCGCGTAGGAAACTGACCAGAGGCCGACGCAACAATTTCAGAGCACTGTTCATTACGTAGATTTGTATTTTATTTGAAAATTTTCAGTTTTACTAGAAATTAATAGTTTCAAGCCTTTACGAGCCGCATTAGAATTGTCAAAATTACACATGAGAGCTCTTTGTCGAAGTGGAGAGACTGATGTAGAATTCATATCTGAAGCATTGCCATGCAAGAAATTGTTGAACATTATTATTATATTGAATCTTATCTGCTCTCATTTATACAACCATTTGAAGCTAATATAACAGAACAAATATAATTAAAAATTGTATTTTTGAATATTTCATAATATAATATTACCCAGATTTGAGTTAGGCAACAACATCTACAGTGGTCTTTAAAACATTCATCTGGTAATGCTACAAATGCCAGGATCTCTCCCACGGCTGAGAGCGTTGCACACAAATCTAGTTTAACCGACGCTAACTTCATGCTGAAGTGTGTCTACTGAAGAAAATCTGAAAAGTACAGCGAGAACCCGAAGAATTGGATTTTTCTACATTGAGCTTATCCGTGACCGCCAGCGATTGGAATTACAAATATATTACGAAAAAGCATCAGTAGAACACAACGGTTAATTCAGCATAAAAGTCAGCTACGGCAACATTACTTGGAGTTAATTAGAATTACCTGAAATTGTACAGAATCGCGGACCAAAAATGAGTGTGGAGGACGAAGTTTTCAAAATACAAAAGAAAATGAGCAAAATCACAACAAACGATGGGACGGTAAGTTGAAATCATCGCGGGGTCATCGGAGGCACTGGAAAATGCAGAGGAAGTGGGTTGGCTGGCACATATTTTCGAGTTGCAGGGTTTTCCCTCCGCTCGTTTGACGTTTCTCTGACGTTTGACGAATATAGGGCCCGGTGTCTTATCACACTCCCGCCATTCGGTGCAGGGGCTCCCAAACACGTAATATTTTGAATAGACCCTCGTCTAACACTCTCCTCCGTTCACAGGGTCAGGAACAGGCTCTGGACTTGCTGAAGGCTCTACAGACGCTAAATATTAATTTAGAAATACTCACCAAAACACGCATTGGAATGACTGTTAACGAGCTGCGCAAGAGCAGCAAAGACGAGGAGGTTATCTCACTGGCAAAGACCCTCATCAAGAACTGGAAACGCTTCCTTGCTGCTCCCGGTGCCGGCGGAGGCTCTGGAAAAGATTCTGCAAACAGCGGTAGTAACAGCTCGTCCAAGTCCAGCAGCAAACTCAATTCCAGCTCCTCGTCCAGTAAAGAGAAGGAGAAGTCCAGCTCATCATCCTCCAAAGACAAAGACAAAAAGAAAGACGAAGAGAAAAAAACCTCCTCCAGTTCGCATTCAAAGGACGAGCGTAAATCGCAGTCCTCGTTCCCCGCCTCCTCGTCGGGCATGACTGACGCCGTGCGCCTCAAGTGTCGTGAAATGCTGTGCAACGCTCTTAAGACCGGCGATATTCCCGAGGGCTGTCCCGAACCCGAGGAGATGGCCATCGAACTGGAGGAAGCCATCTATGCTGAATTCAAAAACACCGACATGAAGTACAAGAACCGCGTGCGATCCCGCGTCGCCAACCTCAAGGACCCGAAGAACCCAACGCTGCGCGGCAACTACATGTGCGGCGCAGTGACAGCGCAACAACTTGCCAAGATGACACCCGAGGAAATGGCCAGCGACGAGATGAAGAAGCTCCGCGAGCAGTTCGTGAAGGAGGCGATCAATGACGCTCAGCTGGCGACTGTGCAGGGAACAAAGACGGATCTGCTCAAATGTGGAAAGTGCAAAAAGCGAAATTGCACATACAACCAGCTGCAGACGCGCTCCGCTGATGAACCTATGACGACGTTCGTAATGTGCAACGAGTGCGGAAATCGCTGGAAGTTCTGTTAGGCGTGGACGGGACGACTTGCAGTGCCTGGGAACAGACGGCGATTGATGATTAATTTTAGTGTCGTTTAAATTACAGCAGTCGCCGGAATCGCGTTTTTATTTTATTATTCATATTAATTAAGAGACAACATGATTTCATTTTCTGGTCTTTTTCCAGGTTGTAGCAGCCTGTTAAGTAGTTTCTTTCCTTTTATTTTCGTACTCGGTCGAAACCGTGCTCTGTTGTTTCACAGCTATCATTTGCAACGCGGAATATGCAAAATTTGTAAACTTTTACCCTACATTGTACTTGGAAATATACACGAAGAAAAACCACACAAAACCAATCTTTGTTTACGAATGGGGTGCAAGGCAACCGAGTGATGGGTTGCGACTTTTTCCTTCGAACAGTATGAGTACTTGAATGAGCAGAAGACGTAGGCTTCGAATGAATACACAGCTCATTTTGACTGCAATGAAATCTCTAACGGCTGTTTTTAGTTTTACTCCGCGACTGAAAGAAAACAAGTCGCTAACAGACGACAACAATTCCAGAATCGCTCGACCGTTCACAACGACTGCCGCACTCTTGTTTACATCGCTCAAACATGCTCTTGTCACACAATTGCTCTCTGCGAGAGAACCCCAAGTTCCCCTCCTTCCGAGAGTGTGAATCGCTTAACTCTCGTGGTGAATTACTTGTTGACTATCTGTTTGTCAATAGTGAGAGAGGCAGAGAAAGATTTTAACAACGTTATCGCTATCGTGGCCTATGTTTTCTTCAGAAGTATTTCAGTTTTCGTCATTTTCACAACTTCGTCTTATCCGTCTTGTATAAGTCGGAGTTTTGGTGTATTGCAATGGCTGGTGACAAACTCACCATGCCTCTGTTCTTCCGATTAAGCGCCTTTAACACTTGCGCAGCCGGTTGATGTTGTTTTCGCTCTGGTCTGTTGTTTCGCCGGGCGACGGAGAGCGAGTAGCGAGCAAGTGTTTATGAGGAGGCCTTTATCGGCTGCAAGTATTTGTGTGACACGCAAGCCGATTCACTCACGTATCGCCCGCTAGTGCGGCGAGTTGCGCAGGTACTGGGTAGTCGGTTTTCGCACGGCAGATATGAGTGCCAGTACCACTTATTTAAAAGGAGGGAGCGGGGTTTGGGTAGGGTTGCAACTTGCAAGGAGCTACTTATGCTCAGAGAACAGGCAACAGAACGCCGTCCTGAACTCACCACTCGAGCCCCCGACCAGTAACCGGTTCGCCCATCGCCTCCAACGCCGTCTAATCTACCGGCTTCTTCTGGACGTATCCGCGGACGGACGAGCGACCGAGGCGACGATCGACCAAGCGAGCAGGCCGCGTCGCGCCGAGCGAGCTCAGTTTTCTCTCACCTGTCGGCGAATTAAGACGTGTCCAGCGCTCGAGTTCACCGAGGCAGCGAGCGGTTACCGAGCCAGCAAAAAGTGGAAAGAGATACTTTGCCATTTAGAAGCATAGATATAGAAGTGGTAGTGGAGAAGACGACCTGTGGAAGAGGCACAGGAGGAGGCGGTGAAGTAGAAGATGTCTGTGTAACAAGCGGCGAATTACCTGTTTTAATTAAAACGAAAACGAGCGAAAGAAACGAGAACGGGAGAAATAGAGAGAAAAGATAGAAAGATAGAGGAAAGAGAGAAAGAGTTGAGGTAATGATGGAAAATTAATGCAAAGAATTCTTGAGTTAAATCCGTGCGAACGAAAAATAAAGTGAACTCAGTGTGGTGAGGTGAAATTCGAAGAAGGATTTCGGGAAAGGCGTCCAGCGCGAGCGATCTTGGGCTGGAGCCGATCCCGCTCGTCTGACCTATTTATATAACCTGTTGAGAAACCGTTGCGCCGAGTGATCCCGCGCGTGTGTGTGTGTGCGTGCGAGTCCGTTTTATTTCCTTGTTCCGTCGGTGGAAATGTGTCAGCGGTGAGAAACGTACGCAGGTGAAATTTCGGCTGAAAAGCCCACGAAAATCGGCGTTAAGGTTCCATGACACAAGTCGAGCCGCGGAAAACCACGTTCACGAAATATCCGAAATGTTCACGAAATGTGAGAAAATCCAGTGAAAAATAAATAAAAAGTGTGAGCCGAGTGCATTCACCTCGTCCAGAAACAGAAAAGTGTGGTGTGTAGCGGCGTGGTGAAGTGGGGAGAAGAGAAAGAGTGTCGGCAGCGGCAGCAGCAGCAGCAGAGGCAGCAGCTCCAGAAGCAGCAACAGCGCGACAGAGCCGGAGAAAATCCGACCACTCGCAGTAACCCGAACCTTCGTCGAAGTCGTCGTTGTCGACGCCGTCGGCGGCGTTGCTCTGACGCAGCGTCGCGTCGCGAATCGCAGCCCAACTCGCAGCTCGCTGGCCGCGGTTCTTGCCGCGTCTGCTTTTTCCCAGTTGACGTCGGCGTCGACGTCGCGTCCGCGAGTTCTCTTGCTTTCCTTCTGGTACCTTTCTCAGTGCCTTTGTTGTTGTGCTCGAGCCCGTGGTGAGCCAGCCGACGACTCGCGTATCCAGCGAAGCGCACGGCCGGGCTCCACCAGGTGCAGCGGGATCCGGCAGTGGCGCGACTGCGGAACCGAGCTCCAGCCGGGGAGGAAAGCCGAGCGCAGCTGGAACGAGCCGAGCAGCCCAGAATCGCGTCGTCGTCATCATCGTGATTGTCGCCGTTCTTGTCGTCGCGGTCGCTTCACAGGAGGCGCTGCCAGTGCGCCGAGCAACCTGTTCGATCGGCTGATCGTCGCCCGGTGCCTTCACCGCCAACCACCCCCCGCCCCTCGGCCACGGGTTTTCGCGCATCCCGAGAGGAAACGCATGTCTTACGCATGCGCAACGGGAAATTTCCGTGTCGTGCCATGTCGCTGTCGCTGTTGTTGTTGTTGTTCCTGTGGTGCAACAACTTTTATCGTGTGATTGTTGCTGCTGCTGCTGTTGTTGTTGGTGCTATTATATAGTAGCTGACATTCTTTTAGCATAACCGGTTGCTCGCACTCCGCTCTTCCGCTCTTCGTTTGTCTGAATGGTTTCTTGCTACAGTTGTTGTTGTCTTGTTGTGTTTGTTGCAGCACGCACTCGCAGGTTACGATAAATTGAAGCGTCGTTTGCATCGAGAGGCGCCCATTGAATTGCAAATTCGTCGGCGGCAGCACCGGAGCGACCGAAGGAGCAGAAACCCATTTGGTGAGTGTTTGCGAAGTTCTGAATGGACTCAGCCCCACGTAAGGTGCCCAGCCGTGAAATGGGAGTGGGAAGGAGGATCCTTCTTCAGGAACTCGATCGTCCATCGCTGCTCCCCAGTTGTCTCTGGCCTGATGCAGCTCTGCTTCCCACGTGACGCTCACACAACTGCGCAAGCACCGCGTCGACGTAACGCGCCGCCCCTGCCTCCGAATCCGAATCCCCTTCATAAGCGTGTCGGGTTCCAGCCAAGGGCGAGACAATGGGAGGCTTCGAGGGAATCTGCGTCAACTTCAGTGTTTGTCTCCAAACTCCACGAGAGCCGTCCCGGGCTGAGAATCTCGATGAGGAGAACCGCGAGCCGGCGATAGCGACAGTGTTGCCAATCGCTGCGCATTGTTCGTGAGTGTTCTATCGCCGGACAATGGGCGCTTTCAGTCCCTTTCCACCCCCTTCGCGCCTGACGGAAGTGTGAATTCAGTGCTTTGTTCCAAGTGGAAGAAACGGTCGCCAATCTGGAAAAATAAAACGCTTTATTTACCTTCCGTCGGTCTGCAACCTGTTTCTGCGCTGCGATGTTTTCTAATTCGTGGCCAAAACCAACAAGAATTGAGGTTATCCCCGAGTTATTCAACAGAGCTGTCAGTCAGCCAGTTGGCGCTGGAGAGGGATGAGTGTGCGAGCGGGAGACGCTGGAGAGGGGTGAGCGCGAGTGTGTGGTGAAAACTTTCAATTCATTGTTTGCTCGACGAGTTTTCGCCGATGCATGTGAGAACCGCAGACGTCGCTAATGGAGCCCTGACAGAGCTGCTCATCATCCATCACGCGTGACTCCGAGCATCCCCTCCCCCTGCTCCCTCCCGAACACTTGTAGTCTCTCTCCCTCACTCTTGTTCGCTGTTCCCTCTTGTCTAGGCTGGTCCCCCATGCGCAATGAATCACCCGAGAGCGCTGCGAAGGGAATGCGGGAACGAGCTCTCGGCGGATTCTCCGGACTTTGCCAATACCTGACGTCGCTCCGGCTGCTCTCCGACTCTCTCCAGGCCCACTCTCAGATAGTTGTACTCTGTACCTCGATCATTTCTGAGGACCTTGAGGTGCCCACTCGTAGACTCTCCCTGAAGGGAGAGGGGGGGCCTATTGGCGATTATTTTAATCTTCTTTTAATTGTTTATCCAGCCCCAGCAGTTTGTTTTTCAACCCGATTCGTTCTCTCCCGTTCCTCACTGTTCTCTGCTGTTCTCCGCCGAGTTCCCCTGTTGCTTCCAATCCGTTGCTGGGGCTCCGGTTACCTGAGCCCGGGTCCGGGCCCGATTGACGTCGCATCGACGATTATTTTAACGATGAAATCATTAACTTTCAACTCTTTGTGGGACGGACGGCTAGAGAACGAGGTGGAGGCCCCTGTCCCAGCCCCCGACCGGTCGCCCGACTACACTCGAGCGATCGGTTATTTCAAATTCCGATGGAGCTTTGAAATAACCTTTAATCGGCGATTAGTCGTCGGAGAAATTTCGAATACTCGACTCCGAGCCCTCGATGGCGCCAGGGGGAGCCGCGCGGCGAACGATGCAGGCCCATTTGGTCCCAGGTCTCTGAGTGCGCTGGGTTTCCGCGCCCCATTTGGAACGCCAACTATCAATTAGCACCAACGACGTCATTGGAACGGCGAGGTGACCTCGGTTGTCGCACTTCCCGAAGCGGGGATTCCATCGGAGGCTCTGATGGCACTCGGTCCACCCCATGCTACCCAGCAGACCTTCAGCGGTTGCCGCTCCATCGTTTCGGCTTTTCATTCCGGGAGCCTCGGGAGGTGACCGAACCCTTGGCGGGATCGGATGCAGTAGGCTGCCGAGTAAGGAGGCCTCGTAAACACGGCCGCTTCGTGAGTTTCTCACCTCGCGGTCCGACTGCAGCCGCTCAATCACTCACGTCTGCCTGCCTGTCTGTTGGCTGCATGTTTATCCAACCGTCCCTCGGTCCGTCCGTCCGTCTTGTATATGGCTATGTATCTGTCCATTCCATTATTTCATCTGTCCGTCTGTCTGTCTGTTCCCCTGTAGGCCTTTGTCTCTCGATGTGTCTGTCTGTCCGTCTGGGTGACAACCTTCTTCATCTTCGCTGACAACTGCTAGAGCTTTTTAACTTTCACTGACGTCCGGCGCGGTCGACGGCGGCTTCTCAAATGCATCTGGACAGACGTGAAGGAGAAGAGGTGGCAGCAGATTAGGCGATGGAGGGAGAAATAAAAACCTTTATGAATTCAACACGCTTATCTCGAACTCGCGGACAACAACGAATGTAACAAATGAAATAACAAGAATACGACGATCGTAAATGACACCAACAAAAGATGACAGTTCGGGCAAATGGAGGAGATGATGAGGAGAAATGAAATGAAGTTGGCTTCAAATGCAAAATCACATGTTTTTTATGCTCGTCTTGTTGGTATGGTTTTTTTGTTGTTGTGGTGGCATTGTTGTTCCTGTATAGTGAAATATCAAAGAATACACAAATGCTTTCATTCTTCTAATTATTCCCGTTGTTGTTGTGATAGTGGTACTTCATTGTAGTTGTGTTGGCTCATTTCCATTTAACTGGCGCACATGTCGCTGATTGTTGTTGTTGATATTGGAATGGACCGCGGGTGTGCGGAGGCCGAGCGAGAGGGCGCGGCCGAGCCTCCATGATGGATGGGAGTTGAGCCTAATTAGCCCCAGTTGTTGTTGTCTCCGGAGGAGTCTTGCGGACGAATCGTTTATTTCACACTTATTTTTACCTCTCCCGACGACTTGAATGTCTTCCGAACGTGCCCCCCGGAACTCGCCGCCGATTGCTGACCTGCCCTGCCCGGCCGCCGCCATATCGTTGCCATTCAGAACGCACGCCGCGCATGCCTCGCGGTGGATTCTCGAGATTACGCAACTGGCGGGACGTGGCGACGAATTCAGATCGCAGACCAGGCGAAGAAAGTCCCAGCCGCGAAGGAAAAGAAGCACAAATAAGACAGCTGTTTCATATTCAAGAAGAAATCCCAATGAATTCTCACAAATTCCTCCCATTGAAGCACCCATGAAGACACCGAACAACAACACGAACCCCCATCCCAGATAAGATACGACCCACTCCCCCTCCGATCTTCGTCATTGCGAAAATCGTTCACGGTGTTTTTTTTCTCCTTTCCTTTAATTGATAGCCGGCAGTTAAAACCCCATTAAACGACCTTCTTCCACGGCCATTATCTGTCGCCCTCACTCTCACTCTCATCCTCTCCCCCCCTCCTCCTCTTGACGCACACCTCCTCCTCCCTCGCCACCGCCTAGCGCTGGGAGTCCTAAAGAGCTCCGATAAGTCCGGGTTTATAAATAAATTACGAGTAGTTATTTCGCCGGAGCCGCAACCCCTCCCGACTCCTCCGCCAGCGGCCGTGAGGTAATCCGTTATTTTGGCCACGCTCTTCTTGCCCGCTCTCCAGCGAGGGGGCGAGAGACGGCGCTCATTGACAGAAGTCGTCGATAAGGGAGACGACAACGCCGTCGTCGTCGTGTCGTCGGCGGCCAGGGCTTCGGCTGATAACGTGTGGCGTCTGTCGTCGAGTTGTTCCTTATCGGTGGTTGTTGGTGCCGCCTGCTGTGGTCGCGGCCGGCGCCCGACACCGGCGCGCTCTTGTAATTCGATCGATTTTCCCTTGTTTAGGAAGAAACACTTGTTCGAGTTGGTAAACAAACAATCTGGGTCGGGTCCCGGGGTTAGGAGGAATGTGGAGCGCCCTCGGGCTGCAGAGGACGAAGTCTTTTCACCTCAAGCCTCACTTCCTAGTTCATTACGGTTCTCTACATCTTGCCTCCGTGGACGCTTACACGGCCGCCAATTAAGGTTTCCTTCCTCCCGCTCAGAGCAGCAACAACGCCGCTAGATGGGTTTCACTTCCTCGTATCGAGCACGCGCTCGGGCTTTTCACCGTCCACCGAGAGCCGGCCACTCACTCGGCATTCGCCAGGCCCGAGTCCACCAAATTTAACGCATTTCTGAGCACGAACAACTGCGGCGGCGGCACCGGAAACGTCAGCGGCGGACAAAGCGATCGGGCGAGGATCGGGGGAATTGGTGAGGGAGACGTCGGGAGGGCGGCTGAGGTGGGCTGAGGTGGGCCGGGTGGGCGGAGGCAGCGCGATCGATCGTGAGTCACCGGCGCTGTCCGCGGTGCATGCAGTCGACGGCAGGCACCAACAACAACGGCCACCAGCAGCAACAACAACTGTGACAACCGCGGATACAATTACAGCAGTAACTCAAACAACAACAACAACAGCCAGCAACAGGCAGTAAGTGAAGCAACAACGCAGGCGGCAGACATCGAGTGAAGCCTCGAAAATCGTAACAAGCTCAATTTCCACGGCGTCGAGTGTGTGCGTGCGTGGTCTCTCGCTTGTAGCGTGTGTGTGAGTCAGTGTAAGTGTGAGTGAGAGTGTGTGAGTGTGCGTGCCCGTGTGCAGTGCAGACCGCTGCGCCCTGGAGCGGAACTTCGGGCCCAAGCTTCAGACTCACGAACAAGTGGAAGCCAGTGGAGAAGGCGAAATGGAAAAGTTAATGAATCCGCTTCTGGGAAGCCGGGCGGGCAGCCGGGCGGGCGCCGACGACATGGGAGGCCGAGGCGCAGCGATGAGAGGCCGGAAAAGGGCGAAGGGTCCGCCAATAGGGCGGTGGTGACGGCTCTGAGGCTCGGCATCACCCTCGTCCACTCCACCCAGGCGAGCTCTCTCTGCACCTTGCCGAGTCTCGAGAGTCTCCTGCGAACCTTCACGGACGCCTCTGGGCCTCCTGCACTGCGCGTCTCCGGCCGCGCTCGGTTCGACATAGCGAAGCCAATGTCGGACGCCGAAGAATGCGCTTCGGTGGCCCGAACTTCGAAACTCCCAGAGGGGGAGGGAGGAAAAGCGATTGCGTCGCTGACGTCGGACCGCGGTGCAGCGAGAGTCGGCAGACGGCAGTGAAAATGGCGACGTCAAATGCGTGCGTCACGCGTCATCGCGCGTTTATTTGGGTTTCGTAACCCGCTGAACGAAATGAAGAGTGCAGCCAAAGCCGAAGACGAAGACGAAGCCGAAGCCGAAGAGCCGTCGATTCGATGCGCGACGCACTGCAGCCGCTTTCGAGAAACGGCTTAAGAGAGAGAGAGCGGCAGCGGGAGAGGCGGAACGTGACGAGGCGGGCGCCCGAAAAGCGAACGAAAGTGAGTCTCGTCGGGCGTACGTGTGAAAGGCTCCGCACGTGCCCCGCACACCGATCGTCCCGGCCGCGGGGAGGGTCGGGGTGCGTCCAAATTTGCACAGGGGAGAAATTCTCGATGCACCGAATTTGGCCGCACTCCAGAAACCAGCGGAAGCAGAACCATTTGGAAAGCCATCGCCGACTTCGGCAGCTCGAAAATGGAGAAGAAAGCGCGAGGGGTCACTGCGTGCCCCTCACCCTCCCTCTCCCCTCGCGGACGACTTCCCGAATTCACGGCTCAAAAACCGTTCGGAAGCGTTTCTGCGAAAGCCGTCGTAGGACGGAGAGGTCGACGATCAGCAGACTTTGAATTGAAAGCTGTCGGCGCAACTTTCGAAACCAAACACCTTGTTTATCTCCACGGGCCGCCGTCCGTCTGTCCGTCTCTTTGTCCCGCGTCCGTCTGTCCGGCGTCTTTTGTTGGCGACAGACGTCAGAATTAGCATCTATTTGGGCTCGCACTGGGCGGCGCGCGTTCCAGCCGCGATTCATTCAGATCCGTGTTTGCTCCTCTTTCGCTTGGTCTACATCGCCGATGTAGTTGTTGTTGTGCCCGCCGACGACTCTGGCCGAAATGCGAGGCACTGGGTTGCGCCTCCGTCCGTCCGTCCGTTGTCAGCAGCCAAGCGTTGCCAACCGCCGCGATTTCCTCAGGCGCTGCCAATAAATTGCAACCTCGACTCGGCTCGTTTCGGCTTTCGTGATCGACAGCGACTGCGAGTAGGCCGAGTGGGGGAAAGAGGTAGAGATAGAGACGGAGAAAGAGATGTGGACGAAATTAATTAGGGGAAGTTTTCCGAAATGCCGCTGCAACGGCGATCCAACCACGCAGCGTGCCCGCTGCCGGTCGAGTGCTGCCAAGTTATGCGAAAATTATGCAATTAACGCCGAAACCAGCGCCGACCAGTTCGTCCAGATCCGCTCTCCGCCCCCTCTGCCCGGCTCCCGTCCGGCCGGTCTTTTGACAGTCCAACAATGCTTGTTCTTCTGCTCTGAACGCCTGTCCGGTACCGTTAGCTGCAACTGGTGCCAACGTCGACCGGGTCCGGCGGCCACGGCGACAAGTGGTCGAGCGATGGCAGCCGCAGCGAAGCCCCAAGACACCGAGACGCATTCCAGGCAACCGTTGGCCACACGACGACCGGTTCCAGCGAGTCGTCGTCGTCGTCGTCGTCGCTGTTGCTGTCGCCGTCCCCCAGCCCGATGATCCGCAGAAGAAGAGCACGGCGGGGTCGGGGGCTCTCGCGAAAATCTGCCCGCGTTTCGCCGGAATGTGGGGCGGTCGGGGGCGGTTGGTGAACCAGGTTGGCGGGCAGGAAGAGAGGCAGCGCCGAGGCGCGGATCTGGGTCAAACGGCGAAGGCGCAGACGTGCGCAGATGAGGGCAGTAGAGGGAGAGGGGAGTCGTGGGCGCTGGACTCGGTCCGTGCATCGAGACCACGGTCGGGGCTAACGGTCCGGGAGCTGCCGGTCGATCGCTCTGTCCGATCGCTGCGAGGATGCAAATGAGGAGGCGTCGAACGGTTCGAGTGCTGCCAATCGAGGACGGGACTGCCGGCAGTGGTGCCAATAGGCAGTGGCCACAGGACGGCGTCCAAGAGGCCGACCTCCAAGGCTGCTGGTGGAACTTGAGGGCCTCAGCGACTACCTTCGACCAAGGACCTTCAACGAAATGTAGATATGATTTGAAATTGGGATAAGTGTTGCCATCTGATTGCCACTCGCGAACTAGGCCGCCTTTCTCAGATCTGGCCACCTCACCTTCACCTTCACCTTCGCCCGCCTCCCGCCACGATTGCACAATCGGCCTACTCTCCGAGTGCGCTCCGGCCGCCTGCGTCTCTTTCGGAAAACCTGACCCTCTCTCTCCCACTCCTCGTACCTCTCGCTCACTCGCGTATGCTGCGTGTCTTCGGCTCGATTTTTACGCCGACTCGAAACGAGTTTTCGACTTATTGTGAACACGCCTCTGCTTCTTCTTGCTCGGTTGCAACCGTGGTCTCTACACATACAAGGACGACTCTGGTGAAGAAGAGGAAGAGTCGGCGGTGGCGGTAACGGATCGGCAGGAGGACAGCGGGCAGGGAGCGAGCGGCTGGACACGCGCGTCGCTGCCGCTCGCTCGGAGCGAGATTTGGTGTTAAATTGTTGTTCAGGTTGTTGTTGGTACTGAAAATGACGACGACGCGTCGTCGAACGCTGCACTTGCACAAGAACAACGACAACAACAGCAGCAGCGACGACAACAAGAACCACATAGAGATATTAATGTACCGTAAACTTCAACTTCACCTCGATTCTGGCGGCCGTCGCCGTCGCGCTTCGGCGCCGAGGTTGGCCGGCCAGAGTTGCCAATGTTTTGTAATTTTTGTGGCTTTTGGTTTCTCTCCCCACTTGGTTTTGTTTTTCGGAACCATTAAATTTTACGATGTTTCGTCCGCTCTTCTGGCCCTGTTTTATGCCTGTTCTCGTTTGTTTTGCCACTGAAATATGATATCTGGCCTCTCTTTGCTTTTACTTCACCTTGCTTCCCACTAACCCCCCTCTCTTTCTCTTGTTCTCTCTTTGCAGCCGACCTGAAGCAGCTGCCTTTTCCCCTCGTGCCCAAAAGAAGTCAATGAAGGGCGACAATGGTGATCGTAACACGAGTGAGTACCGACCAACCCCTCCTCCCCACCCCCTCTGTTCACCTCCCACCTGTCCCCTACCCGTTCGCACCCCATCCACCATCCCTGCCGCGCTGACGACTTCTCCAGAGACGAAGGGCCGTCCGAGGTCGGGTCGTGTCCCGGGTTCCATTTTGTTCCCCAAGCGGAGGCCACCAGGGCGACGAAGCAGGAGAGGAGGAGGCCGAAGAAGGTGCCATTTAAGCGGCTGCCACAACATTAAGACGACGCACGACAGCCACAGAGAACAACGACAGCAACAGCGACGCCGGCAATGGCAACAATTAAAATAATAAAAGAGTGCTAAACGGAAATGCTGTGTCATAACCTCTGGCTCGCCCCCCGCCCCGCGTCGCTCGCTCTCTCTTGCATTCCTCGGCGCTCGCGGGTCTTCTGCTGACATGGAGGTGCATCTGGGCCGGTGTTGTTGGCATAATTAATGCTGCGGCTGCGGCTGCTGCTGCCGCCGTTCGTGTTGTTGGCCATTGTTGCCGCTGCACTCGGTTCCACACATTAAGCGGTCGGCCTCCCGTCATTAACTCTCGGCGAACGAGGCTGGGAGGCGATTTAATGGCCGCCCTTCATTTGGCAGGTTCTCTTCCCTCCATCGGGGCGTGGGTAGGGGGTTGGCGAGCCGAAGGACAGGGGAAGGGGTTCTCACGGAGAGGAGACCGGGCTGAGAACATAATTGAATCGTCGGCCGATGGGACGGATCTTCCGTTCTCATGTCAGAGATCGCGGAGCCGATATCGTCGCGCGGACTCCCAGGACCGCCAGCGCTGCCTCGTCATCGGCGCGCCGGGACGAAGGCGAGGGGCTCGGGCGTCAATTGAAATGGAATTCAGTGGCGTCGCCTACCTCCGAGACGCTTTTGCTCCGCCGCCTCCTTAAGTGCTGCCAATTTGCGTGA
Source organism: Coelopa pilipes (assembly GCA_947389925.1). Taxonomy (NCBI): domain Eukaryota; kingdom Metazoa; phylum Arthropoda; class Insecta; order Diptera; family Coelopidae; genus Coelopa; species Coelopa pilipes. Next base: position 447,792 of record OX376696.1, read on the forward strand.
TCTGATTTCCCGACTTGGCTCGTCTCCGCATCGCATTCGCCTGTCGCCCGCTGCGCCGCCCGTCGACGCTTTGGCAGCACTTTTCCGCCCGCCGTCAGGGCCGACCGCGCGTTACACTCGATGTCAGATTCGGGTCAGGGCTCTTGCATAACCACGGCTTGCCATGTAACCCCGACAACAACAACGCCGACCACGTTTCCTACAACTCTTCCACTTCTGTCAGCCCAACAACAACAGCGGGGGTCCCCCGATTCGGCGCGATATCTCCAAGTCTGAGACGCACTTAACACCTGGCTCTGCAGCAACAACAACTGCTCCCCGCCGTGGAAGCGGGCTTGCCATCTGAGTTTCCGGATAGGCCTATAGGTGGATGGATTTCGACTCGAATATCGCAGAAGCAGCAGCAGCAGCAACAACAACGACGGCGGCGAGTCGACGACGAAAATGGCGGCACTTAAAATGGGAGCGAGCGGATGCCTTTTGTTCCGCTCAAGTGATCGCTCTGCGGCAACAACAACCAACTGCAAGAGCAACGCACTGGGAACAACGTCGAAAATAACAACAACAACAGCAGCAATGGCAAAACGAGGCAAACTCCGGCGTTTAACCGATTTTTTGTTTGCTCTCGAGTCCGCCGCCGGATGATGGCGAGGAGTAGCCGAGGGTGAAACGAGCGCCTCCATTTTTTGTTCGCCGAAAACCGACGATATTGTTTTTCTAAAATTCACGACAAAAACACCAACCGACAGCAACAACAGCGACCGTCGCCGGCAAAAACAACATCGGATTCGGCTGATGACGCGTCAAACTCAACGAACCATCGGAGTCGGCGGCGTTGGGAGTGCTTGTTGTTGTTGTTGTTATTGTTGTCATGCCACCGTCGTCGCTTTTGTTGCTCGTCGCTGTTCTGGTGGTTGTTGTAAATTGAAGCCACAAGCTTAGAATGAGAGAGAAACACAAGAGCAGTGAGTAAGAGGTGGGGAAACAAGAAGGAGCAACAACAACAACAACAACAACAACAGTGAGAGAGCCCCGCAGCCGGGGGCAACGAGCATGAAGAAGCGATCGAAACCGTTGTCTCTGCCGTGGAGTTGTTGGTGTGTTGGCGATGATGACGTTGTTGTTGTGCTGTTGGCTTTTGCTGTTTTCATGGGGTTTTGTTGTTGCTGCTGCTGCCTCTGCCGCTGCCTCTGCCGCTGCTCCTGCTTCTGCTGATTTAAGCGTTTAATTTTGCTGTTAGTGAAATTTGTATTGTTGCTGTTGCTGTCGTTGTTGTTGTGGCCGTTGGTGTTGTGATGCGATGGCTGCGGTGAAGGTTTCGCCGTGTTTTTATTTCTCCCTCATTCATCACATCGCATCGCATCGCCTGGCATCGCCGCGCACTTGGCATCACTTCTGCATGCGATTCCGTTGCTAAAGCCATAAATCTTCGAGTGCTTTGCATTTTGATTTCCTTCGACGGGTTGCATAATGACCACGACGGCGACCACGACGGTGGCGACGAAGACGAAGACGAGGAGCACGGAAATTGGCAGCACTTTCCCTCGCCCCTGCCCTCCTCCTCCCTCCTCCTTTCTCCCAGCACCTGAGTTGACGTGCCGCCGAAGTGACCGGGCGAGGTGGTGCCAAGCGAATGTTGGCAGCACTGCGATAACACTTCCCCAAAACGGCGTTCAACGCATCCCTTCAAGGCCAATGGTTTGGACGTTTCCGTGAACGATTCGGTGCGCAAGGGACCGAAGGCATGAGACACGATTCCGATTGAACCCCAAATGACACGGTCCACTGAGGACGACACCGCCAGTGACGCCCCGACCTCGGCCTCCGGTCGATACCCGCCCAAGGTCCCCGCAATCGAACCGCGCCCCGACGAGGCCCGTGGAGCAGAACCGAGTTCGACCGCCCGGGACTAATCGTTGTTGTTGTTGTTGTATATTTGCAGGGTGACTACATCTGGATAGAGCCCGCGTCGGGTAGGGAATTCGATGTAGCCATTGGAGCTCGTGTCATCTCCGCCGAGGGCCGCCGCATCCAGGTGCGCGACGACGATGGCGACGAGGTGTGGCTGGCGCCCGAGCGGCGGATCAAGGCGATGCACGCGTCCTCGGTCCAGGGCGTCGAGGACATGATCTCGCTGGGCGACCTGCACGAGGCGGGCATCCTGCGGAACCTGCTCATCCGCTACAAGGACAACCTGATCTACGTGAGTCCGGCCCCATCGCCGCATCGCCCCGGCCTTCCGCCTCTGACCTCTGACCTCTGTCCCTTCCGTTGCAGACCTACACGGGCTCGATCCTGGTGGCCGTGAACCCCTACCAGATCCTGCCCATCTACACGGCCGACCAGATCAAGCTCTACAAGGAGCGCAAGATCGGGGAGCTGCCGCCGCACATCTTCGCGATCGGCGACAACGCCTACGCGCACATGAAGCGCTACCGGCAGGACCAGTGCATCGTCATCTCGGGCGAGTCGGGCGCGGGCAAGACCGAGAGCACCAAGCTGATCCTCCAGTACCTGGCGGCCATCAGCGGCAAGCACTCCTGGATCGAGCAGCAGATCCTCGAGGCCAACCCCATCCTCGAGGCCTTCGGCAACGCCAAGACCATCCGCAACGACAACTCCTCAAGGTGAGCGATCGAATGGTTTCCCTCTTGTTCTGGTCTCATCCCGCTCGTGGGCCCTCCGCAGGTTCGGCAAGTACATCGACATCCACTTCAGCGCCAGCGGGGTCATCGAGGGCGCCAAGATCGAGCAGTACCTGCTGGAGAAGTCGCGCATCGTCTCGCAGAACCACAGCGAGCGCAACTACCACGTCTTCTACTGCATCCTGGCCGGGCTCTCCGCGGACGAGAAGCGCCGCCTCGACCTGGGCAACGCCGCCGACTACAAGTGAGTACTTTCGAACTTTCGGTTCCCACACCACCGGCCCAGTCCGACACCCGGGTGCTTGCGCAACGCCCGACCGTTTTATCGCCATTACTTCTAGCAATTTAATGGCCCGACTTCGCTTTCATTAAGAGCTTCGACCGAAGCAAATGCGACCGGGCCCGTCGCCAGTCGCCGGACGCCGGGCGCCGGGCGCCCATTAATCAAGACGCATAATTGCGCGAGCGTTGCCGGACAGTGCGGCCAGGTCTCGTCTTCGAGCCACGTCAACAGTCGCGCGTGTGGTGGGCTGGGGCGCCGAAGGGTCGGCGGCCGATCACCTCGCCGTTGCGCAAGCCCTTCTTCTCACGGAGGGCGACCTCCGTCCGATTGATCGGATCGCGGGCGACCGCAATCGGTCGGGGGATCTTTAGAGAGAGAGAGAGATTGAGAGATGTTGCGAGAATGTCATTGACCGCTTTCTGTCCGCAGGTATCTGACCGGGGGCGACTGCATCACGTGCGAGGGCCGCGACGACACGGCCGAGTTCTCGGACATCCGGTCGGCGATGAAGGTGCTGCTCTTCTCGGACCAGGAGATCTGGGAGATCATCAAGCTGCTGGCCGCGCTGCTGCACTGCGGCAACATCAAGTACAAGGCGACGGTGGTGGACAACCTGGACGCCACCGAGATTCCGGAGCACATCAACGTGGAGCGCGTGGCCTCGCTGCTGGGGCTGCCCATCCAGCCGCTGATCGACGCGCTGACGCGGCGCACGCTGTTCGCGCACGGCGAGACCGTGGTCTCGACGCTGTCGCGCGAGCAGTCGGTGGACGTGCGCGACGCCTTCGTGAAGGGCATCTACGGGCGGCTGTTCGTGCACATCGTGCGCAAGATCAACTCGGCGATCTTCAAGCCGCGCGCGACCTCGCGCAACGCGATCGGTGTGCTGGACATCTTCGGGTTCGAGAACTTCGACCAGAACAGCTTCGAGCAGTTCTGCATCAACTACGCGAACGAGAACCTGCAGCAGTTCTTCGTCCAGCACATCTTCAAGCTCGAGCAGGAGGAGTACAACCACGAGGCCATCAACTGGCAGCACATCGAGTTCGTGGACAACCAGGACGCGCTCGACCTGATCGCCATCAAGCAGCTGAACATCATGGCGCTCATCGACGAGGAGGCCCGCTTCCCCAAGGGCACCGACCAGACGATGCTCGCCAAGCTGCACAAGACGCACGGCGCCCACAAGAACTACCTGAAGCCGAAGTCGGACATCAACACCAGCTTCGGGCTGAACCACTTCGCGGGCGTCGTGTTCTACGACACGAGCGGCTTCCTCGAGAAGAACCGCGACACCTTCAGCCCGGACCTGCTGCACCTGGTGAGCCAGTCCTCGAACAAGTTCCTGCGCCAGATCTTCAGCCAGGACATCGAGATGGGCGCCGAGACGCGCAAGCGCACGCCGACCCTCTCGACGCAGTTTAAGAAGAGCCTCGACTCGCTGATGAAGACCCTCAGCTCGTGCCAGCCGTTCTTCATCCGCTGCATCAAGCCGAACGAGGTCAAGCGGCCGATGATGTTCGACCGCGGGCTCTGCTGCCGGCAGCTGCGCTACTCGGGCATGATGGAGACGATCCGCATCCGGCGCGCCGGGTACCCGATCCGGCACGGGTTCCGCGAGTTCGTCGAGCGCTACCGGTTCCTCATCCCGGGCGTGCCGCCGGCCCACCGCACCGACTGCCAGGCGGCCACCGCGCGCATCTGCGCCCTGGTGCTGGGCCAGTCCGACTACCAGCTGGGGCACACGAAGGTCTTCCTGAAGGACGCGCACGACCTCTTCCTCGAGCAGGAGCGCGACCGCGTCCTCACGCGCAAGATCCTCATCCTGCAGCGCACCATCCGCGGCTGGGTCTACCGGCGGCGCTTCCTGCGCATGCGCGCCGCCGCCATCACCATCCAGCGCTTCTGGAAGGGCCACGCCCAGCGGCAGCGCTACCGGCAGATGCGCGTCGGCTACATGCGGCTGCAGGCGCTCATCCGGTCGCGCGTCCTCTCGCACCGCTTCCGGCACCTGCGCGGCCACATCGTCGGGCTGCAGGCGCACGCCCGCGGCTACCTGGTGCGGCGCGAGTACGGGCACAAGATGTGGGCGGTGGTCAAGATCCAGTCGCACGTGCGCCGCATGATCGCCATGCGCCGCTACCGGCGGCTGCGCGAGGAGTACAAGCAGTTCGCCGAGGTGCTGCACCTGCGCAAGCTCGAGGAGCAGGAGCTGCTGCACAAGGGCAACAAGCACGCGCGCGAGATCGCCGAGCAGCACTACCGGGACCGGCTGCACGAGCTCGAGCGGCGCGAGCTCGAGAAGGAGATCGAGGAGCGGCGCCGCGTCGAGGTCAAGAAGAACCTGATCAACGACGCCGCCCGCAAGCAGGACGAGCCCGTCGACGACGGCAAGCTGGTCGAGGCCATGTTCGACTTCCTGCCCGACTCGAGCAGCGAGGCGCCCACGCCGCACGGCGGCCGCGAGACCTCGGTGTTCAACGACCTGCCCCACGGCAACGCGCTCAACCAGGAGGTGCGTCCGTCCCCGATCCCCCGATTCCCGATCTCCCTCGATCCGGGCCCCTTCTCTAACGCGTTCCCTTTCTTGTCGCCCTCGCAGGACATCATCGGGCCGATGCACGTATCGGAGGACGAGGAGGACCTGTCCGAGTTCAAGTTCCAGAAGTTCGCGGCCACCTACTTCCAGGGCAACGTCACGCACCAGTACTCGAAGAAGGCCCTCAAGCACCCGCTGCTGCCGCTGCACACCCAGGGCGACCAGCTGGCGGCGCAGGCCCTCTGGATCACGATCCTGCGCTTCACCGGCGACATGTCCGAGCCGAAGTACCACACGATGGACCGCATGGACACCACCTCGGTGATGTCCAAGGTGACGGCCACCCTCGGGCGCAACTTCATCCGCAGCAAGGTGAGTGAACGAACGACCCCATCTATCGACCCTTTCTGATAATCTGACCGACCGACCGGTCCGACTGTGGTCCGGCAGGAGTTCCAGGAGGCGCAGCTGATGGGCCTGGACCCGGAGGCCTTCCTCAAGCAGAAGCCGCGCTCGATCCGGCACAAGCTGGTCTCGCTGACGCTGAAGCGCAAGAACAAGCTCGGCGAGGACGTGCGCCGGCGGCTGCAGGACGAGGAGTACACGGCCGACAGCTATCAGTCGTGGCTGCAGTCGCGGCCCACCTCGAACCTCGAGAAGCTGCACTTCATCATCGGGCACGGCATCCTGCGGGCCGAGCTGCGCGACGAGATCTACTGCCAGATCTGCAAGCAGCTCACGAACAACCCGCTCAAGTCCTCGCACGCCCGCGGCTGGATCCTGCTCTCGCTCTGCGTGGGCTGCTTCGCGCCCTCGGAGAAGTTCGTCAACTACCTGCGGGCCTTCATCCGCGAGGGCCCGCCCGGCTACGCGCCCTACTGCGAGGAGCGGCTGAAGCGCACCTTCAACAACGGGACGCGCAACCAGCCGCCCTCGTGGCTGGAGCTGCAGGCCACCAAGTCGAAGAAGCCGATCATGCTGCCGATCACCTTCATGGACGGCAACACGAAGACCCTGCTCGCGGACTCGGCGACCACGGCGCGCGAGCTCTGCAACCAGCTCTCGGAGAAGATCGCGCTGAAGGACCAGTTCGGGTTCTCGCTCTACATCGCGCTGTTCGACAAGGTCTCCTCGCTGGGCAGCGGCGGCGACCACGTGATGGACGCGATCTCCCAGTGCGAGCAGTACGCGAAGGAGCAGGGCGCCCAGGAGCGCAACGCCCCCTGGCGGCTCTTCTTCCGCAAGGAGATCTTCGCGCCCTGGCACGAGCCCACCCAGGACCAGGTCGCCACGAACCTCATCTACCAGCAGGTGGTGCGCGGCGTCAAGTTCGGCGAGTACCGGTGCGACAAGGAGGAGGACCTGGCGATGATCGCCGCCCAGCAGTACTTCATCGAGTACGGCACCGACATGTCCATGGAGCGGCTGTTCACCCTGCTGCCGAACTTCATCCCCGACTTCTGCCTCACCGGCATCGAGAAGGCCATCGAGCGGTGGGCGGCGCTCGTGCTGCAGGCCTACAAGAAGTCCTACTACGTCAAGGAGAAGGTCGCCTCGCTCAAGATCAAGGAGGACATTGTCAGCTACGCCAAGTACAAGTGGCCGCTGCTCTTCTCGCGCTTCTACGAGGCCTACAGGTGCGTCCGTCCCCGTCTGCCCCCCTTCCCCTGTTCCCCTCGGACCAACCGATAACTCCACGTCCCCTTGCCTCGACAGGAACTCGGGCCCGAACCTGCCGAAGAACGACGTGATCATCGCCGTGAACTGGACCGGCGTCTACGTGGTGGACGACCAGGAGCAGGTGCTGCTCGAGCTGAGCTTCCCCGAGATCACGGCCGTGTCCAGCCAGAAGACGAACAAGGTGTTCACCCAGACCTTCAGCCTGTCGACGGTGCGCGGCGAGGAGTTCACCTTCCAGAGCCCCAACGCCGAGGACATCCGCGACCTGGTCGTCTACTTCCTGGACGGCCTCAAGAAGCGGTGGGTCATCCGCAGACCGCAGCCAGCCGGTCACCCCGTACTGACCCGCACTCCCCCTCCTCGTTGCAGGTCGAAGTACGTGATCGCCATCCAGGACTACCGCGCGCCCTCGGACGGCACCAGCTTCCTGTCGTTCCTGAAGGGCGACCTCATCATCCTCGAGGACGAGTCGTGCGGCGAGTCGGTGCTGAACAACGGCTGGTGCATCGGCCGCTGCGACCGCACCCAGGACCGCGGCGACTTCCCGGCCGAGACGGTCTACGTGCTGCCGACGCTGTCGAAGCCGCCGCAGGACATCCTGGCGCTGTTCAACATCGACGAGGCCCACCACGGGCGCCGCCTGAGCATGGTCTCGAACGGGGTCGCCGAGCCGCGCGACCGCCCCCACACTCTGATGGAGTACGCGCTCGACCACTTCCGGCTGCCGCCGAAGCGCACCATGTCCAAGACGCTCACGCTGAGCTCGAAGCGCGCCGACGAGATCTGGCGGTACTCGCGCGACCCCATCAAGGCGCCGCTGCTGCGCAAGCTGCAGGCCAAGGAGGAGCTGGCCGAGGAGGCCTGCTTCGCGTTCGCCGCCATCCTGAAGTACATGGGCGACCTGCCCTCGAAGCGGCCACGCATGGGCAACGAGATCACCGACCACATCTTCGACGGCCCGCTCAAGCACGAGATCCTGCGCGACGAGATCTACTGCCAGATCATGAAGCAGCTGACGGACAACCGCAACCGCATCTCGGAGGAGCGCGGCTGGGAGCTGATGTGGCTGGCCACGGGCCTCTTCGCCTGCTCCCAGAGCCTGCTCAAGGAGCTGATGGTGTTCCTGCGCACGCGCCGGCACCCGATCTCGCAGGACTCGATGCACCGCCTGCAGAAGACCATCCGCAACGGGCAGCGCAAGTACCCGCCGCACCAGGTGGAGGTCGAGGCCATCCAGCACAAGACCACCCAGATCTTCCACAAGGTCTACTTCCCCGACGACACCGACGAGGCCTTCGAGGTCGACTCCTCGACGCGTGCCAAGGACTTCTGCCACAACATCTCGCAGCGGCTCTCGCTGCGCACCAGCGAGGGCTTCTCGCTGTTCGTGAAGATCGCCGACAAGGTGATCTCGGTGCCCGAGGGCGACTTCTTCTTCGACTTCGTGCGCCACCTGACCGACTGGATCAAGAAGGCGCGCCCCATCCGCGACGGCTCGAACCCGCAGTTCACCTACCAGGTGTTCTTCATGAAGAAGCTCTGGACGAACACCGTGCCCGGCAAGGACCGCCACGCGGACCTCATCTTCCACTACCACCAGGAGCTGCCGAAGCTCCTGCGCGGCTACCACAAGTGCTCGCGCGAGGAGGCCGTCAAGCTGGGCGCGCTCGTCTACCGCGTGCGCTACGGCGAGAACAAGCAGGAGCTGCAGGCGATCCCGTGAGTTCGACCTCGGTCTCGGTGTCGTTCTGTGGCGCCTTCTCACGGTCCCCTCCTCTCGCTTTCAGGCAAATGCTGCGCGAGCTGATCCCCTCGGACATCATGAAGATGCAGAGCGCCAACGAGTGGAAGCGCGCCATCGTGGCCTCCTACAACCAGGACGCCGGCATGAGCTCCGAGGACGCCAAGGTGGCCTTCCTGAAGATCGTCTACAGGTGGGTCTGCTCTGAGTAGTCGAAGGAAAGTCGCGACTCACGCTCACATTCGCTCTCGTCCGCAGGTGGCCCACGTTCGGCTCGGCCTTCTTCGAGGTCAAGCAGACGACGGAGCCCAACTACCCGGAGATGCTGCTGATCGCCATCAACAAGCACGGCGTCAGCCTCATCCACCCGGTCACGAAGGTACGACCCTCGCTCTCGCTCTAGCTCTGCCCCTCTCGCTTCTACCGTCACTCACTGTCTCTCCCTCTCTTTGGCTGCCCCGCAGGACATCCTGGTCACGCACCCCTTCACGCGCATCTCCAACTGGTCCTCGGGCAACACCTACTTCCACATGACGATCGGCAACCTGGTGCGCGGCTCGAAGCTGCTCTGCGAGACCTCGCTGGGCTACAAGATGGACGACCTGCTGACCTCGTACATCTCGCTGATGCTGGCGAACATGAACAAGAACCGCACCATCCGGGCCAACTAGCCGGGCCACCTGGACGGCGATCGGGATGCGCACAATTTTCGCTGAGGGCGGGAGCCTGTCCGGGGGTGGAAGCGATCGCGGTCGCGGCCGTTCGCCGGGCCGTCGGGCGTTGATTCTTAGAATCCGGCTCGACTTGTGTTTGTTGCATGTTTATTATTATTATTTGACCTATTATTACTATTATGCATTATGTAGTTGTATTGATAATGATTAAAATAGTTAGTTATTTATTTGATCGAACTAATGATTTCCCTCGAAAGAACGCTCTCGAGTCCCGAGGCAATAATGTATCCCAGTCCCTTCTACCCGTTCAACCCTTCCCCTGGCACCCAAAAATCGAGATATTTCGGCGAAAGAGAACAAAATCGAACAAACCCTCCTTCTATGCGTACTGGAAGATTTGTATTTAATATTTATCTTATCTTAATTATAACAAACATTCAATTAAAACATACGATTAAAGCGAGGAACGACTACTAACAATCCATATATAAGAAAGAAAATCAGAATATATTTTATACGAAAATATTAGTTGCAACTGTATCAGAATATTATTTATAAACGTTTTAAATAAATTAATTTATATACATTTCCAAACGAGTTGGTTTTTCTGCAACGCGGCAAGGGTTCACGTCTTGGATAATTTTACTACGCTTTTCCACGGTCGTCCACATCGCTTTCATCGCTTCAGTCAGTTCTTCGTACTCTCGCGACTGGCTGCACGGCCGCGACTCAGGGCCTTCATGAGTAGGGCCGCAATCGTCGTGCTTGGGGCGAGTGAAAGAACAGAAGAGCCAGAACCAGGTGTGCGGAGCAGTCCGTTGAACGAAACGAGAGCAACTGCGACAGCAGTGGCCGTGGTTGTTGTTGCTGTTGCTCCACATCAAGCCGTCGCGCGATTGGCCAACGGCCATAATGGCGGGGCTGCAGCGGGCCAATGAGAGGCCATCTAGAGCCAGATGAGTGATGAGGAAAATAAAGTGGAGACTTGAAGGAGAAAAAAACGAGTGGGGAAGACAAAATGTCAGCCTCATATTCGCAGGTTGTTGAACCAGAGAAAAGAGCGTTGTCTGCAGGTAAAGCATGAGTCCAAACTCTTAATTAGTGACACTCTAAAGTCCATCACCGAGATGACATACGACAGTAATTAATGATTTTCCGACAATGTCTTCTTTCCATTGGCAATAAATATCTGAAATTTCCACATCCTGCGTAGTAGCGAGACGTTCGTGGCCTCTTCAATTTAGCTTAAATTTTGCTTAACCTGATGGAATATCAGGGTCATACACAACACTTAGGGCTAGAACTTGACTCTAATTGTGGATCATTAAATTCCTTTTCGCACGAATTTTGTCCTTAATATATTTTAATAATGTATTTTAATTTTTGAATACAAAATTCTTTAATCCAATGCCCAAATGTCTTCAATTGTCTTCTTTTGTTAGATGAAATATGAAACGAATAAACTGAAGAGATCTCATGTTCTTGATTTACCTTCTGGAAAGTAAGTTTTTGCAAATTTTGTAAAAATCCATTCGTAATATTAATAATAATAATATATTGTAATATGTAAATATATTTACTGTATATATATATTCACTTATTAAAGTGTACCTATCTATCTATAATAAATGACTCAATTTTGTTAACTGTGTTTTTAAGAGCGCAAATAAAACAAAAATTTGAAAAAAAAAACAATATCCTCTGAATAATTACTGACACAAAATGTATAATAATTATTATTTTCCTACCAAAAACGAACAATATGTTCGAAAGAAATTACTAAATTGCTAAATTGTCTTAATGATCATTCGAAGAACAAATCATAGCAGTTTTCTATGTTCCTCCAACAGTAACAATAAGCCATAATGAAGAATTTGCAATGTGAAAAAGAACACAACCGACTGCCAGGAAACCCCAGCACTCGACAATTTCTTCTTCGGAAAGTACACATCAAAAGCCCACGTCTAACAGTAAACACCCATCAGTCCGCGGGTGGAAGGAGATTGCTTTGGCCCTCCCAGAGTTTTCCCTCCTCGCTAAATGTTAATTCAGCTCTCGTCTTCCCCGTGGACTTCATTTGACTAATTCCATAACTTTAAGGAAATCTTGACCGTCGGCCGCCGCCTTCCCACGCTGCCCCAGAAGCCGCCGGGCTTAAACGAGGCGCCCCAGTCGTCGTCGGGATCCTCATGCAAAGTGCAACTCATCGCGCGGTGGGGTGAACGAGGAAGTCGGAGGCGCTCCGTACTCGGAAACTGCTTCCCATGACTGGACGAGGAACTCGAATAATTACCGCGCGGTGGGACAGAAACAACAAACAGCCGGGGACCACCGAGGCCTCCTCCGGCCCACGACTGCACCGCACGGGTCGCCGGCGACGACCGCCGAAACAACAATAACAACGGGCCCTAGTCCTAAGAAGTTCATCTTATCATGGGCTGCATTAAGAATAGTATAATCACTGCGACGACAACAACAAAACCATCAACCCGCCCCTCGCCTGCGGTAGAACTTGTGCAATTTTCCCACGCAAATAAGATTTTCTACCGCAGCGTGTGAAAAATTTGGAGCAACGACGTCGAAAATACCCAGCCAGAGAAGCAACAACAAGACGGAGCCCCGTCTCTGAAAGGAAAATAAAAAGATTTCCAAGAGTTAATTAACTATAACAGCAACGGCAGCAACGCAAGGGGGACCATAAGAAGAGTAAAGAGAGGACGGAAGAAAGCAGGGGCCCTCGAGTCTTATAAGAACTGAGGGAGGGCGAGGGTTCATTTGAAATTCTAATTGCAAGTGTGGCGAAACCTCGGCGCAACACGCGACCTCAAGAAAATATGAAGATGACGACCGAATGAGAACGAGAAGACGACGTCGGCGAAGACGCTGAGGGAAGAAAAGTTCACACGCGCAGGTTCGTCGCCTGAGTCTTTCGTTTTGGGGTGGTTTTCTTGGTTTCGGCTCCGGCGGTTTCTTGAAGGGGCCGCGGGGCAACGCGCGATTACGATGACGCCGCCGATAAGAGGAATCTTATTGATATAAGATAGGCGACCCTCGCGCTCCTCAAATCAGTGGGAAAATGACTAAGGACTCCGAGGATGATGCGGCTGGTTAAGCGAGGAAGCGTTTCGCAATTTCGAGGCAGAAGTTTCTAAGTCTTGCAACACGTCGCCGTCGTGTTGACATTAATTAATGATAAAATTAACAACTAAAAGCAACTACATGGAATAATGGAAATTACTTTACAAGATTTTCCCACAAAATAGGATGCACAGCACCGATCTGAGCTACGAACACCACGACATCCGCAGCAGCAGCACCAACGCCGAAAGCTTCGGGCACAGGTGGAGATTTTCGTGTCATGAACGTCGTCTGAGTTTATCGCGAACGTTGATGGAAATATGGTTGGTGTTTGTATTGTAGAAATAAAAAATGTAAAAACAACACAAAATGGAAGAGTAGAAAATTATATTAAAAATAGAGGCTGCCGACTTGAAGTCGGGCCAACGAACAATGGCGGCGATCTAGATTACGATGGGAAAATGTCGACGCTAGAAATACCCTCGAACTCCTCCCCATTCGGCTCCCTCCCGCACAGTGGGCAAAAGCTCCCACGCATTAATTACCGCGCCACCGCGCAGCCCGCTACGAACGGCGCAGAAAATCGGCCCTGGTGGAGCCGAGTCGCGGCCGATCGACCGCCCCCGGGGATGGCCAGGTGCAGCGGGGGAGACCCATAAATTCTATTGTTCCGGCGGTCGCCGGGTTCTCACAGCCTCAAAACAGGATGAAAACGTTATAAAAGCAGCGCTTCGTGTGAGAAAAAGTCCGGCGATTTGCGGCGAATTTGCATGCGAGCTCGTAATGAATTCATCCATCCGTTCCCTGGGAATTTCCGCCCGCGATGGCGGCCGCCGGAGAACCGTTAATTATCGGAACTCGCCGCCGTTACCGTCGAATCAAAAGCTGAGGCATGGATGTTTTTTAGAAAATAATTTATTTCTCATACTTTCACTCGGACGCGAAGTACAAGTGCATTCTTTGTCTTTCAAGTTCCATTTCTTATACAGCAATCGGTATATATATATATATATATATGTATATATATGGTATGTGTGTATATAAATAGGTTTAGTTTTAGTAAAAATTAGAAACTTCTTTATATAAATATTCTGCGTCTGCATGTACACAAAGCCATACATACAGCATAATACATTCTCGTTTTACGTATAAAATTCTATATACAAAGTTTGGCGTACAACTCTAAATCTTACGACTAGCTTACATTTAGTTGCTTTGTCTTTCCTTAACTATGCAAGTTGCAAGAAAATAATTATGGATTCGAACTAAACTATATAAATATTTGGGATTCTGGTTGTCGACATGCATTTCACTCTTATCGTAAAATGAATGTCAATACGCGTGCAGTGATTACCATTAAATTAGAGTAGAAATTATTTTGTAACTTATCGTCTAGGGACAGGTGTAAACAATGATAAGAAACTTTTGCAGAATGACAAGAATTTCAATGAAATAATGAAGAGTTTCAGCAAATGGAATTTGTGGTCGTGGAAATCAAATGAAGTTTGTTGAACATTCCAGAGCACACGAAGGACAAACCTCCCACGTGTCCTCAAAGTAGAATCAAACGCAACTCAAAGGTCCTCCAGCGCACTCAGGACAACCCGCCACCGTGCGTGTTCCATTGCACTTCTGACATCGAAGGCAGTGCCTGGTGCTGCTGTTGCTGCTGCTGGTGCATCTGGTGATTGGCGTTCATGCCGCCGTTGCCGGCGCCTCCCCCGCCACTGCCGTCACCGGGCGAGTGCGCTGAGCCGGTGTTGTTGTTGCTCATCGTCGAAATATTGTTGTTGTTGTGACGCGTCCGCATCACGTCCTCCGCCTGAGTGCAGTGTGGGCGCGGCCCCGGCTCGGGGGTGTACGTGAAGGTGAGGCCGGTGGCATAGATGATGCCGTCGTTGCGAACCAGCGAGATAGGCACTTGAGTTGGCTGGCGAACCTGCGGGAGAGAGAGAGTTGGCGACACCAGGTGAGTAAGGAAGTCAATCGGAGGAGATCGAACGCGACACCTACCCACAACCATTCGCCGCGGAACTGGGAAATCTCCGGCACCACACACAGCAGGGTCTCGGTACAGCGGTACATGGTCTCGGCCTCCACGTCGCCGAACCAAACCTGCAAGTGCGGCGTGAAGTTGTCGCCACTCAGCTCCAACATGGCCACGTCGCCGCCGCCGTTCAAGTTCAGCGAGTTCACAATCGGCACCGGCGTCACCGGGGATCTGCCAAGGGATCACACCAAATTAGGCTGCTTAGAGGCGGCTGTCGAAAGAGCACAACTTACGAGACGGGTCCCATGCCTTCGTAGAACTGGTACTCGGCCTTGTCCGTCGAGATGATGGTCCAGCAGGCGCCGTCGTTGATCATCTCCTTGTTGGCTTCCTTGGGGCAGGGCGTCGCCTGGAACTGGATGATCTTCTCCTGCGACAGGCACAGGTACATGCGTTCTGTGTCCTTCATGTAGAAGGCGCATTTGTGCAACTGCGAGACGGGGTCGTCGGCCTCCAGCAGAGCCATCTGCTTGTCCACCTTCCGGATGATGAGGCGCGGCAGGGCCATGCCCGTCACCGAGCACACGAGCTTCACCGTGGCGCCGTAGTGGATGTAGCCGTCGCGAACCTACGCGGGGAAGACGAGAAACAGTTGTTGGATGCACGGAGCGTGGGTTCGAACGGGGGAACCAACCTGAAACTCCTCCGACTCGGACTCATTGTCGTCCAGCAGGTGAATCGTGAACGCGCCCCACTGCGTCGAGGAGGCGTGAAAGTGGCCGTTCTCCACGTGCAGGTACCGAGTCGACACCGTCTGCGAGCGCAGCCGGTTGAAGAGAGCGACGTTCGTGCCGCTCGCTATGCAGAGGTCGGCGTTCTTCAGCGACTGCTTCTTCTTGGAGGGCTTCGAGATCACCTTGATGCGCTTGGAGTTGAAGACGCCGATGTCGTGGCCGTTGCCGTAGAACATCTTCACCGAGAGCATGAAGTGCTTGCGCTTGTCCGAGTCCGAGATGAACAGGGTCTTCGCTGCGCAGTACTGCTTGCCGTTCAGATCGAGCTGCTGCATGTCCTGGTCGGAGCTGCCAATGCCGATGAAGGCGCATAACTGAGCCCCCTGCTCGCTCTCTCCCTTCTGCAGCATCTCCTCGTAGCGCCGGCCCCACCCGCTGCCGAAGAGGTAGATGCAAGGCGGTGGGCAGAAAAATCGCTTCTCGTTGCCGTACGACTTCTGAGCAACCTGTGGGGGAGGATAATAAGGCAAAAATCTTTGATTAGAATTCGAAGAAGCCTCAAGGGAAGGTTTCGCAAATTATCTGCGAGCAGGTCTCGATCTCCAAGTAATTAATTATTAATTTTATGAAGAATTCACACGCTGCCACCTCAAGCAGGTAATCGCACCCGCCGAGTTCGTGCTAGTGGCATTCGAAACGAAATCGAATCAACCTCATACGGCGGCAATTAATGCCGGGAGCCAGTAAAAACTCACTTCAAATCAATCATAAATTTCGACGCATGCAAAAAATGCATTCATTCGGTCGACGGACGGAGGAAAACCTTTCTTTAATTTTCTTTAATTAAATACAATTATTTTATTGTTGCACCGCAAGGTAGTGATGACAACAACAATAATAACACCAACAATAAGACTGCCACCACCGGTGATAATTTGAATGCATCCAAGTGTGAAGGATTGCTGTGCCGAGCGATCGGCTGCGAGCGGCTCAAGCGACTGCAACTGCGGCTTGTGACTCAAACTGATTTAATTCGATGCCCTTCCTCAGCGCCCGCGCCTTAGGATCGGCGACAAACCGCAAATAAAATAAATTACATGAAAATTTGTCCGGTCCGTAATGTCCAAGTTGTTCCTTAATTATAAAGGCTTCCCGCAAAAATTCTTTAGAAATAATTACATTTGCAGATCGAATACATTTTTATAATTTGCGGGCACCTCTGGTCTAACCGCCGAAATTGATTGATCGTAGCTTTTGATGGAAATACGAGCCATGCGTTTGAAACTGGATTTGGTTACTCTACTTAGAGGAAATTCTTGTGGTGGGCAATGCAACATTGAGCGAAGTAAGAAAATTGGAGTAAATTCGATTTGGAAAGAGATTAGTGGAGACGATTCCCATAGAACATTGGGACAAACTCCTCGAGCAGCGAGTTTGATTCGTTCTTTGCACCAGATTGAGAGGTCGACGGCGGCTTTATTAAACGAATAAGGAGGACTAAAAGTGCAAATGGAACAGAGGTGAGAAAAATGTGCTAGTCTGAGGAAACGTACCTTGGCGTGCAGTATAACGATGACCATGTCGTTGCGTTCGCGCATGTATCGCTCCATCGCATCCCGCGTCAGCTTTTTGTCCTCGATGTGTGGCCTGTAGATGGAGTTCACCATGCCGCTGGACATGAGCTGGCCGCCGACGACGCCGCTGCCTCCCCCGGGGCCGAGCCCGCGCGGAATCATGGCCATGTGGTGCTGCTGCTGTTGGTGCTGCGACTGCTGCTGCTGTTGGTGGTGCTGCTGGTGCTGCGGCGGACTGGGAGGCAGTAGACCCACCCCGCCGCCCCCATGGTGCGTCGGAGGACTCGGCGGCGTCTGTGCGTAGCCGCCACCCGTGCCGCCCAGGCCACCGAAGTGCGGCATCAGGGAGGATGTGTGCAGTGGCGAGCTGAGGTGCAGGACGTCACTCGAGTCCAGGTGGTGCGGAAGCAGCTGCGTTCCGTTCGGCGTGATCAGCGAGGTGGGCGCCGCGGCCGACGTTGAGGCGAAGGTGTCGTCGAGGTGATCCACAGACGAGGGGTACTGGTTGAGACTCTTCATTTAGTGGACGGGCGTGGCGGCGGGACAACTGAGCAACATTTTGTACAAGAGAACTATGTGTGTGTGATAAAATAAACGTTTCCTAACTCGGTTGAAATTTGTGGAAAATTTGGCAACTTCGGTCGGGAGTCGCTGGCGGTTGTGTTTGGCACTTTTTGAATGGTTTTCGCGACGAATATTCGGAGCACTCGATTCTTAGAAAAACGGGAACGAAAACGAACTAAATGCAAAAATAAGTGGAAAAATTCCGCTTTGGTGCGGTGTTGTTTTCTTTCTTAGCTTCTGGCTGCTGTTTTCTGTTTTATCCTTTTCTGTTTCAAAAAAATGCCGTACGAAACGTCAACGCAGGCAGCGACGGCAACAACAACACTGCACAACACTAGCGTACCAAACGACCGCTGCACACTTGACAGCTGTCAACTCTCTCACAGGCACGGGCAGCGACTCGGCGTTCACTTTGCAGAGTCGGCCGCCGCTCAAGATCCTTCGAATGCTTTTTAATGAACGCAATTGTTTCCTCGCGTTTCACTCGACTTTTATTTGATATTCCGCTTTTGTTATTCACATCGGAAATGGAAACACCGACTGAGTGCGTTTTCCGAAAACAAACTTCTTTTATTCACTACTGAAAATGCCGTCTCTCGCGTTCGCTTCCACATACGTTCGTGTTCCACTCCGTCGCTGCTGTCGTCGACTGCTGGCCGTTGGCTGCGGCGTGCGTTGGTGTGCGGTCGCGGCTGCTGCTCTGCAAGCAACGTCAGTTGCTGCGCAGTGTTGCCGCACTAACAGTATGCCATTGCTGAATATCGTTTTAATGAAAATTTGGTATTATATTATATATATGTTATTTAAGTAATAAGTATATGTATCACATAATCGAAAAACTAAGCCTAAAAGGCTTTCGACATTTGAAATGATAAAAATTTGAACCGAAATTACATCCAGTGAATGAATTATATTTATTAAAACTTCCCTCTGTACATCCATTCTTGAAAGATGACAACACTTTTTTAATGTTTTCATGACGAACGACAGAGATAACTAGTCGAGAGCAATATGCGTGTGACAGAGAGAACTCTGTGTACGTTTCTCTGCTTTGAGATTTGTTTTTGCGCTTCGTCCGCTGCAAACGTTGACTTCTGCATATTCGGAGACTGTGGGAAAATTTCTCAGCCATGCCACCTGTTAGAAGACTGCTGCTTTCCCACGGTCGGCAGAGAAGAAGCAGCGAGGCAGCAGAATTCAAAAAGATGCGCCAAAAATCCCAAATCAATGAGCAAAACACACACTGAATAAGGAGAAGAAGTTAGAAATCAGTAATGTTAAAGAAAACAGTCGTAAACTTCATAATTGATGGTTTTTAGGAAAGTTGATGAATTATTTCATGGGATTAATAAGTTCGTACTGTACTAGATTTGACCCGCAGGGGAAATGCTGCTTCTTCTAAGAGGAATTCTTCCAATTCAGTTGGGTTCCAACAAGAATATTTTAATCTGGCGTTCCTTTGAACTTTGGTCGCCTGATTTTTTGAATTAATTTGTATGTTTGAAACGTCTTGTTAACGTCGCTAATTTATCAAAAATGGTCCCATTTGCATATAAATCCTCGCACTTCCGTCCGGTGTTCGTATTTGAACTAATGTGTTGATCTTTCGACCCGTTCTCTTCCCCCATCCTCGATCAGAACCACTACGGTGAAGCTAAGTCGAGAAAGCGAACGAGAAGAAACAGACGAAGACAAAACCAACAACAACACCAGAGGTGCGAGCAACCGATGCTGAACGGAAGCAGGCGCTGGCTGAGGAGGAGTGAGCGAGAAGAAAGAGCAGTCTTTGGTGCGGGTGTGAAAGAGTATGTTTTGGGGAAGCGTGGGAACCAAATTTCGTTATTCTTGTAACAAATATCCACAACGTCAACGCCAAATTAAAATTTAAAGCTCTCTTTGTCGGTTTCAACTCGACGGTAATAATAACCTTCGCAGAAATGGCGTTCGCAAGTGGTTGCAAAACCAGCACCTCTTGCAGTCAGCGGGCAAAGTAGGTTATTGCAGGCAACCCCCTGCTCACCCATTCTAAGTGCGGGGGAGACCCTTTAACCCCACCTCCCGCACGGTTTATTAATTTTCTATTGATTTTAAGTCCTGTCAGCGCGCCCCCACGCTCGGGTGAGTTTGTGTGGCGTTTTAAACGTCGCCGTCCCTTCTTCTTATTCAATTTGCCGTGCCTGGTGCGTGGCCACGTCATTAAAAATTTACAGGAGGCGCGAGAACCCATCGGAGTGTTCCATATCGATCGGAGTCGCCGGTCTTGGCGTCCGCTCGCCGTGCCTCGCCCTGGTGGGACACGGCCAGGTGCCCGGAGGGGTGGGCGCGCTGAAACCACAACCAACGCCAGTCGAAGGACGAAGGAATTAAAAGGACGACGGCTGTCGCCTTGCAAATGGACACGTCGTCTGTGCGGGATCGAGTCTCCGGGAAACCCTAACCTCACATCACCTCACCACACCGAGCTCACCACACTACAGATCGCCAACAGCTTCAGAAGCACTGTCTTCTAGAACTCCGATCGGCCGCTCGCCTCCAGCGCCCTTCCAACTGTGAATCGAGATCATCTCGTGCTCTCTGTCCCTCTCTCTTGCTCTCTGGCACCCTTTCACGCGGTGATCTCATCGGGAGAGCTCGGGTCGAATGGACAACATGTGGAGTTCTTTCAGAATCTCAACAGCAATTAAATATTTATATTATCTCGTCTATACATTACAACAAATAACAGGAACAACTCTATTCACCGAACTCGAGCTCGAAGCAGGCGTCGAGCGAGGGGGCGTGTCGGATGGGGGGCACGTTGAACGTCAGGCGCAGCATCGACTGCGTACTGTACCGGAAGTCCTGTAGAAAGAGACGGTTTGAGAGAGTTCGGGGACTTCGATCGAGGCAGGACTCACCTCCAGGATCGTGCGCTTCGTCCGCACCATGAACTCATCGAAGTAGCGCAGCTCGCTGTGCCCGATGTTCAGGGCCAGCGGGCAGCGGCCGGCCTGGGACGGCGCCTGCAGCAGCTCGATGAGGTCGAAGATCCAGTGCAGGCGCAGGTCGAACATCGTCTCGCAGCAGACCAGGTCGACGGCCCGCAGCCGCGGCGACCGCGCCACGAAGCCCGCGAAGGAGGCGGGCGACAGCTCCACGTAGCTGTAGACCTGCAGCTCCTCCAGGCTCGCCAGCGAGTCGAAGGCCTCCAGGCAGCTGTCCGGCGAGCGGGCCTTGATGAAGAGCCGCCGCAGCGCCGGCAGCCGCGCGGCCGTCAGCGAGCGGCGGCCCGCGAAGTGGGCGTTGAAGACCTTCAGGCCGGTGACGCGCGCGCCCACGTTGGCCAGCAGCCGCTGCCAGTTGGAGTTGGCCTCGTGGCCCGGGCTCAGGTCGGCCACTACCAGTGTGCGCAGCTCGCGCAGCTCCGGGCACTTCTCGGCGAACACGATGTCGATGCTCAGCTCGGAGATCTTCAGGTACCGCAGCCGCGAGTGGGCGTGCGCCGCGAGGCTGACGGCCTGGGGGCCGCTGCCCGAGATGTCGAGGTGCGTGAGGTTCAGCTGCTGGCAGATCTCGCGGCAGTGCTCGGCGCGCAGCGAGCAGCGCGGCAGGTGGAGCTCGCGCAGGGTGCGCATGTCCTTCAGGTGGGCGCCGGTGACGTGCTCGCTGGAGGCGCGCAGCACCTGCAGCTTGGGGCAGTTCTTGGCGACCAGCCGCAGCAGCCCGTCGTGCAGCCGCCCGTCGAGGCACTCGAGCTCGACCAGCCGCGGCAGGGGCACGCTCAGGTAGAAGGGCAGCTCGGGCCGCCAGGTGTAGCGGCTCAAGTAGCTGGTGAAGGCCAGGTGCTTCGTGTCGACGATGGTCAGGCGGCGCAGGTGCTCGGCGACCAGCCGGAAGAACGCCAGGTACTCCTCGTGCGAGAGCGCGTCCGTCTCGGGCCCGATGGTGCGCGCCTCCTGGAAGCGCCGCTTCCAGACCATCTGCGAGACGACCCAGCGGAAGCGCTCGCAGACGTGGGCCGCGCGCAGCTGCTCCTGCACCTCCAGCCGCTCGAGGACGTTGCACAGGCAGTCGTCGTTCAGGTCGAGGATGCCGACCGCGCACCTGGGCCAGCTCCGGGCCGCGCCCGCCGGCGTCGTCGCTGGAAGCAGAGGAGGATTAGTGGATTCTTGGATTAGTGGACGGTGGTCGCTGGGGCGCCTTGTGATGAAATGCCTACCGTGTGGTCCGTCCATTGGGGAGCGATTCGTGCGACTCGGGCTGCTCGCCCGCACTCGGCAATCAGCTGTTCCCGCAAAAGCTCCGCGCTGCTGATAAACCCACTCGAACTCCGCATCGGCCGAGGCCTCGTGCGCTCTCTCTTTATCTCGCTCTCGCTCTCTGATGTGGCCCTCTCTCTCGGCCCGGCTGTTGCTCCGGCCACTCGCCGTGTTTACAAACACTTTCCCCGCACACGGACGCGATTCACTGCCAATGTCAGAGCTGCTCTGCCCGCGCGCAAGGCGCCGGGTCGGAGCTTGGCGCGAAAGCTGCGGAAGCTCCTCGCCCCCACCGACGCTGGACGAAAGCTGCGCACACACGTCACCGGAGAGTCGGAGGCTGTCGATGGTCGATGGTCGGTGGTCGACGGATGTTCGCGCGGTCCGCTCGTTTGCGCGTCACTGGCGACGAGGCCGCGCTCTCGAGCGGCGTGGCGTGGCCGAATCGGTTTCGGCGAAAGCTCCGGCCGCGAATCCAGCCACCCCCTTCCCAAGTGACGCTGTTTCGGCGCAAGCTTTCGCGGAGCTGCCACTCGAGCATCGGTCGCCACAGCGGAGACCCGAACCAGAGACTGGCCTGGCCACAGTTCGACAGGCAGTGGAGTCGCCGGTCGCCGCCACAGGTTTTAGCAAATGCTCTTCGACTACCGCAGCACAATTTGGAGCAGAAATCGGAGGAAACAAAGAAACCGATGATTATGAAGTGGTTTCCGACCTTTTCCCGGAATTCTTGTTACCCGATTCTTATTCTGAGTCGAGTTGCATTGAATTTATAGAGTGTCACAGGGCAATATTAAAATTTAAATCGCTTTATTTACCTAGATTGAATCAATTCACTCGACTCGAAAGCGTTTCACCTTAGGTAAACCCTGATAATGTTATTTAGTATTTTTAGCATACGATCACCGTCAATCAAAACCTTAACTAATTAGCGTTGCCCAACACCAGAGAAGGGAAGAGAGGGGAAGACTAACTAGAGAATTCCCATGTATGGACTCACGCCAGTGAGAGGGAGGGCCCTGAGGGCCAGTACAAATCAAAAGCCGGTTCGATCACGTGGCTCTCCTCGTCCCTCCCCGTTCGTTTCGAAGACAGGTCGCCAGGTCGACAGGTGTCAATTGGCTTTCTCAAATGTCAACAACAACAACAATAACAACAATAAGAGCGTCTCGTTTATCCACGCTTAACGCTTTCACCTCTCGGAGAGAGCGAAATTTGTCAAATGCGAGCGATAAGGATCCGACACCAACCACCGCCCTCCCCCTCACGGGGTCCTCGCCCTGCCTTGGATCCGTCGTGGTTCCCGGATCGTGCTGCTGACGAGGGCGACGGGACCGGCCGGGTCGGACCGGGCTGGGTACGTCGGGAGGTTGTATTTTTCTTCATTTCATTTCAATTAACATTTCGAGTGTTTTTCCATGTTCCTCGTGCGAATTTCCTTCGCTCTCCGACCCGTCGTCCCGCTCCTCCCCTCCCCTCTGCCAGCCGTTCGGCGCCGGTCGTTGCGGTCGGACGTGTTTTCCTACCCTTGTCAAGTGATTTGACAGTAATTTTCATAGTTCAGCTGCCAGGCGTCCGGAGTCGTGCTCGGTGTTGTTGTCACTGGTTTTCGGCATTGCTGTTGTTGTTGTTGTGATTCTAGCCGAAGAGCCGGCACAAAGAGAGCGAACGGAAATCTCGTGCCGCACGACGTATGAGCGCCACCGACTTGGTCGCTGCTATTTTTACCCCAGGGCCGGGCGGCTGGCGGCGGGCGACGGGCGACGAAGTGGCGAAAAATTGGCAAAAAGTCGTGCCGTTCGCAGTTATGAGGAATCACGCCCTCGAATTCGCCCGCCCGTGGTCCTCTCCTCAAACGGGGCCATCTAATTGAATTGCTCGTCAAGCGAACTCGAACTCCAGACGACGTCGCCTCCATCGTCGCCGATCAGCTGGAAGTCTCGTTCTCTGAGTAATTTCCCCTGCGCTCTCTGTCTCTCTCCTGCCCGCTCGCACTGTCCGCTTCCCTCCGCGCCTCCCCGCCTGCCGTGCAAAACTATTGCCTCGCGCTGCGGGGGCGCCGTCGGGCTCGTTTATCGGCCACCTGCCGATGGAGGCCGTTCTGGGCGCTCGCTGTAGCAGACTTAAAAATTAAAGCCGGGCGTCCTCCGGGCGGCAGGACCCTGACGGAGCTGGGTCCGGGTCCGGAGGACGACGAGCTCCGAGGCCCAGGCAGAGGGACAGGTGGACAAGGACTCGAAGAGAGAGGGGCGAGGGAGAGACGAGTCACGGACTGCTGAGCAGCAGGCGATGAAGGGAACGAAAGGGGGCAAAATTAATTAAAGCTTAATCGGGGAGAAGGCAGAGTCTGTTAGTTTTTAATAACTTTCGACGAGTTGTCAGGGCGGGCGGGAGTAAAATTGAAAATGGAAATTTCTTTGAATGGAATGAAAGCAGATTAAGGAGGTTTTTTCCCGCACGGCTTCTGGCGAAGCTTCCGCGATTCGGTGAAAGGAAGTATTCGAATTCGGGTTTCTTTCAAAGGAGTCGCCCGCTGTCCCCGCACTTCGTCCGCCGCCCCTCCTTCCGCGTGCACTAATTGACCGGCCTCCCGACATCTGCTCCGTCGTTATCCTCGTCGTGTCGCCTTCGTGCCTCGATTCGAACTCCTCTGGAGGCGTGGCGGCGATTTTCCAGTTGTCGCTCCGGCGGCTTCCGCCCAACTGGCGCCTCCTTCCGCCAACGACTCCTGCTCTTGCCCTCTGTCCCGCCGCTGCAGCCATCCGTTTAGCGCGAGTCCCTTGTCTTCAGGTCATGCCATCTGGTCATTTGCCACCTGCCTGAACAGGGAGGGGGCGGAGGAGGAGAGCCGCGTGTCGACTCGTGGCGTTCGGCGGAACTGATTTGATTTGTGTCGGGCGATTGTTTAGAAAGTTTCGAATTGCATTCGATTAACGCACGAACTCTCAAGGGAATGAAGCAGAGGGGAGGGGAGAACGGAAACGATATATCGAAAGCAAAAAATAGACATTCGAGACGTGACGCGACCTTGAACTCGCCGCCGTAGAAGTTTCACTTGAAAAGTATAAGTTGAATAATTCACTGTAAATGAGTCATCAACATCGGAAGGAAACGCTAAGAGACAAACAGGCGCTACAGCCCTCCGGGGACTTTGGTCGAGCTACTCGAAGGATGTTGTGCGGAATTGCCGGAAATGGTTTACGCCAATGAGACCTGGGTTCTATGCCGTATCCGCAGATGGCTGGGCTGAGAGCTTTTTCAGGAAAAACGTTTTCCCCCGGATGCTGGCCCGTGCCTAGGGCTTGAATCCGTAAATGAATATTCATGTCGCTGGAGGCGAACACGAGCCCACACCTTCAGACTCGTGCGCGACGCCCTTGCTCACTGAGCCACGGCTTCCTCGTGCACAATTTCGGTGACCTGTGGAAACACCTCGGTGCAATCAGATTAGCCCGGGACCCAGATGCACCCCTTGGCCCCACGACCGCCGAGCTGTTCCGGTGTGTGTGATAACGAGCACACGCCATCACTCATCGCCTTCGGAGCTCGGAGTTCTTGCCGGCTTCACATTTCCAGAGAGCGCCACCAATTGTGCTCTGTTGCTCGTGGGTGTGCGGCAGCGGGAGTGCGTGCGAGTGAGTGTCGAGTGCATGGCAACAATGCAACTGCACCCACTCCCACTCCCTCACCGACAGCAGCGACGAGGACCGACGTGGAGGCCGCGCCATCGGAATCGCCACCGCATGCCTTTCCGTGTCGCCGGCCAGAGGACCTCGAGCTTCTGCGTGCACGCCCTCATCCTTCTCCCTCCTGACTTCTTCCTCTCGCTTGGATCCGTCGCTCGTCCGGCCGCCATTGATTGGACCTTGTTTGCGGCTCGGGCCGGGCCCCTCCACATTGTTCCTGCTCCTTGCCGGACGGGATTTGCAGCTAACTTCGAGAGTGAGCGTGTGTGGGATCGAGCAATGAGCGATTGCTATCGTTGTTGATGCTTGTAGTTATTGCTGCTGCCAAAGGCGCCTTATTGGTCCACAGACGCGCGGCGCAGCCCCGTGGCATTGACGGCATCCGAGGGCGACCAGGTTTCCCAAACCATCCGGGGATTCAGAGTTCCGGAGGAAGGAAGATGACTCGATGATGCCCTGTCCGCCAAAGCAGAGAGAGGGACTGAGCTCCGATAACACATTCAGAAGACTCCCGGAGAGCAGATGGACCAATTCGGAAGGAATCGACGAGGCCTGAAACTCCGCTTGAAGACACCTGGAACCGTCCAGGACTCTCCCACACTCGCCGGCCCTCGCATGGAGAGGTTGCTGTGCCTATGAAGATCCTCGTGGAGGACGCGGCCCTCGGCTTCGCCTGCCCTGCCCTCTGACGGACGCCTCGCTCGCAATTGAAATTCCCGACGACCGCGTCGTTCGCGAGAGGAGAAGGCGACATTGGGAATTCTTAAATTTCCGGCGGGCTTAAGTGTCGCTAAAAATAAATTAGCCCTGCTTCTCGCGCCGCTCCCCGACGCCGCCGTTATCCTGGCTTTGTTTCATCCCGTCCGCTTCGCCATCATTTCGGCCCCGTCGCCGCGTCCCTCTTGCCGGAGGAAATGTCATAATAAATCCTCATTTCAAAGGCTCAATTATGCGAAATTCTGGGAACAGACGCGGGCTAGCGGGGAATCGAGGGAAGCGCGGCAACACCTCGAGAAATGCTAAAGTGATGTTATTAACAACGACAACGGGGTCTAAACAGCAACAACAACCACCCTCGGCAAACAAATTCGGCGTCCATGTGTGAGGGGGCGGGCGGGGCGAGTGGGCCTAGTCGAGGTGGGTTGACACACAGACGGCTTTATTTGCAGAGACATTTGCACTTCCCGGCCGGTGGGAGGCCGCGAAACAGGTGCGGAGCTGGGGTTCGGAGGGCTGGAGGGCGGCTGGAGGGGTTCGTCGCGCCACCCTGGCATGTGCCGCCAATCGCCAGGGCCGCGGGCTCGCCAGCCGGGCGAATTTCGACGGTTGGTCCTTTGGCTGAAGCGAGGTCGCATGCTCCGCGGCTGTTTTCCTTCCTACGGCCCGCGTCGTTGTCGTTTATGCCATTACCATAATCGTTAGTGTCGCGGTTGTTGTTGTCGTTGTCCTGTTCCTGCTGCCTCGGACATCAACCAGTTGATGGCCGTTTATTTACACGGTTTCGGAGTCGGGGTCGGGGGTCGCGGCCACCTCTTTTACGAGACCATCGTCCACGGCAGGATTAAAAGTGCAGACCCGGGCGGGGCCGGGCCGGGCCAGGAAACAGCCGTTTTGACGCCCCACCCCCCAGCAGGGCAATTATTTTAAATCATTTAAACGTCGGCCCGTCCTCGTCCTGCGCCATCAGACACGTTTCTTCCCGACGGAACTCCGAAAATAGAAACCGCGCCCCGTGTCCTGAAACGACTCCCGCCCGGAGAAATGAAACGCCAGTGATTTCAAGTTTTCAAATTTTATCTCAGAAATTTTATTATAGTTCTCATGGTATTCTGTTTGGGTTTTGTTTTTGTGTCTGTTTTGCTCTTTGTTCTCAATAAATATAATTTCTAATTTAAATAATAAATGCTTTAAAACTTTAATTCGACAAACTTTAATTATGCTTGATTGAGAAGTAACTTCGAGCTGCTGCTGCTCGAACGCTCTACGTTAAGTTTCGGCTAATTAATTCAATTACTTCACTTCTTTTCAATTTAATTAATAATGTACTTTAATTTAATTTAATTTAATTAAATTTAATTCTTTTCATGGAAGAGAAGAAATCGGATCACAAAGGTTTTGTTTGAGTTCTACATAAGTATGTATAGTGTAATAATCTCTAGTTCCTGTTCTTGTTGCCATAGTCGACCTCTACGATTAATTAAATTTGCTTTCCTAATTGAATGAACTCGCTAGGAACTGGGGCGAGGGCAAAGGGGAAGGAAACTTCTCCGGCTCCAGGCGGATTCGTTCTCCGACTGGGCTCCCGGGGTTATATACAGCAACTCCATAGGTACATGTCAGCTATGTATATTCGCAACGGAAACGGAAGTGGGCGGCCCGTAGCGGAGCCCGTCGAAGAACGCGAGAAGCTTCGGTGGTCCTAAGGTGGGCGTTCCAAGGTCTCCTAAGGTTCTAAGAAAGGCTTACGTCTAGTTAGCTAGGTTCAAGGTTCTTCTCCTTCTAAAGTTAAGACATCCATGCTTGCTCTTGGTTACGTTAGTTAAGGCTAAAAGTAGTAGGAAAATATTAACAATTCTCCAGGGGTTGTCGACCCCTGCACTCACGCTGGCTCGTACTTTAATGTAATGCTAGATATATGTAAATATATTTAAATATACTGTATGCAAGTATCTATGTCTATAGTACAGTGCCCAAGTGCGGGTCGGTTTCAATTCGAGAGCTAAGCCTAGAGTAGTCAAAATTATTGCAAGTTTAGACAGTTTCTCGCGCTTCTCGTCCTCTACATCTCAGTGTTTGGACATGCTTTTGATTACGTATTCTATAAATATGTATATATATTTTATATGCTATGAGTGCTTTCAAACTTTATTTTACTTTGCTCCAACTGAAGTTTACAAATGCCTACGATGTTCTACTGGGCCGGGCTGTGAGGGCCGATATAAAGGGACTGAGGAGACTGGGCCCGAACTAACTGAGGGTCTCTGGGGATCGGGCGTTTAAGGTACACAGGTGGACTTCGACCCAGGCCGATGGAAGGGTTCTATATCTATTGGTATTGCTCTAATTGCGTTCGTGTGGAAAGACATCTGATCTCCAGACAAGGTCCGCTAATATTCTCTTATAATTCACTAAATTACAATCTCTGCGACTCCTCGGAGGCCGCCCATCGAGGCGCAGTTCAAGTTTCAAAATTGGTCCTTAGAGCTAAAAACAAGCAAAAGCAAATGAAGACCGGGCGGAGGCGAGCGCGGGATGCTCCGGGCGTCAAAGGGTCGGGGCGGGACAGAGACGAGTACAAGGACACACGCGGCGACAGACAGACCGACGTGTCCTAAGCTGCTGATGTTGACAGCGCTGCCACCTCGAGCGAACGGTCGCTTTGTGCTCAAACACGTCAAATGTCGAGAGGTTTATGGTGTTTTTTATTTCGCTCTCGCTTTCATTTCGCGCTTCGAAAGTTCGAAGGCAAACACGAAAACAACAACAGCAATAAAAATGTCGACACCGAAAACAGCCGTTTGCACTTGCCAGGGGAGGGCCGGGACCGTGGCTTCCTAGAAACAGTTATTAAAACGTGGCCCGCTTTAAAGCACACAAAATTCGCCACCTCGTTGTTTATTGTTGTTGTTAATGGCGTTGGTGCCGCTGTGTTGCGTGGACCCGGAACCGCCCCGGGCCGCCGGATCCACCGAGTTTGTTGCTTCTGAATCTCCCCGGGTGCTGGGTCGAATTCGCAAAGAATGCGGCGGGAGTGGCGGGCGAAGGACCGCATGTGGCTGTGTCTATGGTGTGTGTGTTTGTGTGTGCGGGCTTGCAATAGTATGCATGTTTGATTGCCACACCGAGCTCTATTACATTTTTTCCACGGATTAAGTGCTGCATGTTTCGGGCTTCATTTTGTCCAGCCCTCATTTGTCCCGACTTGTTCGGCGCGATAAAAATGTCAAATGCCGCAAAATATTGCATGTGAAATTGCAAACGGAAACTTGCTGTTGCTGTTCTCGCAATTCTGCCGTCCCTCCCTCCCATTGAAGGAGCTGCTGGGAGGCTTTTTGGGTTCTCGCGAATGCCGCAAAGACACCGAGTTAATGGCTGTGCGAGGGGAGGGGACAGACATCTCCCTTCCCCTCACTCGCTCTCTCACAGCTCCGTGTCAAATTGGCAGCTGTCACGCGCGTCATCTTAAAACCGCTCTAAATTGGCTGTCATTTCGCCAGCTGTCAGCGGCGAGTGAGCGGGCGAATCCTTTCCATTGTTGCCGACGCACGCGAGGCATTTAAGCTGTCTTCATTATCGTAAACACCTTTTATCGCGAGCTTTTAAATCGCGCCCTCCCCTGCCCTGACAGCCGAAAGCAGGCGACGCGTCCTCCGCCCAAGGCTCGGGCAACGATTGGGGTGGGGGGATTCGGAGGGAGGGGCGGCGACTCGGGTGCCCGATCGCTACTGCTACGAACATGGCTACGACTACGACTACGATTAGGCGAGCCCTGGTTTGCCTTGCAGGTGGCAACGGGCCCGCTCTCCTGCGAAGCTTTTGATTACGTGTTTCATTTGGTTATTCTGCTCGTTTGCTTTAAGTCCTATTGTTCTGATTACAGTGGTCGTTGTTGGTGCTCGGCCCCGACGTCCGCGCGCCTCACTGCCGAGGGCAATGGACCGCAAGCGGGCGCCGAGAAGCGAGTGCGAACCGCGAAATCGACGCGAGCGAAGCTCTAAAGCTTCGATTGTGCCGCAATGCGGGCTCACTGGGCGGGGGCAAAAACGAAAGACTGCGGCGGAAATTCGAGGAAAAAGTAAATATTAATATTTGCGTTGCATCGCCGTCATGTTGGTCGCCCTGTTGGGTTGTCGAGGCCGATGCCGATGCGGCTGCAGCTGCGGCTGCTGTTGTTGATCTGTTATTGTTGTTGTAGTTGAGCTGCACGTAATTGTTGAAATATTCGCTGCATACTTTCATGCGTTAATTTGTTTGTCTTCACAACCGTTTTGTTCTTCTTCCCACAGAGCTCGTCCTCCCCTCGGCTTCCTCTCTTTCTCCTTCTCACGGCTGGCTGCTTCTCCCTTGGTTCTGCGGAATGGTTTCATCTCCTCGCCGGGAGGGCGGGGCTGCGGTCGGGCGGTGTGATGTGGTGGGGCGTGGTGGGCTGGTCAGTGGGGGTTTGGCGAGGGCTCGGAGCGGTCCGTCTACTGCTGCTGCATGTCGCCGCCGCTCCCCAGGCCGGCTTTGGACTCGGGCGGCACCTGGCGGCAACGAGAGAGAACAAGGGCATTAGTGCGGTCGGGTGGGGAGGCTGCGACGGGTTCGGGAGGGGTAACAGCATTGGGGCGTGTTGGCGAATGCAGTGTCGCGTGTGAGGGCCGCTACACCGAACAGCGATGGCGACAGACGCCCGAAGCGCCCGACATGCATTGGGGCGTCCACGCACACTCTTTCAATCACCTCTCATGTGCTCGTCCCACTCCCCCATGCGTCCGCTTTCGTAACTCGCCCCTCTGCCCCCAAACACAGATGACATCAATCACAACAACAAGATTTGCATTTGGAAACACAACGAAAGCCAACTGCGGCTCCGCACACGAACTCAAAACAAACACTGGCGCGAATAAATTAGACAAAAGCTTAACATACACAAACAGGTGCGTGTGGCTCGCGATCCTCGTGGTCGGACGCGGGATCGCCGCCATGCCACGAACAGAGCGCGCCCCAAGCAACATCTGCGCATGCAACACACAACTTTGGCCGAGTCAAAGACGAGGAGTCGCCCCTGGTTCCCTGGCGCTTGCGGCCAGGACTCTGAGGGTCGCGATGCCTGTCGCCGGCTTCGTCTTCCCCACGCTCCGTCCTCGTCCCTCTCGAACCCTTCCACTGGGGACACGGAAACAATTATCTCGACATCCATCGATCGGACCCCACCCTCGGCGCCCATGATTGATGGAAGCCGTAAACGGACTCCGAATGAGTCGCTCGACCGCGTGACTTTCGACTCGGATTTCGCTGCGAGCCCCGATTAATCTCTGCCCTCATTACAGATGTCCAAAGCCCAGCCTCAGGCCCGTCCGCCCCTGATTCCCCAGCTGCGTCCGTCGACGGTCCCCACCTCACAGGCCCACAGTATTTATTGCCTAAATCGAACATTTGGCATCATGATAAATGACCCGGCTCGGACACAAGAGGGCCGCCCACGCCCGCGCCCGCCCGGTGCACAAAGAGTTGACACAATTAATAATGCAACCTGACAACTGGAAGCCGTCACCCCAAGACGGTGAGCAGGCGCAGGGCAGGAGCGGGGGCAGGAGGAGCTGGAGGTGGACAAACTAAAACGAACAACATCGAGACAGCGACACCAACAGCAAACCAAACCAAAGAAAACAAGCCAACTGAACGGAACGAACGAAACGAAAGAGAATGGAGGCACAAACACAAGACAACAGAAGATAACTGAAGAGAACAAGGAGCACAAGAAGATCACGAGCGACACGCAAAGCCTCTGGTAGCAGGCCAGGAGCACGGAGAGAGAGGAAGAAGCAGCTGGCGGTACCTTGTCTCGAGTGAATGGGGTCGGTGTGGAGTGGGGGTCGGTGCGGGGAGGGTCGGGGCCCGCGTCCGAGGGCGGCTCGTGTGCCTAGTCGGCCGAGTAGAAGCTCTGGAAGTCCAGGAAGTCCGCGGCCTCGCTCTGGTTGGCCTGCTGTTGGTCGAGCTAGACGAAAGTGGGATGTGTGTGTAAATGCGAAGGCGAAGTCGAATGCGAATGTAGATGTGTGTGAGGAAGCGATGCGGCGGTGGTGGTGGTGGTGCGAAAAAGTTGAGGCGAGTGACCGGAAGCGAAACGTGGCGAGAAAGAAGTAGATTTAGTGTCGGTGCGCGCAGCAGGGGCGGGTCACGGTCGGACGTGACCGTGGCCGTGGCCATGGCGGCCGCACTCACCAGCTTCTTGAAGCAGTCCTCGAAGAAGCCCGTCATGGAGCGGTAGAGGTGCCGCTTCACGCCCGCCAGGTTGTGGCCCTCGTCCGGGTAGATCTGCTGCTTGTAGAGCACGCCCCGGTTGGTCAGCGCCCGGGCCAGCACCATCGACTGCTGGACGTGGACGTTGTCGTCGGCGGTGCCGTGGACCAGCAGGAACTGGCGCTCGCGCAGGCTGTCCACGTACTTGGAGAGGTCGCCCTCCTCGTAGCCCTTGTAGTTGTCGGTCACGTTCGGGAAGCTCAGGTAGCGCTCGGCGTAGGTCGAGTCTGGCGGGAACAAGGGGCGAAACTGGGGTCACTGGGCAGTTGGGTTGGGTTGGGTTTTTTGTGTACGCACCGTAGAGCTTCCAGTTGGTCACGGGCGAGACGCTGATGCCGCACTGGAAGATCGACTGGCTGCTGGCCAGGGCGAGGGCCGCCGTGTAGCCGCCGTAGCTCCAGCCCCAGACGCCCATGCGGCGCCCGTCGATGAAGTGCAGGTTGTCGCGCAGGTACTCGCTGACCTCCAGCTGGTCGGAGACCTCGACCGTGCCCAGCCGCTTGTAGACCTCGTGCAGCAGCTGGTAGCCCTGCCCGGCCGAGCCGCGCCCGTCGATCTGCACGACCACGTAGTCCTTGGTGCCCGCCAGGTAGGTGTTCCAGTCGACGTGCCACTTGTCGGTCACCAGCTGCGAGCCGGGCCCCGAGTAGACGTGCAGGATGGTCGGGTAGCGCGTGATCTCGTCCTCGCGCAGCACCGGCGGCAGCAGCAGCCGCACCTGGGCGTGGTACCCGCCCGAGATCATCACCGGGAAGGTCTTCGCCTGCGGCAGGGCCGTGCGCGCCAGCTTCTCCTTCAGCCGCGTGTTGTTCTGCAGCGTCAGCAGCAGCTCCAGCGGGCCCTTCGACGGCGCGCCCGCCGTGGACGCCACGGGGCCCGGGGCTATGGCGTAGAGCGCCGTCGTGGGCACCACCGGGCCCAGGCACTCGACGAGCACGTGCCGGGCGTCGGGGCCGCGCGGGAACTGGGCCGTGTGGTAGAGGCAGTTGGCGGGGCCCTCGGGCGGCGCGCGCAGTCCCTTCGCGTTGCGCTCCGGCGCCGGGGTGGGCGGCGCGGGGGGTGGCGCCGTCTGCCGGTCGCCCCAGTCCTCCCAGTCGTCGTCCCAGGCGGTCACGAGGCGCGGCGGGGGCGGGCGCGTCTGGCCGCCTCCGTCGGCGCCCTCGGGCCCGGCTCCGGTCGGCTGGGCGGGGCAGGTCAGGCACTCGGGCGCCTGCAGCGCGGAGCCGTGGCGCGGCGGGACCGCGGAGACCCGGTACAGGTGCTGCTGCGAGGGCAGCATCTCGGGCGTGCCCAGGAAGTAGCTGTAAAGAGAGGGGTCAGTCGCGGCTGGGAGGGGGGTTGGGGTGCGACTCACATCCAGTTGTGCAGCTGGTCCCAGTGCAGCAGCCGGTTGACCTCGTACTGGCCGTGGGTCAGCGGCAGGACGCGCTTCTCGACGTGCACGTGCACGTGGACGATGTGCCGGAAGTAGCCTGCAACGAGAGAGAGAGAGAGAGAGGGGGCGGGTGAACAGGGCGTGCCGGCAGGGGCAGGCGGGACCCACCTGAGGTGCCGTCGCGCAGCGGGGAGATCGCCACGTAGGTCGAGGCGTTGGCGGCGAACAGGGGCGCCGCCGTCGTGTCCACCCAGCCGCGTCCGTCGCCGCTCACGCGGTGCGTCTGTGGGAGAGAGAGCGGGGTTGAGCGGGGTTGAGTGGGTTGCGTGGGACGGGGGGGGGGGGGGGGGGGGGTGCGGTTCGTCGGCAACTCACCTCGACGCACTCGAAGGCCGGCCCCTGGCAGATGCTGACCACGGACAGGTTCTGCGGCCGATTCAGCCACACCACGCAGATCGCGTCCTCGCCCACCCAGCTGGCGCTCGTGAAGTAGTGGTCCCTGGAAGAGAGAGGAGGGGGCGTTGGCGATGTCGGGGTCGGGGGCGCGTGACTAATACTCACTCATTCATCAAGATCTGCGGCGGCTGCAGCTCCCGCAGGCGGATGTGCTCGGGGTCCGTCAGGTCGGCCACGCGGAGGCTGACGCGGGGGTTCTGCGTGCCCGGCTTCGGGTACCTGCGGGGGAGAGAGGGAGACAGTGAATGGAGGAAATTCGATTTCGCATTTGCGTGATGGACCGACGGTGGGGGTCCCGCAGATGGATCCATTAGGGGTCCGCCACGGCGCTCGCATGCACCGACTGTGGTTCTTTCTCTTTAGGACTCCACATTAAAGGCTCTTTAGGCATCTGTGTTCCCGCATCGCCCACCAGCATCCCTGCTTCCTCCTCTTCGTTGGCCTCGCCGGCTTCTACACTTGCGTTTCCTTCTGCCCCTCCACCGGCTCGCTCTCTCCAATTGCTGGGCAAAGTTTCCCAAGTGGAGGCGATAAGTTTCTAATTCCTTCGCACAACAAAAACCGGCTGCCGATGTGCACATCATTAGTTGTGCCGATGGCGTTGTTGCCTCCGCTTGGTGTTGTTGGTGTTAATTAACACGTTGCGACTTTGCCGTGAATGGCGACTAACGATGAACAGGACTACAGCAACAGCAACAGCGGGAACATTGCCGGCAACAGCGACCAGAGAGAAGAAGCAGGGAGTTCTACACTCGTTCACGGTAGGAGGATCCCAAAATAGATGGGATCCGAACAGGTGTACGGCCGAGCCGGTGAGACGGAGGGTGGGCGAGCGAGAGGGCGTCATGGTGAGTCAGGCCAGGGCAGGCCTTGGCAAACAAAGGACACCGGAAGGGCGGCGTACGGCCTCGTCCTGCAGCGTGGCAGCAAATATTAACACCGGAGGGATCGGGGCGACGGCGAGGGCGACGGCGACAATGCCATAAACAATAATTGCTCGCAGCCTGCAGAGGGCGCTGTGGGCGGCGTCGTCCGGCCGCCCACCGACCGACAGCAGTTGGCCGGGGCGGTAACGAGGTGTGCGTGCATGTGTGCGTATGTGTGTGCTGTCCGTCTCTCTCATTAGGAGGCTGCGTGTGTGCGTCCTCAAAAGTGAATCCTTGGCAAATCTCGATTTAATTGTTTCCGCAGACTCCGCGCTCCATTCGCACTCTCCCCAACTGCCCGGCGAGCAGCACCTGTGCGTGTGCGTCGGTGTGCGTGTGTGCGCCTTGCGTCAGCCGGTGGTGTTGGTGCGAGCCTATTAAAAGCTTGTTTGTGTCGAGCTCATTTGCGAGCAGCACAGGCGGAGGCGGAGGCGGAAACGGAAGCGGGAGCGGGAGCGGAGGAGTCGCCGCCTTTCGATTAGCAACGTGCTGACGCCGCTCTGGGGCCGCCCCGAGGGGACCGATATTTCGTCCACAGGGCATTCGCCACGTGTCCTCGGTTCATTCTGGATAATTGGGGAAGCGGTCGTCGGCCTCAGGGTCCCCAGTCGGGGTCGCACCTCCTGGACCTCCTCCTGCCCCTGCTCCCCTGGGCTCTCTCGGACAAATGCCATTCACTTAAGTCGACGAACCCATTGGCTGTTCACCGTTTCTCTTCAATCCGTTCCTCTCATTTGGTCATTTGGGCGCGTTGCGTTTCGCCTCATGTGACCACGGCGCATTAGTCCTGTGGACTTCCATTCGAAATGATCCCACTTCACTCCGATTGCTCTGACCCCCCCCCCGCACTATTCATCGCTGCGCGCCCAGTTGATGGCGCCCCTGCGTCCACTCACCTGAGCGACCGGATCTCCGGGTAGAGGTAGGCGCTGGGGCTGCCGCCGCCCGTCGTCCCGTACCAGGCGAAGTGCTGCTCCTGGACGTGCGAGTCGTCGAAGGAGCCGAAGAGCATCTGGCGCCCGTCCTCCGACAGCCAGATCGCGTGGTTCGTCTGCAGGATCTCCTCTGGAAGGACGCAAGCACAGCACATGGTGAGGAACAGATGGGGGGAGCAAAAGGCCGCCGGGTGGCAGCCCTGGCCGGGCCGACTCACCTTCGTACAGCCAGTCGGGGATGCCGTTGTAGACGACGCCCGGAACCGCGTCGCGCGACACCCGGTGCACGCGGCCCGCCCGCGGCCCCTCGCTGTAGTAGATGTCGTAGTTGTAGACCAGCACCAGGGCGTTGCCGGACGGCGAGAAGCGCGCGTAGTGCAGGTACGGCCACTCGTCCTCCTCGGCGTCGACCCTCAGCTTAATGCTCTCGCTGCGGGCGGAGGGTTTGAAAGAAATGGAGTCAGTTCAAATTGGAGTTGAGGGCCCGTGAGTGCTGCCATCCACTTACCTCGTCTGGATGTCGAAGAGCGTGTACTGGGCGAGGAACGAGTGCCGGAAGAGCTTCACCACGTTCTGGGCCAGCAGCAGGTACCGCTTGTCGGCCGATATCGAGAACGAGTGCGGGGCGAGCGTTTTCTGCAGCGAGAAGGCGGACGGTGAGAGAGAGGGAGGGAGAGAGTGAGGGGCGATGGAATTTCAGGGATGGACGTGGAACAACGAGCGAATTCTACATAATGGGGCAAACGCCATCTGCCGGTCAAGGGGACGAGTGCGAATGGCGTTGGCGGACCGACGGGACGCCGGTGGGGGGAGGGCGTGGCTCGCGGTGCATTGAGAGGGAAAATGTTTAATGAAATTTTAATGAGCGGCGGCGGCGGCTTCGAAACAATTGCGGTCTGGAGAAATGCGCTCGTAATTAAGAGCCATCGACCTCCGCCTCCGTCCGCCCCTGGGAGTTTGGCGCATTAATTGCTGTTGTTGGTGTTGTTGTCATATCGAGCGATAATGAATTGAATTGAACTGAACCGAAACGGCTGGCCCTTTAAACGACCCGCGTCGGGCTCGGGCCGCCAAACAGACGTCAATCGTGATGGCTTCATCAATAATTGAGCGGGTGACGGCAATAAAAACAGCAGCAACACCCGCTGGTCGGGGTCGCACACAAAGCCGCGATAATTGCATCCAAAGCAGCGATCAAAAGGGATTAAATCAATTGCGGGGCGACCGCGGAGGGAGTCGCTCCCCGGCCAAGGACCTCTTGCACCTCGTCCTCCTCGGGCAGCCTCCTCGTATTGTCTTTGGGCAGGGTGGCGCCGCCGGCACTGGACACGTTTATCGAGTTATTGGCACGGAAATCGCCACGCGTCCGCTCCCGTCGGCGTGGCTGCTGCCGCCCGTGTCTTTCGGGCTCGTTAGCGTCCTTTTCGGCCAAGACGGAGAGGAGGAGGGAGAGGGAGGTGGCCGAGGCGCGGCCAGTCAAGTGTGTGCTCTCGAGATACCGCCGGTCGTAAATAACTGCGTTGGATTCGGCGGCGACTGCGAGGCAAATCAGGGGGAGAGGCGAGGAGGGCGGGGGGCAGACGGGCAGAGGGCGTCGGAGTGGGCGTGGGCGGCGCGACTTACGAACGTGACGTTGGACATCAGGACGCGCTCGGAGAGGTTGGCGGCGTTCAGCAGGCTGATGCGGCCCCAGTTGTCCTGGTAGATGAACTCCTCGGCTGTCGGAGAGAGAGAGAGAGAGAGAGAGAGCGAGAGAGAGCAGTGAGTGAGCGGGAGAGAGAGAGTGGGAGGCGGCGGGACGAGAGCAATCGCGACTCACCGTTGATCCAGGTGCCGTTCGTGCGCCGCGGCAGGAACTGGCCGTCCACGATGTCCTGCAGCTTGATGCGGTCGCCCTTGACGCGCGGTCCCTCATCGGGGGGCGTCAGCAAAACCTTTGATAAATGCAGAAATTTTATATGATGTTTTCTAGAAGAACACACAGAGAATCACACGGAACACAAGCGACAGGCAGGGGACGAGAGAGCGGGGGCCAGAAGAGTGGCAGAGGAGCGGGATCAGGAGCGGGAGCGGAAGGGGTCGGTGGAAGAAGAAGAAGAAGAGTGAAGAGGAAGTGAATTTGATCGGAATTCGAATGCGAAGTCGTGAGAGGCGAAAAAAGACAGGAAAAAGAAACAAAACAGAGGGAATGTGAATACGAGGCAGGATACAAATTTATTAAAAAGCTGCGACACAAGACGACATCAATCCACACACACACACACATCCTGCAACTGTGTGCGCGTGTATGTGGGGGTACATCGAGCCCGGCGGGGGAGGGCGGCGGGGCGCGGTGGAGCCACCCCGACCCGCGCCCGCCCGCCCGCGGGCCGCCACCTACCACTGAGGTCACGATGAGCGCCCACACGATGATGATCACCAGGAGCGCGATGAGCATCCCACGCCAGTTCCGCTGATTCGGGTTGCTCGACACCAGCTGCAAGAGAGAGAGAGAGGAAATGTGGATTAAAATGGGCTCAAATGGGGCTAAGCGGGGACATTTAAAGGTGATCTGCTCAAGCGCGCTCGAAGGAGCTGAAGGGACGAGACTCGGCAGGACCGCGACCCGCCCTGACCATCGAAACCTGAAGGACTCAACTGGATTCAACGGACTCAGCGGACCTGAGAACCCTTTACGCGCATCCTGCCAAGAGACGCCTTCGAGATGCCGCCTCTAATTGCGCCCAGGTTCTCTGTGAGTGGCCCGAAGTCTGGCGCACGTCATTGATGAATTAATTCCGATCTGCTCTGGCGTCCTAACGAGACGCCCAATCGGGCGAGCGCCGCAGGAATCCCAATGAGGCGACCATGTGGAGGAGGGTCGGGCCAGGACGGCGATAGCCATGCGCGGCCGAAACCGCAGCGAGTCCACCGAGAGCCGCCTCTCCCGGCCCGCTGACTCTCAGAAACTTTTAAAGCCTTTAAAGGCTCCCCTTCAGACCCTTCGGCCCTCCAACCCCCTCCCACTCAGGCCAGCTGCTCTGCTCCCCCGACAAACTATTCATCAACCCTGGTGAGGGGGCAGGCGGAGGACCCGGGGACACGAAAGGAAAGTTCGCTGCAGCTTAGACCCCAGCGGGACGAGCTCGGCAACTTCGCTTTGAACTCATTTGCATGAAGGGTGCTTAAGAGCGCGATAAAACAAGTGGGTCTTTCTGTCTCGCTCGCTCCGCGCGGGTTGGGCGCCGTGTGGCGAGCATGTGAGTGAGTGCGAGGGCGAGCAGGCGACTGTGTGTGCCGCGAGTTAAGTGCTAAGTGGAAGTTCTAAGAATGCGCCCAAGACCGGGCGAGCTGGGATCGCGGCGAGTGGCGCGGCTGAGGTCGGGACTTAGAGCGAGAGGGAGGGTAGAGGAGGGGGCAGGAACGCCTCCGATAGTAATATTTTATGATTGAACGCCGGCTAAGTGGGGAATGTTGAAATGTATACGCCATCGAGTCCACCGAGGCGGGCGGCGAGCTTCGACCGCATCGACGGACGGCGCATGAAAAGGCGCCGATTGAGTGGGACGGGCAGGAGAAGGCGATAAGCAGACGAAATTGTCCCGAGATAGTGGCGTCACAGCAGGGATGGGCGACGGCGATACGAGACCGGAGAAATGATCGTCGAGACCGGGGCCTCGTGCCTCGTAAAAGCCGTCGTGAGGAGGAGATCGTGGTCGGCCCGCGCCTTTGAAACGGCGAACTCGCCCTCGGGGGCCGCCGTCGTCCGCGCCCACGGGCTCCGCCCCCCACTCGCTACTCCCGGTGCAGCCACATGTTGCATCGTCCGGCCCTCCACCGCCTCGCCCGGTGCTGGCTGACGTCGCCGGTCGAGCATGAAATGTTGTTAATAAGGATTAGTGCCCGCGGCCGGAAGGGTGGGAGAGGGAGGCGGGAAAAGGACATTCGGGCAGTCGCCTCAGCAGGCCCCGTTGCCACCTCTCCAGCGACCCCCTCCCCTCGCTCTCGACACTCGGGCTCTCGCTGAATGGTCGGGCGTAAATCTTTTGTTCCGGGGATTTGTTTGCCCAGCGTCTGCGGCCGAGCTCCACTCGAGCGATGCAGTGCGGACCGCGACCAGGGATGAACGAGGCCGGGTTCGGGCGGGGACCGGGGCTGCTGCAAGGACTCTCGCCGAGTGGCAAGCTGTAATTTATGGCAATTCTTTGTTCGAGATTCCGAGAAGCCCGAGGTGCAGGATGGAAACACAAACGAGCCGGAGTGGAGGGCGAAAGGCGGAGTCGCCCGTGAATCCCGCAGAGCAACAATTGCAGAGCAATAAATCCAGCGGCGGAGGAGCTTCGCGAATTTATCGATTAATTAGCCCTGACAAGAGTTCCGACCGGCCTGTCGAGGGGCGATGGAGGGCCAGGGAGAGATGGGAAGAATGCAGTGTGAGCCCGGGCCGTCGACGGGCGTCCGCGTGACTCCACGAATTGCTGAGTTTCTCGAGTCACTGGAAGACCGTCGATGACTGTCGATTGTCTGAAGCCAGCGATAAGTGGAGCCCATCAATTGAACCGCCCTCATCGATTGCCGTCGGGAGCATGACGCCAGTGGTAGCTGCCGTCGATCAATATGACCCGATATCCGCAGTCATAAGACGACTGCTGTCGATTACCTCCGCCACCCCCTCCCGACGAGTCGCCCGCCCTCGGCCGCCTCCCCCGCCGCATGAATCACAGAACCGTCAGGAGCAGCAGCAGCAGCAGCGGCAGCGGCAGGAGCGAATGAAAGCGATCCGCGCGATGAAAGGATCCGTCGCTCCCCGGAATTAATTACAATTGCTCCTAATTTCCTCTAATTGCTTCCACATGCAACGCGCCTGCAACAACAACAGCATCGACCCAGCAGCGAAACCGACAAGTAATAAGCCAGCCATTAAATTGTTTCCACCAGACTGCCGGATCGAGGGAGTGGAGGAGAAGGACACGAGGGGCGAGGGGCGAGGGGCGAGGAGGAAACATAAAAATGGCAGCTGCAGAAAAACGCGATTTATTTTCAATGACCAGTGCGCAGAATCCACGAACTCTGGCCTCGCCCTCGCCCTCGCTCGTTCTTGGGGCCGGTCGCCGAATTCCCTTCGCCCCCTCCTGCTCTCAACTTCCTTACTTTCCTCTTTGCTTCTCTCCTCGGTCTCGCCCCACTCTTCGTCGTTAACTCGCCACAAAGTGGCCGCAGCAACAACAACACCAAGCAACACAGCCACACCGTCCGGAACAAATGTCAGACACCGTCACAACGGCAACAACAATAGCA
Organism: Coelopa pilipes; assembly: GCA_947389925.1. Classification (NCBI taxonomy): domain Eukaryota; kingdom Metazoa; phylum Arthropoda; class Insecta; order Diptera; family Coelopidae; genus Coelopa; species Coelopa pilipes. Next base: position 489,192 of record OX376696.1, read on the forward strand.
GCCGAGGGAGCCCTTGACCGTCGGAGGGAGGTCGGGAGAGGGGGACGCGGGGGTGGACAACTATTCGGGGGTGGGCGCGCGGCGCAATCCGAGCATTAAATCAACCGGCAACCGAAATAATGAGCGCGTGCCGGGCTGCCGACGTCGCGCCCGTCCCTCCCTCGGCTTCGTCTGTGCTCGAATTTTCTCGCCTCGCGTTCCTTCGACGACTGGTCGATTCTCTTCCATTGCCAGCCCCGCCCCCCGGCAGTTGCCGTCCCTGTCCCGAACTGACCGCCCCGTAACCCGTTGTTATCTGCTGATTGCCGCAACCGGACGATAACCGACCGGGGACCCGCGACCCGCGCCCCGCTGGTGTCGCGCTCGGTTGGCCGGCGCGCGTGGCTGCTCGGGCTTCGCTCAGAACGCCATCAAATAAACGTATTAATAATAGTTCCTCGGGAGAATTTTACAGCACGCCGGGCTCCGGCCGCTCTCTCGACATTAATCTCCTCGCAGGATGCGCCGCCCCCATTTGTCATCCGTCCTCCGTCCTGCTGGCTTCCTTCGCTCGGGCGCTCCCTGGCACGGCCCAGGGGGAGCAGGGACGATTTTTCATGCCGTCCTTTTTCCAGTCCGACTCGTGTCCCTTTCCCAGCCCACATCCGTTTCCCGAGTCCCGCCGCCCCTCGCCAGCCGCTCTCCTCCCGACTCCGTTGCTTACTTTGTCTCGCTGTTATTATTTCTTCGCTCGCCCCGAGCTGTGTTTCGCACTGCACTGCGGTACTTCAGTCACTTCCTCGAGCCCGCAACTGTCCACGCGCCCGTCCTGCCGCCGTCCCCCGACATAATTAGAAATGCTTGACAATGATCAATTTGGAGGCATTCGTTCCAATTACTTAGGGGAATAAATGAATCCTCCTCGTTTTATGGGCCTGCGCCTGTGCCCAAGAGCGTGCTTCAGTCGGCTCCTCCCCGGAGACCGAATTCGCCGCCCTCTCCCCGCCCTGCCGAGGCGAGCGCTCCAAGTAACGCAATTAGTCCGAGAGTGGCTCCTGAGGAATTGCGAAAATTAAAAGCCTGTTTCGGGCGCCGTGGCACATCATGAAAAATGCCGGCGCTTTTTCGAGCGCCCCCGCCAAGTTGAGCGGCTCAATTTGATTGCTCGCCCTCGACCTCGCCCCGCTCTCCTGCCCCGTGTCTGCGCGACGGCAGCCATTTCGTGGATTAGCATCGCGCCTACGACAGACACACGCCATGAAACAATTGCGCCCGGGGAGGCGGCGGCGACGTCGCTTCTGCCGACGATCGCCGAGGACTAGGGCGAACCTCGCAATGGGCGAGCGCGAGGCGTTGCCACCTGTGGCAGCATCCGCGCGGCCCCAGCGGCAAAGTGAGCTCCAAGGATTTTGAATGAACTCTCGCTTCGGCCGTTCCTGGAACCTCCCCGCATCGCGGGCGTCCTCGACCGGGGCTTCCATTAACCACGAGTTATTCGAGCGTCCTCTAAACACACACACACACACACACACCGACACACCCACACATCCGGACCACCCTCGCCTGGCACACATTGATAAAGTTGAAATTGATACGTCGCCCGCAACGCCCTCCGGCCCTGCGGTCGTCGCCCGAATTTATCGGTGCTGAGGTCGGGCCAGGGGCGTCATTAGAGCGCGGCTGTGGGAAACTGGAGACGTTTGTGCTGGCAAAGTGACCTCGTCGTCTGTGCTGAAGGAGGTCTGCGTGGGAGGTTCCCGGTCCCTCGAGCAGGGCTTAATGCGTTCGCCGGCTGCGCTGCATCCTTGGGGGCGGGCGCGACGTGAATTAACGAGCGCCGAATCGGACTTCGGGGTCCTCGAGGGAGCCCGGTCTGCAGTTAACATTTTTACGACGCTCCCCAGGGACGAGAGGAGGCGAAGCGGGCAAAATGCGGGGGGGGAGAATCGGAATTTTGATATTCCGTGATTTTATGTAATTGCACTCGCCCGACTGCGCCTCCTCTTGGCCTGGGCCAGCCTCCCTGCTCCCTGCCGCCCGCCCAGCCCCGTCCCCGCCATTGAGGACGCGCTTCGTTTGATGCCGCCGCGCCACCCGCAGCGTCAAAGCCCTCCTTTGACGGCGCCGACGCCAGACGTTGCTGCCTTCGCAAAATGCACTTTGTTCACATCTCGCTCGCCCCCTCGCCCGTCGCACTCCCCGGCCTCTGCCCTCTCTGTTGATTTTCTCTGCCTCGCCACCGCCCGCGCCCGCGCCCACACCCGGCACTCACAGCACTTTAATGACTTTTCGAGCCACTGGCAGCACGTGTTCCCGACGACTTCGGACACGGTCTCCGGCAGGGGGTGGCGAGCGAGAGGGTGGGAATTTAGAGGAGGTCAGCGGAGGAGAACGAGAGCTGTTGGCTTTGTATGCCGTGCTGGAGGCGCCTCGGAGTATGAAACGCACTCCTCGACTGCAGTCCTCGCCCTTCTGCCCCCTTCTTCCCGTGCGCGCGTCGTCGTGTGTCGGACTCTGTGCGTAGGCGTGGGTGAGGGGCGGACGGACGGACGACGGAGGCCTCGGAGACTTCGGCAAGTTTATCCGGCCGTGCGAGAGACTGTAATTGGATTCACCAACTTGTGTGGACTTGGCCATAATTCAATTGCTACGTGCGCCGACTATCGGGAGCGAACAGGTGGCAGCGCCCGCCGACACGGGCTTGGCATCGGGCGAGCATCGACGGCCGCGGGCACCGGCGGAACATTTAATTAGCTGCCGTCGACGCCTCCGCCGATTGACGAGCACCAACTTCCTGGCCCGCCCGTGCCTCCTCCCTGCCCTCGAAGGCCAACCCATGCCCGCCCTTCGCTTCGCCTTGCCTCGCCTCGCCTCGCCTGCCTCTCCTTTTCCTCTGTCACCCGCACAGAGCGCCAACTTTGTTCCACCAGCCTCATCGCTTCCGGTGGCGCGTCGTGTTTCGCGAGAACGACATTGTAGCGATGTTCGCGCCCTCCTTCCGAGCGCGATTCAATGTTGCTCATACGTCACGGGTCCCCGTCAGGGGTGGGGAGAGCGGGCGCAAGAGAGAGGGCGGATTCCAATGAACCCCCATCGAGGCTCCCAGCCTGAGCTGTCGAACTGCGCCCTACAAGCATTCCAGGGCCCTGCCGGAGCCGAGAGCGAAATTAAATATTTAAAGCCATCTCATCAGGCCCTCGCACTCTCGCCGACCTCCCCACCTTGCTCTCCACAGGAATTCTCCGCCCGACGACGGCGCGGAGGGCAGGGCGGGGGTTCCTCGAATGCGCCCTCAGCCCAAGACGGCGGCATCCGGGCCACCGCACGAGCGATTGGCCCGAGCACAAGCGCCCGTCCCGACCCCACACACTCACGGCCGACGTGAGGCCGCCATTTTTTAACAGTCCTGTGGAGCGTGGTGCAGCCGCCGCCTGGTTCTTAATATTTTATGACCCCCAGGCGCGCGTGGGTGCGTGAGGAAATGCTACACATGTCGTGGTTGCGGGCGAAGATCGCAGGGCGCTGGGTGCTGGGTGTGGCGGATGCGGGCGCCGAAAAAATCCAATCTCCGAGAGGGCCGAACTCGGCGACGGCAGGTCGACGGGGTCCTGAAATATTTACGGAGCAGGGCGGCAGGGTGAAGTGGGGAGCGACGGCGAGGGAGGGCGAAAGGTAGGGTTGTCAAGAAGAAGAGGAAGAAGCGGGGAGCCCATTACAGCGCCCATAAAAGTGCGAGAAGCGCGCAGTCGGTTGCGGAAGAAACAAAACATTTCAATTTCAGCCGCACTTCAGTCCCTCGTCCCGCCCCGGCGGCCCTTCTTGGGGCCCCGCCTCTCGCCCCGTCTCTCCGGTCGGGCTGCTCCGCTTCCGCCTCCGCCCGCTGCGTTCGACAGAATTCAATTCTAATTTCTTTGCAAATATTTGCGACGAGCGAATCCTTCACGGCAAACACTTGTTACGGCCGCCCCCGGCTGACCCCGAGGGCCCGCAAATCAATGCCGTTCGCCGGGGATCCCGCACCCCGCTCACAATCCTTTCGCGTTCTTGACGGCGGCGGAGACGACCATGCCGAGGGGTGGGGGAAGGAGGGGCATTTGCATAAAAGCCTCGTCAATTTGTTCCCCTGAGAATTTCTGTTTGCACGACAATAAAATAGTTGGCCGTCTCAAATACATAAAACGCACGCACACACACACACACACCCAGATGGAGAATCACAACGAGTACACGCCGAACAAGAGCGAAAAATTCGAAAAACCCACTGGAGCAAATAACAACAACAATAGCGTCCAGAAAGCATCGAAAAAAGACGCCCATGCAAGCGTCGAGGGCGAGCGAGCCCTGGGAGGGACCTGGAGAGCTGACGAGGGAGCGAGACAGGGATAGGGTGGGGGAGAGGGAGGGGGACCGAGTACGGCGTTTTCACGCATCGGATGCCGTGGCGGAGCCCACAGTTGTCGCTCTGACTCCCTACTCCTGGGAGGGATGTCGCCAGATCAATGCACAAACTCACTCACACACATACTCACACACACACCCCACACACACTCCCACTCAATGGCTTCCACGGAGACTTGGTTCCAGCCCCTCCTCGGCCGCAACGAGAGCCGCCGAGCTCAAAACGAGCTCCAGTTTGCTGTCTGTCGGTTCCTGCTCGTGGTTGTCGCCTCGTCTCGTGCCTGTGTTGGCGTCGTTTTGGCTCCAGTTGTTGCTGCCCTGCTGCTGTGGTGGGGGTTGTTCTTGTTGTTGTGGCTGCGGCTTCGGCTGCGGCTGCCTTCAGCACTTTCGACAACTCCGACGAATGCCTGACCGCAGCCCCGAATGGAATAAAGGTCCCGGGGGCCGCGGGCCGGGCAAAAAGTGGCGAATTTTTAAGTGAATTAATTAAAGCCGCCCTCAGAGGCGCGGAGGTGAGTGGGCGGACGGGGGGCCTGGCCGAGCCCCGCCGCCGCCTCGCTTATTAAAGGCGTTGATTAATTACGCCGTCCCATTTGCTCCGGCATCCGCAAGGGGTCGCAAAAGGCGGTCCGAGGCCCGCCTCGGAACCGGACGCGAACCCTTTTCTCGGACCTGTCTGACGTCCGGCCGGGTTCGGACCGCGCCCGGGGTCGTGCAGTGGCTCGGGGCAGAAAAATGCGTTTCATCGTCCGGCGCCGCCGTCGGTTCCTGGTTACAAATGAAAAATGACTCGGAATCGGATAAGGATAAGGGTAAGGATAAGGGTACGAATTCAGCGGGAAGTCTGTGCGGAAGGAGAAGCTAATTTAGCCGGCAAACGGGCCGGGTTCCAGGCACCCTTGCGATCCAAGGGCATCCCAGCTTCCCCTTGAAGTCGAGGTTTCCTCATGAAATAATAGTTGATTTTCTGCATTTGTTTACCGAAGTTTTGGTGCGGATTAGGAGGGTTTCGATGCGAATTGTTTCCTCGTCTACGCGTACTTTTTATCTTCGGGACGGACCTGGCCGGGCTGGGCTGGGGAAATTGTCAGTCGAGGGAATTGAAAGTCCAGGGAATTAAAAGCTGGCCCGGGATTTGGGAGAATTCTTGTAATCCCTTCCCGTGGAGGGGACGAGGGAAATTCAAAGGAATTCCTCGAAACACGATTAGATTCCCGGCCTTATTTACCTCCGACGAGGACACTCGATTCCGTTCCCAAGGATGCCAAGCCGATTGTTTCCTCCGATTCCGAAAGGATTTCGCTTTCCGATTGCGGCATCACTTGGCGATGTCCTTCGTTGTTCATTGATTTGTTCGTCTCTGTTTGGTTTGTGTTGTTTTTCTCAACTTTTCGAAATGGAATATTCCGCACAATTCCATTTATTAAAATCTAATGGATTTACCTCACCACAGGCTGCCCTCCACGCCCTCCCCGCCCTCTCGGTCGCCACCGAGCTTCGGTAATGTTTCCAAAGTTCCGTCAACTTCGCCATTTCGTCATGTTTTTGTCCTTGTTGGACTTGGGTGAAATTGTTCCGGGCCATGGAGTTGGTTTACTATTGTTGTTGCTGCTGTCAAAATGTATATTGTCATTGTTTGCTCCGGTCGCTGGGTGGCGCTCAAAGCATGAAACTTCGATGTCAACAACACAGTTGTCGCCACGAGGTCCACGAGCGAGAGAGGGAGTGCAGGGTGGCATCCGTGAGGATTCCTGTCAGCCACAGACGCCCGACTGGCTCCCAGAACGCGCTCGCCGCCCTGCACCGAGGTGTAGGCGACGAACTGCTCCCTGCGACCGGGGACCTGCGACGCGGAAAAGGTGAAGCCAAAGACCCAGGGAGCGGAAGCAGGACGACAGGAGGGAGGGGCGCATGCAAGCAAGTGACGAGGACTGGCAGGAGCCGAGGGATAATCGAGCATATGGCGACGGAGCTGCACCAGATCGAGGTACCTGGACCGGGCGATGTCGAGCTTCGTCTCGACAAGTGCCATTTCCGGCCCAGCGCCCGATCGAGATGGATGTGTCGAACCGTCGCCATTAGGAGAAAAACGGCGACGGCGAAAATGCTTCAGTTCGAGCCTGCTTCTCTGCACCATGGAACCCGACCCCGGGGGCTCCCGAGGGGATTCGAAGTCTGCTCGAGCGCCGGCTCCCGTTCCGCCAGAGCCTGGTCAACCCGCGACCCGGCCCACTGCAGCCGTTCATTAATTCGGGCCAACGTTAACTGCACCGCGGCGTTGCCACATTTGCATTTAAAACGTTTTAATTTCACGCACGCCAGGCCCGCAGACACACGAACACGCCCGGGTCGGACGGACGGACGGACGGACGGACGGACGCATGCATAAACATGGGGAATTAATGAGGGGCCGGACGACTTTGTCGTGTCGCCAGTCGCCGGCCGCGAATTCGCCGCGGGGAGAATGCGCGTAGTTTCGCATGCTCGCCGCAGATGGCGCCCGCCTCTGGTCTCGCGTGTGCCCGGGCCCCGTTGTAGTGGTTGCTCGTGTCGGTCTTGTTGTAGTCGCATGAAATAAATGACGGAAATTAAAACTAATTGAGTGCCGCGGCGAGGCGACCGAGGAGTGCGACTGGCCAAAGGGGAGGGAGGGGACGGCGGAGGACGTGCGTGCGGACGTAATTGAAATATGACCGGAAGGTGCAGGGCGCAGGACGCAGGATACAGGAGGGGAGGCGAGCAGAGGAAGAGAAGGGAATTTAAGGCTTTGCAGGAGCGAGGGGCGAGGAAGAGGACAGGAACAGGGGATCCCATTAAGTGGGTCGTTTGTGGCGAAATCACATCGAGGGTGCCGGGATTCCTCCATTCGATTGCGGCGTCGTACGCTCGAATTTGGATCCACTCGATCGGGCCCACTCGCTCAGGTCACTCGCCTCCCCACTCATCGCTCAAGTCGTCCGCCAATTTCCTCTCACCCGAAGTCGACTTGGCCCAGGGCGTTCACTCGAAACCCGATTAGGCGAGGTAAGGACTTGTCGCCAAATTGAACCCGCGACAAGCCCGCCACGGTCTTTGGCGCCCTCTCCGAGGTCCTCCGGCCGATCCGCTCGGCGAGTTTAATTCAATCGAGAGGCCCTCGAAGTCGGCCACCTCCGCGCTCTTTAATTGAGCGTGAACGCAAACAGCGGCGTTGCCAGAGCTCGCATAATTAGGGGCCGGGCGAGGCGTGGACCGGCGCAAAGGACTGCGAAGGACGGACGGCCTAGGCTCTGGCTCCGAGCGACTACAACGACAACACACACAGACACAGACCCAGGTGCCGGTCGCCCTCGCTGCGGGCGTCTTCAGGAGGCGCGACCTTGGCAGAAGAAGGCGGTGCTGGCCGGGCGGCGGGGGGCGAGAAGTCAAACAGCTTTGGGCGCTGACCCGGACGCCTTTAATCGCGTTCGAAGAGCCAAATTAATTCCGCCCGCCCTCCGCAGGATGCGAGCAGACGACAGCGGATGACCCTCGGCCGGCGATAACTCGAAAATGAATTCTAATTGGCGGCCGCCGGGGCTGAAAATAATTGGGCGCGATTTTCCACAAGAACGAGCGCGAGGCCTCGACCCAGGAGGAGGGACTGGGCCCGGGGCGGGGCGGGGCGAGTCGAACGAGGCGACAAAGGACCCGGGAGCTGACCCGTGGTCCGAGGACGGCCGCGGGCGACGGCAACAATTCGCGGTCGCCGGCGGACCGCGAGGGATCGAAGCCCTTCCCACCGCCTCGCAATCGAATTCGACGCTTTTTAAAGGCTTTCGATTTCCGGGAAAATCCAGGAGGGAGAGAGGGCAAGCGAGATTGGGTGGACGACAGTGCGGGGCGAAACCACGGAGCGAACTTGTTGAAAATCAAGTGGAAAACGCTGCCTTCGCCATAAAAACTACCGCCATCAGGCGGGGCCGCGCGAGGCCGCCACGGGGAGGGCGGGGCGACGTGCAAACAGAAAAATAATGAAATAGAAACTTTCACAGGCAAGAGGAAGAGCAAAAGAGGGAGAGAGGGAGATGCAAACAAAGTGAATTTTCCAGCGCGCGTCTGGCTTTTTCCGATTATGAGATTTCCATTGTGTTTTTATACCCATTGTTGCTGCCGCCGCTGTTTGCCCACCGCTGGCCATGGCGAAACTCGTCGGAAGTCTATGCAAACGCAACGCCCGGCACCGCCGCGCCCCTCCGCTCCGCTGGCCTCAGTGGGAGTAGCGAAGACAGGGATCGACGAGGTGGGATTTCGGAAAACTCGTCGAGGGCCGGGCAGCGCACAGATTGCGGTCCACGCGGCTCGGCAGAAGCTCGAGATTTGGGATTCGAGAGAACCGAGGGAGCCCCGAGCCCGCCGGGAATCCCAAAGGGAAGGGAGAAAGGCCTCGGTCGAGCATCAGGTTGAGCTCGGGGATTGCGCGTCCCTAGGGGAGCCTGAAAGGAGCCTGAAAGCAAACGTTACCTCGTCATCGTAGTTGTCCTGCTCGGCCATGGCTGCGGAGGTTCGGCTGGTTTTCACTGGACTGCACAAAACACTTTCACTGTTGCACAAGTGGCCCGAACGGGCTCAAAGTCGTTCAAGTTCGAATTCACTCGAATCAACTCAACTCAACGCGCTCCACTCGGATGTCGCTCACTCGAGTCCTTCCGCGCTCTCACTCGACTCTCACTGTCCCGCGCTCGGCGTCGTGATGGGTTTCTCCGGCTCGCTCTGTCTCTGCCCGTCTCTGTCTAACCCACGCGACGGCTCGACGGAGGTCGCTGCGTCTCGCAGTCGACTGTGGGGCGCTCAGAGGCCATCGTTCACCTGTTGTTGTTGCCGCTGTGTTTGTATGAATAATTACTGCTGTCCTTGACCCTTCGCCCACTGTCTCCGGGCTCTCTCGCCTCAATTAGTGCTCGAATTATTTACTTGCTCTCGTCGTCCTCGCAGGTGTTGTTCTCGTCCTTGTTCTTGCTCGTCTCCTTCTTGTTGCACTTTTCGGCTGCCTTCATTATCCGCGGCCCTGCTGTTGTTGCTGTTGTTACTGTGGCGCCTCAGCCGTAAGTCGGCCTAGGACTCGGTATGGCTGTTGCTGTCGCTGTTGTTGGGCTGCTTCCGGCTCCCTAATGAGCGCGGACTTCGCTGCCGTCGGTCCGGCACGCTAATGACACATGCGGCGGCGACTGCTCTGCAGGTCCGGAGCGCGGTGGAGGGGGAGAAAAGAGAAAATTTCAGTTTTAATTAAATGGAACAGAGACGGGCCGAGTGCTTTACAGTGTCGCCGTGTATGTACATGTTTGGCAGTGTCTCCGGGCGTGTCTGTGGGCGTGTTCGGGGACTGTGGGTGTGTGGTTGTTGGGCGACAACATCGGCATGCTGTTGTTGCTGTGGTTGTTGTTGTTGTTGTTGTTGTGGGCGGCGTTCGGCGCTTCTCAACGTGTTGCAGCTGCGATCGCTCTGTTTGGGTTTGTTTCGCCACGTTAATGGTTGCATATTTTTAGGCAGTTAGTGCGGCGCTCCACGCGTGTGAGTGTGTGCGGGCTTGTGTGCTTGTGCTTGTGCTTGTTCTGGTGCAGCTGTGCGTGCGTGCGTGCTTGCGTGTGGGTGTGTGTGTGAGGGCGCGAGTCTCGTTGGCTTCGGCGCTGCATTTTATTGTGGCAAGGTTAAAAATTCACGAACACAAAACAAAGACATGCACAGGAACGAAAGAGAGAGAGAGAGCGAGAGCGAGAGGGGGGAAAAGGGTTAGACAAACAGAGGGAGATAGAGATATGTACAAGGCTTTTCCATCGGCCGCCCTTCCCGTGAACAGGGTGCTAATTACAGTCGCTAGAGGGCGGCACCCGGGCGCAGGCGGCGCTGACGACCTCCCCTAATGAGCCCGATTGTGCTCGCCGTAGTTACAGGGCCTGTTGTCATATTTCGCGGGTCCGAACAAGAATACGGAAAATAATTGGAATGGAGAGGAAGACAGTGAACGGGCCAAGTGCCGGAGATCGGGTGGGAAACATGCGGACGAGGGCGGGGATCGAGGCCTGAGTGATGCGAGCGATTGAGCCGGCGCGCGAGTGATATATTGCCGGCGGATAATTGGGCGCGTGGGGTGGGTGATGAATGGGGGCGATCAGGCGGCAGGGGCGGGGCGGCCTGAGGCAGATTGGGGGCTGCGAGTGATGCCTGCGTGGGACGAGGCGGGGCGAGCAGTGGTGAGTGATGGACGAGCAATAATTGACTGCTGAGTAATTGATAATTCGCCAGCTCCGGAGAAGACAAACACGGCCCGCTGGCTGGATGGCGAGGCCGGGCGCGGGCGTTCGGCTGAATCTGAGGACGACGGGCGATGATGGACTAATTGTTAATTTATACAGCCGGGCTGACCACATCTGGGGCGGCTCCAGCAATCAGGTCCAGTCGACCAGTCGAGGCGGCTCCAAATTGACTTTGGCATTATTCAAACCCGGCTCCGTCTCGGTGCCCCCCTTCCGCCGGAAGCGAAGGCATTGCATATTGGGTCGAGTCGAGTCGAGGCGAGTCGAGTGGGTTGAGTCGACATGAATAGAAATGAAATGAAATGAAACGGGATGAAATCCGATGGAATGGAACACGATATTTATCCCTCTGTCGGTTCGGAATTGACAGGCGGATGGACGGCGGGGGGAGCGGGAGCGGGAGGGATGGGGTTCGTTTTGATAGGAGCACAAACAAGAGCACAAACACCGTCACATGTAAACACGAGCTAACGAGGTCGAGTGTGTGAGCGACCATGAGGGTGTGCGAGATGTCCCGGGGACGGCGAGCGGCGACGGCGCATAAAAGGCCACGAGTGAAGGATAATGGACGAGATGTCAAAAAGACAATCGACGGACCCGAGATGGAAGGAAAGGACCGAGCGAGATCGCCGGGAGAGAAATGGGCGGCAGACGGCAGAGGCCGTCAAATTGAAAAGAAATCGAGGGAAATCGAACCAGGCGGCCCAAGGAGTTGCGTCGAGTGAGGGGGAGTGGGAGAAAGCGGGCGGAGGAGAGGGAAAATCTGATTACAAATCACGTCGACGCAGGCGACGAAGTGACGCCGGGACATCCCGAGCACTCGCACATCCCGAGCGCACCCTTCGGCCGGCTGAGTTCTGAGGCTCGGAAACGCCTTCGCTCCCCGCCTCGCAGAACCGCCCAGTGCTGCCCAGTTGGAACCAGCTGCCTGCCCAGGGCGCCCGGGGAAATTGAAAAGTTTTGCGTGCGAAAACTTCGCAAGCAGTGGCAGAGGCAGCGGCTGGGCGGGCAGCAGTGCAGAGGGGAGTGCGTCGGGGATTCCCCTGGGGACCGCGGCCAGTAGAAGGCGAGGGCAGGAGGGCGAGCGGGAGGCCTCGACCCGCGACACACGCCGGCTGCAGCTAATGTATGCCGACCTCCTGGCACGCGTCGCGTTTTCGTCACGCTCTGCGGACGCGGCTGCAACGGCGGCTGCAGCGGGCACCGCCGGCGGACGGGCCGAGGGCGCGGCACGCGACGCGGGGGCCGGAAGCGCGCGCCGCATGATGGCGATCTGTCATTTTCACCTCCACCGAGCCGCCGACCGCCTCTCCCGACTCCGACCCTCCGCCCACTTCCCACGGCACGGCAAAGTTCGCGCCTCCTACGTGCGGGTCAGTCGAGGCCGCCGAGCGACTCGGACAGCCCGAGGACGAGGGCAGGGGCGCCGGCCGGGCCCTCGGCGTGGCATCAGCTGCCGGCTCGTTGCGGCCCACTCGAGCCGGGGCAGAAAAGTTATGATGAATGGGGAAACTTCGCGAGGCGGAGGAGGGCGAGTGGAGTCGGCCCCTTCAAAGAGCCCATTGTGCCAGGGGCCTCACGAATACGCACCGAGGGAAGACAAAAACAACGACAACGACAACGACGACGAGGACACGCCGACACCGACAACGACAACGACAAACGAGAGCAACAAACGACTGACGGAACGAATATCCACTGTCGAGAGGCCGGGTGGGGAGACGACGATTTGCATTGCATAATTTCAGGCGGGCGGCAGGACGCGAGGCTCGGCTGGGGTCGGAGGAGGCTCTCGAGGACATGCTTTCGCAGAAATGGAAATAAGAGCTGCTGTTCGGGGATAAATTGCACGGATGGAAGGCGGCTTGCGACATGCGACATGCGACAGCGTTTCATTCGCCATCGTTGCTGCTGTTGTTGCTGCGCGCCAACCCTTTTAATTGATTAAACAAACCCCTAGGGGCCGATTCGACTCGCCCCGTCCCCATCCCGCTCCCGCTCTCGATCCCGATCCCCGCAATTAATTAATATTCCTCCGGCGGCAGCGCTGCGACGTCGGCGACTCCTCCTCCCGTGCCCCGCTCGCTTCCGGCCCGTTCCGTCGGCACCCCCGACACATCCGCCCTGCCCCACGGCCGCTCCTCCCGCCCATCGATCCCTCCGAGTGGCGTGGACGAGTGCGAGTGCGAGTGTGTGGTTGTTTCTGGTCACGTAAATGTTAAATGTTTAAATAATTAATTTGCTACGTTTTCGCAATGCGCACTGATTGCAGCGGACGACGGACGCTTTTTGCGCTCCTCCTCCTCCTGCCGATCTTCCTTTTATCGAGCTCTTTTCGCACCCTGCTCTTTTCTTCCCTCCTTCCGTTGTTTCCCTTTGTTCGTATCATCTCTCCGTCCGTCCGTCCGTCGGCCGTCCGCCACTGAATATTAATCGTGCCCATTGCGGTGGAGCCGACGATGGCGACGGCGACGGCGTAGGTGTTGCGGCAGGTGTTGGCGTCGGCGCCGGTGCTGGGAGGATGTGCGAGGAAGCAGGGCAGAAGGGGAGCAGGGGAGAGCGTCGCTTCATCCGCAGGCAGCGGGGGAGTCGTTCTACAGAAAGCACTTAATTCAGCTCGCTTTAAAGAGGGATTTGCGGGAGGAAGACGAAAGTGCGCATGAGGGTCGTCTTCGTTGTGGGCAGGACGGTGAACTGCCAATTACAAAAGTGAAAAACCCAGTCGCATTCCACGAAAGACCAAATGGGAAATGCGATGAGCGGCAATGCGGCGCCAAGAGATCGGAGGGCAGCGGACAGATTCAGATCAGAATAAGAGCATCAGAGTAGACAGTGGGCGATTGCGCGAAGGCATCAGATCGAAGGACCGACACGAGCGTGCACTGCAAGGGCGCCAACGATTTTCACGCAATTCGTCGCCGTCCGACGTCTTTTAATCACTGAACCCGTTCCGCTTCCCTCGTTTCCCCGGCTTCTCCCTCGCCCGCCACCTCCCCCCTCGGCACCACTCCGCAATTTCCTTGATTGCCGCTCAGACCTTTCGACCCTCCCGCCCCTGCTGCTCCTGGTCCCCACCGGCTGTGTCGCCGCCGTGAGCTTCGACGGGGCGAGCGCGAGCTGCATACAAAATGGCGCATGAGACAATCGAACGGGAGGGCGAGGCAGAGGCAGGGAGCGAGGGCAATGAGATAGAGAGAGAGAGAGAGAGAGAGAGAGTGAAGCGAAGCGCCCGACCCAGCATCGCGTCCTCGCTTAGAATCCTGGCGCGAACCGCTCTGCCAGTCCCACAAACACAGAGAGGAGCCAGTGGGAGAGGGATCTGGTGGCCGGAGAGGGGGCTCGACAGTCGACGTGGCGCCCCGCCCGTGTTTGTTGCTGTTGTTGGTGTGTTAAGTGTAATTATGGTCACTGTGTTCTCGTTGTAGTTGTTGTTGTCCGTGCCACCATTACCATTACCACCACCACCACCGAGCACGTAGCAACAACAGCTACAACAGCAAATACATGGCCAACAACATTAGCAACAGCAACAACCACGCGAACGCCAAGGACGAAGCGCTCTCGGTCGCTCCTCCGTCCTTCGCTCGGTCGTTGGGCCCCACCCCGTTCATGTCGAAGTCCTTCCGTCAGTCTGTCCGTCAGCCCGCTCTGTGACTTCGCTCTGGCTCGCTTTCGGCCTGTGAGTGTGTGTGCGTTGGTCGGCGGCTCCCTCCGCGCGGAAACGGAAGCGGTTTGTTTTGTTTGTTATGAGTTTCGCGTATTTTCGAAAATTAGCGCTGCCTCCGGCCCCCCACCGCCACCTCCCTCTCCCGGTCGCGATGCTACCGGAAGCGAGTGGACGGATAGGGAGGCGGAGGGAGAGTCAATCCTCGCTCCGGAGTTTCGGGAAATTCCGCGGCTCGCGAGCCGTGAATATTTCATCAGCGGGCCGAGGGATTCCTCCGAAGGTCCGCGTGGCCCTCGACGTGGAGGTTCCATCGTCCGCTCCTTCCCTTCGACCCCGTTGCAGCCCCAACGTTGGGATTTCATGGGACTTCGAGTCCGCATCTGCTTCCGGGCGAGTGATTCGGGCCATGAATCTGTGATAATCGGTGCCCGTCGACCTCTCGCCGCGACTCCCGCCACCTCTCCTCGATCCCTGGTTCCGCGAGCCATTCAATTCGCCTCGAATGTGCCCGCGGTTCGCGCCGCGACCTTCGCTCACCTTCGGATGTCAAGTTCAGCCCGACATGCTTGCCGAACACGTAAACATCCTCACCCTCCTACCGCGCACCCCGGCAACCGGACAGACAAACAGCGATCGGTCGTTTGACGAGCGAGATACGATGGGGCCAAGGCACAGCCACAGAGATGTGCACAGATTGGCCTGGCCAACGAAGGCGTCGACGCGAGGACCTGGGGCCGGTGGGGCCGGGAAGCGACTTTACATCGCACTGCGCTGGGGATGAACTGTTTAATGGGCCCGCTCCAACAACAACGACATCCACCTCCTCGCCCGCGGCAATGACAGGCGAGCCAAATCGAAGCCAATGGGCCCCCCTCGCTGCCGTCTCCGCGCCGCCGCCTCGGCCGAGTGCGAAGTAAACATCGCGGGTCCGGCCAAATGCGCCGTCAGGGCCGTCAGTTGCCGCCGAGACCGACGCCGGCCAACTTAATTGGAAATGTTCAATTAACTGCAAATCCGACCAGCCGTCCGGCCCCACCTCTGGCCTCTGGCCGGCCTCCGCGGGGCGGGAGAATCAATCGGAACACATTTAGCGAGGAATTTCGAGAAGACTCGACTTTGAGATTTCGCCTTGCGGCAGGTCGGCGCTCGGCAGGGGCGAGGAGGCCGGTCGGACGAACGCGTGCTGCCCGTCGCCTGGTCAGGGGCCCGACGCCGATCTCGAAATCGGGACGCCCATGCCGTGGACACATGCTCGGCTCCCAGTGGGAGGGTAAGATTTATGGAGGGGTCCGATGAACTGATGGTGGACGGAACGACTTGACGGACGGCGCAGGTCGGGCAGTTCTTCCGGATTGGGGGGGGGGCGGATTCCAGCGGAGGGGCAGCGGTTCCGAGAAGAGACGGACGACGATCGACCGTCAGACGGATGGACGGACCGATAGAGACGCGGACGGATGGACAGACGTCGTAAACAGGCGGCTGGTAATGAGCGGTAATTATCGCCGTGTCAAGCTGGGCGCTTTTCCGCGAATCCATACATTATTTTCGCGGTATTTACTCGCCCCTGCTTTCTGTAGTTTACATTCGGAATTTATGCGGCCGCAAATTATCGGGCCAACAACAGCAGCACCGCAGCAACAACAGCGGCCACCGCTGACCGCACAAAGCGTCACAGCCTCGAGAGCTGCAGTGAATTATTTTTTTAGCCCGCTCCGAATTAATATTTTCGTGTGGTTTCTGGGTTTGCGCGGCCGGGGTGAAATGTCCAGAGGGCGGTCCGCGGAGTTGTTGCTGCGCGTGTGTTTATGTGGTTGTGCTGTCTCTGTTGCTCTGGCTGCCCATTAAGCGATCGCCGCTGTTTACAAACGGCGCGATCTCGCGAACGTTCGATCGGCCGCCTCTGACAAATCCTCGCGTTCCCAACTATTTACATTCGCAGCCATGTTTTCACTGGTAGGCAGCGCGAAGCTCGGAGAATTATTGACCCGGAATGGATTTCGCGCCGGCACCGCGTTAAATGATCGCATTTCATGTGCGAAATCTAATTCTAATGTGTCGCCATTGGAAAATATTAACCCATCAATAATCGCGAAATTAAATGCACTGAAGTGCGTTCACGATAAAATTTAATTGTTTTCAGTTCGCTCAGGAAAACCTTTTTGAATTCCCCGTCCCCACACATATGGTTGCACTCAAACACCTCTGATCGTGGTAATCCTCGAGCTCCAACATCCCTTTCATTGCGGAACGGTTTTTGCTCGGTTCATTTCCCCGAAATTTCACCACAATTTCGCTAAAACTCTAAGCGGCTCTCATCAGTCACTCAGACTCCCTCCCGCCCCCGTCTCTTTCGCGCCCCGTCACCCACACGCTTTTCAATTTTCCAATCGCCAGCGGAGCAAATTTCAATCCCTCAAAGAGCCCCCGCTGCACGCGTCGGCGCCACCTGTGACCGACCCCTCCTGCCGCTCCCGGGCAGGCCGGCAGTCGATTAAAATGCAACAACAGTCCAACAACCACAGCAGCTTCAGCAGCAGCAACAGGGAGGGCCCGCAAAAAGTGCGAACTTCATTGAAATTTCATTGGGAGCGAATCGAATGCAGCGTCAACTCCGCGGCGGCCAATTGACGATTGGGTGATTGAGAGATGGGACGATTGGGCGATTGGACGATTGACATGCGCCACTTGTTGAGGGCGGGGGAGGGTGGAGAAGAGGATGCGTTTTTACTGCAGTGGCCCCGTTGTTCGGCAACCGCAGGACCTCGTGGCCCTCGTGTCGCATTCGAATTCCTCGCAATCGGTCTGCCTCTCAATCTGTCGGTCTGTGTCTATCCCGGCCTGTGATGGCTTCGTTGGCACCGCGTCAAGAGCACAACGAGCGGCCTCGAGGACCCGTTCAAGGCAGGGGCGAAAACACCTACGTTTCCTCGCGGGAGAGAGGCGGCAGTTCAAGCAACGGCGTCCCAGCCATAACAATAACGAGCTCTGCAAACGGCCTTCGCGCCGGGAAGCAGGACGCCATCAGCTTCCAGAGCAAGTGCTCAACGAGGAGCCGGAAGTGATGAGGGAAATCTCCTCGGCAGGCATCGGGGTTCGCCGAAACGGGCTCGGCGAGCTCGTCGGACGCCAGCGAGGCCAGTCGACGAGATGGCGAAGCGCCCTCCAGACTCCAGAAAGCCCTCGCCTGGCAACAGCGGCGGCTCCGGCGAACCCCGCACGGTCCCCGCCCCCCCTCAGGAATGGCGTCAGCGGCGCGACTCGTCGGCGTTCCTTCGCCGGCCCCCGCCGCCCCCGCTTTCGGCTCGACGTGGGCCGCGCAGTGAAGGCAAAATTCGCCCCGGGCGCTGGGTCTATTTCGGTGGCGACAAAGGACGGCGACGAAAACACACGCAAGTGGAAGGCAATAAAAATTCAGATCGCATGGTGCTGGAGCCCTCGCAGCCGGGGCGAGAGAGACAGAGAGAGAGAGAGAGGGAGGGAGTGGGTGGGCCGAGGGAGAGGGAAATACACATCCTTTACACTTTATTAACTCAAATAGTCGAGAACGGCCGAGGGTCGGCAGCGACGGGGCGCGGGAGGCCCGGGACGCGCACAATCGCAGGCATAAAAATGGAGCAATCAAATTTTTCAGCTCCTTCTGCCCATCGTCGTCGCTGTCGTCCGTTGTCGGTCTCCTGTCGTCAATTAAAGCGAAATCACTGGATGGCGATGGCAACAACAACCACAGCGACAATGGGGGCGTCCAGCAACAATAAAATCCATTCTCCATTTCCTCAATGGGTCCTCGGCTGACGTTGGGAATTTTTGACATTTTTACTGGATTTTTACGAGTCCTACGTCGGAGATGCCGGCGGCGGGATCAGGCTGGTGGACGGCCGGAAGGACGTCTTGGTCGGAGGGCAGAGCGGAGTAGTTCCAATCCTTTGGCCTTCTCTGGGGAGTCCTTGGAGCGAGCTTTTGATGTCTTTACCCGAACTCAATCGTCGCCCGGACGTCCGTCCGCCCGTCTGTTTCTAGGTGGTCTTTGTTCAAATTCAATTCAATTGCAGGGTCTTTCCACGAAGACGGTCAGCGAAGAAAGTTCCCCGAAAGCCCGGTGAAGGGTGCGAGCACTCGCAGGTGCCCTGACGACCGACCCTCGGACCCTCGATCCTCAACCGAACGAACGACGAAGTTCTGCGTGGAGCACCATTGGAAGCGAGTGCAACAACGACAAGCAAACACTTACATCCACAACACCAACACGACGACGAGTGGTGACAAGGACACGCGCTGGACAAAGGACTCCGAGAGTCAGTGAGAAATGAATTAGCGAACTTCCATAAGCGAAAGGATAGCGCCCGGAGTCGCAGCCGACAGCGCCAACAACATCAAAAGCGTCAACAACAACAACAAGGACGACGCACGGTGGCAGCGGCAACACGACGACTTGACTTAACTCGGCCAGAGCAGCTGGAGGACGTTGAAGAGAGAGCGGGACAGACCGAGCAAAGGCGACAAGGACTGCGGGAGGGGGCGCGAGAGTCAAGTGTATGTAAAGCGCCGAAGGAGAAGGACTCGAGTGGCGGAGGGACCCGGTCGTCGATGTGTTGTTGGTGTTGGTGTCCTTGTTGTTGTTGTTGTTGTTGTTCTCGGCGGAAGAGCAGTGAAATGTAAAACTCTATTTAACCGCAAAATACGAGGAACAAAGCAGCTGGAAGCACCTCGCCTCCGTCCCAGTCCCGCGCCCTCTCTCTCTCTCTCTCTCTCTCTCTCTCTCTATCGCTCCCTGCCACCCAGAGTGCATCCGGCTGTGGGCGAAACGCAACGAGGAAGCGCGCGAGCGAGGGGCAGTTGGCGGGTGTCGGGGAGTGCTCGCTGAAAGGATATGCAAATGTATAAGTATTATGAGAATTTTGACTGGCTGACGTTCGCGCCAGGATTCGCGCAAGGAGTCAGCGGCCGCGTCCGCATCCGGCTCCTGCTCCAGCTGCTGCTCCGGGTCTGCAGAGCGGCCGGGCGAGGGGCGGCCGTCGACGATTGCGACGACGGATGCAGATGGCGGGAGTTTTCATGTTTTCGCAACGAGCTCTGAATGCGCTTTAATTGCAGACTCCAAGGGAATTCCTCCTTGTTGTTGGGGTGGCTCGAGCCGCTGTTGTTGTTGCGCTTGCTTTGGCTGTTGTGGCTGCTGCGAGGAGACGGATCTCTAATGAGGTTGATTAAGAAGCAGCTGTTATTTGATGAAATCATTAAGAAAGGATTCAATTTGCGAGCCGGGTGCGGACGGCGACGACGGAATGGGGCGCCGGATGATCCGGATGAGCGAATGAACGCCGGAGCGGAGAACATAATCAGAAATAATTATGAGCGAAGGTGAGGTGGATGAACTCGAGTTCAGCGCAGGACTCCATCGCTCCCAATACAGCGATGAACCCGACGGACGAGTCGGACGGACCTATGAGCAGCGGATACCGCACCAATGGAGCGCCTTTTACGCTGCTCTGTGGGCTGGGAAGTGCAAAAGCAGTACTTTAAACTCCGGATAAAAGTTCCCCTTTGTCGGAGCGGTTGGCAACGCTCTCGCTGTTCCTTGACTTCTGCCGACCGTCGGAATCACCGCGACTACGGTCTATTTCACTACTTCTCTCCGCTGCCTTCGCCCGCCCCCTTTTTCGCCACCCCTCGTGTGGCTGCAGCGTTTGCCGCGACTGCGAGCAGCTGCCCGACACACCCCGAACACAACAAACAAACCCGACACAGAAGAATCAACAACAACCAGGGCCAGCCGCGGCGAGCCAACAACAGCGAGCCAAGGTCGACTGCAGTTGGTTTTGGGCGGTTTCTGTTGGTTCGGGTTTCGTTTGTCGGCGCTCCCTGCGGAGGGTGGGAGGCGTCGGACCCGTGCAAGCGGATACTGCAGCGGGAGGCAAAGAGATGCGAGGCGCGAACCGCTCTCAGTCCGTTCAGCCGGAACACGGAAAGGGAGGAGAAGGACGGTGGAAGCACAAAGGCACGGAGGCCGCGAGTCCTCAATGGGGTGGCGAGTGAGGGGCCGAGTGAGGCAAGGCCCGCCCTGGCCTGGGCTCGGCTGGGCATTGGCACTGATTCGCTGTCACGAATGCTCTGCGATTGTCCTCTAATTTGCGATCGTCCTCCACAATGCATGTCCTCCGGGCTGGTTGCGTGTCGCCGGCGCTGCTGCTGGCGTTCCTTTCTCGGCAATCGGTTTTGTGTGGATGTCGCCGAGGTTGTTGTCGCCGTTGTTATAGTTATAAATGCCGGTTTATTGACATTTATTGCTAACCGCATTATTTCATGGCTCTTGTTCAATGCCGAGTCAGCCGTGCGCGCAGTGGTTCGTGACAGTCCGTAACAATAACTAACACAAATGCAAACGCCATCACACCCACACGCACTCGCCCGCCTCCCGCAATGGGCGGCGGGTCCGCGGGATGCGGCGCGACTCGGCTCGGCTGGTGGACATTCGCGGACCGGAAGCGCATGGAGGGGAGGAACCTACATGCGGATGAGGCGCCGACCCGGATGGGGCCGCGGAAGGATCCCGACCGCCGGCGGACTGACTCGCGGATAAGCCGGATGAGCGCCGGGAGCCGCTCATAACTCACGTCTAATTTGCATGCGCCGGCCGTGATCCCGTCGCTCGTCGGCGGTCGGTGGCCGGGGTCAAACGGACCGATGGACGGACGTGGGGCAGCAATAAATCCTTCCTGGCGCGTGCAAATATTTATCTCTCCTTCTCGTGCACTGCTCTGCTCCGCTTCTCTGTGGGCGGCAGGTGTGCGTGTGTGTGGGTTTTTCCGAGTGCAGCTGCAGTCGGATTCATGCAAAGTCGAAAATATCTGCATACTTTTGGGCGGCCAATTTGCATTCGCGGGCGTCACGGAGCCAGCTCCGGCCTCGTAGCTCGAGGTCTTTCTTAAAGTGGCCAAATAACTTCACGCGAACATTTCATGCCAGATTTCTTCAACGTCTTCAGGAAGTTCTTCTGGCAGATTCTTGAGTGAGCGACAGAGCGAGGGAGAGGGAGTTGGGAGCCCGGCTCTTCAGAGTCAATCTTCTCGATGTTCCAGGCCCCACTCCCGCCCCCACATGCCCACCGCCGCAGGTCAACGGCCGGCCTCCCACGCCCGCGGCCGCGGTCGCTCGGCGGCATGAGTCATCAGAAGCGCCCTTGATGAGGGCAGCGCAAACAAACGGACCGCACAAATCGTGAAATGCGGCGAAAGCGAGGCGAAGCGGCAAAAATTGATGAAAGTGCGTCGGACCCAGAGCGAGGCCGATCCAGAGGGACGGCGAGAAGGGAGCCAAATGAAAATGGAGACTTCGCTGGCGCCGAGTCGCGCGTCGTCGAAGCGGAAACGGAAACGACGCGGCCGGGACGGTGTGGGACGGGGCGGTCGGGCACGCGCTTCTCGCTTTGCATAATGAATGGCGCGGCGGCGGTGGGCGCGGTCCGTCCAGGGGTGGGCAACAGCAGGTGGCCGGCTTTAATTCATCTGCGAGCGTCGGCGCGACCCCAGGGAGACTGCGGGGCAGTCGAGCGAGGGCAGCTCACGCGTGGTGTGTGCGTGGTGCGCGCGTCCCCGGCGACGGCGGAACTGGAGCCCATCGCAGAGGCGTCGATTGTTTGCGGAGGAAACGAATTACGTTTCCGACCGCCGAGGGTACGCAGGTGAGGCCCGGGGCTGCACTCGCCAAAACTTTTGAATTAAAACCGCTCTTTCTTATCGCGAAAAATAAGGGCGTCGCGTTCCAGCCAAGCTGGACTGGCCCCTGCCCCGCTGCCCTGGCCCTCGCCCTTTGAAGTCGCTGGCGAGGAAGCCGTGCTCGAGATCCGCCCTGCCGAGTCCACGCCCTCCCCGCAGGCCTCCGTGGTCCACAAACTTTGGCAATCGCTCAGCTGTCAGGCGCACGGCGCGTCCTCCCGAGTCACTCATACGCCCCAGCGGCGCGGGGAGGGCGCGCGACAGACAAAGGCGGCGGCGCCCGCCAGCCGAAAGAGGACGCGGACGACGAGGGCCGTGGCGGGGGGCGGGGGTGAGCGAGATACGCGTAATTCAATCAATCGGAGCGGCCTCATATCCAGGCAAGGTGGCAGGGGCGAGGGGCGAGGGCCGAGTGTGTGTGCGTCCGACTGATGTTGTTCTTGTTGTTGTTGTGGTGGTGGTTGTTATTCCAATCATCCATTGTTATTTAAATGCGAGGCAATAACACATCCTTTACTTTGGAATTTTCCACGGCCTCGTCTTTTTATCCCCGACTCTCGCTCTGTCTCTCTTTCGCTCTCCCTTGAGTTCCCCTCGCCCGTTCTCCCTCTCTCTGCCGCCCCTCCAGGTGTCTTCATGTATTTGTGTTTTTTTCAGCTCGTTAGACCCGAAATTAAAGCAAGTCGTGTTGGCACCGAAGTCGCTCGTCGGCCGTGTGTCGTGTGAGTGAGTGAGTGTCGGTGTGCAGGAGCCACTCACACTCACAAGCAGAGGGAGAGACAGAAGTCGAGGAGCCCTCGAGTGAACGCCTTGGAAAGGTAAGCGATTTATCGTTGTATTTGGGTTGTTGTTCAAATAAATCCCCGACCAAGGCCGACTGGAGCCCCAAATTTGCATCGAGCGCGCGCCGAGGATCGCGCGGATCGAGGGACCTCCGAGGCCGCGCGAACGGCGCAACTTCTTCGGAGCCATTTGGCGTTCAATTGTGTGTGTGATTCCGGCCCAGCCCCAGGAGGCGGTCGTTCACGGTGGTTCCTCCTTCGAAATTCGATTATGTGCGAGCGAGGCAGACACCGGGAGGGCGGTGGTGCGGTGGGTGGGACGAGGAGAGGCGCGACGCCCGCCTGGGGCCACGTGCGTTTCTCAAGCGTTAATCCGTGCCGCCTCCCCGCGCCCCTCTCTCCCACTGCGTTCTTGCCTCGGTCGTCGGTCGTCGGTCGTCGGTCGTGCCTTGTCGCCGCGTCGCATGTGAGCGCGTGTGAGTGCGAGTGCGAGTCCGCTTTTGTAACTGCGGATGGTTTGTTTATTTTCCTCTTTGCCCCGCTCCTTCGCAACTCTTCCCGCCCTTTGTGCTCGCGCGGCTTTTGTTCCATGTTGAACTCGTGAGCGCGTCCTCCGTCCCGCTCCCGCGACCGCTTCCGAGGTTACCCTTTTTGTTCGCCTATTGTTGCTATTTGTTCGCTATTTGTTGCTGCCGGGCCATAATTCACAAAGGAAAACAGAAACTCCATTCAAATCGCGAATAATTAAAAATGACAAATATTTGTTTTTCTCGCTGGGGCACCGGGACCGCCCCGTTCGCCGCGCCCCCTTCCGATTGCGCTCCCCTTTTTATCGAGTGCCGCATAAATTTAATTTGCTGCTACAGCGATAAAAATAAAACTCCCAAGCGACGGCAGGTGGCGGAGGCGGCAGAGGCGCCCGCAAGGGTAGCAAAGAAGGGTTGCAGGGGGTCTCTTTAAATTGCGAGATTTCCCCGAAGTGGCCTCTTTTAAATCGCCCCACTGTGACCCGGCCGTTGTCTCCCGAATCTCTATTTCAGGTCCTTCGATGGAAAATAATGGAAAGGAAAGCAAGCCAGGAACTCGGGGAAGTCAGCCGGCAGTTCAAAACTTGATTTGATTATAATGGGTGGTGCGAACAGAGATTTGCAGACCATACCCAAGTATTTACATATGAAAAGGCCAACGGGAAGACGAATTAAATGCAATAAATTCCCAATTTAATTCCCTCGCTTGCTGATTATAATCCAATTGATGTTTTCTATTTACAAACCAAGTGTATTCTCAAGCACAAACAACAGGCAACCACACGAAACTTACTTCTACGGTAGCAGGCAGCAGTAAACACGAGAATTTGACGAGAGTTGAAACAATTCGCAAGCGAGCAGAGCAACAAATTCAAATGAGAACAATGAGTGCGGGAGGGTTCGAGGTGGTGGCAGGAAGTTGTTGATAGTTCGGAATCGGAATGAAATGAAATCTTGCGAAAGATTTGAGAGTTGCAGATGGATAGAGGAGCGAGAAAGTTGTGAATAAACAAAACACATCTAAGAAATTTAAGTTTTAATAAGAGATTCGAAAGTTTCCCGCATCTGCTGCGAGTGCTCAGAGTGCGGGCATGCGGAGGAAAGTAAGAAGAGGCGCGACAGGGCAGGGCAGGACAGGACATCATGCAGACAACAGCGATAGGGCGACAGTGCGGGGTGGGCAGATGCCGTCGGCTGAACTCACCACGATGCGGCGGACGCGTGTCATCCTGTTGTAGGCCGCCCTGTTGACACCTCGTCCCCTCCTGTTGTTCGCGATGGTGCTGATGTTGGTGTGTGGTGTTCCTGTGGCAAGTGTTGGTTGTTGCGGCCGCTTCTGTGGGGGCTCCTTCTGCGGTTGTTGGTATCGTGTTCGGTGTGTTATTGTTATTTTTGTTGTTGTTGTGTTAGTTTTTTCCTCCCGTCACTCGGCCGATCGCGAACCCATGAACCGCTGTCCACCACCGCGCACCCTTCGTGGCGACCGCGTGTTGGCGCCCAGACGTCCGTCACTGCCGCAGACGTCGCCGCGCGTTCCGCAGGACTCACCACCACACACGCACGCCCTCACGCACGCACGCAGCACGGCCGCGCGCACACACGCACGAACCCGCGTCCGCACGCAACGACAAGTTCACAAACACGGCCGAAAATTCTCTACACGTACGACCAGCAGGGGCGGAGGAGGCCGTGATCGCCGTCGCGTCGCTGTCTCTGCCGCCGCGGGCAGAGCGCCCTCTGTCGCTGGGCACGGGGGAGACGAAGCCCGAACGACGCGCGGTTCCTCCGAATGGGCGACTTTTTATTTTTTTTGTTTTTATTTTCCAATGCGAGTCCCCGCGCTTCCGCCGCCGTCGGCGATTGAGGTTGTGTTTGTCAAGCTGGCTGCTTCCTCTTCTTGCTCTGGCCCGCCGTCCGCTCGTGGGTCGCGTGTCGTGCACTTCGTCGACCGTCTCGCTGCGCGTCTCAGATGAAACTGAGTCTTCCACCGGATTTTCACAAGATAAAATAGCCCCGGAAAATTCCAAAACGCACCAACAACCACAGGCCGGACGCGGGCCGAGAGCACGTTCGCGGCGAATCCGCCACCCGGAGCGAAGCGAGAGAGAGCTGAGTGAGAGTTGCTCCGAGAGAGAAACGGAACGGAAACCGGGAGCGACAGCTGGGCAGAGCATTGCCAGCTCACGATTTTGCAGTGAATTAAATAATAATGCGAATTGCCAAACAATTGAAATTGACGGAAACCCCTTTGGCCAGAAAACGATTTATTTTTTATTTTTACCCATTTTAAGCTGAACCAACTGAACACGGAATAATTTGGGTTTCAAGGATATTCCAAGAAGTTCCAATGGCACTCTTTCGCTTTCTCTCAGTGCTCTGGCTGGCACTCGGCCTCTCCGCTCTCCAGGGTGCTTTTACTTTCTTTGCACCCCAAACGCGCCCATCCGCATCCCCGTGGCGCCGCATTTTCGCCGTGCCCGCTCCACGCTCCACCTGCTCCAGGGTGTCCCGAGCGACGAGACCGACAGCGGCGACGACGACGGCGAATTGGGAGCCCGTCGACTTGTTGAAGTTCGCGCACCTGAGGAGGCTCCGGCGGAGACACGTGTGCGTGCGGGCCGTCGCGAGAGAGACAGCGGGAGGTGGTGGGCGTGTGTGCGAGGGAGAGGGAGGGGCGCCTCCGCCGCTCTGCGTCTTGCGCTGCTCCTCAGGTGCCGGGCGGCAGCAACGTGTTGATTTTGATTTATTTTCCGTCCACTCCTCGCCGTGGTTCGCATTCGCACGTCGCTCGCTTTGTTTTCGCTGGCTCCAGGAGGGGGAGTTTTTAATTTCGCCGAAATTAAAACGTTTTCGTTCGAAAATTTCATTAATATTTGTGCGAGTGGATCGGGTGTCGGAGGATCGGATCTCCCTCCGACATGGGGCAGAAATCGCAAAAATGCCTTTGAAGACGCGCCGCCCTCGTCGGGCGGGGTTCCACGAAGACACGTTGTTTGAGGGCCTCCGAACCCCTCCGTCGGTGGCCCGAACCTGCGTCATCAGTCGCTTCGTATTCGCCATTCGCCATTCGCCGGCCCATTCGGGGTGGTCGCCGAGGTCCGTGGGATTTTCCGAGCACTTCGCCGTGGCCGCATCGTGGCGGGGATTTGCTCGGCGCGAGTTTCGGTCGTCGTCGTCGTTGTTTCCCGAGCTGTGGCCTGGCTTTGTGATCGGGGCCCTTGGCTCGGCCACTTGATCCCTTGGCTCTCCGATGGCGGCCGAACCCCAGGGCGGCCTCGCATGTCCTGCGAAATACCTGCGGATTCGAAGTGGAAACGCGGGCCTTTGTCCAGGGCGGCCTATCTGCCTATTTGTTGTTGTTCTCCCCGCCCCCTGTGCTGTCATTCATTGTTTTCATTTCATTTACAAATTCCTTCCCCAGCCCAACCCCCTCCCTGGCCTGGCCTGGCCTGGCCTGGCCTGGCCTCGACTCCCTCGCTCGCCCACGCTCGTCCTTCCGCTTCGTCGATTCAATTTCGCCTTTGTTTTTCTTCGATTCGGGGATTTCCTCGTCCCCTTCGTCCCGTCCCGTCCCGTCCCTTCGCTCCGTCCCCCGTCCCGTGTCCTCCTCACGGCTCCCCTGGTGCGGTTCGTGTTGTTGTCGCAGGCTCTAAAAATAAGCTTACAACAAATAGCGGTTGTTCTCGGAACGCACTCCGGCTAAACTAACAACAACAACCAGCGCAAACACAAACACAAATACCACGATACCATCTACCACAGCGTGGCGAAAGGGGGGGAGAGAGAGAGAGGGGGATTACAAAGCGAAATGTTTCGTTTCCTGATTTCGCTCAGTCGGCGCTGCCGCCAGTCGTCCGTAGTCCGCGTGTGCGTCTGTGTGTCGGTCGGTCTGTCTGCCTGTCTGAAGGCGGCGGTAGGGTTGCCAGCCGCTGAAAACCACAGCTCATTCACACAGTGTGTTCGCCACGCTGGCAGCACGTCTCGCGCGTCTTGCAGGATTCTCGGGATTGTCCCAGAGTTCGGCACTCACTCGCCACCCTCTGTCTCGGCCCCTGCCTCCCCTGTGTCATCTTCTTCCGTTGTCCTCGGCCTGCTCTTACTCTCAGCGCCTCTCAATTAAACATTTCAACAATCACTTCTCGACTCGTCTGCTATTTGCATGCAAATGATGCGGCCCCGCACACACACTCACGCACGCTATGAGAGGTGGCGAGAGGGGGCGAGAGGGGACGAGGGCGAGCGGCGGTACAGAGACGACAGCCAACGTCTGGCGGACAGGACAGGCACTCGACAGACACACGCCGGATGCGGCCCTAATGAAATTTGCACAATTGCGGCCGTAATGTGCGATATTTAAATGTCAAGTCGGCCGACAGCGCCGGCAGACACCGCAGACGTGGCAGCCCCAAGGGACGAAGACAGAGGGCGAAAGGGGGCGACTGAGGGGGCGATGCTGCATCTCATATTCGAGACTCGGGCGACCGGGACGAAGCGCAAAATCAATTAATTTCCCACTCAATGAGCTCCGAGGACAATCGATCGCAGCCGACTCGACGCTCGGCGCTCGATTTGCAGGCGGTTCTCTCGGGAACCGGAGACCAAACGAGGACGAGAAAGTGCGGGGGGCAGTTCGAAGGAGGCGAAGAGAACTCTTCGGTCTCGGTCTCCTGGCGGCTGCACCTCCTTCGATCCTGAAATGAGCGTTTTAATGGGAAATCCATGTGAACACCCAGATGTCTGGGGAGTTTCCTGCTTAATTCCGAATTTGTATGCGAATTAAAGACGATGTTGGAGATTTCCCTGCGGAGCTTCGTCCACTCAGAACTTGGTCGGGGGCATTGCACATGATTTCGGTTTCATCAGTGAAGCAAAAATCAAGGAAATCGGAGCAGAATTATCAGGAATCCCAATGAGAAAAATCGGAGAAACGGGGCTGGGATGGAATAGACAAATACGTGAAACAACAATTTTGATTTCGTCCATCGATTTTCCCAATTTCTCGAGTTGCTCCCGAAGGCCTTGCCGTCATCCGGCCCTCGACTAAGCCCGCCAACAGCACCTGGCTCGGACGCACTCGCAGGACCTGCAAAGCCTTTGATTCGCACGCGATCCTGTGGACGCCACCCGGCAGTGGAGGGGATCTGTGTCGGGCTGGATGTTGCATTTGTTTCCCAATCACATCGTGTTCGGCGAGATAAGCCGCGTCAACACACCAACACACCTCGTCGGGTGAAGGGCGGTGAGCAGAGGGTGGGGCGAGGGAGGGGTGGCCGGAGCTTAGGCCGGAGACAAATTAGTTTCCGGTCAATTCGGATAATTTGTGAGCGCTCTACTGTTGCTGATTGGCAGGACGACGCCGTCCACATGAGGCTCCTCTCAATGTCCTTGTCGTTGTTGTTGACCCATTCATGGAAGTCACACACAGACAAATAGGCAAACGCACAGACAGACAGATGCACTGAGGCGGCCTGATGAACAGCCGAACCGACCGATGGCCAGGCCAGCACTTAATCCGCCGAGACAGCTGTGAATGAGCGCTCGGATTAGTTGTCGATCTCGGCGCACCGCAGCCCTGGCCCGACGCGACCCCGCTCAAAGTGTGGGCGGCGATTGCGACTAATGGACATTTGGTGCCGAGTTCATGCTGCGGCTCTCGGCCCGCCCCGGCCTTTGCAAGGCGTTTTTTGATGTTCGGATTTCTGCATTTTTCCCACCGCCCGCTTCTATGAAAAATGGCTCCCTCGACGTCGATAAATTCCCCCACATGCTCGCCCCGATTTAAGTGCCGGGATTTCCGCCGGACGCCGGAGAGGGCCGGACGGAGGGAGAGGCAACGACCGATAACTCATGGCCGTGCACTCGAAGGGCCGGAGCCGAACCTACGTCCGCCGCGAGCTGCCGATATCAGGCTCCAACTGCATGCGCCCTTCCGCTTCCGGTCGCCTGCTCCCTCACCCCCCTCGCTGCGACTGCAGTTTTGTGGCTTTAAAGCGAATTTCGGCGAATCGCTTCCGGCTGCCCGGACAAGCGACCGCTTCCGGCGACGTCTTCTGCCGAGGGCCCCGGCCTGGACCGAGGGACGGAGAGGCGGCTTGGGAATTAATTAATGTCGCAGTGACGGCGAAGAATCGCTAGAGTGCAATCGGCCGCGGGGCGTGGCGGAACAGGGCTGCCACATCACCGAATCCGTTCCGAGAACTTCATCAGACGAGAAGCGCTGGAAGGACCTGAAATCGGCGAAGGAGGTCTCAAGCGAAGGCCACGAACAAGGAGAAGGAGAAGGTGAAGACGAGTGAAATCGACTCGAGAAGCTTGGCTTGGCAATGCCGTTGACAACTCCGCCGCCTCACAAGGGCTCGTTGCTCCCCACACTCGCGCACGTGCGGCCGGAAGCCACAACAGCGACATCAACAGCCAACAACAGGCACGGCGACAACGTCGTTAACAGTGCACAAGTGGCAGCCGCAGGAGCCGAAAACAATCGGAGGAAAAAAACAGAAACAAAGGCGGACATAAGAAGACCAGAAGACCGGGGACAATAGAGAGGCCGCCGACTGCCGAGTCGCGGGCGGGCGGCAGAGACGAAGGCCACGGCGAAAATAGCCGCTGCAAACAAATCCGGCCCGAGGAGCCCGCGGCCTGTCGTTCGGTCGGTCGGTCTGCCGAGGACGTTTTCCTGAGGCCTGCGGTCGAGGCGAGATAAGCGGGCTTAGACCCACATCCTGGCGCATATGAATCCTCGGATTTTGTCGCGATTTCCGCTGTCCTTCGTCCTTCGTTCGCCCTACTGTGGAGGAGGAGGAAAAATTATTGCAGCTTTTGACGCCCCGCTTGGCTCGGAATGATTTATGAAGGCCGGCGATGGAATGGGCGAGGTTTAAGACCAGGCCCGGGATGAGATTCGTCGCCACCCTTTCGGCGGCGGACGAGCGTGGCCTCTCCTGAGCACTCCGAAGTGCGGTTCCAATTAAGTTCCATTGAAGGGTTGGGTTCTCGAAGCGAATCCGAGACCTGCTCGGCGTCGTTTCACCTGGCGGTCTAACGTTTAATTAAACCCGGCGTTTCCCACTCACGATCCGAATTCGACCGACCGACACAGCGCGCCTCCCACCCCTAACAGATCGCGACTCCGTGCTCGCTCCCCGAACACGACTGCACAAGCACGAGCCGACCGCCAACAGCTCTGGCGACCCTGGCCGACTCACGTACACGTTGGTGACAGATGCCGCCAGCTGGTGCGTGGGCCAGGCAGCAGAACCCTCGGACATTTACTGAGTTTGGCTCGCAGTCGCACCGCTGCGCCTCCTGCGGCATCCAATAACAGAATGGCCAGGGGAGGCCAAGATGTGAGACTGGGACTGGAGCTGGAGCTCTAAATTTAATTTTCTGGACGCAGAGACGACATTAAAGCCGGACTGCGAGGGCCTCCGCCGTCCACCGCCGACGCCTGGCGCTTTCCTTCCCGTGCCCGAATCAGTGCGTGTGGATCGATGTGTCGGTGTTCCTGTGTGCCTGTGTGTCTGTGTGGGTTCCGGCACTCCATTGTGTGATTTTGTTTATTCGCCGATTCATGCGAAGACCCCGGCCTTGCGGCGAGGCTTCCGACTCTCTCCGGTTCGCTTCGGCTCGCATGACATCCATCACTCGCATGTCAATCATTCCGATTCCCACCCACACCTCCGTCTTGGCCTATATCTGGATATTCCTCCTGGCGCCCCCTCTCGCGCCACACATGGGCAGCCCGTGTCTCCCCCGCCGCTCGCCGCTCGCCCCTCGCCCACCGTGACGCCTCTGTCCCCGCTTCTGCGTATGTGCACCGAGTCAGCTGACGACTGATAAAGCAAAGTCGTGGTCAGGGGGGTTGCGGGGTGTGTGGGAGAAGACGAATGCCTGGCACTCAACCCGCCTCCAGCCGCAGGCCATGATTGCCTGCGACAAATGCGAGCCGGGCCATTGAGTTGCGGACGACGGGGCGGCAGGACGAGGGCGGACGAGAGGGTAACGTGTGAGTCGAAGCCGATGTCGAGTACTTCCGCGCAGCCAATGGAGACGAGGATGAGAGGGAGCTGCTCAGTGAGGATTCAGTCGACCGAGCTTTATGTCCTTCGATGTACCACTTGTGTCGCCGCGATCAAGCTCTTTCCTACCCGTTCATTGCTTCTCCACACCGTCGCCCTTGGGTTCCGAAATATTTGCAACTCTTTGGCGTCCTCGCGCTTCCTCGTCAATATTGGCTCCAACCGAAATGGAATTTCACTCATTGTGCGCCCCCGTCCGTCTCTTCTCGCCTCCTGCCTCTCCCTCTCCCTAGACGGCCTCCCTTCCTCGCTATTTGTGCGGCGTAAACAAAACGTGAAATCAATCTTTCTGAAACACACTCACACACACATCGATATAGGCCCACGCACGCCTGGGGCTGACCCTCGGCTCCTCCGTTGTTCTAATGGCGGCGCTTCCGGTTCCATATCATTTACGAAATTAAATACAACTAAAAAGATACCGAAGTTTTCTAATCGCCTCGGAGCTCATCCATCATGCGCTGGTCCCCTGCGCCTCCAGGGATTATGGCTGCTGATGTCCTCGTCGGGGCCGTCCTTTGGCAGAAACATTTTAAAGCCGCTAAAGTGGGAAAATCGGGTGGCAAAGAAAGGAACGAGCGGTTCGCAAAAACCTCTCGCAGGACGGAGCGTGCAGGGTCCGAGCCGGCAGGGGGGGGGGGGGGAGATGGGATGTCCAGTGGCGCAGAGAGTGGAGAGCAAACAGGGCGAGAAAAACGCTCGGTCCCGAGGAATTTATGACGAAAAAGTTAAGCATATGAGGGCGAAGTGGGCGACGAAGTCAACTGCGGAGAACGAAGGACGAAAAACGAACACGGGAGCGAAGGCTGGTCGAAAGGAAGAAACCGAATTGATGAAAACAGCACGAGATGAGAGGCGAAAAACGGAAACCGAGAACGAGACACCGAAAAACGAGAAGCCGAAAAGGATAACAGGCCAGCTGAGCGACCCGAGTAAATCGAAAAAGGTTGCAAAAACCGCTCGTCCTCCCGACCCCCTGTGCAGGCACCATAAATCTGTCGCCCGCCGCCCCACACCGCCCGTGGTCGACCCAAAC
Organism: Coelopa pilipes; assembly: GCA_947389925.1. Taxonomy (NCBI): domain Eukaryota; kingdom Metazoa; phylum Arthropoda; class Insecta; order Diptera; family Coelopidae; genus Coelopa; species Coelopa pilipes. Next base: position 521,640 of record OX376696.1, read on the forward strand.
CCATCCGTCCCGCCGCCAGCCGACGACTACATGCAGGATCCTGTCATTTTCAAGTCCATCTGCATTTTAAGTCGAGGACATCAATCTCGGCCGACGATGAGGACGACCGAGGCGAAGGGCGGATGCCCGCGGGAGGGGCCGAGCACATGTGGGCACCTAATCCGATGTCGATGGAAGCCGTGGCTGGCGAGCCGAGGTGAGCAAAAGCGAGATGAGCTGAAGTGGGATGAAATGAACTGAACTGAACTACTCTGAGCTGTGCGGCTGCGGCTTTGTCTGGCTCTGCCCCGCCGGCCTCGTTCACACCTCCAGGCGGCCTATGTTAGGTCCTCGCCCGGCCGGTGCTCCGCCGGAGGTCAGACCGAGCGCGGCTCCTCCGGGTCTCGAGCTTCAAGAGTCCTCCGCTGGCGAACTCTCGTTAACATCTCCATTAATTTCCCATCCAGGGCGACGAGACGGTCTTTCTATCTGTTGGTCTGTTGGTCTGTCGGTCTGTCGGTCCGCCGGTCGGCCCATTGATTGCCGCCACCCCCGGCCGCCTCCGCCGCTGACCTTCCCCAGGGCATCCGCCGGCAACAGCGCCGAGCATCACATAAATTACGGCAGCTTATGTTCGTTCATTTATCCGTCTATCGGTGGGTGCTCGGTCCGCCTATGTCCGTCCGTCCGCCCATCCGTCCGTCTGTCAGCCTGGCTGTGCGAATGTCTGTCGCGATGAGGAGCAAGCAGCGAGTGCAATAAAAACGGGCTTAACTGCAGCCGCGTCCCGCAGCGACTGGGGACGACCGTTTACAGGGTGAGCTGCGAGGCCGTCGAGCAAAAAGGACTCTTCCCGGATGTAATTTGCCTTGTACTTAAATTAGGTCCCTGTTCGGTCTCGAGCCATCTCCACAATCCCGGTGATCCGATCTTCCGATCAGCTTCGAGTGTGTCTTGGGCTTCATCGGAACCAGTCCGGCTGTCTGCCTGCCGGTCTTCCGTTGCAAATCCTTCGAGTTCCTCATTCTGTCACGTCGGCGGCTTCTTCTCCCCCCTCCCCTCCCCTCCTCCTCCGCCACCGCCTCCGCTCGTTCGTCGTCCCGTCGTTCTCATTTCCATTTAGCACGATCTTCTGTAACTCGCAATCTCTCCTCTTAAACCCTTTAAATTCCATTCGAATTCCGATCCGAGCTCTCGGCCCGACGTCTCCTGCCATCTCGCTTCCTCGCCCTGCCGCCCTCTCCCTCTCCTTTCTGTTGCTGCCCAACCGTGACTGCTGTATTTTTCCTGCGATGGCCGTTGTATTCGTTCCCATTATTGTTTTTGCGCTCAATCGTGTTGCTGTTGTTCTCATAGCGATGTTGTTTTTGTTTTTGTTGCTGCTGCTGCTGCTGTTGCTTCTGCAGCTGTTGTTGTTGTTGTATTTATCTGGCCGCTGTCGCAAACATTTCACTGGGCAAACGTGTCTCCGCTCGCCGATTGTCCGGGCATCGGCGGCACGAGAAGGAGTGCCAGCCGCCTGGCCGTGAGTGTGTGTGCGAGTGTGTGCGTCGTCTGCCCATGTGTTGTCAGGATTCGAATGAATGTTTGTGTGCATGTGTGTGTGTTTCTGTGTAAATCAATAAGAGTGACAACAGAAAAGTTAAAACGTCATTAGGCTGACACAGAGCCACATGGGGGAGGGAGAGACAGGCAAACACACCGAGCGACCTCGGGAGGCAGCCGGACAGGGAGACTGGCAGACAGACGAACCCAGGAACAAGCAGGTACATGGGCACACACACAGCCAGACAAACAATGGCCACACGGCAGGGAGACAAGCCAGCGGGACGGCCTGAGGGGGCGGCAGGCACAGACCCGAGCGAAGACGAGACGTGCGGTGGTCCGGTGCACCGAGGGACGGCCGGAAGGGCGGACGAACGGCTGAGCCCTGGAAGCGGAAATGCACACTTAGGCGGAAGTGCATGCGGAGCGAATGTCGCCGGGCGGAAGTGCCGACGGTCACGTAGGGGCCGCCATTGCAATGGCTGCGTGTGTGTGCGCTCGTCGAGGAATCGAGGAATCCGTGTCCCAGCACCTCGCCGTGATCGGCACAACTGCCGAGGGACGAGGGGCACCAGGGCCGGAAGCAGTCGGCGAAATTGAATCCGTGGCATTTTTCGCCGTCATCGACACGTCGCGTGAGCTCGGGATGCACTGGGAGGGGCGGCGCCGACCGAGGGAGCTTCCAGTCGGTCGCCCCCGTGCTCCCCTGACCCTGACCGTTCAATCGCCGCCATCCTCCCGGAGGAATTCCCGGCGGAGGCGAAGGACATGCAAATTTGCAGCCGGCACTCGACCCACCGAGTCCACCGTCCGAGTAGCCGGGGTCGTGCGACAGGCGAAAGTCCGACGACGAGCGCGTACATGTCGTTGCGTACAATCGAACGCGGGGTTCCGAAGTCCGCTCCGTAGTTGGTCTGGGATTCCCCGACCGTGTCCAGACAAATTCCATCCGTCTGCGTCTCCGGCTCGCAGACCCTCCTCAGCCCGACCGGCTTCTTCTGCACCCTCGTCTTCGTCAGGGCTACGACGCGCACCTGTCCCAGTCCCGACGAATGGAGCCCAGAGCATGCAACAGCCTTAAAGGGAATTTTAAAGCCGAACTCGACCTGCGCGGCGACGGAATTCGCCGACTGGCGCCAAGTGAAGGAGACGAGCGACTGCGCCTTGTCGTCCGCCCGCGCCGAGGGTCGTCGGAATCCAGTTGCACTCCTCGCGCCCTCTCCCCGCTCCCCCGCTCCGCTTTCACCCGTTGCACCGCCCTCGTGCGAGGGCAGGGTTTAATTTCCTCTCGCAATTAAAAATTCCGCATACGACACGTTGCACGAAATTGAAATCTCGAGCAGGCGGAGTGCGTCGGAGGCGGCGTCGGCGGCGCCGTCGTAATCGGAACAACACGGCAACGACGGGGCAACAACATCGAGAACAAATTGCGTTTCGTGTTCGAGCGGCCGCGGATGCAGCAGTGCCGACGACATGGCACTCGTTTCCGGCGACTTCCGGTGCAGCGAATTAATTCGCCGTCTGCAGCGCGAGAGGAGTCCATAAATAAAGAGCAGCGGCGCCCGAGTCGGGGGAGGGAGGGGCGAAGCCGGAGCCGCTCCTCCGCCCCCGCGATCGGCGCACTTTCGTGCCAATTATCGCTGCATACTTGCCGGCGTGGGTCCGTGGCCGCCGGCGGAGCCCGAGCAGCACCTGGCGCCAGGCACGGGGGCCTCTGCCCCTCGGCGGGCGACGGGGGCGTCTGGAATTTCGCAGCAAGAAAGTTTTCGCAATCTTTCTTCCGGCCGACTCTGAGATTTGATTTTGTCATTAAAAAGTTTCGCGCTCATGTCCTGGCGAATTCCCCAAGTTTCGCCGTTCGCCGTTCGCTGCCCGCCGCGCGCCGCACATCCTGGTCAATCCGCGCCACCCCCGCCCCCTCTCAGCGGGCAGCGCGACTGCACTCGAAACTTTTCCGGCATCTGCTCCGGTGGACGGGCGGGCGCATGGGGGAGGAATGTGGAAGGGCAAACGCGAATGAGAAGGAGCCGAAGAGCGGTTTTAAATTCGGCTTCCTCCCAATTTCAGCGAGGGCCTCGTGGGGCGCGGGAGGTCGCTCAAATCCACTTCCGGACGCCCGGCCGCGCTTCACGCATCAACACTTTGTCGGAGGAGCATAAAAACGGCGAAATCCCACGGCTTAGGCGCTCCTTTGTGCCGCTGCACGCTCACCTAAACACCCGCACACACACACTCTAGATAAACATCTTGTCTACACGGGGATCCCGCCAGGAATAGACGCCGCGGAGAATGGCGAGAGCGAGAGCGAGGGCGAGGGGTCAGGGAGGCTGGTCGCGGGTGGTCGAGGATGGCGGAGAGAGGGAGATAGGGAGAGAGGAGGCGACGTCTTTGTGTGGAAATCAATTGAAAGCAGGACGCGCCAAAAACTCAACAAATTGAAAATAAGAGGTTTTCCTCCAGATGCTCACCTCGAGGGCTCGAGCTGGAGGTGGGCGAGCGCTGGAGGGCCGGGATGGGGAGCGATAGAAATAAATCAACTGGGAATAATCAGTGGATCAGGGTGAACGCAATTCGTCGATGAAAATTCTCCAGAGCGCGACAAAGGAAGCGACAGAGGAACAACAGGGCGGACGAAGGCAGGGAAGGCAGGGAAGGCAGGAGGGACCGAGGACATCTTTGAGTACGGCTCTGACCGGAATCTGATTGAGGAAAAAGATTTATTGTATTCCCGTCGCTAGGCGAATCTTTTTCCGTATCCACTGGCGGCAAATTTTAAGCAAACCGAAATTGAGAAGGCAGAAAAGCGACAAAGCACATGTCAGGAAGACCAACAGCAAGAAAGGTGAAGATCGCAACTCAAGATATAGGAAATCTTAATTGAAAAAAACGGAAGCGGAAACATTCACGTAGAAGGAAAAGAAACGGCAACATGTAAAAGACAGCCTAGAAGGAATAAATAGACAAGAGTAAAAAAAAAAGAAAACCCTTATCACATATCAAAACCTTCAAACAGCTTGAAGGTCCGTGTCTGCACTAACATTGGAATGAATACTATTTAACAGTACTGTTTGCCCTCCGCGAGATTGTTTTCTAAGCTAAAACGACGTAAGGAAAACTGTTAGGTGGAACTCTTACGTTCGCTGCGTTGTGGTGGGAAACGACGACTACATGTTAACGACGAGCAACTGCTCTTGATATCTGCAAGTTAACAGAACAGAACAGTGTCCTGTTATTGAACACTGTAGCAAAATTGTAAGAGATTTCTCATTCAGCGAAGGAGCGAACCGTAAGCTGGTAATTTCATAGTTGAACACTGTGGCGCTGAAATCAACATGTTCGAATTAACAGAGTAATTGAACCGAAATAAAGCATTTAAAGCATTTCCCATTTTAATTTAGTGATAGCCATCAATATTTTAATTGCACTTTTTTCTATAAATTGTGGGAAAACAAATTATTCACACTTTAAATACTTAATAATTCAACAAACTAATCAATCACTAATTGCCAACATTTTGGATAATCAACGAAAAGCGTTCTTTAATGCAGTTGTCGCCGGTTGAGCGAATTCACTCCTTATTAACTAGATTCCGGTCAGGCGATTATGGCTCAATTGCCCTTTTCCGCGAGGTCAAACGAGAGTCAATTGTCCAGTTTATGACTGTGTATTAGAGCGCCGTTTATGTTCGAGTGTGTGGGTGGGATGTTTAATAATGCAGCAGCAGCAAATACACAAGCTGCACAACAAAATTATAATTTCCATCAAACTTTCGTTCCGACGCTCGAAATTCGCGTTCAGAGTGGTGCATGGGTGTGTGTGTGTGCGATTGTATTCAGCCTACACACCACCAAAGCGCACCCAAAAGCCGCGGGACAGCCGAGGGAGGGCGAAGGTTCGAGTACGAGATAAAATACAACAACGGTTACTACATTTTAGGAATATTCAAGGCTGACACGCCTTTCGCTCCGACCCGGCTAAGCCCGGCTGCGGCTCATCGGGCTCCGTTTGACATGGAAACCGGCAGCCGATGGGTGGAGCCCAGGAAGGGGAGACGGGCCAATTGCCGGATTACCCGCGTCGTCCCGGCGGCAAATCCGGCACCGCCAGCAGCCGTCGGAGTCGCGGAGGATAATTGAATAGTGATGCAGATGACGAACACGCGGGGAAGTGTGGGAAGACCGAGCGAGAGAGAGAAAACGAGGGGGAACGAGAGATGGGAGGAGACGACGGGGATTTGCGCGGGATTTTCCTCGCCATAAAAACGAAAGCCACGGAAATGGAAATGCTCTGGAAACGACCTCCCGTTGTTGTTGTAGTCGGTCTTAGGTCCTTGTTTACTTGTCGCTGTCGTCCCACTCACACACGATACAATAAACAACTGAGGCCACGAACGAAATTGACTAGGGGGCGGAGGAAGCGGCGGGAGCGACTTCCGTTTCCGGCCGAGTCGTAATCGAAATTGACAGCGCTTTTTATTGCGCCTTCGTTGCTCTGGGTTCTGTGCTCTGTCCTAGGCTCGATTTGCCCAACCAGCCTCGACTTTCCAATCAAACTCGTTTTTTCGCCTTCCCTTTTACTCGGGGTTTTCCCTGAATAGTTTTTTCGTTTATATTTGTTTTTCGCTCATCGGCCCTGCTCCTTTCGGGATGTTCGTCCACGCCTGGACGCGGCTCCTGTTCGTGGTTCTCGTGGCCGACGCCGGCCACGCCTACGAGTACTGCACGGGCAAGGACGAGCTCTGCTCGGGCAACGCCCGCCACATCATCTGCCACCCGGAGCAGATCGTGAGTGCGCCCTCTCGCTCTCGCCCGTGCACCGACTGAATCCTCATCTCGCTCTCGCTCTCGCTCTCGTTCTCGCTGCAGGGCCAGGGCGCCGACCTGGTGGCCATGGTGCCGATGACCTCGAAGCTGCGGCGCGTCCTCCTCGAGCTGCACAACGCCTACCGCAACAACACGGCCTGCGGCGCGATCCAGGACAGCGCCGGCGCCAAGTTCCCGGCGGCCACGCGGATGCGGGAGCTGCTCTGGGACGAGGAGCTCGCGTACATAGCCCGGGTGCACGCGGCCCACTGCAAGATGGAGCACGACCAGTGCCGCAACACCGAGCGCTTCCCGAGCTCCGGCCAGAACCTCGCCTCCGCCACCTTCAGCGAGAAGCGGCCGATCCTGGAGGTCCTGCAGCAGGCCGTGACCGGCTGGTACGAGGAGTACAAGCTGCTGCCCTCCGGCGAGGCGGCCGCCAAGCTCTACCCCAAGGAAGTCGCGTGCGCCCTCCCTCCCCACCTCTGTCCGCGCTACTCACTCGCCCCCTCTCCTCCCTCGTTGCAGGGACATCGGCCACTTCACGGCGATGGTCAACGACCGCGTGTCGCGCGTCGGCTGCGCCACGGCCTACTGCACGCAGGATTCCGGGTGAGTCCCCGCCCCGCTTCTCCTCCTGACCCGCGTCCTCACTGCCCGTCGCCGTCCCAGGTCCATGCCGCACCAATACTACACCACGTGCAACTACGACAACACGAACATCGAGGGCCGCCTGGTCTACGACTCGGGCACCGCGGCGGGCTCCAAGTGCGCCTTCTGGGGCAGCGAGAGCAGCGAGGTCAGCGGCTGCCTCTGCACCAACACCGGCGAGGTCTTCAACGCCCTCGACTGACCCGACGGATCGCGTCGAATCACCGCCAGGATGACCATGTTGAAATTGAAGTCCACAAAATAAAATCGCCTGCTTCTGAGAAACCCCCACCATGCGATGGAAGTCCTTCTCCCGGGAAAAGACCCTCTGCAGGCCCTCGAGATCCCGCGAAATGAAAGACCTGGGCTCGGGTTCACAACGCTTTATTTGATATCGGATTCAATGTCACGTGCCAGTTCCGGGTCGAGTCGGGTCCGCGCCGCCAGTCCGGGGACGCAGGCCCGAGGGACGAGGGTCGAACATCGACGGGGCGATCAACGATTGCAACCAAAGGTCTCCAAGATCAACGCGACTCATTCGCGTGTTTAGCTCCATTTGATTTGAGTTAGTTTGATTATTGGATTTGAACGAATTGTTTATTCAAACGGTTTAGTTAATTTCATTAATTAGATTATTTACATTTCTTACACATCTACGCAATGGCTCCGGGCGAGCTGCTAGGCTATTGGGGTAAATATCTTCACTTATGTTATCTCCGACTGCTCGAAGTATGGACGCGTTGAAGGCAAACGGATTGTTGTATTGTTTTGTTGTTCCTGTGTTCACACAGGTGTTGTTGTAGACGGGAGGAGCCGGCCCGAGGCCTTGGGCGGGAAGGTACTGCGGGTGGGGCCAGCTCCAGCTCCAGCTCGGTCCTCGTGGCGCACGGCTGGAGGAGGCGAGTGGAAGGAACGAGTGGACGAGCGGGGAGGGATCAGGGGTCGTGGTCAACAATTGGCTAGCTACGGGTCGGGCGGGGCGTGGTTCGCCTAGGAGGCGGCCGCGTTGCGCGCCACCATGATGCGCAGCCGCTCCTGCAGGTAGTCGCAGATCGTCGTGAACTTCTGCTCGCGCGCCACCTGCAGCGCCGTGAGGCCGTCCTGGTTCTTCTGCAGCAGGTCGCTGCCGGCGCCGATCAGCTGCTTCACCACCGCCATGTGCCCGAACATGGCCGCCGCGTGCAGCGCCGTCTCGCCGTTCTGCGGGGGAACAGAGGGGAACACAGGGTTAGGTCGGAGCGAGCCACGCCGCGTTCGTCGCCGCTGGAACTCACCGGGAGGAGGCCCAGGTTGGGGCGGAACTTGAGGAGCTCGGTGATGACGGCCGCGTGGCCCTTGTGGGCGGCCTTGAAGAGGGGCGTGGCGCCGTCGCAGCGCACCGCGTCGACGTGGGCGCCGTGCTGCAGCAGCAGCTTGCAGACGTAGTCGTGGCCCATCTGGGCGGCGATCCAGAGGGGCGTGGCGCCGTCGATGCGCTTCGGGTCGGGGTTGGCGCCGGCGGTCAGCAGCACCGAGAGCACCGTGCGGTGCCCGTTCTGGGCCGATATGAAGACGGGCGTGGCGCGGTCCTGCAACGGGACGAGACGTCAACTCACCACACCACACCACACCACACCGCACACACCACGCCCACCCGCCCACTCACCTTCATGCTGGCGTCCACGTCCGCGCCGCTGTCGATCAGCTCCTTGACCAGCTTCACGTGGCCCAACTGGGCGGCCACGAAGAGGGGCGTGCCGCCGTCCTGTGGGGAAATCGGGGGCTCTGGTGAGTGGCAAAGGCCGTGGCAGCTGGGGGCGTACTCACCACCGAGGGCGTGTTCACGTTGGCGCCGGCCTTGACCAGGGTCTTCACCACCTCCAGGTGGCCGCCCTGCGCGGCGAAGAAGAGCGGGGTGGTGCCGGTCGCTCGGCGCGCGTTCGGGTCCGCGCCCTGCTCCAGCAGCTCGATGACGCACGGGGTGTGGCCCCCGGCGGCGGACAGGATGAGGGGCGTGGTGCCGTCCTGTTCGGGCGGTAAAAGGGAAGAGTTTCGTAAATTTACACTTACATGCCGAAGGAGTTCGTCAGAAGGCGTTAGCTGTATTTATTCACCACACCCGGAGAGTTTCAACTCTCTCGCCTGCTGCCGTCCTCGCCACACATGGCGAAAACGTTTCGCATTCACCACGCGATGTGGTCAGTGCCGACACCCATCGCAATCGTTGTGCAATTCGCAACTCCTCGCATCGACCGCGACTCCCCGTCGCCGGCCCCCAAAAATCAGCCATTCGGAAAATAAAAACAAAGCCACTCGATCGTTGTTGTTGGCTGTTCACCGCCGACCGAATTGCAGCATGGCTTCGCATCGGGGGTTTCGATTAACACTTTGTTTACAAAACCTCGGCGCCGTGCACATTTCTTGAGCCCGTTCAAAACAACGCGAAATTTCACTTCGAGAATTTCCTCTCCTTCTCCCGCTCTCTTCCCGCCGTGGATCCATTACCGCAATCGTGAGGTCGCCGTGGTGCGGTGCTCCGCATACAAATGGGCTGTCGGCGATCGCGAACGCGGGCTCAATTAGCGCTCGTCTTAACGACGGTGCCGACGGTGCCGGCGGGGAGGAAGCGGAAGAAGGAGAGGATTAGAGGAATGCGCGCGAAAGCGAAAGCAACGTGAGCTCGGGTTCGCCCCCTGGCCAGCCGATTGATTCCCGCAATCGGACGATTTTCCCACCACGGGTCTTCTGGAGCCCTGCTGAGAGCCGCGCCCCTCTCGCGCTCTCTCTCTCTTTCTCTTTCTCCTTCTCGCCGCCCACTCACCTCGTCCTTACAGTCGACGTGCACCTTCCCGCTGTCGAGGACCCGCCGCAGCGTGATGTCGTCCCCGCGCAGGGCTGCCAGATGGAGCATCACATCCGAGGGGGTTTCCTTCTGCAAAGAGAGAGACGTCGGGTGTGTGAGTGAAAGGGAGAGTGGAACGACAGAGCAGCCGCTCCCTGCATGGGTTGAAGCTGGTTAATTGAAGTCTTTTCGGCACTCGGAGCCGATTCAGCACCACTTCTGGCGACCACGCCGCCCTCCCGCCACGTGACATTTACCAAATTTGCCAAGTGAGTGGCAGAGCGGGGAGAGGGAGGGAGAGCTCGTACTTAAATGCCAGGCGGCGGCAGCTGCTGCACCTGCCGCCAGAAGGCGCTCGGATGTTGCAACCGATGGCGCGCCAACCGAGAGCGAGCGCTCGCCTCTACGTCTCCTTCTTCTCCCGTCTCTCCGCCCTCCTCTTGCCCTCCTTCTGCACGCCTCCGCCTGATGATCCTCTCGCGAAAATGTCTGCGGCGCCGAATCTGCCGGAGAGGGCGACCGGGAGCTTCAGCTGCGGTTGGAGGCGAGCCCGGTTGTCTCAAAGACCCGCGGAGGGTGCCTAACAGTGGATCGTCCTCGTGCCCACCCCTCTCTATCACTACAACCTCTCCTCTCTTGCCCAGCAGATGTCGTGAGCCGTTGCACCAACATCCTCGAACTTGGGCTCCGGCGCCCGCCCGCAGGTGACAACAAGCAGAGGCCACCGCAACGACGGAGGCATCGCAGCAGTTGCATCCAATCGCTGTCACCACCCCCCCCCCCGCACCTCTCTCGCCCTCCGACAGCTTTGCCGCCCGCGACCACCACCCCTTGCCCACAGCTGCATCTGGGATTCGCGTCGGTGTCGCTAATGTCGATGTTCGATGCTAATGTTGCTGTTGCTGTTGCTGTTGCAGCTGTTGTTGCTGTTGTGGTCGACATCAGCGTAGTTGTTGCCGATGTTGCTGTGGCTCCTGAGGTCTGTTGTGACATTTCCATGCATCGCTCAAATTACAGCTCTTCCGCAGCTTCTTCTTCTTCTAGTTGTTGGTCGTCGTCGCCGCTTCGTGTTTGCTTCGCTGCGCTGTTGTTGGTTTCGTCGTTTCTTTAAATATTTTATGTGGTCGATGTTGGTGCCATTTTTCTCATTCTTCCTCGTCTTCGTCGCCACCACAATCGGCGACGGCAATTTTTGTTTTTTTTCCCTTTTTTCCGGCCTTCTCAGGTTTCTTCGAATGCAATTTTACGCATTGACTTTGGCTTGAAGTACGTCTAATTGTTGTTGCTACTGTTGTTGTTCGTCTTCCTCTTCTTCGCTTGCTTTTGATTAGTGTTGTTCTGTTGTAGCCTCCAATTATGGCAACAACACAAACTCGCGCCGACGGAAGCAATTAAAAGCCTTAATGAGGGTCGCCATCGGTTTCGAAATCCGCATGCAGCACTCGCACTCTCTCTCTCTCTCTCTCTCTCTCTCTCTCTGTCTCTCTCTCTTTCTCTCTCTCGATCTCATTGTGTTTTTCCCCGCTATCTGTTTTCCTTTCGCTCTCTCTTTTTCTCGACCTCTCTCCTTCCTCTCTCCCTGTGCGCTCTCCCTACATAACTTCGGCGCCCTTTCGTCCCAACTCTCGACGCCCGGTTGATCGGCTGAGCGATTGCTCGCGGAGCTGATTGAGTGAGTGACTGATAGACTGATTGATTCACCACTCGCTTCCGTAGGCTGCCGTCGATAGGTTCCCAAGATAGCTTCCCTGGAAAGCCTCCGGCCTCCCGCTACCCGCTGCCCGCTACCCGCTGCCCGCTGCCCGTCCTCGTTCGTTATCGGCCCCGAATTCGAAAGTAGATGTTTGAACGTTACCTGCGAGTCATGTTCTGGTTTTCTCGCTTTATCGGCTCCACACCTTCTCCTTTCAGCGTGGCTGCTCCTGCCTGATGGCCCCGAAAACTGCCCTTCACTCGCCGCCCTCCCGGCCCTCTCCTCCCTCGCCCATCGCTCTGGATCGCTCACTCACCGCCGCCCCTCCGACTCCCGGGAGCTCGTTCTCTTCCACCGACGAAGACTCACCTTCAGCGACATCCTCCGTCCCGCTCGCTTCCTCCCTCTCTATATCGGTTGGTCTCTGGCCTCGGCTCCCCGCAGCAGCTGTCGGGAGCAGAACCGTTGCAACGGTGGCCTCTCAGCGCGGCGTCTCCCGCTCCCGCTCGCACTGCCGGCTCCTCCACCAGGCCTCGTCACTCGTCCGGCCGTTCGTCGCCGGAGCGGGCGGCACTTGTTGCGACCAGCGGCGGCGATAGCAGATCCAATCGACGGCGACTGCACCGCGGGCAACGGCAACTGCAATGACAATGGCAACACTAACGATTACAACGATTATGAACTGAGTTTCTGGGCAGGGGGCAAAACACCCCAGAATCGCCGGCAACAAATGTTGCATCACAAAACAAACACGAAAACGGGTTCCAGCCGGCAGCGCGGCTGACTGTGTGAGTGAGTGGGTACGCGACACATGGCACGAATCTGGAGCACCGGAGTTGCACCGATTATCGTGCTTTCAATTCGATTACTATTACAATGGCAACAACAACAACAAAAATCAGAAGAGGCCCAATCGACTTTCGAAAAACGCTCGTCGTGATGTCGGCAAATTAGCGGTAGTATCGACATGGATACACTAGTGTCGTTTGCGCCAGTCCCGAGCTCGGGCTCGCCTTTGATGCACCGCTCCATCGGCCGATCCCCACGGCCCGACCGGCGACGGGTCGACCGTAGTCGGCTCGACCACTGCACGTTCACTCGTTCGTGATCTTCCTCTCCTGTCCTCTCTCGCTCTATCGCTCGCTCTTTCCGCCGGCCGCTCGCGGAACAGTCGAAGCTCTCTAATTCTAATTAATTGGCCGTATGCACGCAGCCCCTCGTAATTTACGATCGATCTGAACTTCGGCCCCTCGCGCCACGTTCAGTTTTCAGTTGCACTTGTGCCTGCGGATCCACAACCTGGGGTTCGAATGACGTCGACCCGCGATCCCCGCCTCGGGACCCCGCCTCAAATGACGTCAGGGGTTCTTGGAGCCGACTGTTGTCGAGGTCTTCTTTTGTTTATGTTATTGTTTCGTTGTGAATTTTCCTCGGTTCTTCTCGAGCACCGATCTTTACAAAATTCCTGGCCACCTGCCAGGTTTCGAACAGAAACCACTTTCCATGCTCTTCGGCACTCGTCTGATGTTTTCAAAAAACTACTGTTCTATTTTTATGTTCATTGTTTGCTTAGTAGTTTTGTTTTCCCCAAGTTGCTCTTGAAACTAATAAAAGCTCTTGAAAACAAATTGTTCTGTAGTCCATGGAGCAAGAAATTGTTTGTTTTCGAATAGACTTCTTTTGTTACAATTTTATGAAACACTATTGTGCATCTGGGTGATATGAAAGTGTATTCCTACAATTTGAACAATAAATTTTATAATTTTTAAATTCTGAAAAACTGCATTATAATATATTTTTTCGATGTCATAAAATTTGTTTCGTTTTTTTCATGTAGAAAAAATCACATGACTTCGCATCAAACCAAATCTGAAGAGTGACTCAATCTAATTTAATTGGTTCGACCATAAGTGTTAGCGAACTATCCAGCGATCATTAAACTGATATTAGGTGAAGTCGACGATCGCATAAATATTTATGTCCCCAGCGTGTCAGTGTTTATACAAACTATTTTCCCAGACCACAGAAGGTGCTGCACAACAAACGTGGCTGAAAGACACGGCCAATTGATGCGGGCTGAACAGATCGCGTTTACTTTCGACGGCTCTTCAATGGGCCGCTAATTTCGATGCCGATGGCTTTGTCAACACCCCGCCCATTGTTATTGGCCTAGCGATGACAGCAGCGCGCCCGATGACGTTCGAAGACGCGAAAAACCAACAACGGACGGACGGCCGAGCTTTGATTTGAAAACAGTTTGAAACCCCGGCGATCCATCTTAGTATCTCAAAACACCCCGAGTATCTGCATCCTGTCCGCGCACTGCGAATGATCTCATTTCGCGCCAATTGATGCTGATTTTATGCAAAACACAATATTAGCGTTTCCGCTCTTCTGATCGCTCGCAATGTAAGCAGAACGACCGAGCGAGCGATCGCCGGGTATTTGCATACTTTTCAGATACCTGTGTATCTCGCTCAAATCATCTTCCCATTTATCTTCACTTCACTGTTTACCTTTGAGTTCTTATTGTTGTTGTTGGTGCCGCTGTAGTTGTTTTTATCAGCTCTTGTTGTTCCTTCTCTATTCGGTCTCGCACCGCGATCACGATCACACACGCCGCCTTTCGCACGGACAACTGGGCTTCACTGAGGTCGCGCCGCCGATCGCGTCCGCGTCCCGATACAATCTGAGGCGGCCCAGAGCGCCTCGGTGCGGCCGGGTCTCTCCGAGACCTCGCGCCCGCTCTCGACAGTCTGTTAACGAACTGCTCGTGCTCTGTTATGGCTCTGTTTCTGGCTTCGTTCGATTAGTGGCTGGAGTTGCTGTTGTGGACGATCGTCCGCTGCTAGACCAAATCCACCTGCAATTCCTCTTCTATTTATTCATTCCACTGCCAGCCTCCTTTTGCTTTGCCAGTGGTGCATTCAGAAATTCCTTTGAAATAAATTAATTCGCAGTGGCGCTTCTTTCTGTCCAAGCTCAGGTGGATCACTAAGGTTCAGGGTAAAGAGGCCTCCTCCAAACACTGGCTCCGAAAATGACCCGAAGGCTTGCGGAACACCCTGTGCAGTCGCTGCCGTCAGCCATCAAAGTTTTCCTAATATCATCGGTCATTCCAAACTCCAACAACAACGCATGGCAACTCGTGTTTATCGGCAACTGTTGGACGCTCGCCAGCTCCATTCGTTGCTCCATTTTCCAGAAACGAGTCGGAAACGGCCACAAAAACCAACAGAGGCACGAACAACAACCAATGCGGCAGCAGCAAGAACAACAATAAGAAGCAACAGAAGAAGAAGAACTGCAATAAGCTTCCCATCATTACGACGATCGACAATGGGAGATTGCACTGTTGGCAACAACAACAAAAAGAACAACAACAACTACTGATGGCATGCGGTTGGATCTCATCAGGTTAAACATTCGTCTTCGTTGTTGCATTTGTAGTTGTAGTATTTTTTGTTGTTGTTGCTGCTGGAAATTGTTGTGTCATTTTTCACTCGTGGTCGCACGGGTTCCCCTCATTATACCCCCATTTCTCTCGGATTTTTTTCTCTCTTTCATCTTTTATCTCCATTAGAAGCTTATCTCCCGTTCCCCTCATCCGCTTAGACTTAGACCCGTCGAACTCGTCACTTCATCCAGCCTAATTGCATGCACTCATTCTTCCCCAGTCGCTCAGTATGCCCCTTTCTCTTCCTGACTCTCTCGTCATCGTTCTCTTCGTCTTCTTTGGGGAGCTTGGATTGCATTTTAATGAGCTCCGAATATTCTCGCCTGAAAAGTGTTGTCATCAAGAGTAATTAGCAGGTTATGGTTGTAGCCGCCAATACTGCTGTATCCCACATTGTTGTTGTTATTCCCCTCGATCCATTGTTGTCTTTGTCTAGACTGTTGCTGCATCTTCAGGGCGGCTGTCGGGGGTGACAAATGAGCAAAGTTCATTAGCTGGATAGCTAATGATGCACCAATTATGACAAGTTGCCAGATGGTGGGCTTGAACTATTGTTTAATACATTATAACTATCAAGATTTACCAATTCCCTAACGTATTGCGAACGTCTGTAAGAATGCGTTGAGAAAGTTAGGAGGGGCAGTGGTCGCTACCCAGCACTCAGCGACCCTTCGACACTGTGACCCTGCCCAACACTGCGAGCGAAGAGGACTTACTTGATGGCCCAAGGTTCATTGAATTCGCTACAAGTCATAAATTTTCAACCCTGCACGACGTAAACTGCAATTATAAGAACAACAACGACGTGCGAGAACTTTAACAATAGCACGCGATAACAATAACAACAATCCTACACGAACACGCGCCTGAAACTATGCAGCGAAACTCGTGGAATGCAGGGGGTGTGGGGAAGACTATTAGGCGCCCAAAAGCTGCCAGAATCGCGATTGCAAAGCGTAACTCAAAGGTTCAACTTGCTCTCGACATGCGAGTAAATCAATAACCCTCGCCTCGGCTCCTTCGCTTACCTCTTAGGCTTCTTCTCCTACGATCGGGGGACACAAGGTTTCACCAGAGCCGTGGACAGAGTGGGGCAGCGACTTGGTCCATGGGGCCGCGTTAGAAACGTTGCCTGTTCTTAGGCTTTCCTTTTACTTGATTTACGTTGAACTCAACTTTGACCGTGAGTTTGAATTAGTTTCACTGTTGGGCCGATGGTTTATATAATTCACGGAGTTGGGCACAAACCGCACTCTTTTGACTCGTAGCCTTAGAAATTTTTCACTGGCATCGTCACGCACACGACGACATGTCAAAGTGAGTCCTCGATCCTTCCTCGGAAATGTCACTGGGTCTTATTTTGGAATTGCAATGGGAGCACCCATTCCAACTTCACCAGATTCAAGTACTTGTGAATTTGCATGTCCTGCGCAGTGGGATCCTTTGTCAACTGAGTCTTTCGATAAACATTGTCAGGTCTGGTATATTCGGATTAATCAATTCTTCTTAATATTATAATGTACATGTATATAATGTATATTAAATATGAAATTCATAAAAGGCAGTATTAATTAATTACCTATATAAGATAACTTAAGAAAATATATTTATATGAATAACTTTTAAATGTATTGTATACAATTTGTTTCAGCAAACTACTTTCTGAATGAACGCACTCACGTTCCGTCACTCGTTGCTCAACAACGAGTAGTGAGAAACTGTCGTCGCCAACTTCGCGACGCAGTGCAGCCAACCACCCCTTCTTTCTTTTCCCTGACTCCATTGCCGAGTGTCATCAATTTTGTAAATTTATACAAAAAAGTAAGTAAATGCCACGAACAATGCAAAATTGTGTACCAAAAATGTCCACAAATGCAAGCTAAACGTTTCCCTCCGCTTTGCAGTCTGAAAACATGGAGAACGACGCCGGAGAATCTGTCGATTTGTACTGCCCCAGAAAGTGGTGAGTGCGAAACACGTGTTTTTGGCAGGGCGCTCCGCTGTGAAATCCGTCGGAGACCCTTCCAAGTCCCATTCTCCCCGCTCTAATGTCTGTGTGTTTTTAGCTCTGCCTCCAACAGAATCATCCACGCCAAGGATCACGCCTCTGTGCAGATGAACATTGTCGATGTCGATCCAGAGACCGGCCGCATGACCGTTGGAGCCAAGACATACGCCATCTGTGGCGAAATCAGACGCATGGGTGAATCCGACGATTGCATCGTGCGTTTGGCCAAGAAGGACGGACTTATTACCAAGTGAGTGCAATTGAACTTTAGTTTTTACATCTCGTATGTAATGGTTTCGTTTTGTTTGTTTGCAGGAACTTCTAAGTTATTTGAATAAAGTTGCCGTTTTTTAGAAAATAATGTAACAAAATTATTGTTTTTTTATTGTGTATCTTTGATTGAGGTTATAGACAATATGCAAGAATTTGATCGGGGATGGGATAAAGTTAATTAAAGGTTTTGGAGAAGGATTTATTTATGTAGTCTGACTGATTGGGTGAATTCTCAGTTGGAAAAATTCCACTTGAAATTCTTAGTAGTTTTAATCTTATTTGAAATGAATCCACATTACTATTCTGTATGAACAGATATTCGAATAATGTCAGTTTTGTTCGGATATCCATTCTTCAAGTTTGTGTTCCTTTCGTGATTATGATTTTTTCCTATGGTATGTATCATACCATATGAAAAAATGTAAACATTTAAAATATTACAAACTCAAATGTTTGAATGTATTAAGATTTAAAAGGGAATGTGCATCTATTGGCACTAGTTGAATATATTGCAACCAATAGATTTCCGTTATTAGTGAGTGAACAGAATGCAACAAGAAAATAATCCTGAAAACTTGCGATATTTCAACAGGCTGGGTAATGCATTTTGGAGTGAATAGAATTCTTTACTGGCAATGCTTCCAACGAAAATCCACCACTGAGTAAATGAAAACAAAAACACCACTGTCAGAGAAGTTGTCGCTGTGACAGTTAACAACAACAATAAAAGACGCAAAAATAGAAAAATTCTGGTAGAGAAAAATTTCGGTTGTGGAAAAGACGCGAGCGAACAGAAGCGAGACTAGCGTCGCGGAACAGGGCAGGCGATTTTCGCGTGGTTGAAAGTCGAATAAAATGATTGTGAAGAAGCTGCGAAAAATGTAATATTTGAAAGTGTGAAATTCTCAAATATAAGTTATGTGAAACTGATCCACCAGCTCAAAGAAAACGAGATATACGACGAGGAAGTGAATGAATAAAATCATGATAAATGATTGTAACCAGCAACGAACAAAACCTGCTGTCGCTTATGAGTAATGTGAATTTTCATGCTCGCAATAACAACAACAAAATATTGTTTGCCTAACAGAGCAAAAGTGTAAAACGAAATATATTGTAAATAATTTGGAGGTGTTGTACAACATTCAAGTGGCGTCCCTTGAGTGTTGGGGGCGGGGAACCCTTCGCACGAGAGAAAGGTCACGCGGTCGTGTCCTTAATTTGCACCGAATCCTCGTAAACGGCTCGGTCGTTGGCAGCTGAACAGCAGCATCTGCAACCAGAGACGGAGGAGGCGATCTCAAACGAATTCTTTATTTAGATTCCTTTATTTATTTTTCTTTTCACGCAGTATTAAAAGGTAATTTTAAATTTTTTAACTCCTTCATTGAGATATTTTCTTTGTTTTAAACCGACCATTCAGATGACGTTTTGTAGGGTTTACAGAAATATCT
This sequence comes from Coelopa pilipes, assembly GCA_947389925.1. NCBI lineage: Eukaryota > Metazoa > Arthropoda > Insecta > Diptera > Coelopidae > Coelopa > Coelopa pilipes. The sequence continues at coordinate 540,323 of OX376696.1, forward strand.
GCAATTATGTAAATAGATACGTTTTCAGTGTTGGCCTACAGCCAAACTCGTCAGTTGAGTGAACTCTGGTGCAACTTTCGGATTAGACTCTGTAAATTCTCTCTGCATCTCCCCCTTCCCATAATCTGGCGTCGACCTACTGCAAGATGTCCAGATGTGCCGCTGCGACTGGTTTTTAGAGAACTCGTTTTCACCGTTCCGATGGCTCCTGCCCATGGCGATGATTCACGTCGCACATCGAGCGCACATAGTCCGAATTGTGATTCGCCTCGTCATCCGCTGGCAAAATTTAAATTATTCCGATTGCGAAATTTTGAAACTTCGATTGGAGCAAGTAGCGGCAATAAATTAAAAAAGTAATAAAATTTAATGAATAAATCGCCAAGTTCCCTCAATAAAATTAGCCGAAAATCTTAGAAACCAACTCGGCCCGGAACCGCATCGAGGTGGAACTAGTTCCACCTCGCTATTTGTCTCCCTGACAGCAGCCGACACGCGCAGCGCCCGAGCTCATTCTCGGCCGCCACTCGGTTCACATGCTACATCTACAAAAACAACAACTACGAATTGACAACAAACCCTGTTCGAGTGCTCGTGCACCAAGAATGCACGCAAAAAGCACTCAAGTGCTGAATGAAAGAAAAGCAAAACAATCGCAAATAAACTCGCAACAAACAAAAAAATTACCAAGGGAAAAACGCGAAGTCAACCACAAAAGAAGATACGTGACAGTAAAAATAAGATATAAATAAAACAAACACAAGACATATGACAACGAAACCGACGTCAGATTTTTTGTTTTCTCAGTTTAAATTTAATCTCTAACCCCTTTCTTCAGAACGAACAGCGGGTGTTGCAAGATATTCGTAGTCTTTGACTGCAGAGTTTTTATCACTTCTGAATTTGATTATAGTTGTATTTTTAATGAAAAATGATTTCCCATGTACACTTCGACATCTGGCAGGGGTGGGAGCGTACTCCAGTTCCGTTCAAGCGGCCCCTGTGCACAATCAGCAACGACAACAATGACAATATTAGTGTGTCATTCACTTTGCTCCGGTCTATCGTGGTCTCTTTTTGTCTTGTGGGTCGAGGCTCCCACAGAGCCACCGCTCGTGAATATTGCGAACCACCACCACAACTAACATCCGTCCGTTCTTCTTTCCCTCTTTGTATTTGTAACAAGTTTTATCTATTTACATACACCGAATAGTGTTTGTGGTCGGTGTTCGGTGTTTTTGCACTCGGTGTGAACACTGTGAACGACACGATTCAACGGGGCGAATGAGTGATAAGCTTTGATTGGTATTGAACACAATTAAAGTCAATCATACGCCGCGCTCTGATCGATGCCTCCTGAATGAGTCTCACTGAATGAGTCGACTCGATTGATTTTTAATACAATCGGTTTGCATTTGATAGTAATTGATATTCTGCACGCTCGTCTCCGTTCGAGTCAATGGGCGCCAATGCTTCCAGATGTGCCTTGGCCCTCAGTCTTCCTTGCGAAGAATGCAATTTTATTCCCTTGTTTATTTATTCTCGAAAACAAGAGAGTGAAGTAGTCGTTTACGTCGAAGCGCCCACACCCTGAGGCAGGTCATGGTTTGGCCAGCGGGGAAAATTCATGAAATCACCATGATTTAGCGAGGAATTAGAGGGCGACAGGGAAGTAGATAAATTTCATGTGGAAATCATCCACTTAATGTCTCACAGTAGTTGTCCATCCGCGCCCGGTTGACCTCTGATCTGGTTTCATTTAATAACTGGCACGTTCCCTCTCGCCAAAACATGACCGAGTTTCGTAACTCGACTATTGTTTGTTGTTGTCCGCAACATGAATGGATGTGCCTTTGTTTATTGTTGTTGGTTACTATTGTCACACTCGGTCGTAATCGATTGATTTCTATTTATTTTGAAATCCACTCGAATTGCATTGAGCCACGACGACTCAGTCGCGCCAAAGGTCACTCCCGACGTAATTCTCCGGCGATTATTTTTCTGGATCGCTCTCTTTGAGTACTATGGAGAAGGAGGATGAGGAGAGACGCCCACCACCCTTCCAGACGACATGAGTAGTTATGCATGCCTCCCAGATGTTCTCCGGCACGTGAAGATATTTATCACGGAATCCTGGCGAGTGCTTTGAAGAACGGGCGGACACGAGCCGCGACCCGCCCCTAAGTTCTTTGTAAATCACGGGAGAAACAAAAATAAATCCCAAATGAAAATACACTGGCACGCCAAAGGGAAGCGAACAGAGGGCGGAAATGGAAACGGAAATTTGCTATTTTGGGGAAAATGAGGTCTCCTTAAATTATTAGGCACCAGGCGTTGGCTTGTGAACGCTTCTGTTCTTTCGGCCCATATTTGTCTCTGGGAGACAACCAGAAAATTGGAAAAGTATACGTTGCCGTTGGTCGACTCGCATCAATAACTACGGCGGGGCCACTGCGTCGGCGGAATCGATGGCGCGTGGTAATTGTGGTGTGACCCAAGGAGTCGGTACCTTCGATGACGCCTCGGTGCACGCGATGTGGCGCCACAGCAGGACAAGTCGGCGAAAGAAGAAACTTTTGATGGGATGTTTTCATTCGAGGACTTGTCGACATCCCGCCCACTCGTGTAGAACGTGTGACCATTTGTTGACTTTATTTTCGACGATGACCTAAGGATTATTCGTTCCGGATTTATGAAATTTTAACCATTCGTTTGTTCTCCCACTTTCAGATCAAACACGAAACTTGCACCGTAAAAATAAACAAAAATACTGCACCGCTTTCTTGTTACAATTTTTATCGCTCTCTGCATTTCGGTAGAAAAGAACCAGAAAAAAGTAGCACTAAATACCTCTGAAACCTAGATCGACAGACCCTCGAAAGTAGCACATAATTGTTGTTGCCCTTTTTGTTTGTCCCGCATCTCGATCGAGTCGCGACGCCCCCTGGCGACACGTCTTTGCGTAAAGTGCGCGCGGCGTTCGCAAAGCTCCGAATTCCTGGTGTGAGTAAACAAAACCAAACATAAAATTTTTATTCAATTTCCTTTTGTTCAAATTCGTTTTGGTAGACTTGAGTTTTGGCTCCCAACGGTTTCTTCAGCTAGTTGTTGTGGAGCTTTATATTTTGTAGTTGTATTTGTTGTTTGCCCTGCTTGAAGCTTTTTCATTTTGGTTTTGTTCCCCTAGAGTTGCCAACCTTGACTTTTTTTCAAAAGGCATCAATAGTTATTTTTAACATTATTTAATGAATTTTTCTTTTTTGCATTTCTTGTTCTTATTGCATTTGGAAAGTAATTCTTGCTTAGTTGTTGATAAGCTTATCACTTGCTTTCGTTGTGGTTGTGCTTTGAGCAGCTGTGCGTCTGACGACATTTGCATTTAATCTCACGTTCGCCCTGATTCCAGTTCCTCTCGGTCGCACTAGTTCTATTACTACTACTACTGCTACTACTACTCCTGTCACTGCCCCCAGTTGTTTTCAGCTTGAGTCGTCTTCCGGGGCGATAAGAAGCATTTCTTCTGGGCCAACATCTGTCACCTGGCAGTTCGTCCCTTCCTACCTCCCTCCGCCTCCAAAGCCCCAATCGCGAACCTCGATTATCGCCAGTATTCGACATGAGAACCACTTGAGTTATGGAGTGTTGGAAACTGATAAAATTCCCCTGCTAGCAACAACAATTACTACCCCAAAATTTACAAAGAAAGGCTAATTTTGAGATTTGTTGTTTTATTTTTTTTTTTAAGATTCAATAAATTTTCAATTTTCCATCGCCTTTCGCAGAGAACTCAACGCGTAGTGTAAACAAAATGTTTTTTTTACACATCATTTATGCTCGCAATGTAAACAAAACATCTCTAAAATAGGTCTTTTAACGTTTGTAGAAATAAGAAATAAGCTACTTCTGCGTTGTAATGGTTCCAGAAACATTTCAATTCGAATTTGTTCTGTTGTTGATTATTCTTAGTTCAATTTAAATAGTTTGCAAGAGAAACATGATTCAAATGATTAAGAATTCGATCAGGTCTTCCCCCTAAAAGCACGCTAAAAATGCTTCTTCTCCTTGGATCATCATCACCTGCTCTGCGCCAACCGCTTGGCACCTCCTTCTGCGCTAATGAGACTAAGTGGCTAATCCAACAGCAACAATACAACAATGCCCACAACAAACAAGTGTATACGACAAGGCGACAACAACAACGCACACGATAACTACGCACACAATTAGCTTAGATTACGATATAATTCCCGATAACGAAACTTAATTTACATCTAATTACTTTTCGATCCTTCAAAAGAGACGATGGCGGAGAATTAAGATGAGCAGATGCAGTAGGGCGTGCGGGCAAATCCCGAAGAGTGTTTGCACAAATCATATATATCCATCGCAAAATACATGTAGATAGATTCCATTAATTGGTAGACAAACATTGGGTAAAGCCTAATGAATGCTAATGAGAGGAGAACACGCGAGGGCAGGGGCAGGCGGAGACAGAAGTGGAGGTGGACGAGGAGGTGTCTGCGCAGCGGTGGAGCTGGCTCCAAAATGTCGAGTCCGTCTGCCTGGCCGTGATGGAGATGCCCGCCTGCTGTCGCATAAGTGCGGCTCAAGAGCTCGGGAATGGGGCAGTGCGGCTGATTATTGAAGACGTCCGGGATTTGTTTCATTGGAGGTGGAGAAAGCTGATGTGTATTATCTCCAAAGGCGAGGGTTAATTCCAGATTCTCTGTGATTTCATTTTCACTTTTTCCCGCAAAACATCGCGAAAAACATCGTCATCGAAATCGCAAGTCCGCTGAATTCTTGGGGGGTTACGTCAGCACTTTCAAGTGTTTTCACTTGTTAATGTTGTCCTTGTAATAAATGCTTTTCAATATTGTTTATGTAATTGTCATCCCCATTGACACGCCCTTCATTTCTCTATCGGCTGTCAACCTGTCTGATACCGCATCTGTCTGTCTGTCTGATAGCCGAGTTCAACAGCGATCGATGCGCCTCGCATTCTGTCTCTTTCAACATTACCCGTAACTCCCTCTTTCACTCACTCGCTCTGTTATAATTAATGAGTAGCGTAGTCAATTTACATGCGAGTAGGGTGCAATTACATCAACTTACTGTATTAATGTGCAATAACCTTTCCGACACCAGACAATGTGTGTTGTCATGTTTACACTAATATTGTTTTCATTACGCTGATCTCAGAGGGAATGGAATCGATTTTGGAAAATAAATGAGAACATAGAACTCCTCTCTACTGGGAACGTGTGTTTCACTCGCATGAGCACTGAGTTATCAACCTCCCTTCGGGTGAACCCCGGCTCTGTCTCCTCGAAATGAGCTTTATACCCGGGCTCGAGGGTCTGGCAACAGCTGGTATCGATGGTGCTCTCATTGCTCTTGTTGTTGTCGCTACTTTTACAGACCATGTTTCGCTCGGATAATTAAGAACAATAAAACAAACAAAGCAAAGCAGCACGAGTTTAAGTGAGATCAGCGAAACTCTGTCGCCGGGCCAGATGGCGCGTGAGTCGAGTTCAGGGGCGGATCTCGTTCTGGGAAGGCACTCTATCAACTAGTTTTTTTCGTGTCCGAATCCTCGGAGAAGTGGTGATTGTCTCCAGATACCGTTCCAACAAAGGCCTCTAATGGGGGAGCTTGGCCGGCTGCGTGTGCACTAACTGTTGCCCGGAGAATCCCGGCGAAGCCCCTCCCTGAGCTCGCGTGTCTTCCCGGTCACTTAGCGAAACGTCAATCTGACAGTTCGTGATAACCGCCACGAGGAGGGCCTGGAGCGCCCCGGCTGACCCGAGCTCGAAGTGCGAGCCACAACTCGAATGAAATTCATTTTTATTCCATTGTGGATGAAGAAATGCGTTTTAATTATATGAGGCTCGACACGACGGCCGAAAGTGTGCCGCAGGTCGTTCTTCTTTTTATTGTTGCTGTTTTAAATTGAGTTTTCGTCATTATCCGTCCATTCAACCGAGCCCTTGAGCGCCATCTTCTCGATCGTCGACTGTCGGATCTCGACTTGGTGGCTGTTGTTGTTGTTCTTTGCGAAGTCTCACCCTCATCTACCCGCTGCTGCCGCCACCCCACCCCATCGCCCCGTCGAGCTTGCGGCTAGAAAACTCGTTTCTGGTCCCAAGTTCAACTCGAAATGAGTTTCAAACAATATTTTGCCATTACATTTTGGCTTCGTTTATTACGATATTCTCTTCCCATGCCATTCGTATGCAAAGCACACGTCGCGGCCAATGCTGTGTGGCTTTGGAACTGTTGTTTTTCGTTATGTTGCTGATGGTGTCGTTGTAATTGCGGGTGTAGTTGTATGTAGTTTCTGTCGCCATGCTTGAATAATTTTTGAATTTTTAATTAGTTTTAACGAACTCTAATACGCGTCAACTGCCTCGCATTTCCTTCGCCTGCTTGTTATCTTCATTTCCTCCGTTTCCTCTCTCCCATGGTCGTTCTTTTCTCGTTTAGGCCCGTGGCTAGTGATAGTGCCTTGCCATGAACTAGTCTTCGGGGAAGAAGATATCCCCAGTGGCGGGCGGAAATGTTATTCCTCCATTCTTATTGTGGACATAATTGCTTCTAGCAATACTAGATTCGACAACTGTTTGGTCATTGGACCTATGCCTATTGCTCAAAGTCCGCACCTTTCCACCACTGCACCTCCACCGATTTCGTTCAACATCCATCCAGCATAGGAAAAAATGAATGCTAATGGCTTCGTGTCCCAAACATGACCACAATAAATATTCAAAAGAGCAGACGGTTTTAACATATTCCAGTCTAGTCCAATCTATTCCGACGAAACCGGATCGGCTGATTTCTCTCCGATCGTCGCTCCTCGTTCTGGCGGTTCTCGATTGCGCTCCTCGCTTTGTTGGACTTTTAATCAAAATTTCAGTCGCAGCGAACGATAAGCCTCGTTGTTTCACTTAAATGAAAAGCCTACTGATTTAAATGGAAATGGAAACCCTTACCTAGTTGCCCTCTCGGCTCCTCTCGCTGGCTCTCATTTCTCACACTCTCACCCCACTCTTTGCCTCTCTTTCGCTCTCCCTGTTGCCCTCACTGCGGCAATGTCTCTCCCTCTCACGCTCCTCTAATGCCGTTGAACATTCGTAGTCGCCGCCATAGAAATCCGCCCTCCTCTCCATATGTCTCTTCTCTGCTCTTCGTGGCTCTCGCGGCGAACTGCGCTGTTGTTGTTGGTCGCTTTTATTGTTCCTCTGGCACTTCCTCGGCCTAGACCAGTCTGATTCGCGCGATCCTATCGAAGCGTTCGTTGTGCCGTCTCGAAATCGTCGCGACGTCGAAATTTCGTTCGAGTTTTGAATTTTCCGCCTCTATTTTCGGTTTTCCTCTGAAAATCTAGAAAAAAATTCAACACAGAGGCCCACGTTTAAATTTAAAACAAAACTGCCGAGAAGCAGCTGAGTTTTTGAGTGCAAATTCCTTCCATTTTGCGCCCAAAAACACAAGAAAATGTTTAGGTTGGTGACTCCCCCGGCAGGGACAATTTTAAAATTGCTCGTTGGTTTGAATTAGAAATAATTAAAGAGAACTTTGTATCTAGGCGCGGGAAGGACGGACTTTTATTGTTTGGTGATATCTTATCTTTCGCGGTCGCTTCATGGGATTCTGTGCTGATATTCGACATCATGTGGCCGTTGTTATTGTTATTCTTGCGACTTTTCCTTCCTCCGCGTCTTTTATTGGCCTCCCGTGTTGTTTTCCACATTTTGCATTTTGAGATAATTCTTTCGTAGAAGAAATAAATGAAGTGTCACGAAATGCGCGTGTTGTCGACGGAATTTCTAGAATTATGTTCCAATTCGTCTTTCATTTTGTTCGAGTGCGCACGTTGTTGTTGTTGCTCTTGTTTTGAACGAGGTTGTTTTGAAATCGCAGATATTTTTGAACTAAAATTTCTCAACTTGCCTCTGACGCCATCCGGACTCGGTTCAGAGGCAGAAACTCGGGGTTATTCGTTATCAAAGAACTGCTGAAATTAATTGTCAGTTCATTGAAATGCGTAGAAGAAGAAGAAAGCTCTTTAGTTCGCGAACCCAACTCCCAAAAAGACTCGAGCACACTGAGAGAAATTCCGAAGAACGAGAAGCGACATTTGCAGCGCTGGACGACATGGTCTGAGGCAGTCGGAGAGGGGAGGAACAGCTCATCACTGTCATTTTTCCGCAGCCCTCAACTCGGTTCCGTCCCCTCATTTCCGTTTCTCTCTGCGCCGTTCGCAACCCCTTTTACGTGCCATTCACCGAGATTTTCACTCTCGCCCTTCCCCTCGCATCACATTTAACGACGCTCATTAATATGTTTGCTTGATGGGAAGAAATCATCAGTACATATATTTTTATTGTTTACACATCCGCGGTGTTAACAACAATAACCAGCCACAGCTACACAGTTGTTTCTGTCATGGCGTCCGAGCTCACCACACAGGTACAGGGTGCTTTTCTTACAGTGTAACCTTGTGATCGCTCGGCTCGGCACCCGTCGTAGGCTGCAGTGAGCAGCCGATAGACAATTGAAGTTCCTTCGATCCGCTTATCGCCGCCGGGGCTCTGCGGGCTCTCCAATTGCCCCTGATCCGATGTATTGTCGCGGCTTCCTTATCGTGGCCTCCTGCCCCGCCAGCGCCAGCCCTCGCCCATTGTGTGCTCAGCCGCGATCGCTTGGCCGCAGCTGACCTCGTTTCGCCTTCGCATCGCGGGCCCTGTCTGTTGACCCTTCGAGCATGTGAAGTACCTCCTGTCCTCCGGCAGCCGCAAGTCGTTATGATCCAGTCGAATATCTGGTTTTACCTGTTTTCTTTGTTTGTTTTTCTATTGTGTTTTCTCCCTCTATTAATCGCCTTCTCTATCTCTATGGCTGCCCTCCCGGTATCTCCCGGCTCTTTCGCCCCGCTCTTCCCCTGTTCACTCCATCGCGGTTGGACCGATGTAACAGCTGGGCCCGGCCCACATCAACTGCGTTTCTGTCCGCGTGGGCGTCTCGTCGTCTCCTTCGGTCCCTCCCGTAGCTGCAGGAGACTCACGACGTAGCCTCCTATGCTGGAATTGATGCTGATCTGATCTGAATGATTGAATCGTCTCAAATAGTTTGCAGTTTCCAGTCGAAGCTAATTGCATAATTGCCGTGTTTGTTTGCTTTTCATTGACGGCAATTAACGACCTCTGATTCATTGTCACTACTTTTGCCGTCGCACGGCCTCACTTCGCTAGCCACGACTGTAGCCGAAATCCCCGAAATGTGGGAGACGCCTGCAAGAGTCTTTGGCTGCCTCTGCCGCCACCCACACGCACGAACACTTTCCATCTCGTCTGGTATTGAGTCGGATGGCCTACACTGAGAGAACTTCCGCACCATATTCCAAGTAATTGTCTATCCGGCCTGGACGATTTTTATGGCGCCTTCGTTCCAAGCGAGTGTCGAGAAATTGTTTTGCTATTCGACTGATCTTTACCAGTTCAGTCAAACATGAACGGTCGCAAGTACACGAGCAAGAACGACTGGAAGAATCGTTCAGTATTTGTAGTGAACCTTGGGAATTTCAGTTCGCTCTGTGGGAACGAAAAGACAGACGCTGGATGGTGCCGGTTTTCTTCAGCGCATCATTCAGAGGCCTGTCGTTCAGCGATGAATGCTTTTCCTAATAGATGTCTGCTGTTCGGCCCATTAGCCTCGTCTCGCACGAGCACATTCTCTCCATATGGTTTCCACATCGCGGTCTGGGGTTGTCCATAAGCACGTATCCACTGGATACAATATCGTCGCGACTCGTTCCCATTGATACAACGTAATTCCACCAAATGTTTCCTCCGTGCACTCAGACGATATCGCAGCGACTTTCTGTTCTTGTCTATTCTTCGATCTGTTTTTGCCACTACTCTCGAGCACATCTGACCAACCGTATCTCGGGGATCTTTCCGACAGGCGACAGCTGTCTTTGAACTCAATTTGTCAGCGATTCCGCCGGTCCGGCATTTGTGTCTCAATTTCCACACCACATCAACTCGGCGCCGCATGGAATCGCGAAAGTCGTCACCCCATCGGAGGCTCTCACTATGCTGGGGCGACGAGACATCTCCCATCCTCCGCCCCCTCCACTCGCCCCTTTCATGATCCCCACCCGATGCCGATCCCAATTGTCCGAGGAGCTGCTCGCCCGACGGCCGATGGGGCGGGATTCAATTAGTTCGCCCGGATCAGTCTCGCCTCGAATCGATTCGCTTGGCTTCCCCCGCCCCGCACGTGGCTGTAACCACAAGAACAAAACAACACAATCACATCATCATCATCGTCATCGCGCATTAATAACAAATATTCGATGGAGGCACGCGAAGTTTTCTCACAAAGTTTCCTTGTCGCAAGTTCTGTCGATAAATGATTCTCAATTTCTGGTTATTTTTGTGCAGAACGACTTCGACAACCCGGGTTCCATCCCCTTCTCGGGAGGAGTCCCTCGTCTCCCCGGAGCCCACTCTCGCTCAGTTGCTCGCCGCTTTATTGTTGATGGATCGTTTTGTTCGCCCCGCCGATCGCTTGGCGGTGGCGGCGATTGAATTGTTGTTGCGGCGAATCACTTGTGCAAAGTGCGTCTCCCCTTCGTCACCCTCATCCGCCTCGCGCCCCTCATCCCGCGCGATCCGGCGCGACGTTTTAGCATTTCATTTGGCTTCGGGTGCTTGCTTAAAAGAGGTCAATTCGAGTTTTATTTGAACGTTTCCTTCGTCGCTTTGAATATCGTTTTGGAGTGCGATCCGACGACTGGCCGTCGAGACGTCGTGAGCGCGGGCTCCGGTGGCGATTTCTGCCCATACGTATTTGGAATGCGAGTGCGATCATGAATATTGAGGATTTTCGTTCAACTTATGCATGGTTTTGGCATGACAATTTGACTTTGTTCCTGCGGATGGACTCGACCGAGCGGCCCGAGGTTCTGCATGACCTGCCTGTCGGCGCGCTCGGAGTCGATCCTTCCTGCTGCTGTGATTTGAAACTAATCTTGTCTATCTCCATTCCAGGGATCTTGACGGAGAATGCTGCCCAGTTTCCATACTTTAATGCGGTGCTCGTCGAGCGTTCTGAAGTCAACCACGGCCGCGGGCACGTCGTCCGGCGGGGCGCCCTTCGACGATGACCCGCACTCGGCGACCTGCTCGGGGCGTGGCGACTGCCTCAACGGGACCTGCCTGTGCGAGATCCGCTACAGCGGCGACGAGTGCAGCGGCTTCAACCTGCCCTACCACGCCGGCATCTCGGGTGTCTTCTACTTCGTGGCGCTCGTCTCGATGGTGCAGCTGCTCATCTGCATCGTGGCCGAGTACCAGCGCCTCAAGCAGCCCTCCGTGCTCCGCGCCTGCCGCATCACCACGCAGAAGCTGCTCTACTTCGTGGTCTTCGTGGCAGCCTCGCTGCGCGGAGCCTACTTCACGACCCCGGTGAGTTCGGCCTCCACTCGTTCGGTCGGTCACGTGTTGCTCATCTCTCGCTTCTGTCTCTCTGCAGCACGATCTCCAACCCTCGTGGGCGATGACCCTGATGTCGGCCTACTACCCGCTGCTGATGACGTGTGCCTCGCTCGTCGTGTGCCTCTGGGCAGAGGTGAGTTGTGGGTGGAATTCGCGCGCTTTAGAATCATCCGTCCGTCCGCCCGCCTGGACTCGTGGCCGATCTTTATGCAACTGCCGGCGACGTCGAACGTCGTCAATATTTCATGCTATCAGCTGCCAGCCACTCGTTCCGCCCTCCACACCATATATGCCTGGCGACCGGAACCCGGCTCAGGCCTGAGGATATGAATGAAGAATGGCCTGCTCCTCCACAGCAGGATTTTCCCAGACTTCAAGGTGAATCTCTCGCCTCGCTCTGGTCGTTAAGCGTCCCTCAGTCCACGTCATGCCTAGTCGGGGTGGTGCCGTGAGCTCCCGTAATCGCGCCCTCGGAACTTGTCGCAGCTCGTCCGCCGCCTGCGACTGCCAACGGCCTGTCATATCACTCCCCAGTCGCCGATATGGCGGCCGGGAGGGTGTGGGTGTGTGAGTGCGAGTACATAGGTCTTTATCGTTGAACTATTACCGCTGTTTGTTTATTTGCCGCCGGTGCGCCTGCACTCGCCGAATAATCGACAGAGGCTCAAGGCATGGGCGTAAAAATAGGCACCTCTTATCGGTTGCTGGCCGTGGCTCTGGCGCAGTTACCTTAGTTCCCATTCTGAACCGCAAGTGTTCGAACGCGCCCAACCCTCCGAAACGGCCCACATCCCCCACTGCCGCAGACGAGCCTCATCCTCCGTTGTCCTTGCAGATTTTCCACTTGCGCGACATCCGCTGGGAGAAGTCGCAGTTCCTGTCGAAGAGTTTCCTCGGCTTCGTCGCCTTCAACTTCTTCCTCTACAGCCTGTACGGCGTGGAGGTTTTCTCCTCGCTGATCAGCTCCGACCGACAAACGTACGCGCACATCTTCAACGGCTGCTACGCGGTCCTGCTGCTCGTCGTGGTCATCTTCTTCCTCATCTATGGCGTCGAGGTGTTCTTCAAGCTGCGCGGTGGTTTCGTCTACGACCAGAGCGGGAAGATCCTCGGCCCCAGCGAGGCGATCGTGAACGCCTCCCAGCTGCACCAGTCGCGCCTGGGCCTGCTCAGCCAGGCCATTATGCTGATCGTGATCGTGGGCTTCCTGACCTCCGAGACGCTGGGCGACTTCTGGAAGACCAAGTGAGTGCCTTCGCCTTCCACTCCAACACAATGTCAATACGTTTTCCTTGCCCCCAGGGTTCCCGTGTACTCCCGCAATTGGCACGACATCGTCTTTCGTATTGTCGAGATAGGTGTGGCGCTCTGGTTCCCCTGCTGCCTCTGGAACTCGATGGCCCCCGAACAGCTGTGGATCCTGAACCCGCGTAAGCTGCTGAGTCGCCAGATCGACCCCTCGATCCCGACCACCTCCGCCGAGACGAAGACCCTCTCGCCCGAGGAGGGCCAGTCGTTCCTGGCGAAGAAGGACTGCTGGATCTGCTACGACTCCGACAAGCTGGAGCCGCTGATCCAGCCCTGCAAGTGCACCGGCGACGTAAGCTCCGTGCACCACGAGTGTCTCAAGCGCTGGCTGGTCGAGAGCTGCAGCTCCTCGGACGCCCAGCTGTCATGCAAGGTGTGCGGGTCGCCGTACGAAATCGAGAAAACAAAGAAGTGAGTGCCGGTCGTCTGCCTCTTCATCGAGGTGTGGATTTAGCTGACTCCTCCATCTGACTCTTTCTTCACTCCTTGCAGACTTGAATGGGAGAAAGGCTTCACCATCCAGCACTGGTCCAAGACGGTCATCCTGATCACGCTGATGTGCATTGCCGGGGCCAGCGCCTGGGTGGTCATCCAGTTGTACGTAGACCCGCTCGTGCGCGTGCTGACCGTGGGGATCGCGGTGCTCATTGGATACGTGTGCATCAAGTGTCTAGGTGAGAACACGGTAGTGGCCTATCAGCGCGCCAAAGTAAGCTCCATAAACATCGTGACCAAGTCCGAGATGGAGAAACTACACACGATATGTGAGGACGTCGGCCACATGCAGAGTCCAGGTCCAGGCCATGGCCAGAGGCAATGATTGTGGGATGCCTCTGTGACTGCACAACGCCAACATGTTGCTGTTAGACATATGGTGCCAACAACAGCAGCAGACACAACACCACCGACAATACACACAGCACTAACATTGGCGGATGCGCACATTTAATGTGGAGACATCGCCTGACTCATCTTCCCCAGTCGGTTGCGACTATTCATTCTACCACAACCATTTGATGTGGATGCGAGATTCCGTAACATTGTATTAGAAGAGAGAACCTAAAACGTCCTTGAAGAAGCCAAATATTGAAGTCATCGCGCGGAAACTGAGTGGAGTTGGAGCCGAAAATCAAACTGAAACTGCAGCAGTATCGAAACTCACGAGATTAATCTTATACATAAATTGCTTTCAAAGTGAAATACAAATACAAATTAGCATTAATGGACATATTTAACGAGAAGAGCAATGCGACGTAGAACTAGTTGTAGCTACGTAGTTGGTAGATTATTTTCTTTGTCCTTGTATGCTATGTTCAGCGTTTGTTTATTACTGTTAGTAATATTATTTTTTAATTATACATCAGATCACATATTTAATAACATGCATAGGTATAGTGAAACTTTCTATTACTAGTGATAGTGGTAGACCTCGATTTACGAAGCGCATAAAAGCCAAAATTTCATTATTTACCAATTAAGATTACATTAAGTTCGAATTGAGAAATTATATTCAAATTTATACAAAACAACTATTTTCAAGCCAAAACCAAAAACCACAATAAAAGCAAATAAGAAACAATACTAACAAAACTATGAAACATTACGAATATTACACTTATATCATTATTTTGTAAACCTGTTTAATCCTAAGTCATTTTTTATTTGTATTTGTGTATCAGGTATTCGATTGTCATCTATTTAGCGGTGCGTTATATATATATATATATATATATATTACATGAACATTCATTCGCATTTCGTACGACCACATAAACATACAAACACATATTTTCATTTTACTATAAATAAATCATTGTGATACGAAAAGTAAAAATAATAAATAAAAGAAACCAACTCTTAATAACACTAAGCAAGAAACATTTCAATTAAAATCAACACAAATTTAGCCAAACGATGTCGAGACTCGAGAATTTGTACCGAAACCTCGTTACAAACCAAATTCTATGACCAGCTCATGCGTCGCAAACCCTTGAAAAGCATTGTTCGCATGTTATCTTGGGATATATTTGTAGTTTTATTAAATATGGGAAAAAGGAGCATATATTTTGAAGTCGCTTTTTTCAACAGCACTTGATTTTATAAAAACATTGTACAAGACCAACAAGAATATTTGCCAATTTGGTAGTCAATTGGAAGCTCAAACCCATCGTTGGCCTAACGAATTTTTTGTAATTTCGTAGAAAATCTGTTACAACTACGGTAGACGGTTTTAACAGTTAGAAAAGCACTCTGTGCATAATTTTTGTTCAAAGTCAAGAGCAATATTTAATTTATTAAAACGCATTGGAATGAATCGGCAAACTGTGAACATTGGTTGGAATCAATCTTTTCGAGAAAAGCAACGATTGACACAATCACGCATGAAGAGCAGTCTTCACCAGATGCCAGAAAACATTTTATATTGAGAACATTATTATACATATAATTTTAATTGAAACATTGTTAATATTAGACCTATCGCGAAAGATTAAGCCACGTTTTATAAATTTAATATTTATAATCATACATTTTAACTAATTATAAGCGAAATACAGTTTTCGAAAAATAAAAACTTTTAGAAAAACAATATTTCTGATTTGATTTTAACTTAATTTTGGGAAGGTGCCACGATCACACTTTCATTTGAATTCTATTCACACTTCAATTAAATTTCTGTGGACAAAACTAATCGTTTGAGATAGTTTCTTTCAATAATATGATCCTCACAACATATCTCCTTGAGTTCCAGCCCCCCGATGGTCGCTCAAATGATATTTGCGAAACCTTGCGGCGCAAAGGTCGAAAGCATTTCGACGAAATGAAGCGGCGGCTACCGATAAAGATGTTGGGCGAGAGGGCGGAGAAGAAGCCTGGGGAACCGGAGGAAGCCCGGCAACAGTTGGCTAAGAAGGAATTCGACGACCTGTTGCTGCAGACGGAGTGGACACCTGTGGGAGTGATGGGTCGACTGCTGAGGCCCAAGTTGATTCCCTCGAATATGTCGCCGCACCAGGAAGCGGCTCTTAAGAAGCTATACGAGGAGACCGACTGCTCAGCTACAGCGTCCGAAATTGGAGTTGACGATGATGAAGACGAAGAGCTCAAAGCTAAGATGCTGCAGGAAAGAGTAAATCGGGCGTTAGGGGAAACTGCAAGCGTGAAACCTTTGAAGCCAGAGTCCTTTGGAGTAGAGTCGAGCAAGTCGAGCTACAGCAGATGTGGGCTTATATGCTAAATTTTCATCCGTATATATGAAATTAAAAGAAGTTGTTGCCGTTTAGCCCGTTTTATTATTTATTAAAAACTATCTGTGTTAAAATAATGTATTTTACAACAACTGGATTTAATAAATATTGATTTTTGTAGTGGATTTTAACTTGCTTTCAGTATAGTACATATATGATTCATGAGCTACTTCTTAATTAGGCGTTGTTTCAAATACATAGTCTATACATTCTTTAATTAAAGTATGAACATTGTAGCATTCTCGCAAAAGGTATTGATAATTGCTTTGGCCTGAATTTCGTATTGGCGAAAAGTCGCGCAGTAGCCGCCAGGGACTAAAACGCGATTAAAGCGCTCTAGCGATTTCGTCTCGACATCGTGTCCGATTTCTATACTGACGAGTTGCGACTTTTCATTTTTACTTTTTCTGATTATAAAGAAAAATGTCAAAAAAAAAAATAAATTTTACAAGGTCAATAAGGATTAACAATATTCAAAAACTTTTTTTCATGACGGTACCGCCTGAACCGCACCGCACCGGTTATAGCAAGTGGCAGTAATATATTTAAAGCTTCATTTAAAACAATTCCAATGCAGTCTAACTGTTTTGAGCGAGAACATATAAAACTAGCTACTGGAGGTGATCAAAGTCAAAGTCAGATATAAATTGTTGTGGACTCATGGGCATGAATCGTATTATTTGCAATTGCTATAATTAGTTTTTAGAACTTAGTAGTTACAACTACAAATGTTTTGTATCAACAAGGTTATATTAACGTACTAATCGTGTGATTAAGTGTATAATATTTTGTAATCCTTAATTTTAAAATGTATTTTATATTAAAAATGTAATTCGCGCATTTCTAAAATTTAAAATTTATAACAAAAAAAAATATAAAGGAATATAATATATGAAATTCTTATGAATTCAGTTTTTATTTTAGTTGATCCACAAATATAGAAGGTAGGATCTATTCTTCTGTCCGTAATCACTAACAGCATATTCATAATAATTCATACTAAAGCATAAAACTATGGATAACAAATAAGAATTCAACTAGATAATTTCTTTAGCTAGTTCTCATAAAATTAGGGTATCTCAAAAAATGAGCGTAAATGAAAAAATATGTTGTAAAATAAAAAAGGTTGTCCAATTTCGATTTATCGTGAACTATGTTAGATTGCTTAGCCTAAGGTTAAGTTAGAGTTAATTTAATATAATATACTTCAAAACGTGTTTTGATCAAACTCCTTGAATTAAAGCAATACTTTTAGAAGTTAAGTAACAACAGCGGAACGTTTGTCACGATTCTTGCCCCGAGTTATGGTGCGAGCCTTGAATGCGGCAGCGTTCAGCAAGTGCTGGAAATGGACAATTTTGATTATTTATTATACTTCAGCAGTGCATGCCATGCAATAACTTACACGTTCCAGTTTCGATTGTTTGCCTCCCTTGAGAGTTGGATTGGGAGTGACTCTGGCGCCTAGTTGTAAAATATCACGAATGAACTCATTCTCCTGAAGCTGCGAGGTCATGCCGGGACCCATCACTACGCACAGAGCCGAATATTGATGATGAATGGCCCAGGAATCTAAGATGAGGCATTCGGTACCGAAGCGAATGTTTATTTCAGGGGAGATATCCTCCTGCAAAGCAAAAAAACAAAGAAAATACTATACTTTAACAAGGTCTCATGATCCACAGCTACTAACTACTCTCCGTCTCACGATAAAAACAATAACACACAAACATTGAATTCATATTCAAAAGAAAACAAATTCTAAAATTTCCTAAACCATTTCGGTTCGTTCCAAAATTTCCTTCAGAAAACCCTTAACAAAAAAATTTAAAATTGAAAATAAAAAAATAAAGGACCAAACGAGCACAAAGCACCATGTTAGTGACCACTTATCAGCATGATTACATCAAGCCTTTTTCGAAGCGCTATGACTTCCTCAAGTCGGGCAAGGAAGAAAAGGAAAAGGAGGAGTGTCAGTGCGTCGAGGTGCAGAAGGTACAGCCCCCCAAGGCCGTGCTCGACCAATGCGACAACGTTGAGTGGACTGGGATCGCACCGATGGGACGTCTTGTGGATCCCCGCATCATACCCACCAAATTCTCGCCGGATCAGACAGACGGCATGGCCAAGGAGTCCAACGAAGACTGCATGCAGCAGCAGCCGAACCGCTTCCTCAAAATCCTGCGCACAGCTTACCCCGACCTCTACGAGCGCCTCAAGCAAATGCCGAAGGACGAGCTCAATCGGCGCGTTGACCGTCAGCGCCTCTTCACCACATATCAAATCGACTTCTGCAGTATCAACGAGTATCCTGAAGGAGTATACGAGAGCCTGAAACCCGAAGAGGAAAGCTCCAAAATGCACACCCAGGGCGGCTGCTCAGAGTTCCGCAACAATGTTATGGCAGAGCTGAGTGCCGATGATGACAACGGGTCCTACTTGCAAGCAGACCCCTGCGAGAAGGCCTACAAGCCGTTCAAGATATCGTTCGCGGACAGCTCACGTTTCATTAGCTCGGGCGGCTTCTCGCACTGGAACACCACGCTGTTCTCGAAGCGGGCCAATTTCAGCGAGTACATGGACACGATCAACAAGAACGGCTGTGTGATCATGAAGAACCATATACACGACCACAGTAAGTGCCTGAAGGGCAAACACTGCCGCCACCAATTGGTCAATACGTGTGCAAACCTCAAGTGAAATATTCTTGTATCGATTGTTAAAATTGTCCATAAGTAAAAAAAAGCGTAAAATGTCAAGAAAATTCATAAATGAAAAAAATTGAGTGAAGTGTGTAATAACAATAAAAATATAAAAAAAAATATTGAAACCGAGTTTTGTACTTAGAATAGTTATTCGTCAGAATTCGTGGACTAACCTCCAAATATCTGAGCACGTCCCTGAAGGTCGCCCTTTGCGCCTTGCGATCTCGTTTGGCGCGATACTTGTGTGAGTCTGTGGCCAGCTGTTTTACGGCATCAATCAAGTCGCCCAAGTACTCCTCGAGGAAGTCGTCGTCGTGCGAGCGTCCGCACTCTAGGATGAGAGCGAGCGTCTCGCCGGCAGCCATGCGCACGTCCAGATGAGGCGACTGGAGCAAGCCCATTAGCTTCTTAAAGGACCTGCAAGGTGAAAAACAACGCATGAATACCACGAACGATTGTTCGGCGAAGGTCGCGGACTCACGGCAACATTGGCTGCCCACTAGTCATCCAGGAGACGAAATCACCCGATGGGATCAGCGTGAGGAGGAGTCCCCAGGCAGAGAGAGCCTCCGCGTGCAGAGCGCCCGCCTCCGCGTTCACGGAAATGGGCGACTTGTCGTCGCCACGCAAGTAGCTGGCGCTGAAGATGCCCTCGAAGAACTGCATAAGGGTCAAGAGGTCGCCGATGTCGTCTCCGCCGAGGAAGTTCAGCAGCCCCAGGGCAGTGCAGCACTTGGCACGGGCGTCGTACGACACAGACTTGTCCTGCACAGTGGTGAGCAGGAACTGGTTGAGGGCCTTGGAAATGGCCTCGTCGCCACCCAATTGCAGGACCACCAGCGGAGCCAGCTTGGCGCCCCAGACCTGCTCGGCGCCCTTGCCGCGACGAATGGACTTCTCCACGCAATCAATCAGCGTCACTTTGCGGTCCTCAACGAAGTCCGGCATGTAGCGGTGCATAAGGATCTCGCAAATGGCCTGCAGCGCCTGGGCACGTGTCTGGGCCGACTTCTCGGTGGCGTTCTCCAGGGCCTGCATAAACTTCTCCTCGTAGCGCTCGTTCGACGAGAGCTCCTCGGAGTCGTTGACGGACGACGGAGCGCCGTCGGAGAGATACGAGTACACGCTGGCGTTGTCATTGTACGACTCGTCCTCGGAGTTTGAGTCTCCTCCGCGGCCTGAAAAAGCGAAGAGAAAAGAATATTAGTATTACAATTACGAAAGAGGACGGATGAAAGAGCAATCCAGGGTAATCAAAGACGAGATAATGAGATTGGAGGGTCTTCGGAGGTATCCATTAACATTGGCTCTTCTTGTCATGTGATTGATCGCGGGAAGAAGTCAACCTTCATCATCTATCATTCCCACCACACCAAGTTGGCTCCCCCAAAATTAGCGGCCTACACGAGTTTCCGATACCACAGCTGAGGACGAAAGTGATTCTATTTTTAGACACGGTGGTCTCTTCGCTTAGTCATTGCAAAAACGTGTGTCCCTCCCACTACACCGACATCCTCGGCTCCACCCCTGGGTCCTACTGCGGACCCAACAGCTGGGTACGCTGGCGTGGTCGGGGTGGATTGTGGGTGGTTGTTCGAGCGTTCAAAAATAGAAGGAACGAGTTCAAAGACGAGAAAATTAAATCACAAGAGGAATGGTTCAAGAACTGTGTGGAATTTTCTGAATGAATCATGACGACAACGACATCACAACGACACCGGCAAGTGGGCGCCGAATGGGGTCGTTGGGACGGGCAGATGGAGATGGTGTCTGTTCATCAAGTGGCGTCGCATCAAAGCCGTCGCATGAATTGAATTGAATTAAATAAAGTTGCATGCGAGCTACGTCAGGGGAAGGACAGGAGAGGCCGACGATAGTGAAGACGACGAAAACGAAAACATGAAGTACACGGTAGCTTCAACCGAACGTGTGTCCTAGGAGTCCAGCACAATCGCTTTCGCAGAATGGAAGTATTTACACAAGCGAAGACTAAGCAGAAGACTCAGAGAAATACAGAAGTTCAATTAACTGCGTCCAGTCAGCAAAAATAACGGCGAGAGCTTCCAACGCGAACAACAAGCAATGATGGCAAGCAAGGGGCAATTGTTTTTTTTACTTGTTTCTTTTCTCCGAGTCTCGACGTTTTTGGAGAGGGCTTCGAACTGCGAATGGCGACTCAGCGAATGCTCGGTGAACACATTTTTCACCGGAGTACTGCAAAAAGACCGTCGAGTTTCAAGGAACACACGAAACAAACCAAGAAGGCAGCGCAGACAACAGGTCGTATGTGGGATCACAAAGGGCGTGGCCGGAATTGAATCTACCGGAGTTCAAATGCGGTACAAAATGTAGATGGAAAAGATAAAACAAATCCAAACAGGAACTTTTAAGTTCGTATTGAAATGTTGGAATATAAAGGTGTGCACAGAACTGATCGTCTACGTTCGACTGCACAGTCATCAAGGTGTTTGTGCATTGTCGGCCGCTCGTGTATTGATCTTACGACCTTCAAAATAAATATAACTGGAGGAAATACAAAAAAAAACTGATAGAATGACACAATAAAAAAAAAATGAAAACAAGAATGCGAGACCAAGAATAAAAACAAAACGAGAATGGGAACGAGAACGAAATGAATGAACGCAGAAACGAGCAAGCATACGGATTTCCTTTAATAGCTTGAATAGCAACAAGATAAGACCCGACTCGAATTTTGTCGAAATTCACCGTACAAACAAAGTCCGTACCAAGTAGAAGAATGGAAATAAATTAACGCAGTGATAACCTGCGGAGTAAAAGTAAACCAGACTACTGCTTTCTATGGCAAGGCAATCTTACGGAGTACCGACAGCCCATAAGATAGGCATGCGGACCAGCAGACCAATGGAGTATTTGGGACAAGGTGATTTCCGCTTCGCCGTGCCACATGCAACAGATCCGCGCCAGCGAAACGGAGAGTTCAGTCGGGGAGGCAACAAGAGCTGAGGAGCAGACAAGGTGGAGAAAAAGAAAACGAATCAAAAATCCGGTTTAAAGCTGTTTGCCTTTCACATTTCGCAAACGTGGCTTTTGAATCAGCTGGCTGGCTTGCAGTCGCAGCGTTGCGGATCAAGCAGGGTGATGGAATTGGAGTTGAAGTCTGGGACTGGGAGGCTGATGGTGGCGAGGCGCGACGAGGAAAGCGGTAAAGGCCGTTGTCTCAATTTATGATGCCTAGTCGGAGCAGGTCTGCAACCAAGCAGACATCAACTACTCAGCCGCAAGCGAGCGACATCGACGATCAGGCCACGGGAAGGACGATTGAAGGGGGGAACGAGACGTTGAGTGCAGTTATGATTATCGAATACCAAATTAAGAGGAACATACTTCATTGTTTTTGCGGTTGCACACAACTTACATAATAATGAAATGAGGAAGTGGCCAGGCGAAGTCCATATTAAATATTACTACCGTGTTCAAGAAGTAAGATTACAATATTTAATTCGTAGCATCGTGGATCGTGCCATTCTATTTTAAGACGATAACGAGGAGTGATGATAGCATTAACCAAAGTTGCCATCCAAAAATATAAAGCCACAAAAATCAAGAACACGTAAAAACCAGAAATGGAAATGGAAGAATCAATCGCTTGCAAAATAAGATTAGAAGAAAAGAGAAAAACAGCGAGACACATGCCAAGAATTAAAAAGAGTCGGAAGCCAATTGAAGAGTGGAAGACTAAAAGACCAGCATGAGGTTGTGGTGGTTTCTTTCAGCGTTGGAATGTGGGTAAAATAAACAACAAACGAGAATTAAGATTAAGAGAAAACAGTAGTGAGAGAGGGATAGAGAAGACTGTATAAACTTGTAAACTGTAAACAACTCATATTTTGTTATTGTAACAAAAAATAAACAATACGTATCGCCACTTAACAGCTGTTTGCTCGGGAAAGCAATGGTCCATTATTTATAGATATTGTTCGAAAAGAAAATAAATTGAAAATAACTCAAAACAATTTCAGTGCGAATATTTTCTTTCTATTTTTGGAGTGGAAATCAGAGATTGCAATTAGAGGACTCGCCAGGGATCAATTGAAATTGTCGAATCAATACGATCATATCATTTTATCAAACAATAACGCAGTCAACGAGCACTCGTGGAACGAATGTCTAATGTATATATAACAACAAGAAAGCGTTCAATGTCAACCGAACACTGTGCAATCGCCGAAACCTCAGTGAGACAGACGATGACAGAAAACGCAGCATGGTTGCCAAGTCCCCTATATTGCGTGAATCCAAACTCGAACAAAGAAACAAACACTTCTAACCATTCGGGTGAGGCGAGTAATGAATATATATGTGATGTAAGTAATATTATTTCATCACGACTGCAATGATTCTCAGATTAACACCGCCGCCGTCATTCAATAAGAACTGGCTCCGAACATCATGAATTTCAAATCCTACCTCTACACCAACCTCTAACAAAAGGTGGCAACCTGGTTCGCTTGCGCTAATTTGTTTCATGAAATATATTTAATCTACGCGTTTGTTAATCTCCCTACACATACACGTATCAATGTGTGTTTTTGTGTAACCACAACAAAACCTATTATTATTTTATTTCAACGGACAACTTCTGATTGATTGCCAAGAATTCATGAACTCTCAGAAAACTAATGAAAATCTCAAAAACAAAACTCAACCAAAATCCGTATTATACTGTAATTTCTTATTGTAATTGTTGTTGTTCCAATTGTTACATTATACTAAGTATATTATGTATTATGTTATACTAAGTATATTATGTAACAGGGATTAATAGCCAATTTAACCTAAATCCATCATGTCACTGACATTGTTTGCAGTTTGTTACAACATTATAGATTACAAATATTTTTTCATTCTATGATCGAAGCTAAACTTACGTGCAAAAATAATAATAAATGTATTCGGCAGAATTGTGAAATTTAACAAACTCGTTGTTGTTCGTCAAAAGAGACCGAATGCACCTTCATGTTGTGATGAAATAAACCTGTTATCATGTTTTTGTGAAACACTTCGCAAAGTGAATGTGGGGGAAACCCGCCTGTGCTAATTAACGCGTGGCATTTTTTGGTATTTACTTTATTTGATTCATGTATGCCCCCACCTCCACATGCTCTGAATGACATCAATGAGTAACTAGATATGCATGAAGAGATGAAGAAGAAACAACAAAGTAGAAATGCATAAAATTTATACTGAAATTCAGAATTCGCTCGGAAACCACAGGCCACGGTCTGGCAACACAGTTGCAGGAAATGCAACACTGCAGCAACGAGGAGAGAAAACGGCAAAAGTTGTATGACATTGGTGAGAGAATTTGTGGCAGGAAACGGCCCCGAATGAGAACGACAGCGATTAAAAGGAGAAGATCCATAGGAACGTTTCTTTACCTTTGCCTCCCTTCTTGTTGCGGCGCGGCATTTTGCTGTTCTTCAGGAAAAGTCCCGCGGCGGCTCCTTTGCGACTAATTTTCACGGATGCGTGCAAAGCACAGATGTCGACTAAGGACGATCGATGACCTCTAATTTGCTTTCGACGAAATTCGCGCGCGCGATGCACTTGCCGTGTGGAACGACGAAACGAAGAACACTTACGACTGTTTTCAATGGAACGACGAACGAACGATTTTCTAACGTTGAGTTTGCTTGTTTTCTTTTTTGCTTTGTTCCGTTTGACAATCGAGTGACGGCCACGCGGTTGGATAAAAAAATAATTAGAAAGTCAATTGACGCCCGAGGATTCTTCCCAAGGAAATTTAGAAACACGAAATAATCACGAACGACAATGACGACAATTCACAAAGAATTTGAAACGTTTTTGGTTGAAAATTCAGAAGGTTTCGATTTGGATTCTTTCACCTACGCTCACTTTCTGTTCACTATTTCAATTGGTAATTTGTGTTTTGTTTAAAGTTTTTGACTTTTATTGATTTTTCTAAAGTTGCTAGGTAGTTTGTTAATTTGATAAAATTGGGAAATTTAGCTAAAGTTCGCGTTTAATCAAGACGCGGCTATGCGAAAGTTTTGATTTTTCCAATTTTTAAAAATTTTATTCAACTTGTGGGAAAACTTTTCTTCCTTGTGGTTTCTTCTCACTTTTAGCGTATTTTTCACTTGCAAATTTTTGAGGTTTCTGTTCAGAATTGTTGAAGAAATGTTGCTGCTGGTATTGTTGTGGACGAACGAATT
Source organism: Coelopa pilipes (assembly GCA_947389925.1). NCBI lineage: Eukaryota > Metazoa > Arthropoda > Insecta > Diptera > Coelopidae > Coelopa > Coelopa pilipes. The sequence goes on from OX376696.1 coordinate 565,303, forward strand.
GTTGTTGAATGTTATCAGCTTGGCGATGGGACAGTTATTTATACGTTGCTCTTGCTCTTCAGTGAAATGGATTGTTGTGGTTGCAACAAATTTCATGTTTAATCGCAAAAGAAATCCCCAATCGATGCTCCTCCAATTCTATCAATTGCACATTCGCAGATTAGGCCAAATAACGAAATTCAAAAATATACGATGTGTGTGTGAGAGAGTACACGGGGGTTTCGATCAATTCGATTTTCCAATAAAGCACCACGTTTTCCTCCTTGCACTGCACGTCGTCTGGCTGTCTGACTGACTAGTCGTCCGCCCGTCTTCGACCAATTGTTGGTCAGAGTCCTGGAACTGATCGAAACGAAAACGAATTCCGGCTGGTTGTGAAATGAAAAACTGAAATAAATTTTCAGTCGCTGCTGTTCAGCCTTATCAGGTTTCTGGGATTTTTCACTGTCTGGCGAAATTGAGATCTGAACGCGGTCAAACACGATGTCGATTCACACACGAGTTTTTCTCGAATGACGAAGCGTCGCGAAGGTCGATACCAAAAAACGTTCCGTTCCACGTTGCGTTGTTCAATGAAATAGTCAAGTGTCGCATGCGATTTTACCTTTTCGTTTCTCGAATCGGCTGCGTTCACTGCGGAGGTATAGTTATTTTTAAGAACCGTAATTCGAATGAACATAATTTCATTTTCCTAGTATTCGTATCAAATCAATAATTTGTAAATAATTTTAGACAGTTTACAACAAATTTCCATCATAGATTATGCCATTTCAAGAGAATCTTAGTGAACACTTCCTGTCCAGTTTCCCACTCTATTACAGAATTAATAGAATAAAAGCTCTCTCTTTTTTCGATAAGGGCTAATGACAGAGCAACCGAAATACAATTAGATGGAAAACCAGGGGAGGTGAATAGAAACAAAACAAATATAAATTTTTGATTTGTACGTCAGAAAATACTGATTTTTATATGTTTTCTGTTTACTTGTTCACATTCTTGTTTCTTCATCATTGGTGTGTTGTCGCAAGTTAGACGGAGGAAGTGCCAAAGTACGGGAGTGATTAGAAGAATTATTTTTATAGTTAAAAATTTTAAGAAAACCACTTCTTAAAGATTCAAGTAAAGAAACAAAATTTGCAATCTAATCGAGTTGGATTCGCCTAAAAGTGAAAGAAGAAAGCATGGTGATCCAGGACGGGGCATAAAGGAGGTGTTTCTCAATCACCTAGCACAGCTTGCAGTCGAGCGAAATCGGCAGATACAACAAATACACATCAAATCTATTTTTTTGTGTTTGGAATTCAACGGCAGTGACGACAACAACGCGACTACGACGACGACAACGAGTTGGGTGCTGGGACTAGCGTTGTGCGAACAGTTTCACAACCACCGTGGAGGCAGTCGCAACACGTAGTGCCGAGTGTTGTTGGACGGACGACGGAGAGCAGTTGAAGGGAGCTCAAAGTGCAGCGCACGCGAACAAAGAGGCGATCGAAAACTGCTAAAAACAGCAACTGCCATTACTCGTCAATAGCATCAGTCGACTGCCAACCTTCTTTGCAGCGTGCTCGTATCTTACATTCTTCAGCTAGAGTCGTAGTGCCGCAGTGGTATTTGCGAGGTAATGTGCCCTGTGCTATCAACTATCAACTTAGTATCTTCGGTTCGTCGCGGAATATGCGTGTTGTCCCTGTGCGCTGGCTTTTCAACCTCGGGTTCGTTTGCTTCGCTTAATTGCGATTTTTTTAAGCGCGAGAATCGTTTTGCGTTTGAATTTTTTTCTCATTTAAATGTCAGTAATTAACTGGAGAATCTTGCGACGCGTATTCCGCCTCGTATTCACGTCGATCGCTGATCTGACATTAAAAACTGCTCATAGGGTTGAGTTGACGATCGATGTCAACTGCTGCCACAGTCAGCCCAACTGAACCTTAGTCTCTATCTGAATGGACCCTCAAGTGCATGGCTAATCTAATCGCTTTGGTTAGAGCATATTTTATTGTGGTATTTATGATCAAACTTTGTTGTTTAGTATTCTGTAATGAAGGGTTCGTGTGAAGGGGTTTGAGGGCAGTAATTTTATCAACGATTTGCAAATAGATTCATAAATTACCTTTTGTTTTTTATTTTCTCAATTGCAGTTTATACACATCGTTCACACTAGTACTCGCAACAATGGCTTCGGTCGAGGAGCGTTTTCAAGCTGCCGTCAATGTGATTAAAGGTCTGCCCAAGAATGGTCCCTACCAGCCCAGCACAACGATGATGCTGAAGTTTTACGGTTACTTCAAGCATGCCACAGAGGGACCATGCAACCAAAAGAAGCCGGCCTTTTGGGACGTTGTGGGCAAGGCCAAGTGGGACGCCTGGAACTCGAATCGACACCTAACAAAGGAACAGGCTATGGCAAAGTATGTTGAGGAGCTACGTGAAATCATCGAAACGATGTCCTACACCGACAATGTGGCAAATTTTGTTGGTAGCATCAGCTCACTGGACAATATCAACTTGGATGAACTAGAGATGATAGCACCGGGGATGCGCGAAATGGCTGAGTCACACCCAGACTCGCCTTTCAATTCTCGCACGAATAGTCCTCAGCATGGCGTTAGCTCGAACTCAGTTGTACATGAGGTAACAAAAAGACGTCAATTCTGGTATTAAGCATTTACTATACAAACATTTTTAGAGCCCATCCACCTCTTCAGCTGCCGATATAACTACAGCTGATCCTGATCCTCCGGGTTTAAATGGACATTACAGTCCCATCACAAAGTCCCATTTGAATGGTGACATTTCTTATGATGCGAGCAATAGAGTCACACCATCTACCAAGTACACATCAAATAGCTATTCCGTCAGCAATGGCACTGTCGACCAGTCCGACGATGAGTACGGTGACCCAGTCGACATGCAGCACGAGTTCACCGAGACAATGCTTCACAACTCTGAGCTTCTGAAGCAAATTCAAGCAACAGTGCTTCGCATGAATAGCGACGTGGCGACGGTAAACCAGCGCATCGCTGTTCTCGAAAAAGGTATGCAGGACCTACGTTTGGCTGTGCAACAGAAATCCCTGAAGGGTGTCGCTAACATCCGAAGCCGTAATCCACCCAAATGGTGGCCATTCGACGATATATCTCCTGCTTGGTTCGCGCTGCTGGTGCTGTGGCCTTTTCTGGTGAATCGTTTGTCAAGACTATTGGTGAAACAACGGAGAAAGTGAATAACCGAAATCAGGGAACATGACTGCGAAAATAATAACAAAACTGCAATTTTGTATTTTATTTGAAAGGTTAGCACAGACTAGATCAAATTGTATAAAGTTCTAATTAACATCTTAATTATTGCAGTCATGGACATCGAGGTCTATTAGTGAGCGCTTTACACATGCTTCTTGGGGGCGGGACTGGTACCTATAATTAATCAAGGCTTGAACATCATAAATGTATATTTTTTTATTCTATTTTTACGCTTTGTAAAATTTTTATTGTTTTATAATATGTTACTATTTCGAACTTGAGATTCGTGTTGTATGTTTTCAGAATTTAAGTGTATGTAGTTTGTTGTACATTACTTATTGTTTTAATTGGTTTTTATATTATCAATCTTCAATGCATTCCCAAATACTACGTCATCATTATTTGTTTATATATTTAAACAGAATAAGATCAAATTTTCTTTTTGTTCCGAAAAGAAAACTGTTGAACTGTGAACTAATAGTGGATAATTGATAAAAAGAAAAAAAAAAAGATTTATTCAAGCTAACGATATATATTTGTAACTTGTGTGTCCGTTACTAGAGCAAAAACACGTCTTTGTGTGGCAATAAAAAAGAGGACAAAAAAAGTGGCTATTTTTCTTTCAACTCCTGAAAAATCTGGCAGCTCTCTTATAGAGAGCGAGTGCTACTTTGTAGCTAGATAAGTTTGACATTTCATTTCACTTGTTGCCGGTTACTCATCCATAGTCTTTGCAAACAGATTGACTTAATTCAATCTTCATATTCTTGTTATTTTTATAGCATCCAGAACACAACTGCTAAGCGGTAAGTACATTGAATTCCAGTAATACTGTCTCGAATATCACTGGAAAAAATTACTACAATTATCGTCATTATCTAATTTAAGCGCCATAAATGCCCTCAAAGTAGGGTAAATGGTGATTTCGAACTTTCTAATAAGCCTATTCTATCGATTCCGATTTCAGTTTAAACATGTCTAACAAAGCTCTGAATATTGGCGATAAATTCCCGAATTTTAAAGCCGATACGACTATGGGCAAGATTGACTTTTACGATTGGATGGAGGATTCGTAAGTTTTTCCATTAAAACCGAAGGTATGTGCTAATGGAACTTTTAGTTGGGCGATTCTTTTTTCGCATCCTTCTGACTACACTCCTGTCTGCACCACTGAACTAACGCGGGTGGCGACCCTTTTGCCCGAGTTCACTAAGCGGAATGTGAAGCCCATTGCTCTATCTTGTGACAGTGTTGAGTCCCACAAAGACTGGATCGAGGATATCAAAAGCTTTGGCAGTGAGATTATAAAACCCAATGAAAACTAGTTCTATCTATTATGCTTACAATATATCGTAGAGCTGACATCTTTCGATTATCCCATAATTGCCGACGATAAGCGAGAGTTGGCTGTGAAGTTCAATATGTTGGACAAAGATGAAATCGACAAGGATGGCATACCCTTGACTTGCCGCGCGGTTTTCATTATCGACGATAGCAAGAAATTGCGTTTATCGATTTTGTATCCAGCAACCACTGGCAGGAACTTCAGGTGAAAAAGTAGTTAATTTTTTACCATATTTGTATGTATCAAACTTTCTTGAATACTGCACTTCAGCGAAATCTTGCGCGTTATTGACTCTTTGAAGCTAACTCAAACCAAGTCGGTGGCAACTCCAGCCGACTGGCAGGTATGTGGTTATTTGTGAGGTGATTTTGATGAACCGCCTCAATGTGAAAATTATGATTTACAGCAAGGACAAACCTGCATGGTTTTACCATCTGTCAAGGACGACGATGTTCCAAAACTGTTTCCAGCTGGCGTGGAGACTATTTCTGTACCCTCTGGCAAGTGCTATCTGCGTCAGACACCACAACCATAATCATCCCCCATTAACCGGTCCTTAATTTTATTTGGTGATTCTATTATTGAATTAACAATGATGTAAAAAATAAATTAATTTTTGCACAAGCATTTGAAAATATTACATTGAATGTTAATTTAAACGAATTATTAATATTTTAATTATGTTTGTTTAAGTTTAAGTATATATTTGTCGTAGCCTGGCATCGCTAAGGATTGTTGATTTATTTATTAATTTTTTTTTTATAGCTTCCCTGTAATTCAGTAAACAACAATAAGTGCCAAATAGTGATATTTGGCTGGCGATAACAATGTTTTATGGAAACATAAGTAAATTTGTAAGGTTCACATTTCTTAATATTTTAGTTGGCTTTACCACATATAATATTGAATGAATTCTAATTTCAACGAAACTTCCTCAGAAGAATAAGAAAAACATGAAGTGTATAAATGTGAAAGGTGGTGAATAATGCTTAAAAGATTTGGTGAATTAAAAGTGTTTCAACACACACACACAAATCATTTCCACTACCTCGTAGATGAGGTCTGAGAAGTTGGTAGTCGATCAGCTGCTGAAGCCTGTTGGAATTCATATGCAGGCAGTTTTCTTGTGTTGATTTCTATTTTAGCTGGAGGCCTAATGTGTACTAGGGATTCTAATAGATGATAGTAAATTTTAAGATAAATTATTCGCTGTCATCTATTCTTTGATCAGAGAAATTGTTGAAAAATTATTTACATTAATTCGAGTGAACAAATTGAGTTTCATTGGACTTTGACCAGCACAATTGAGTCGCCTTGGAGCATTACAAGAACAATTCGACAAACATCCAATTGGCACTGAAAATTCATTACGTGAACAAACGGTAAGTGAAAAATGAAAAATTGCAAAGAAATCGTTATTTTTTTATTCAACTATTTGTTATCAAACCGAACTAGTTCATTAGTTGTACAAGATAAGGAATCTTTCCAGTATCAGCCCGCTCCGCGCCGCCTTAGCACCAGTTCGAATTGGAAAGCAACACGAGAGGTCGACCAGTTTACTTGTGTCCACGCTCGTTCGCTCTTCGTGTCGGAATCCAGTTAGAGGGCCCCCGCTGAAAACAGGTTCAACAAACGCAACACGTCAACATTGCCGACAACTTGCACTTTCTTTAGTTCATCGTGGGCCAGGAGCTGCCAGACGTGAAGTGTGCGAACCAAACTTATCGGAGTCTGCTGCTGGTGATATTAGCTAGAGATTAGGTAAACATACCGGAATTCGAGGTACAAGGGTCGTTAATATATATATATTTTTTTTTTTTTTTCTTATATTTTAAAGATTTTGTGATTGGTGTAATTTCTCAGTAGCTTCTTCCACAATGTCTGACGCTCCACAAGAACGCAAGGCGAATCCAGTGAAGTCATTCCTGAGCGGCGGCTTCGGTGGCATTTGCAATGTGCTATGCGGCCACCCTTTGGACACCGTTAAGGTATCAGTTCGTGAATATCAATCCCATCAAATTGTCTAACAAAGATTTCTTGACCTCTACTTAGGTTCGCCTTCAGACAATGCCCACCCCAGCTCCCGGTGCTGAGCCAATGTATCGAGGAACCTTCGACTGTATTCGCAAGACGGTCACAAATGAGGGAGTCCGCGGCCTCTACAAAGGGATGTCTGCTCCACTGACTGGTGTCGCGCCAATTTTCGCCGTTTGCTTTGCTGGATACGCGTTGGGCAAGCGAGTTCAACAGACTGACAGCAATCAAAAGTTGACTTATTCCCAGATCTTCATTGCCGGCTCCTTCTCCGGCATCTTTTCGACGGCCATCATGGCGCCAGGCGAGCGCATCAAATGCCTTTTGCAAGTGCAGCAGGCGTCCGGAGGGGAGCGCAAGTACAATGGCATGATCGACTGTGCCAAGAAGCTGTACAAGGAGGGAGGTCTACGCAGCGTCTTCAAGGGAAGCTGTGCCACAGCTCTTAGAGGTACGTACAATTTGTAATAATTAGTTTTATTTATTTCCCTTAACGTTTGAAATTGGCTTAAACTCAGTCTAAATTAAGAACATCAACTACAACTTAACTAGTACGAATTTAAATTTCATTTGAAATTTCCTCCGCCTTCTCATCCATGGACTCGGCACTTTGTTTTGCATTCCGCTGTCTCAACTTCTCCTCGTGGATCCGCTGCTGCATCAGTACGTGCTCAATACTATTTTCCTTCGCTAGTGTGCGCCTGATCTTCTCCTCCCGCTGGATTTGCCAAGTCAGACGCTGGTTCGCTGATTGCACCTCGTCGGCGCCCAGTCGGTTCACTTCCTGGCCAAGAACTATTTTCTTCTGGTCCAGCTTTTCCTTGTAGCGCACTCGACGCTCCTCCAGGCGACGCTGCTTGTGCATTCGTTGTTCCGATCCGGCACCCGTCGTCTTTCGGTGCTTTCCGTACGAGTTGACCACTCTTCCCTGGCCGCACTGCAGGTTCTTGCGCATGACATAGAAGACGCTTCGGCCGTTGAAGTTCTCGCATCGCGGCGCATACCTGTGGTCGAACTGGTAGTTGTCCACCCTGTGGCAGGACAGCTGCTTGCCCGAGTGGTAGTCGGTGACGCAGCGCTGAATGCGCGGTCCTCGCACTTGGTTCGTCACCTTCGCGCGCCAGTTGTTCATTTCACAGCTGCACTTCCAGGGATTGTCACTCAGGCGAGCCAGCTTTAGCTTCCGCTGGTAAAAGAATGTCGTGGGCAGCGTGCGCAGCTGGTTGCCCTCCAAGTATACCTCCTCCAAACTCGTCTGGTCGTCGAACAAGCCAGGGGGCAGATATGAGAGGTTGTTGCGGGCCAGGTTGACGACTTCCAGCTTCTTGCAGCCCATGAAGGCGTCCATCGATATTTCCTGGATTTGGCAGTCGCTGAGGTCGATTTCGCGCAGCTCCGTCTGGTCGGCAAACGCGTCGAACTCCAGGCTGCGTATGGACCCCTTCATGTCCAGCTTTTCCAGAGAGGTCAGACCCTGCGGAGGAGGACATCGAACCCATTATAATACCCACAGCTGGTCAATTTCTGGCCCACCTGAAAAATCGTATGCTCCAGACTCGCGATGGACACGTTTCCCAGACTGAGCACGCGGAGCTTGTCCAGCCACTGGAACGGCTCGTTATTCCACAGCTCCAAGGCCATGTCCGTCGATCCGAAGAGCAGGGTGCGCGTGTTGTTCATCACGCCGAAGGTGGCCGGGAATATGTACCTTATCGGGTTGCCGCGAAAGTCGAGGCGCTCCAGTTTCGGGAAGGGCGGAAAACTCATTTCGCTCAGTTTCGTCAGCTGGTTATCGCTCAAGTCCAGCGTCTCCAGCTTGAGCAACCCACCCAGGGCGCGATAGTGCAGATCTTGTATGGCATTGTGTGCCAGCGATAAGGTCCGAATATTGCTGGCGCCGAACAGCGCGAACGCAGTGACCACTTCGATTGCGTTGCGCTCCAGTGATAAGTGCTGCAGGGCGTCTAGCCCGTCGAACATCTCCCAATGCAGCTCGTTCAGCTGGCACGAGTGAATGCGCAGGACCTCCAAGTGCTCCCAGCCGTAGAAGGTGGGCATGCGGGCCTTCTTCACCTCCTGCAGGTACACGTCGTACGGCAGTATCTCGACCTCGTCTTCCTGGACGTGCTCCAAGCCCGGCTGGCGGTCGTTGGTCGCCGCCTGGACCTCCACCTCGGCGCTGTCCTCGGTCTCGTAGGCGTACATCTCGATCTTGGGCTTGTAGTCGAAGCTGTCCCTCGGGTGGACCTGCGCCTTGGGCCGCTTGAAGCTGTCGCTGCCCAGCAGGGTGATCGACTCAAAGTTCGCGTGCTGCAGGAAGCTCAGCGGTTCGTCGAACACTAGCCTGAAGGTGCGGTCCTGTGGGCCGCGGATCTCCAGAGTGGTCAGCTGGTTCAGCGGCTTGAGGATGCTGGTATTCACTGCGAGACGAGGAGGTTAATTGCCGCACAATATCGAGACGACTCGGGCCTGTCCTCGGGTTGAAAGTACTCACCCGTCTTATTCCGTCCAATGCCGGTGTAGAGCAGGATCAATGCCTGCAGGTCATGCGGCAGCCTGTTGACCAGCTCCTGGGCGTCGCTCTCCTCCTGCAGGATGCACGTCGCCTGCTTGATGAACGGGTTGCTGAGGAAGCTCTCGTCGCCCTCGAAGGACGTCTCGTTCTCATTGATGAGGTCCTCGGCCGCCTCCTCCTCCGCCGCCCGCCCCGGCTGGCGCGCGTGCATGAAGTTAACCCAGCGCGAGATCGGCAGGTCCATGAAGTGCGCGTACTGACAGACGCATCCCAGGGGACACTGCGGCGTGTCCACCTCTACCTCCTCGGACCTGTGCGGCTGCGGCGGCGCGCTGGGCTCCCGATAGTCCCGCGGGGCGTGGCGATTGCCGGCAGACGGCGACGTTTTCGAGTGCAATTGCAGTCGGCTGTGATGTCGGTCCGGGTGACGTGGCATCACATCGTGCTACAGTTCGTCGGGGGTGGGAGGAGGAAATGAAAGGAAATGAGTATTGGAGAAACCGGAAGTTGACACCTTTCATATTAAACATTGTGATGTGCTGGGCATTCTTTGATATTTGCACTTGTAGTTTGATCCTGGGATCGTTCACTCACAATTGACATTAGGAAGAACAACACAAGCCACCACTTCAACTGCTTCATGGCGATGTCCTTCGTCTCGGTCTTATTCTAATTAACTACACTTTCAATAGTCCAATGGTCCTTTACAGACACACGCGGTGAAAACTCAATCCTTGCGTCCAAACACTGTCAGACCTCAGTAGTCCGCGACGTTCTCGTGCTTCCCACTCGCTTGCATCTTCCAATGCCGTTCCGCTACTGTTCGCGGGTGGGTGTTCTTAAAAGTGTTCGCAGTGTTTTCGAAAAACATTCAGCTTCTTTCGTTTCCCCCATTCCGACGAGATTAAGACGTAGGAAGTGACGACGTAAAGGATGTTGCTTATCTGCCCAGCGTGTTGTTGCTACAGCCGCTGCTGCTGTGGCTCCGACTATTGTTGTTCCCACTTGGCATGGTGCTTGCTTTTGCTTTGCACTACATAGCTTCGTATATAATCTGACCGCGATATCGGCCCATTTGCCACATGACTTTCTTGTTTTATTTATGTTCGTCTGCACAATCGCTTGTGTAGTATTTTCTCGTACTATTCTCCATAAGTGTGGGTATATTTAGGTTCTTCGGCAAAGGTGCTCCGTTGTATAATCTCGGATGTTTGCCTCGGGGCCTACGAACTTTCGTAACAACGAATGGCTTCGCATGCGACGTTGGCTCCCCTGACCTTAACCCATTACAGAAGCAATCTACAGCCGAGTTAGTTGAGCAAATGCCACAGATTTTTATCACCCAACCCTCGTTTTCATCGTTCGCAGACATCCCTGCCAACGGCCTGTACTTCTTGATTTACGAGTACCTGCAGGACATGGCCAAGAAGAGGTCGGCCAGCGAAAACGTGGGCATTTGGTCGGCCCTCTTCGCCGGCGGCATGGCGGGCATGGGCTACTGGATCCTGGGCATGCCGGCCGACGTGCTCAAGAGCCGCTTGCAAACAGGTAGGACACGCGAGTTTCTTTCCTTGCAACTTCCTCTAAATTCCATTGTCCGCTTCTCCTTGTAGCGCCCGAGGGCAAGTACAAGCACGGTATCCGCAGTGTGTTCAAGGACTTGATGGTGAAGGACGGCCCCCTGGCCCTGTACCGGGGCGTGACTCCGATCATGCTGCGTGCGTTCCCGGCGAACGCCGCCTGCTTCTTCGGCATCGAGCTGGCCAATACCTTCTTTAGAATAGTGGCTCCGAGCTTCTAGGGAGTGTTCCTTAAGGCTCCTTAAGGTAGATTACGATTCTTTTTACACTGTTTTGTTACTAGAAACAATTGAATTTATCATCGCTCGTGTAAGTAGCTGTGAGGCATACAATGAATACTATTTTTATATGAGACTGTAGTTTAGAAAATTAATTGTTTTTAAATCAAAATACCGAAATAAACAATTCACCAACTAAGAGATTGCCAACGACGAATCGCAATGGAGTGACGAGTTTTTGTTTAGTTTTTACTGTGTTTTAAAGCATGCATTTGTATTTGTGTTAACAAATTTATCTTAGGTATATAGTATAAAAATGATATAATGGAGGGTATATTAAATAAGTTTACTTGATACAATAATAATGTGATTTGGGCTTAAACTACAAATTTCTCATACATAATGCTTTGATGCCTGCAAGAATAACCCGATCGGGGCGATCGGGTTAATGTTCGCGTTACATATGCCTCGTTTCGATCGACAAAACTGCATATATTTATGTATATTCTCATGGTCTGGGCACCAGCTGCATGTCAAATGCAATCCTCCGGAAGGCGCTCCTGAGGCGATTCGTTTACAATTTTCTCTCACATTTCAATTCTCAATACAAACGCTCGATCGACTATACTAGGTTTTACAATAATTTTAAGTTTTTGGCGAAAAACTGAAACCTTTGGTGATGTTTTAAATATTTGGAAATATTTTGAGATCTACTTGAACATACAATAATTTTTGTTTTATAAATTGCAATTAAACTAAAGCTAAGATTAACAATATTTATGTGGGGTTATACAAAAAAAAAAATTAATAATAATAATAATAATAAATCGAATAGGAAATAATTAAGAAATCGTTGCTTAATCAAGGTGCTTAAAAATAATCGTCTCATAGGGTTTAGGCAATTTTTCTATCGTGGCTATCGAAGTTGAAGACCTGCTGCTTCATGTTCTCGGTCTTCGAGAGCGTGTAAGGCGAGAGCAGCATGGGCAGAACGTTGAAGGTCTTGATCTCGGGGAGCTTGATGTTGAGCTGCACAGAGGGGGCAGTAGAGGGAGGAATAGAGAAGGAAACTGAAGACTTACCGTTTCGTTTTTGGTGACTTTAGCCTCGCTGGCGTTCGTCCAAATGGGATCGATCCAGAAAGGCATGTTCTGGAACGATACAGAATTCGATAGCACTCGCGATACTGCGATCCACCCGGCACGAACAGGCGTCGGTGCGAGCAAGCATAGACAAACAGAGAGCGAGAGAGAGAGAGAGGATTGCTGGCGGATGTTCTTATCTCGAGCTTTCCCAAGACACGAACCATTCGCGTCGCATTCGAGCAGCCGCTAAGAGAACGTTACAAACAACTCTCTCTCTCTCCCTCTCATTCTGCCGAAGAGAGTCGACGAGGGCGACTCTTGTGTAGGAGACTGTTATACAAAATAAACGTTGCTACTCACGTCCGACGGCGGGGTGTCCGGCTTTGGCGGCTCGTACATGGGGCACATTTGAATGTTGCTCACCAGCTCGTAGAGCGTCGTCTGGTCGGGCGGCTTCTGCTGGGCCAGCGCCAGCTGCTGCGAGGCCACCGCCGCGGGGGCCGGCATCACCAGAGGGGGCAGGCTGCCCATCGCGGCGACGGCGGCGGCGCTCGCCAGCGGCTGGCCCTGGTAGAAGCTGCTGTGGCGACGGTCCCACAGCTTGGCCGAGGGGTAGGCGCCGGCCGCGGCCTGGCTGGAGCCGGACACGTTGCCCAGGCTCGAGTTCAGGTCCGAGAAGGACGTGCTCGAGGAGTTGAACGAGGCGTTGAACATGTTCAGGGAGCTGCTGAAGGAGTTCTCCTTGTTGGCGCTCAGGTTGGCCGCCGAGCTCGACGCCGACATCGAGGCCGAGGCGGAGGTGTTCATGAGGCTCGAGTGGTGCGAGGCCGTCGAGTAGATGGAGGAGCCGCTGGTGTTGTTGCTGCCGGGGTTGAACGTGGGCGGCATCTTCACGGAGGACGACAGCTGCTGCTGCTGCTGGGCGTAGCTCGACGTCTTGACCGGCTGGCTGTAGTAGGAGTTGTAGGAGACGTTCTTGTAGCTGCAGCCGGAGGCGGAGCCGCCGCCGTAGCCCGAGTCACTGCAGACGGCGCGCGTCTTGGCCGGCGGGCCCTGGAGGCCTGAGTTGCGGGCGTTGTAGTCGCCCAGCGGCTGGCGCGCGGGGCGCGAGAGCTTCTGCTTGGCCGAGGGCAGCCGCAGCGAGCCGAAGAGGTGCTGGTGGTTGGCGTACGAGGACAGGCGCACTGAACGAGAGGGGGAGGGGGTGAATGGAGGAGGCTCGACGGAGGGATCGACGACTACGACTACTCACGCTCAGTGCCCGGCGCCAGCGAAACCTCGCTGCGCTCCTGCGACACGCCCAGGGCCACGGCGAAGATGTCGGGGTAGGCGGTCAGCACGGTGTAGAGGTTGGGGTAGCCTGCGGGGCGGTTAGCGGTTAGCGGTTAGTGGGTGGTCGATGCAGCGGGAAGGGGACGGAACGGAACGCACCGAACTCGAAGCAGGTGGAGACGCCGCAGTCGATGGCGTTCTTGATCTCGTGTAGGAGCATCGTCGGCCGCTGCTCCAGGAGGCGCACCACGTTCATCAGGAACTTCATGAACTTGGTGATGCGCAGGTGGGCCGGCTCCTTGGCCTTCGCGGGAACGATCTGCGGAGAAGAGGGGAGGGGGCGTGGCAAGAACGTGGCGGTGAGAGGGATCTGGTCACACCCACCTCGATGGCGTGCTTCATGGCCTTGACCGTGTCCTCGGTGATGGCGTCCTTGTGCTTCTTGTTGAACCGCTCCAGCAGCTGCGCCAGCGTCAGCGGGGCCTTCGCGGCGCTGGCGGCGGCGGCGGCGGCCTCGCCCTTCGCACCCGCCTCGCCGGTCGGGGCGTCGGCCTCGTGCGCGAGCAAGATCTTGCAGGCCCGGTAGCACTGCGAGCGGAAGGCGGCGTCGTCGCTGTGGCAGACGATCGAGGTGCCGCCGTCGACCTGCACCACCTGGGGGCACCGGAGGTTGAGAGCGATCGGTGGGAGGGGAGGACGACTTACCTCGACGTAGGGCGCGAGCTCGACGGCCTCCAGGATCTCGGCGACGCCCAGGGTCTGGGCCTGCATCTGGTAGCCGTACTTCTTCTTGTGCAGCTTCAGCACCTCCTCCAGCCGCATCTGGGTCTGGGCGGAGCCGGTGACGCCGCGGACGAGCTCCTCGCACTGCTCGGCGAACACGCGGCGCGCCACCTTGGGCGAGAGGAAGACCTTCTTGTCCTCGTCGTTGGCGAACTCCATCTCGACGACGCCGTGGATGGCGTCCATCAGGTCGGCGAGCTTCATGAAGCCGTAGTCGCTGAGGCGGCACTGGTAGGCGAAGTGGTAGTGGTAGGAGCGGACGAACTTCTGGAAGAGGATCGTGTACTGGGGCGCGTTGCGGAAGAGCTCGACCATCTCGCCGGCGAAGATGCAGGTCTTCTCGACCTCGACGCTGGTCTGCTTGCGCTTCGGGATCGAGATGAGGATGTCCTGCCCGTTCTGGACGGTCGTCACCACGACGATGTTCGAGTTGACCAGTCCGTCCAGGATGTCGACGATGTCGCAGACGCCGTAGTCGGTCACGTCGAAGCTGCGGTTCTGCGTCTGCGAGAAGATCACGGGCAGCTCCGAGAGCAGGACCGACTTGTTGCCGTGGGTGCGCAGGATGCGCAGCAGGTCCGAGGTGAAGCGCCGGATCTGGGTGCGGTGGGTGAGCGTGATCTGGCGGTTCTCGCCGTCGCCCATGATCTGCACCACCGAGGAGAGGGCCTCGAACAGCTCGATCAGCTTCGTGTAGCCGTAGTCGGCCACGCGGCACTGCTTGCCGAAGTGGTTGTGGTAGGCCGGGATGAAGCGGTTGAACTTCATGGTCGACTTGGGCGACATCTTCACCAGCTCGACCACCTCGCGCGAGATCTGGTACAGCGGGTCCGAGACGGACGAGTTCTTCGAGTAGATCGTGCGCTCCTGCGACCCGCCACCCGCACTCGCTCCGGCGCCGGCGCCACCCTCCTTGTCCACCTCGAGCCAGCCGAGGATCTTGATGCCGAAGTTGTTCATCTGGATCTGGATGCCCTGGACGCAGCAGACGAGGTGCTCCAGGTTGACGCCGCCCTCGTCCGGCGTGATCTGCGTGTGCAGCTCGCCCTCGATGCAGTGCACGAGCGAGGCGACCGGAATGTCGCCCGGGTGGCTCTTCAGCAGCGGATGGATGATCTGCTGGATCTCGGCGATGGTCATCGAGACGTTCGGCAGCGGCTCGATGTCCTGTTCGGCCCAGCCCTTGTGCTGCTCGCGCTTGAAGTGCACCGTGCAGTAGGGCACGCTGTGCTGCAGGCCCTCCATCAGCGGCGAGCTCTCGAGCGAGTTTACCAGCTCCGGCTGCAGGCTGATGAAGCGCTCCTCGTTGTTGTCGGCGGTGATGCTGCAGATGTCCTGCATCTTGTACAGGTCCAGCACGCTGATCGAGGTCTTGAAGCGCGACTGGAAGAGCTCGCGGAACTTGTACATCGGCAGCGTGTAGTAGGGCACGTCCTGCGGCGAGAGCGAGAACTCGGGCTAGTGGGTCTGTCAGGGGTTGCGGGGGGTGGCAGTTCGGACTTACCTTCAGCAGGCCGGCCACCTGGCAGCGCAGCGTGTTGATCTCGGTCAGCGAGGAGTCGCGCGTGTAGGAGACCAGCATCCGCTTGTGGCCGATCTTCTTGCGGTGCAGGTAGGACACGACCTGCTTGGCGAACTGGAAGCGGACAGATTGAAGGGGTGAGGCGAGCGATGTGGGGGGTACTCACGTAGAGGTCGGGCACCGTGACCTTGGCGTAGGAGCTGCCCTCGAAGACCAGCGCCACGACCGGCGTGATCGGCTTCAGCTGGCTCAGCAGGAAGTTGCGCAGACTCGCCTCGTCCATCGAGTAGTCGAGGTTTGTGATCTGCAGCGTCACCGTCTGGCTGGGGTCCGCGGCCGTCGCGTACGGCTGTGGCCCGCCGCCGAACGGGGTCGACGTCACTATCGAGCCCCCGCCCGCAGCGCTTGCCACCGATCCGACCGCCGCCCCCGGACCCGCGGCGCCGTTCGCCGAGCCCTTGCACACGCCTCCCGCGGCCGGGGCGGAGACGACCGCGTGCGCGTAACTCAGTTCGGCCGCCCCGCTCTGCACGGCCGAGGCCACGGCGCGCTCGTAGGCGGCCGCTGCAGCCGCCGCGTTCTGCTGGGTGCTGACGACCGCCGCGGCTGCCGCAGCCGCCGCTGCCGAGGGCCCGCTCTGGTAGATCGGAGCGAACTGCTGTTGCTGCTGGTGTTGTTGCTGCTGCTGCTGCTGCGGCTGCTGGTAGGAGAAGTTCATGGCGGCCGTGTTGATGGCCGCCGAGTTGGCGGCCGCGGCCGCGGCGGCGCAGGCGCGGTTGTGGTTGTAGGGCGTGTATCGGTTGCGCGTGTAGCACGAGGCGTTGCCGCTGCTGTGCGAGTAGAGGCAGCCGGCGGCGCCAACGTGCTGCGGCACCGGTAGCCCGGGGGGCTGTGGCTGCGGCTGCGGCGCGGATCCGGGACCGGCGCCCATCAGGCCGGACGGCTGCAAGTAGCCGCCGGTGGTCCCGGAGCCGTACTTGGCCATCATGTTGCCGGCGCCGAGGGAGGGCGGCATTTTGTTATAGTGGCCGACGCTGCTGCTGCCGAAGTAGCGCAACTCGGCCGAGCGGCCGCTGCTCAGGTCGAGGGCTGCGGCGGCGGCGGCGGCGGCGCCAGCGGCGAAGTAGGCCGAGCCCTGTAGGTAGTCAAGCTCGCCGCCCGCGGCGATGTGGCCCGCGACCCCGGCGCCCGGCTGTGCCATGGCGTTGGCGAGGTGCTGCTGGTGCTGGTGGTGGCTGAGCTGCAGCTGTTGTTGCTGGTGCTGCTGCTGCTGCTGCTGTTGGTGCTGGACGGCATTGTAGCCCAGGAAGACGGTCTCATCAGGGTGGACGCTGCGGGCCCTCGGGGGAAAACCGGGTTTATGAAAGTGACATTTGCGAGAACTTGACAAACCTGTAGAAACGCTCTGCCATCTCGGAGCTCGGATCGTAAGTGCCGGCGAGTTCTCAGAGGGTGGGACCTACGGGAGGGAGAGAGAGAGTGGTTCAAGTAGTCGTCGTCGGGTGGGAGGAGCACCGAATCCGGAGCCGGCAACTGAACACCCCGTCGGTGTGTTCAGTTAGTCGCAGTTGAATTATTAGTTAATGGAATCAAGCAACTGTGAACTGACTGATCCGTCATTTGCATTCGCGTCTAATAAAGCGATTGAAAGCCGCGAACAACAATATATTCAGGCTTAGCTGGCGGCTGCCACCCATTCTGCAATATGTTGTCGATCTTAATAACTTCATTATATTGCATTTGATCACTCTCGAGATCAGTCTCATATTTATTCATATGAAATTATTCTATTCTCGGATGGATAATTCATGCAAATGCGGTGTTTTCACACTTCCCTCCCTCCACCTTTTTCGATGTTCCAAAACCAATCATCGCGTTGCCGGGGAAGCGAATCATCTTGGGTTCGCTGGAACACCCTGTTGCGCGTCGCTCCAGACCGTTCTCCCTTTGTCCCTAAGTTCCCACCACCTCGCGGGAGACGCGTGCTACACATAGCGGTAAAAATGCCACTCATACTCACGCAAGACAAATTGAAGAAATTGCTGAGTTGTTGTTCTTGTAATTCGCCGACGAAAAAGGCGCCAAAAACAGTTTCTGTCTCCAACAGAAACACCGATTGACACGCTTCGAAAGGCCCTCTCTCACTCACTCATCCGCTCGTCCTCTCTCTCTCTCTCTCTCTCTATCTGTTTCGCTAGCGCCGATGCTTCGGTAGACGTAGATTATTTTTCGGACACGATCACGATTAATTATATGTAATTGATTCGAGTGTAATGCAATTAAATCGAATAATTAAATGTAATTAAAAGAAATGAGAAGCGATTGCTTGATTGGATTTTGGTCGAATTTAAAATTGATATTATTTTTACAAATAATCATGTGTTGTTGTTGACAATAAAAACGGAATTCGTTGCTTTTCCAAAGTAATAAACTAGTACTTCATTAACTTGACTCGTAATGAATTCGTAAAATGTTTTTTAAAAATCGGCACGAATTTTCCACTTGTCTCCGACGGACTCGCGGTGAACCCCACCGGAAGAAGAAGAGGAAACGCAAGGGAACGAGGCACACGCAATGGTTGAACTGGGACTACGGGGTTCGGGGTTCGGGGTTCGGGGCACAACGGCGGGACGGGGGGCTTCGATTAAAATATACGCTTCTGATATTTTTTCCAAGATGCTCGACGATGGTTCCTCGGTTTTCACTTGCGCTTCGCTCGTCGCGGTTGTGGTTGTTGATGTTGTTGCTTTGTATTCGTAGCGATTGACTCGGACTAATTGGCTGGATTTACAGTTGAGTGTGATGGAAAATGTTTGGTTATTTTGTTACTGGTATTTTGACGAAAACAACAGACAGATTTACGTTTCACCGACCAAGTTTACGTTCCAAAAGACGCACATTGCTTGCGATTGCGATTGCGACTGCGGCTGCGTGCGGCGATCGAACCGGAAGTGGACGCGCTCGGACTTGACGAAGTCTTCGTCGGATGTGCAAGAGCAACTGCATCGTCGTTGGGTCCGCAGCAATAGAAGCAACAACAACAGCAACCCCTCGTCGAGACTCGTTCTGCGGGCGGTCGATTCGGGTTCAGT
Source organism: Coelopa pilipes (assembly GCA_947389925.1). Taxonomy (NCBI): domain Eukaryota; kingdom Metazoa; phylum Arthropoda; class Insecta; order Diptera; family Coelopidae; genus Coelopa; species Coelopa pilipes. Next base: position 583,991 of record OX376696.1, read on the forward strand.
GCCGAAAGTAACGAGTGATTCATCAGCAGCATCCATCAAACGAGCGATCACTCGGGCCAGAGCTTCCTTGGGATTGTCATTATGACTCCTGTCATAATGGGATGATGGGAATCGATTAGCAAATATCGGACAAATTAGTTCTCTGCTTGATCACACACAACATCCATATTCATATGAATCGATGATTTGCGAAAAGTCTCGCGGTCCAAGCCGAATACTAACTCGATTCCGCCTCGTTCCGAACTCGTGGGGCGACATTTTCATTAATTGCGATATCTGAACTTCTCGGCTTAATTAATGCACGCACGCGTTCTCCTTCGGCCCTCACCAAGACGATGACGGGACGGTGACGCTGGCTCTGACGGCGACAGACAACGCGGCCTCGGTGACATCTCGTCAGCAGTCCGAATGCACCGGCCAGCCGAGTCCCGGCTAAGTGGTTCCATCGTCGTGGAAACGAACTGAATAATTAGAGCGGGACAGAGCGCGACAGACGGAACTGATACCGACCCCGGCTGCGGTTCGCCGTTCGAGACCCTTCGACGCTGTGTCGAACGGCCGTCCGTCCGTTTGCGGTTGACCGGTGCAAGATGCGACCTTCGCCCTGGCCGGATCGCGGACCCCTCCTTGCCCTCGCTGTGTGGAATGTCTGTGCTCAAACTGGGCTTCTGACAGACCCATCCGGTCCGTCCGTACAGCGAGCGACCGGCCCTGGCGCCGCTTCGCATCCCGGCCGTTAATCACTGCAAATGAGGTCTCGAATTGAAGCTGTCTTGGGAGGCGACAAAAACAACAACAGAAAGAACAATACAAAACCCAACCAAAGCCACAAATGATTTATTCAAGGATCGCGCTGTCTGCGATTTGCATGGCGATTATCAATTTTCCCACAATTGCCAGACGCGCCCGGAGGACGCCGTCGACCTCCGCGGGGGAAGGAGGCGGTTACTTCCGAGAAAGATCGCTCATGTTGCAATGAGATCCGATTACTCGCGGGCCGCTATTTGCCAACGAATTAATTGGCATCGATTTAACCAATGACGTCTCGAGTTCTGCGTAATTTCTTCATTGATTGCTGCAACAACTCGCTACAAATTAACCGCATGTGCTTCGAACCACCACAACAACAACACGACAGGAACGGTCCTCCCCCGAGCCATCCATCGCTCCGTCCGTCCGTCCGTCCGTCCGACCGCAATTACAGTGGAATTAAAGCCCGCAATTATCCAGGCGTTGATTTGGCACCTTGTGATTTAGTTCCTAGCCATGCGGGACCGTCGACAACGGCAGATACCAGCAAAAATAACAACAACCATAAAGCAAGCCAGCGTCTTGGAGAATGTTGCGATTAATTGAGATTGCCGTCACTGCAGCTCTGACGTCTATCGATCGCAACGGACCGCAATCGATCAAAGATCGACGAGTGGATCAGTGGCCGTGGTCGAAGGGACCGAGGCGTGGAGAGGATGCGGGGCGGCTTCGGTCGGGGTGTTGCTGGTAACGACCAGACTGCGGTTTAATTGGGCGCATTTAAAGGCGGTGACAGCGCCCTGCAGCGGCGGGACAACAACGAAGTCAACAACTACGGCTCGGCTGTGAACACCTGCAAAACAAACAGACTCGATTAACGAGGTTCCTTCCGCGAGGACCGAACTCATCATTGCGGGCCAATTATGGAAATGAGATCGGGCAGATCTGGTGGTACGTGGTGCGCGAATGAATCGCGGGACTCCCCGGCTCCTCGTGGGATCGTGGTTTGGGTTTCGGGCCGCCACACACGCAAGGTCTCGTCTGGTCGGCGTGACCTTAGGCGGCGCGGCCAAGGCTCTTCCTTTCACTTCCTCGGGAGCCTCCGTTCAATCAGTCACGTTCAGGGTGCCCTTCGACCCCTCGTCTGATGGCGTGATGGATGTGCCCGATTGAGCGATTGCCTTCGACAACAGCTCCACGTCCAGCCCGATTTATCGCCTTATTTGCCTTGTTTATGAGATCCGATAACGATTCTATCCCGGGACGGAAGAGAGCCCATCAGACCGCAGGTGTTTATCAGTGCGCAGAGCGAGTGCCGGACCGAATACCGACTACTCGCGCCGTGGGCAGCACTGGCGGCGACGGCGTTGGTACCGTTGCCTATTGCTTGCCATCAGTTTGTCAACGCATGTAAACACATAAAACAATTTTTATTTTATCATAAGTGAGCGCTCTCTCCTCCCCCGCAGGGAGAGCAGGACGGAGAGAGGGAGGGGAAGGGGTCCGCGCTCGTCTATTTTTCTATTCCAAATTGAAGATGCTCGGAACAGAGCGAAAATTCCCTCTCCGACTTTGTCCCTCCCCAGCTCCATGCATCGTCATGTCGTTCGTTTCCCTTCGTATTTCCTTCGTTCTTCTTTCTTTGAGTGTTTCTGTTTTTTTTTGTGTGTGATTTGTCATTTTCCCTGCTGTTTTCTTTTTTCGCTCTTGTCTACATCGTTCGTGTAGCATAGTTCCCTAGGTGTGTCTCCGTCCCGCTCGCGCGCTCGCCCGTCCGGCTCAGTGCGGCGGCTCCATCGCGAGGAAAAGGCGGTCAAGGGAATTTTCGGCCCTGCTCGAGCGACATTCGGTTTGTTGTGAAACAGTTTATAATTCTGCGTGGAAATTTCGAAGTTCGAGGAAAATCGGAGGTGGGTGGCGGCGCGTTGCCGGTTATGTAACGACGGTGGCTGCTGTCGTCAGGGGTCCAGAGCTCGACAGTTATCTGCCCTGGCGATGGCGAATTTGCTCACGGGATTTAGCAATGATGGCTCTGACGGCAGCAGATATGATGCGATACGATATGCTACAGGCCCTGTAGTGTATTCAACTCCCGGCACTTATCGCCGGCACCCGCCGGTCCCGCTGCCCCGCCTCGTGTGGCGTCGTCTCGTCGTCTCTCGACAGCTCCAGGCCGTCGGGCGACCAAGGAAGAGAATTCCGATCGCGCGAAAGTGATAAATTATTCGGGAGTTCGATAGGGAGCAGCAACGGGCTCTCATGCGATCAGGGCGAGGACCCCCGGCGCGATCAGCGACCGTGCATCGGGTACTGGGGACCGGAAGGCAGCGTCCTTCGACGTCCTCCTCTGCTCGGTCCGACGGCTGCGAAGGCTGCGGCATTGGTGTCGTCCCAGTTGATAGTTCCAGCGATAGTCGCGGTTGCCATTGTAGTTGTCGTGACGCGCATGCGATCGCGTCGCCCCTTAACCCCATTGCACGCCAAATTGAGCGGCGATCGATGGCCTCTGGTTCGGCGCGATTCGATTTCAGATTCCGATTCTAATTCCGATTCGCCTCTACCCGGCTCAAGCCTTGGTTTGTCCATTGTTGTTTTTGAGGCACCGTTTCTTCTTCTTCTAGTTCTGCCTCTGCCGCTGCGCTGCTCCGGTTTCGTTTCAATCAAGTCCCCCGTTGTTGTTGCATCGGAGGAGATAACGTTTTATGCGCTTCGCCTCGCTTGGCTTCGGCTGATCTTTTCGGCTTAGTAAATTGTAATCCGCTGTTGTTTTGTCGGCGCGCTCGCACGCCGTCCGTCGGTTCGTCCGTCCGTAGCCTTGGGCCGAGTGGCCGATATGGGTCCCGTCTCGCTCGCTCGCCCCATATCCTGGCCTTCCGGCCCTCCGATCGCGCTCCGGCCTCTCTTAAGCCCTCGCCGAAGAGTCGCGCGCCCGCTCTTGTTGTCGCCCTCGTTCTCTTCGCACGCCGGCCGCTCGCCTTATCAGCTCCCATTCACTTTCGCTCAGCCCTCGCCCATCCCACTCCTCCCACTCTGCGAGCCGCGCCGAGGCGCAGAGACGAAGATGACGACAGCGGCTAATCAATTCGCATTCACATTTCAGCATTTAGAGACGCTTCCCTCGGCATCCCGGCGCCTCGCTCGCATCGCGTTATAATTGGCTCGGATCTGTGGAAACTTTTCCAATTGTGCCCCAAACGCGGTCTCCAACTGTCGTCTGCGCTCCCGGCTGCGGAGCTGATCGTGTTTGTCTGCGGGCTCCCGAAGCCAAGTCAATATTGATTCTGCCCGCTCGTGTCCGGAAACGCGTGAAAGAGTGATTTCAAGTGGCAACCAATCTTAGTGAAAAAACACTCGAGGCTCAACATCCCAGACCCGATTCCGGAAGCGAAAAATACAAAAATTCAATCAAACCAAATTCGTACAACCCCCACTACAACATCGCCAAGTGCCTCCGGGGATTCCTCATTAACCCCAGAAGTCAGGCGGCTCAAGCCAACATCCCAGAGAACCCCGAGAGTCATCAGGATGATGGTCATATTGAAGCGTGAGTGGAAATTTCAGAAAATGTTCAAAATATAGACGAGAAGGGACCACAACAGTTGGGACCTTGAGCAGGTTCGCTCAGAGGCAAGTGCTGGGTTTGCCGTGTTTCACCTTCTCTCTACCTCCCTCTGTCTCTGTTCGTCGGTCTGTCTGGCCGCTTGGCTTCCCCAGCGTGACGGTGTCGTCAACGCAACGTCCACCGATCGGTCGTTGGATCGATGGGTTTATTTTTAGTGCTGATGTTCGGTGGCCGCACGCGCGTCTTGCACTCTTGACTTTGTTGACGACGGCGCAGGACGCAAACAAAAACAAGTCGTCCACGCAACACCACACAAGAGAGACGAAAATTTCCGGCCACTATCAGGGGCCGACGTCAGAAGTCGCCAGGGTCAGGAGTCGTTGCAGCCCGGGCCGGTCCGGGCTCCAAAGCCTGGGGATGTGGGTGGCCACAGGCCACGAGCCGGGTCAGGAGTCAGCACGGACGACGGGTCCCTGAGGGGTCGGGAATTTTTCTTGCAGCTCTGGAATCCGAGGTCGGCGGTCAGCGTGACCCGATTCCCACATGTGAGCGATTACGGCCGCAGCTGACCCGGGCGGCAGCCGAGCCATCACACGTCAACCCCTCCGCCCCCACCGCCCGTGCCGCCGCACCGAGTCGCTGATTGATGGCTCAGCGCTGTAAGTACGTGTGGTATGTCTATAGGAGGATTTCGCGATCGATCGCATTAGCATTCTGACTCACCCCTCGACTCACGTGGCGGGACCCACTCGGCCCTTATCGCCGCCGACCCGAACCGGGTCAAAATTAAACCTCGTTCCATTCTGGTTAGACAAATATTCACTAGCATTGGTATTTTAGTCCCTATTGGCGAATTCAACGAGGTTTCATCAGTGAACTAATTGTATTTATGGAAATAATCAATTATTGGGCAGTCTATCGGTCGATCGATCGGTCGGTCGGTCACTAATCTTGAACTTGTCTCCCATGGCGTCATTTTATTGATGCGGTATCATTATCTCGAAAGTGGTACAAGGTGCTTGGTGTCGTACGCGACTGTTTTGCGTGCGTGTGTGTGTTGGTGGGAAAGTGTTTCGAAACCCATTAAATCGCTCGAACAGAGCGTCTGGGGCGCCGAGCTGAGCTGAGCTGAGCAGAGCAGAGGTGCGTCGATCAGGCGGCCCGCTCTCCTTCGGCCAGGCAATAACAATAAAACCAATTGCGGCGATCCGGCCTGTGTGAGGAGGAGTGGATTCGGCAGAGGCCGCCGGAGCCCTTTAGATAAGCCGTGGTGACGACGCCGTCTTCTCCAAGAGCTTCAGAAGGAAGTAGCAATCGGGCTGGGACCTCTGCGAGCGGGCGACAGAGGCAGGTTCTGGGGGCCGATCCCAACGTACCAACGCCGAGATCAGGGAGATCACCGAAATTCAATTGCGAACTAGAATCGAACGCAAATCACCGAAACCAGAACGTTTTACGACTCCGTCCGGAATATACGCAAGCCGCGAAATGTCGCAAATTGAATTTAAATCCGGCCGAATTCCAAAGCACATGAATTCATTAAGTGTATTTTCGGTGGCGTCGAAGCCCGAAAGAACTCCGCAGTACCGGGCAGGGGTTCGGCTCGAAATTAGAGAAAAGGTCGGTGGTCATTAGAATTTGAGTACAAATTGCAAATTACTACGGGACGAGCGACGGAGCGACGAGGCGAACAAGAGAGTAGGGCGGAGGAGGGACGAGAAACGAGTCGCGCCTCTGCCGGGAAAAGCGATCTTGCTGTCGAAACCCGCGCGCGATCGCGACACGACTTCACCCACTATCTCGAAAGCGCCTCTTGCGCCCCGACCGCCCCCCAGCCCAACTCCACGCACGCATCCAGTGCAAGACGGCGGTTTATCGTGGCCGGTCCGACGAACTGCGTCGTTTTGCGTCGCCCGAGGCTTGCGATTTTCCAGCGTTCCCTGCCGACTCCCGGTCCGTCCGTCCGTCCAACGACCCCGGTAGAGGCCGCGGCCGGGTCGACGCCTGCAGGCGGCGGCCTTTGATGCGGATGCCTGCTAGTGGAAGGACGGGGCGCGAGGAACCATAAAAACGGATAATCTTCGAAGCCAATACCGCCGAACTCGAAAGTGGCAGCGTGGCAACCTCCAGGCGAGATTTTCGAAGCACAAGCACTTATTTCCGGACCCGTACTTAACTGTGGGCTCCCCCGGAGTCTCCGCTGGTGTGGAACGACGTCGTTGTCCTTCCAGCGCCAGTCTAATCACCGCCAGTGCTCCATTGAGAATCGCACCGGCCGGTATTAAAAGCCCGCTGTACTTTGTTCCGCCGCGGGTTAAATTGTTTGTTTGCACTGGTAATTAGCCACTAGTCACCATCGATCGTCGATCGATTTCTGTAGTTAAGTTAAGATACACAGTCGCAGTCGATGTTGACGTAGAATGACCTTTGCCAGCGGCGCACGTCGAGATGTCTCCACGTCGCCCGTCTCTGGCTGATGCACGAGGACCGGGTCGAGGGTCGTTTCCACAGTGGAGGATTCCAAAGCACGGACATGGGGAATTCCTGCCTTCGGAGCGAGCTCGGTCGCCATTCCACGGCGAACACTCGGCCGCTCCACGGGCCGGCGCGCTAATTAGCGATCTAATTAAGGGATTTAATGGCACCGCCGGCGATCGCGTGTAATTGCCCCAGGCCGCGCTCCACGGCAGCGGCCCAGTCGCCAGGCTGCTGCAGCACATTCCCGGGTTCTTAGTAAGCTGCGGATTAGAGTGTCGACAGCGGAGGTGGCTGGGGCGGAGCGAGTGCCTCCTTTGATCCGCACGTAACGCTGGCTAATTGCCAGGTACACGTCGGCGCCGCCCCCGGCCGATCAACGCCGATATCTGTCCGATGCGATGCGATCGATCGCAGGTGATGGCTGCAACGCTTCCGCCATAACCGCCGCGTCGCCGCTCCGTAATTAGAGAGTGAGCGCAGACGTGGCGCGAGCCAGGATCGATTATTGCGTCCCCCACTTGCCTCGCGCGGCGCGACACGCGTCATCCGAGCGCGACCAATTCGCGAATCCCGCGCGCGGCAGCCGAGAATTTCTAGATTTCTCGTCCAGCGCGCGAGGAGTTCCAAACGCCGAGAAGTATCAAAGAGCTGTTGCAAGCCACGCTGCGGCTCCGGATCCGGCTCGGCCATTAGCAGAAGTTGTCATTAGTGGTAATTGTTGGTGCCGCCCATCGCGCCGTCTGACGTCACCGGGACCGCCTTCCGCGTACTCGAGCGCCCTTTCGTAGCTCGCCCTAATCCACAGGTCATTTGCAATGTTAATAGAACCAGATCGCGAGTCGCTAATTTAATTCAGCAAAGTGTGCTGTGTTTCATTATAATTCGACTCCATTTATTTATTTTATTTTATTTTATCTTGACCATTTTGTTTATTTGCATTTTATTTGGATCCATTTATTTGATTGGAATTTCATTAAAATCTCGATTGATTGCGATCGATGACGACAGAGACGACCCAGCAGGAAATCCGCGAACCACGCCCCACGCTCCTCCGCCCCCACGAGCCTTCCCCCGTCCGCCCCCACCCACGCCTATGCATGGTCGCATCGGCGATTTCCGCGTCGGAGCCGCGCGATTTGGCCAAAATTGATTTGTCACCTGTCGCAACCTTTGCGGTTCATTGACTCGGACCGAGCGCCTCCCGGCTGTCAGATGTCGCGTGTTTTGTGCCGTGCCGTGCCATACCGTTCCGGTCCGTCTCGCCCAATCCCGCGCCGTCCCTTGGCCAACTTCATTCGGCTACTTTAATTGATTGCGAATCACAAACACCCTGTCGCAATCGCCCTCCCGCTCACTCCTCGGTAGCTGTGGACGATGGCGCGACACCTGACGGAAATTCGTGATTCATGTCCGAATCTTGAATAATTCGCCGGACAAGTTGTGAAATGTTCTATCAATCCGTCAATCAGCGTTCGACCGGGCGGTCGGCCGTCGGCGTCGTGATGGGGTTTCGATGGTTCACGAGTGGCACATGAGAGGTGTTGCCACACTCCGCTCCAACGGCACGTGCTGCTCCGTCGGCGCTTTCTCATGCAAATCCGAGCGAAGGGACGACGAACTCCTCCCCTCGATTCGCAACTTGAGCAGATCGAAGTGAGCGGCGTGAACCGAATTTTTAAAGCGGTTCCGAAAAATTCCACTCACTGATCTCGCTACCGACCTACCGATCGTGTTATAATTTATTGTTTATATCCCATTCGACACTTTCATGATGAGTTTTGTTTTCTCTGAAGAGCTGGGATTAAATTTAGCATCGCTTCGGGTAAAATCTGGTCGAACCTGACTGCAAAACAAAAAAAAAACATATTAATAGAACAACAACCATGGTGTGAACAACGTCAGCCCGTCTCAGTAGCAAAGATTAAAACGTGGTCTTAGTTTAAAACAGTTAATTTTTTGTTCTACCAGCCGCTCGTGGATCTTACTATCGATATCTTGAACTGGGTGTTGTGGTTGTTGCTGTTGTTGTCAGACAAGAACTCTTCAGTATCCTGCTTCTCGGCGAGTTCTCCGAGATTCGGCGATTCTGCCCGTCATGGCGAGACCTGTCGCTGGGGCTCCGGACCCGTTGCCAGCCATTTCTCAGCCATGAGTCAAGACCTTCTTCCCCACCCTCGCGCTCGCGATTACCTCTCACTATGGCGAACTCAATTAGCGCCTAGACATCTCTATCGGAGACGCCGAGCAGTGCGAGAGATCGATAAATTTGGCGGCGGTGCAAAAAGTGTTTATGTTTTTTGCAGCAGAATGTTTTCGACTTTTTGCACTTGTTCCGCGGGCTGTTTCGGTGTTGTTTTACTCTGGCCACAGCCGAATTTGATTATAATCGTGAATCGGCAGAATTCGAGAAACTCCTCTCGACCTCGGCGACGACGGTGACGAGAATGAGAATAACTCGCCGCGTATCGACCGACTCGTTTTCGCTGCCGCATCGTAGTCGATTTCGCGAGAACGCGAAATGCGAGATGAAACATTGCAGATATATTCTCTAGTTCGCCCTGGTCTGGCAACGCGTTCCGCGAACGCCTCCAAGTGGCAACTCCGGAAATCGGCGGCGCCGCCCACGCTCCCGCGACGTCTGGCGAAGTCGTCGACTGCAACGCGTGTTGCCAACTACACTTTACGCCACCGAGCGATCGCCGCTCACACGCAATTTCGCGTCGATTGCGGCCGATCGTGATCGCTGATGTGCGCTTCTTCTTCTTCGTCTCATCCTCCTTATCTTCTTCATCTGCTTCGTCGTCTTCTACTTCATGGTTGAAATTGAGATCGAGCGACGGCTTCGACAACAAAAAACCCAACAACGGTAACAACATCGATGGGAAACAACCTTGAGGAAACCCAACCGACAAGAATGTTGCCAACGAGTTGTTGTTGTTGTTAGTGTCTCATCCTCCTCGCCATCGATTTCAATAAATTTTGAGATTTTGCGCGGACCTCGCAATAGAAAACAACGAAAACAACACAAACAAAACAAGTCAAACCTCTTCTTCTTCTTCTTCTTCTTCTTCTGTTTATGAATTTTTATTGTTTCCCGACTGCGCGATTCATCATCATCGCCCCGTTGTATCCGCGATACGAATAATCGTCTTTATAGCCGCGGCAATTTGTCGAAAATCCAACTCCAAATTCAAATTCGACTCGGTTTTAATGCGACGGTCGAGCGGGCGATCGGGCGATCGAACAAAGACGCTGGGAAAAATCGTTCGACTCGGCCGCGAGCAAAAAACCCAAAACGATCTCGGAACCCTTCGAGAGAGGAAAATACCTTGGGAGGAAAACGAGTCCGGCGAATTTATAAGTTTGCGAAA